>CM048651.1:13418961-14668961 GCA_026413185.1 Pueraria montana var. lobata | reverse complement strand
TGTTTTGTTTTTAGTTCATGAGCTAATATTTTATCTATGTTATTTGAAATTGTAGATCTTCAACAATGCGGGTCCAATACCCGAGGAGGATATTGCTAACATTCAACAACGTTGGGCAACTTTTTTTCTTGAAATTAGTAACTTGTAAACTTATTTGTTTAGAATGTTGCTTTCTTGTTACAATTTGTTTAGAATGTTTGTTTAGAACCGAATGAGTACTTTTGTTTTTATATGTTAACACATATAAGGTTGTGATAAATTTGTTTGTGTTGGGTATATATTTTAAGGTTTAATGAGTAGTACATTTTTTGTTTAGAATGATGATTATAATTTGTTTAGAATGAGTATTTGCTTTTATAGATTAAGAAAATATATTAGTTGTGATGTGATAAGTTTGTTTGTGCTGTGGTATGTGGCTCTACGGTTTCTGTTTATAGGGAGGAAAATATATATAATGTATACTATTTATAAAAAAAAATTAAAAAAAAATTAAATCGGTTTGTATATAACCGATCTAAAAAGTGAACCTTTTAGATTGGTTAATGCATAGAACCGACCCTAAAAAGTAACTTTTTAGATCGGTTAGTGTAGAGAACCGATCTTAAAAGTTATCTTTTTAGATCGGTTACTAATGAACCGATCTAAAAAGTTCTATTTTTAATCTATCACGTTGACTTTTTAGATCGGTCATTAAAATAACCGATCTTAAAAGTAAACTTTTTAGATCGGTTAACAACCGATCTAAAAAGTCAGACTTTCTATATCGCTCGAATATACATATGTCGTACAACCGATCTAAAAAGTCATTTTTAACCAATCTAAAAGTCTTTTTTGTAGTAGTGAACCCATAATATTATTAGGTTCACACTCTTCTCATTTATAATTGATTCACTGTTGTTTGTAGTGAATGTTATTAGTTATTAGAATGACATTCTAGCATCACAAATGAGCTCTGTTGGAGTCCATTTGTTCCCATACAAGAATATAAGATTTTTGTTCCCACAATCGACAAGCCATCACAAAATTCACATGCTCATAGAAATTATCCAGTACTCATTGCCCGATGATCACATTCTTCCCGGTCTCCAATTTACAGTTATAATAAGATAAACAACAATAATCAATAACTCACAATTCAAGCACCAATCATCAGTAATTAATACACTCACATTTATATGAAGTTTCCCCTTTTTAGGTGGAATACTTCGTTATTAACACAAATAAGTCAAACCACAACACTTACGCAATTATTTCAAGTACATTACAATTAATCAAATAGAGCTGAATTCATGCTTCATAAATTATTAGATATACTAAATCAACTTGGAATTCTACAAAAATTTGCAGAAATACACATTTATATAAATACTTCTTCACATAAAAATCTCAAGCAAAAATTCAATTCCTAAATAATTTTTTAGATTTAAAAACAGAGGCTGGACACACTCTGTAAAACGTATTTCGAGATCTCAAGCATGTAGAGCATCACATATAATTTTTTCAGCATAAACCAACTACGAAAAATTCCCTTTTTGAATTTCAATATCATTATTGTTCCAAAACAGAGTTTACATTGAGAAAATACCAATAATTACAAAAAATTGCTTACAAAATTCTGGAAAACTTCATGAACACTCTAAATGGCTCAAAATAAATCATATAATTTTCTCAAAGCCAATTTCTCATAAAAAGTACTCCCTCCGTCCTTTATATAAGAAACAAATAACTAAATCGTCAAGACCAATAAAAATAGTTAAGTTAGTTAGTTATAATTAATAATGTCATAAATTTTAATTTTATTCCAAAAGTACCCCTTAAATTGATTGGTTTAAGTAGTGGTTACATTACTGACACTACACCTCCACCAATAAGTTTAACTTGTATGGTTAATAGACCAATAAATGCATGAGAAATGAGTATGGTGTCTCATTAATGGATTTCACAAGATGAAGGGTAAAAAAGAAAACTAGCAATTAATACAGCTTAAAGTGGGTCTATGTTTCTTATAATTAAGACCAAAAAAGAACCCTCTTTTGTTTCTTATAAAAAGGACCGGAGAGAGTAATATTTTTCATTTATTTTCTGCACTGTCCAGCTTTTTGGTTTTCTAAAGATTAATTTGGTAAAAATAATTCCCAAATTTTTCTGACTTTATAAAAATTATAAGATGGCATCCATGATTTATAAAGTAAACTCACATTTCCAGTTTTCCAAGTTTCCATCCCAAAATTTTATAAAATTCAAAATAGCCTAATTTCCAGATTCAACCGTTTTCGAAAATAATTTGGGTAAAAATAGTTGCAGTGGTTAAAAAATTCCAAAAAAACTACCATGACATCCAGAGGCATCAAAACATAGAAAAGTGTATTTACATCATCAAAAACATGCACGAAAACCAATACAAAAAATTCAAACACTGCTGCAATGCAAAAATAGCATCTAGCACATTTCAAGGTTTTCACATGTTCTTGTGACACCCATGGAGTCTAAAGGCCACCAACAAGAACAACAATCAGCATTCAACAAGAAAACAAGAATAGCTTAGAGAAAAAGAGAAACCCCTCCATACCTCAAGTGATGAACACAAAATTTCCAAGCAAGTCAAGAAATAGACACTTGTGTCTAAAAATTTTCCTAGTCACTAAATGAAAAATCAAAACCATAAAATTGTAGCTCTAGAAATTCTAGAGAGGAAAATATAGATTAGATGAAATTAAATTTTGAGTTTACTTACCCAAATATTTAAGGCCAAACTACCCAAAACAAGCTATAACACTGCTTGAAGAACAAGAACCAAAAGCTCCTCCCTTTCTCTCTAAAACTCTCGGCCAAGACACATATAAGTCTCCTTCTCACCTTTTTTTTTTTTTTTTTTTTGCCTTCCTTTTGAAATGGTGCTATAGTTACACGTTGGGGAGGGGGGTGCAGGTCATTGGTCCAAGGGTGTTAAAAATCCAAGAGATTAAAAGTGTGGGAATTGAATGAAATTGTTGGCAAAGTGAGACTTTGCTCATCCGGCCAAGCAAAGCCGTTTTTGGCTAAATTGCTTTTGAAAATTTTAGCTATTAATGGTTAAAGTTGATTTAGGCAAAAATGTTAATTTTACTTTTACTAAATATGGCTAATCACACACTAATTAACCTTGTTTAATGTGTTAATTATCTAGAAAAATGTAATTCAAATTAACCTCACACAATGTAAATTTATACGGTGCAATCTTACACAGTACAATTTCACACGGTGTAAAAATTAGATTTTAACTAAATTTGAATTTCACTAAAATTTGTGACATAAAATAACATACATAAAATTTAAATTTTCTTAATCAATTAAATTAAATTTCACTTGTGAATAATTATCTTAGGGAAACGTGTAATTGAATTATCTCTACACAGTATAAATTTACATAGTGCAATCACACATAGTATAATTAAATTTTAGTTTACTTAGAATTTTACCGAAATTTGCCACGTAAAATCATACAAAGTTTTTAGATATTTCTTAATTAACTAAATTAAATTTCCAACTATCAATATCTATTTAGTTATTGCAATATATACTAACACAGTATCTAATATATCCTTAGTTGCAAATTTTTAGGGTGTTACACTCCCAAATAGTGACATGTGTAAAGTTAGGGCAAAAAAGTAATTTTGGTAGTATCTTTTTTTTCGTAATAGAAGTAATAGATTCTATCAAAAAAAAATAGAAGTAATAGATAGGTGAATGCACTCTTCCTAAAAACCATCACGTAAAAAAAATTATATTCAAAGAACTTTTTAATTCAATAACATAAGACAATAATATAAACTAAAACTTCAAATAGAGAAAAAAAAAATTGAAACTAACAGGGATTGAAGTAGAATACTTGACATAAACCTCCTTTATGTTTTTTTTGGGTGAGAACCTCCTTTATGTTTTTAATTCTTGCAAGTGAAAGATTTAGAGTGTAAGCGAGTAGAAAAAAAGGCTAAAATATGTTTTTCATCCTCACAAAATTGGAAAATGTACACTTTTCTTCCTTGCAAAATTTTTAGTACGTTTTTCGTCCCTGCAAAATTGAAATGTGTCAAAATTTGGTTTGGAGCTAAGTTCAGCCTACATTATGCAATTTGTGGCGATGTTTTTGAAATTTGTGGCGGTTGGATCTCTGGGGGTTAAAAATCGCCACAAATTGTAGAAAAATCACGACAAATTGCATTTTTTTGCAATTTGTGACCCTTTTTTATGTAATTTGTGACGGTTTTTAACCACTAAAAATCCTCGTATAGGTCTGAACTTAGCTCCAGGCCAAAATTTGACACATTTCAATTTTGTATGAACAAAAAACGTACTAAAAAGTTTGTAGGGACGAAAAGTGTGCATTTCCAATTTTGTGAGGACGAAAAAATATTTTAGCAAAGAAAAGAAAGAGTGAAGGAGTGAAGAATAGAGTCTCGGTTGTAGTAGGGAAAAGAAGAAGATTTGTGGTAAAACAGTTAAATACATTTTTAATCTCTATACTTTTGTTGAATCTTGTTTTTAGTTCCTGAACTTTTATATTGTACAATTTAATCCATGAACTTTATAAAAAAAAGTGTTTTTAGTCCCTCCTGAACTTACTCTCCTTTTTTGCATGTTTTTTAACTTCAGTTTGTGAGGAGGGACTAAAAATATGATTTTTATAAAGTCCAGGGACTAAATTTCACGATGTGAAAGTTCGGGGACTAAAAACAAGACTCAACGAAAGTATAAGGATTAAAAACATATTTTATCCAAACAATTTGGGTCAAGGTTAGATTTTTATAATGTTTTTTTATGATAAAAAAATGAACAGATATTGGTTAGATATTTTTATGGAGTTATAGACTACTAGCTCTCTCATTTGACTTGCGTAAACCTGAGGTAATGTTATAGACAAAATTTGATTTATTTTTTAAAGGATAATTAGAAAGAATAATTAATTAATATTTTTAGTTGTATAAAACTGAATTTTTGGGCTTTTGAAGTGTTTAAAGGTAAGAAAAAAACACAAGAAAGATGATTGAATTGTGTTTTAAAATTGTTTTTACAATTCTTTTCGAAAAGCTTAGACTTTGACTGATTAGCTTTGTCTGATAAAACAAATTATATAAAACTTTTGAAAACCTTTGCTATATATATATATATATATATATATATATATATATATATATATATATATATATATATATATCAAATAAGAAAACCAAAAAGAACATGAGCACGAATGTTATTATGCTGGTTCTTCTTCACCACTGAGACTATGTTCAGTTCTTGACAAACCCACCAAGTTTCATTATAATTTTCAAAGTTACAAGTATTTTTTATCTAGCCACTTTTAGCTCTACCCAAGTAGTATTTTAGTTGCCTCTCCAAGCTATAACTCCAACTATTCTTTTGAACAAGCCTCCTCAAGCTCCACCTATATAACACATAGTAAGGTATGGAAAAAGGTTCACTGACTAGCAAACAACGTCTAACAAATGGATTAGTACACTCAGTGTCTAGTGATCTAGTGATCACTACAAAAAAAAGGCTTAAATATGTTTTTAGTCCCTCAAATTAAAGTTAAATATTTTTTAGCCCCTCAAATTAAAGTTTGCTTTTCTTTAGTCCCTCAAACTTGATAAATACCTTTTTTAGTCCCTCTCCCTAGATGCCAATAGTGAGCGCCAAACATGGAATATTAAATTCACAATTTGTGGGGGTTTAAAACCCCCACAAATTGTGAAAAAAAAATTAAAAATTGATAAGTATGTATTTGTTTGATTAATCATAAACCCACAAAATGAATCCACCACGTATTACCAACACCTGAAACAATTAAACATCATGATACTCCTCTTGTCGTGCCAATGCCTTATGTCTACCGCGACCACATGCTTTTCTCATTATCAACACATAAAACAATAAGGCCCTATAACTTCCTCTGGGAAACCACTACTCACGTCACCCATCACCAACGTTTCAATTTCCCATTTCTTCTCCTTAATTTATAAATATAACAAATTCGAATATGAAGAATTTGATGGAGATGACATCCAATCTCGAATCCCTCCCAGGAAGGTTCAAAGTTGAAACCCAGGAAGGTCCAATACATCATGCGGTGTTTGTTCGAACAGTGGCCCATATTTAGAGGAGTAAGGAGTATAAATGAAGCACTGCTTTTTCTCTCTTTGGCACTGAGATTGAGAAAAAGGAACTCTCACGAAACTCAACTCTCTCTTTCTTTCTCCCTCACCCTTTTTGCTCGCACACACCCCATCCCCATTTCATTTCAGATTGAACCCTTCTTCCTCCTCGCACCCCCTTTCCCATTCGATGAAGCTTCTCACCAAAGTCATCTTCGTCGATGACGACACCATCTTCAAAGCCTCCCTTGCGCCAACCAAGCCCGCACCATCAAGCTTTCCCAGCAACGAGTTGACCCTTGGAGAGAGAAGTTGACACTGCCATCACCACTGCCGTGTGCTCGCTTTGAGAAACAACAAACCGAGGTTGCTTAGAAAGTCATCGAATCGTGCGCTCAACAGCTCACCACCACGAGAGGCTCTTTCTTTCATTTTTTTCGCCACCTGATTCTTCCTCCACCGTAGATGACCATTGCGAAAGTGCCGCGACCACTGTGTCGCTCTACAATCTTCTACAAATGGCAAATGCGTTTTCTAGTATAGAGGACCGGGATTTGTGGGGTTTTGATTCCAGAATGTGAACTGCTCTTTGTTCCCAATTTTCATTCAGATCTGATTGATTTTCATCCTCTTTTTACTTATGTAGATATGGATTTGTTTCAAATAAAGGGTGACAAAGATGGATTGTTCCTCTTTTGGTTCCTTCTCACATAATTTGACTTGGTTTCTTTACAACAGTTTTTGTATGATTGCAAGGATTGTTAAAAATTATAGGATATGTTTGACTTCTACGAGAAATCTGTTCAAAATAAAGATGATTTTTGTTCTTTGGCTGATGAAGAAAAAAGATGAATATGATTTTTACAATTTTTTAAACAATAGCCGCCATAAATCATGTTTTAAATCTAAATTAAAAATCAAATTCTAGCAGTCAAAAGCCCCTACAAATTACAAATTCAATTCACACTAAGGCATCCACGGAGAGGGACTAAAAAAAACATTTTTCATATTTGAGGGACTAAAAAAAATGACTTTTAATTTAGAGGACTAAAATTGATATACCCTTATATTTGAGGGACTAAAAACATATTTAAGCAAAAGAAAATGTGTTACTACTAATGGTTCATTTGTGGCGATGACTGAAAACCACTAGAAAATAACATAATTTGTGACTAATGATTCAACCGTCAGAATTTGACACATGTCTTATGCTTTATTTTAAATTTAAATATCTAAGGTTAAATATCGAAAGATACAAAATATAGTTGCAACGTGTCACTTCTGCTTCAAAACTATGTTTCTCTCTCTTGCGTTTCTCTTGAAATCACGTTCTCTCTCTTCTTTTGGGATTTTTATCTCTTCGATTCAGGGCTTAAACCTATGATTTCGATTCAAATTCGGATTTAGGTCTTTATATTTGTCTTTGATTGATCTCACTCTAGTTATTTCAGTTTTCTCTCTTTTTGAATTGGGGGTTAGGGTTTCTATTCCATTCTTCTTTCTTTTTGTGACTGTGTTTTTTGCTTCATTTTCTTCTTCTGTATTTTTTGCTATTTGGAACTCTGTTTCGGACTGAATAGGTTTGGCACGGTCGTTAAGCTTCGCCTGTTCAATCCTTTCACTTTTGCTCTCGATGCGCTCAAACAATGCAACGCCATCTCTAAAGGTAACCAACCACCCTTTCAGCTCTCACACTGTTATACTCTGTGTGCATTTCCATGTTACTACGAAAAGCATGCATGTTTCTTTTGAAGTGATATTGCTGTTAGGTTCTATTGAAGATGTGTGTTGCTATATATAGGATTCAATTCAATAGGTACCAAGTTTTGTAATATGATCATTCCTTTCTTTTCAGTTATCTCTTTTGTTTATATCCTTTTTTTTATTTCCAAAGCTCTTGTTAATCCTTGTATCTTTATTTCTATCCTGTCATCATATCAACAAAGATTAAGTGAAATTGCATATGCACATTTAATGAAATTTTTTGGCTTTGACTGATATTTCAAGGAGAGCCTTATGTTTTAGATACAGATGTTTGTAGTTGCTAAAGTATCTCCTAGGTTCTTAAGATTTCTTGCTAAAGTGTCTTATCGTTGATGAAAATCATGAAGTTCGTGACTTTGATGAGAGGTTTATGCTACACCCGAGAAAAATGGAATCTATATTCCAAAGGAAAAATACTATAAGGAGGAGAGAGAAAAGAAGGTTATTTTCCTCTATTTTCCTTTGTGTCTGTTACCTGCTGTTGCAATATGAATAATTCATCAAGAGTAGTACCATCATTCCATGTAACTTTCAGCTTTTGAGATCATTTTTGTTATGTGCCATGGACATTCTGTTTTTCTAGCAAGTGTTTTTATATTGTTCTTTGGTGGATATAAATTGGTTTGGTGTTTATTTTCATAATCGGGTAGTTAAAATCATTTTCTACCATTCATTGGTGCATGATTTTCTTCTGTTTAGCCTATGTCAGATCAAATTGAGTAAATGGGGGTCACAATAGAAACTCAATAGAAGGTTTGTTTTATTGAAAAAAAACTTTATGTATATTTTTTTTTGGGTAAAATATGTTTTTGGTCCCTATACATTCACTAAAAAATGATTTTAGTCCCTGTTCTTTCAAATCGACTATTTTAGTCCTTAAACTTTGAAAAACATGTGAATTTAGTCCCTTTTCTTTATAAATGTTAGTGTTGTTAAGAGACTAAATTCATATGTTTTTTAAAGTTCGAGGACTAAAATAATCGATTTGAAAGTTCAGGGACTAAAACCAATTTTAGTGAAAGTATAGGGATTGAAAACATATTTTACCCTTTTTTTTATAACTAACATATGTTCATTTCAAATTGGAGTAGGATTGTTATGGCAAAAATTTAATGAGATATATGGAAACAGATCTTCATAGGGTGAAGAATATTTAAGAGGTTAATGGCCTTGGTGGGATTGCCTAGAGTGAAAGGCCTATCCATGGAGCAGCGTAAGAGGATAACAATTGCAGTTGAACTTGTTGCCAATCCATCTATTATAGTCATGGATGAACCTACCTCTGGCCTTCATGCCAGAGCTACTGCTATAGTAATGAGAATAGGGAGGAATACAGTTGATAGTTGATATTGGGAAAACTGTGGTCTGCACAATCCACCAGCCTAGCATTGATATATTTGATGCTTTTGATGAGGTCAGTGGTCATTTCCTTCTCTTAACTTGCTTACAAAATTCAATGTCTCAAGGCTGAACATATATATTGTAATATTACAGCTACTTCTGTTGAAGTGTGGAGGTGAGGAAATATATGTGGGACCTTTAGGCTAGCATTGTTCTTATCTGATGAATTACATTAAGGTCTGTACCATCTCTAATTACTAATTAATTAGTACTAATTACTTTTGTATTGTCAATCAATTTATTCATCAAGTAAGTCGTGCTTGGTGTAGGGAATTAAATGGGGTGTCAAAAATTAAGAATGGTTATAATCCTACCAATATTGCACCTTTACATTCAGGAGAAACAAGGACTTGATCAGGGAACTTAGCACACCTCCAGCAGGTTCCAAAGACTTATACTTCCCCACAAAGTACTCACAGACTTGATCAGGAAATTCTCTCTCTGGATCAACTCTCCAAGCTCACTCTCGTCTCATAAGTAACAATATCACTGTGTTGCAATAAATAAATAAAAAAATTCTCTTAATTTACTTCATTTTTTTTTCTCTCTTTAAACCTGCTCACCCGTGATGAAGGTTAGAAATCCTTTTTATTTATTTTTTCCAAAAAGAGATAGGATTATTTCAGGCTACTTTTAAAATCGTGCATGAACCCCAGTGCCAAATTTGTATCTTAAACAGATTTAATTTTCATTTTAATTTTAAATAATTTACTTTAGTAGTGTCAAGCGTTATTTTTTAGAGAGCCTATACAATAGTTGCTTTTAAAACCCTGAACAAACCAGTTTTAGGAAAACTTTAATTGATCCATTCAATTTAACAAAATAAAAAAAAATGTATTTATGGTTAACAAATTTTCATTAGTAATTAGTGTTATATAAGTTTAGGCGGTAGTTTCTTAGCCTAAAGGGTTAATTAGTCCAAACATCTTAGGCTTTTAAGTTATTATTAGCACAATGTTTCATAACTTTTTTTGTAGTAAGTTTCCTTTCATGGATTTTAATTTTTATTATTATTTGAAATGGATACTTTTGAGTTAACAATAATTTTGCTTTCTGATTTTTTTCTCCAATCAACAGATCATTGCTAATGAGGGTTTTGATAAAAAAAAAATTGCACACTTACTATGCTAGGTTTGGATCAATCATATATCATGTTATGGTTTTTATCTGATGCATGTGTCTTAGATGATTATATTTGATCTATTGTTTTCTTCCTTAATGATTCAAGCCAGGTTTTTTGATCAGTCCCTGCATGTGAGGGTGCTCTTCTTGTACTAGATGCTTCTCAGGTGAATCTTTATGTTTTTAATTATGCACTTCTTGTAGTATAATAATATATAATATATAATTATACTAACAATTATTGATACACCACATGGCCCTTAATAATTCTTAAAGACTTTAATCAATAAGCCAATAAGATAAGGACTAATTAATGCATACTAGCTAACATTTAAGATACTGAAATCAGTATAGGGTTATTTCTAATTTTTCATCAATCAATCATCATCACTCTATTTTTGTTGTTTTAGTTTATTTCTGGACTTGACATTTGGATTGTCATTTTTCTACAGAGTGTGGTTCAATTTTCACAAGGAATTTTTCTTCCGTCTCCTGTTACCTCCTATCATATTAAATCCTCATTGATAATAATGTTATGTTTTTCCTTAAGTTTTTATTTATTTGATTAATGTCTTCTGACTAACATCATCATGTGTTTTCTTGACTGTGTTACTCAGTCTGGGTTCAGTCTTGCAGTTGTAAGTCCCTCGTCAGTGTATTTTTTTGTTATGTTTCATTTATATATCTTGCAGTGTGTGGTACTGTTGCTTTACAAGATTATGGGAGGCCAAGACCAGATATAGAAAAAACCATAAAGTGACACAAGAAAAGACACTGTGTTAGGTACCTAGTGCCATTCCTTCTTGTGATTATTGGATTACCTATGCTCATTCTATTGGTCATAATGCAGCAGGTTTATATCTTATCAGAAACAATTTCACACAGTTTTTTTCTCTAATATAAATGACCTTTTGTTTTCTGGCCTGGCAGTATCTGAAGCGCGTTCAGCATGTTACTCATCATGTACTTATGAGGTTTGCTGGTAACTTTTATTTTTGGGTTTTTTTAAGTCACAAATAACAAGTTTATTCTTGTTTACATTCTAAATAAGGGGGTGTATGCGTAATGTTTGCAAAGTTAATGAAGTTTTGTCTGAATGGTGCAAGGTCTCATCAGATGTTGGCATTCGATCCATAGTTGATTGGTTCTTTTATAAGTAGTGACTTAGTTCTGCAATTAAAAAAATTATTACTATTATTGCTACACAATGCAAAAGGTTTATTAAATTTTTCTTTCTATATGTGAAATAATTCATTCTTGTTTTCTGGCTGCAATACCAGCTGTCAATACCAAATAATGTATTAGACACATTATGTGATTAGGTACTATATGAATGGAAATATACTTATAGATCTAGGTGACTAGGTTTATAAAATTTCCTTGTTTTGAGGTGCTCCGGTTTATAAGTTCAAGCAATAGTCATAAGTCTGCATTTATTATGTTCTCATAACATTTTGTTTGGCTTATCCTTGTTTCTTCTATCAGAACAAAGGACTCTCTAGAATGAGATTAATGAACTCAAGAAACAAGTCAAACCTACCCCACGCAACTGACAACTAATACATCTACCCCTGAACTACTTTTGTAACACCCCAAGTTTCGGGTACTAGGAATATACGTTAAGGAGAACCCTTATTAGGACTCTTGTTATATTTTCTGTAAATTCTTGTTATTATTGCTTGTATATTATTGGTTTTGTCCTAAGCATGTACCTATGTTATGATAGTATTTGTGTTTTTCTATGCACGTGTGTCGTGTGTATTTTATTGCTACTGTTGTTGTTATTTGTGATCTTATTGATCTGGATGTTAGATTATTATTATTATCTTTATTATATTATGTTAGTGTTATAGTTATTATATTTGGTGTTAGAGGAGTGTTAGATTAAGTTCTTATAATTAGAATGTTTGAAAAATGTTTAAGTATAGTGATGAGCTTTATGATGAAAACCCTAGAAAGACTACGTCATATCTTGAGTTGTACTTGTCAATATGAGGTGTCATTTGCGTCGTTGGAAAGCTTGCTGAAAAAGCTACAATTTATCCCTACACCTTAGAAACCAAAATCGGCTTCCATCTTAGAGAAAATCGGCTCTAAAGTAGGTCACTTGATTATGAAAAACCCTTTAAGTCCCACATTGGGCAAAATAATTTCATAAATCCCTTCCTTCCTATATATACAGAGGAGATCACCAAGCCTTAGTAGAACCAAAGAATAAAGTGGGCTTAGCGTTAAGTGTGGAGCCCCTTATAGTTAATATTTTTATCTCCCCCTTAGAGTTTCCAAACTCGGGGCATATCGGCGGCTTGGGATCGTGTTTTTCTCACACCCAAGTTTTAGCGATAGTAAGAGTTGTTGCGATGGTCATGATGGACAACGCCACCAAGCTCTCCCGGGTCGGTCAGAGATCATCTTCGTGTTTCCCAAGTGAGTGCTTTCCCTACCCTTCGCTTTTATATTTTAATTGGACGGGTTGTGAATACCCTGAAGCATTATGTTTTCTTTAATGAAATGATAAATTGATTGTGTTCGAATTGTAGATATTTAAGTATCTTAACCTATCTCAGGAACTAGATATCTTATCATAGTTTAGAAGAATGATATGGAAATCAAGAGATGTGAATATAGTAACCATGAACGTGATTTTAATGTGAAAAACGAGTTACGAAAAAGACCGAATTAGGCTTAGGTGTCTTCATAAGAAATATAGCCCTAGATGTTATCTAACTAATGGATTTGGTTTCACGGTAATCAGAATTCTAGAACTCTAGATATCAACGAATTAGTGAGAAAAGGTCAAGCTTTCAGGATTCTGCGATAAGTTGGTGTTGTTCTTAATTTTAGGCATATAAGATTATAAAACTAGATTTTGAGGCCAACATAGAAGTTGTAGATAATTATCTTATCTTGACTTGATTGATTAATGATATTGAATACATGTGTGTTGATGTTATAACTTGAATGGTGATTTGTGAGTGTTGTGCAATCATTGAATGCTTTACATTATCCCTAAAGTGTGAATTGCGATGTATGAGTATTAAGTGTCTTTGACTTTGAGTTAAGAGATGATGTTAGATGCCATTGAGATGGATGACCTAGCCTATGTGGGGTGAGAATGGACCCAGGTGATATTTTGACCGTGAGTGACCTAGCCCATGTGGGGTAAGAATGGGATCACTATGTTTGATGTGAGATTTAATGAAGCCATGAACATCTATGTGAATCATGCATCATAACATGATATATATGTGTTTTCGAAAGTTGTTTATGAACCTAACTGGGGAGGTCGTGAAGAACTCGATGAGTTCTGACCTTGGGGGTATTATCTGGTTTGGAATCTCCTTTAAACTCATGTTGATCCCATGGGTTGGAGTATCCTTGCAAGACTGGGTAACCCTGACGAGCCGCTAGGGATATCATCCTGGTTGAGACTGTTAGTGTCGGATGCCCATGGTGTGGCTATTCATCGACTCGCACGTACTCTCAGACTACTTTCACAAGAGTATTTTACTGGTACCACATGCATATGAGAAAAGAGAATGGAACATCACATTGCATACGTGCATTATTGTAAGTTTTGTCTGACTTGTGTGGTTTATGAAGTGGATGCCATGTATACCTTAAGTTGTACTTATGTGATGTGTAAATGATTCTATCCATAATCATAATATGTTGTGAATGTATATATATCTAGACTTGTAATGGAATAGGATAGGATGTGACTCTTTATGAGCATAGAGAGAGATGTACCTAGAACGACACTATGTGAGTATAGGTCATGATGTATTTTGCTATTAAGAAATAGACTGATGCAAAGAAAGTGTTAGATAGTAGAATACAAGTATGGAAAGTGAAGTTAACGTGAGAGGGAGTAATGGAAGTAACTTGCTAGTTAAAGAATAAATACTAAGATACTGATGATGGTGAACCAGCGTAGTAGAGTGAGCATGAGAGATGTGTTATAGGAAAGTGTTTATGATCGATGGATGTAGACTAACTATAGAAATAATAGAGTTTGATAGAGGCTCGGAGAGGGTAAATTCATAAAGACTAATAGATGAATTGTTTGGGTAGAAGGGTTTAACCCAGCCGTAGAGTCTTAGAGCACTCACTGAGACCTTATGTCTCACCCCTTTAAGTTCCCTCCTTTCAAGAAACAGGTGATGGCTCGTGTATTTGGAGCATGGAGCCTCGTCATAGAAGATGTAGCTTAGTTATTTTATATTTCTATGTAATTTTCTTATATGTTGTATGATGTAAATGTTACAAGAAATAAGTTGTAATTATTAAATCAAGTTGTAATTTATATGTTTATATGTTAGCTTCCGCATGAGATGGTTGTGTAAATGTTTTTAATTTTTGCGTCTTTAGAAATATTAAGCGTAGTTACGGTAATATCCTTAGGGTGTTACAACTTTTATCTAATGTAATTGTAAAAAAGCTTTCTTTATTATATTAATGAGATTGTCTGTTTATATTTTTCTAATGTGATTTAAATCCTGGTTTCATTATTATGCTTTTAATGCAAGTTTCATGCTATTAAGGATTTCTTTGTAATCCTAGTTATTGTTTCCCATCTTCTTGATGAACCTTTTTTGCTGGAGGACTTTTTAATTCATGTAATTTCTGGAAACATAATTAGTTTTATGGTTGCACACTATACTCTTTGACTATGGTTTATTTACTGTTTACGTAACTGTTAAGATTAAAGGACAGAACTGAAAATTTGTGAATTTTCCATTATTGACTCAAAGAGTGTATGAATATATATAGATACAAGATAAGAAAATAAAAAGGAAAAGATTAATCAAATCTAATCTAAATCTTAGAGATATAATCCTACAAGATAATGAAAGATAAAAAGTTTCCTACTTTCCTAGATATAGGCTATCAAATCTCCTAAATATCTATTATATCATATCTTATGATATCTCATAAATCTCTATCATATTATATCTTAACACTCCCCCTCAAGCTAGAGCATACAACTTAATGCTCCAAGCTTGGAACATAATTGAAGCATAAAAAAAATGAAAACAACTCCAAGGTAGAGGACTCTCCAATGCGTAGAGTACGACACCAAAAACTAAATATTCTTCTTCAAACTCAGATGTTACGAGGGAGTAGACTGAAACCCAAGACAAGTAATGCAAGGACACTAGGGACTCAGATATCAGCACGATAGGACTTGAAACAAGCAGAGGAAGAGTCGATGAGTCATAACTTCCAACACTCCCCCTCAAGCTAAAGCTTTCTACGCTTTTAGCTTCTTAGAGTACATTATCCTTCAAACTGATTGGACGGTTGGGATAAACTGATATCCATGACAACAATGGATTTATTATTTTATCTATTAAAGAAAATTGAGGTGTTACAACGGTAGACTGAAAAAAAATAGTTAGAAAGAACAATCACGCTGATAGTTCTCCTATCAACTTAATTTGGAGAGCATCGTGCAGTGCAAAACCTTACCACCTTAATTATGAACTCCACAAGTAACATTAAGCCAACGGCCGCTCTGGACACAAACAAAGGGGCTGGCATTTTAACTGAGCCACACTTAAATCCAGACATTTCATCTGTTAACGCTGCAATGTGATATACTACAGAAAGTGTCAGCAATGCATTTGAGCACGCAAAAATAGGCGATGAAGGGGTGAGTCTTGCAATGTAAATGGAGTTAAGGAAAAGCTCAGAAGTCCATATTATGATTGGGAGACACTTGGAATATGCTTGCCCAAAAGATAAACGCAGTTCTTCTGAGCCATTATCAAACTGTGATATCTTGGCCCAAGGATTGCCTAAAGCGCACACCATGCCCACTTGCAATCCCCAGAAAGTAACCCACACACCATCATCATTTTGAGTAGTAGAATTTCTCACCATAGTCACATCATTTTGGCCAGGGATGTCCATTACATGGTGGGGGGAACAAGAACCACAATTTCCCTTCTTTGCCTCTTCTTACCCATTTGAATGAATTAGCTTGTTCTTCCCTTTATCATTACTTGGAGATGGAGATAGAGACATTTTTTGTTTTCAGTTTTGAAGTTTCTTTCTCCCGAACACTCGTAGAGCTACTACCTCTTGCGTTGCTCTCAAAAACCTGATCAATTTTGTTTCTGCTCTTGGGAATTCTGGCAGCACTTACTCTTATGCAGTGGGACAAAGTGAAGAAATGGCTCTTCCTTGTACCCTAAATGCTAATGATAGCCGAAATAAATGGGTTTATGCTCAAGACCCTAAGAAAAAATGGCAACATAAGGAAACTCTAATTGTGCATGAGAACTCTAAGCAAGTTGGTGTGCATATTGATCAGAATATGGCAAGTCATTTTCCAGCACTGGCAGATGACACTTTTTGTAGTCTATCACATTGCAGCGTTAACAGATGAAATGTCTGGATTTAAGTGTGGCTCAGTTAAAATGCCAGCCCCTTTGTTTGTGTCTGGAGCGACCGTTGTCTTAATGTTACTTGTGAAGTTCATAATTAAGGTGGTAAGGTTTTGCACTGCACGACGCTCTCCAAATTAAGTTGGTAGAAGATGCGTGATTGTTTTTTCTATCTATTTTTTTTTAGTCTACCGTTGTAACACCTTAATTTTCTTTAATAGATAAAATAATAAATCCATTATTGTCATGGATCTTTCTACGCTTTTAGCTTGTTACAGTACATTATTCTTCAAACATTAGTTTTTTCATATGGTACTTACTGATGTATGGACTCACGCCACTTGATTATTTTAATAATATATTCAGCTTTCAGTCCTCAACCATTGTTTAAATGAGATTGCTTTCTTGAGTCTTGGTCAATTCCATCATACACAATCATGGAAATTAAAAAATTTAATAATTAATAACCCAATTTCGGTTGTTATTTATATAGTAAACTGCAACTAATGTTATTGTTTTATTTTTTTTTTTTTGCAGAACAACTAATGTTGTTTAAACAAGTCAAATATAATAATGAAAATTTTGTTAACTACTAAGTACTAACCTCCTATTTTAATTAGTCTATCACTACAAAAAAAGTGGTGATTTGTGACGGCTAAAATTGCAGTTTCTGGCAGTTAAAAACCGCCACAAATGGCAATTCTGACGGCTAAATTAGCCGTCAGGAGTACGCGCGTCACAAACAGCTTTTGACGGATTTTAAATAGCCGCTGGTATTGATTCTGAATAAGCCGTCAGAAAATCCTCAACATTTATTGGCAGCTAAAAGCTGCCAGTAAATGCATTCTGAATGAGTTTTGATGTAGCATTTACTGGCAGCTAATAACCGCCAGAAAATGCATCCATAATTTTTTTTAAAATTTGCTGGGGGAGGAATTGGAACATTAGATAGTTTTTTACAATTACACTAGATATAGGTAATCCCTAACCTACTTCCCCCTTGGATAAAAATTAAAGGAACAAATAACTGCAGACTAAACATCAAGGATCAACATCTTGCATTACTTTTTAAACCAATCAAAATAACTTCATGGGCATAAATACTTAAAAGAGGGAAAAGATGAACAAAACCAGTGAAAAGAAAATAAAGAAATCTGCACAAGATGTTAAGACCCTGTAAGAAGTACTATTTTTCAACAAGTACTTTATTATTATTAATACCTGCATGCATCAGGAACTTTAAAAAAAAGAAAAACTACATGTGTACTACAATTATTTAACAAGTATTTAAATTTAATTTGAAGAACCAAAAAAAGAATCAAGAGTCTCACTTTTCTGGCTTTCCTTCATCAAAAGCCTCTAATAATCCATAACCTGTTTATCTCTGGCAGCCCTGAAATTTAAAATAACACATTTGCATAAATAAATGAAAGAAATCAAAGAAACTATCCCTTAAAAAATCCACAAAAAAGGCTTCATTGTGAAAAACGTACCTATGCAAAGCGAGCTCAGTCCTCAAAGAAACTAACCCTTTATTATCCATTTTGTCAAAGGAAGTTAAAATACAATAGAAACTAATATAAAAGAGTCAATAGACTCACTTTGAATTTGCTCCTGCTCATGAAGCCACTGTTTCTGTAGCCTTTCCTCAGCCTCTCGCTCGCTTAACAGAATCCTTAGCACTCTTTTGCCCAAAAGTTAGGGAAACAACCTTTGAATGAGCATCAGTATTTAGACAGAATCACCGAAAACTGCACCACTAACTGTTATCACAACCAAAATGTGTAGTTTGTTAAATACAATTTGACTGATACTTTGAGTGCTTCAACTTGAGGTGAAAAGATGCAAAATATGAAAATTGTGTCAGGTTCCTACATTGTATGACTATATAGCAGGAGGGATAAATCATAAACACCAAGAAAGCTAACCAAAATAAAATGTGTTAGTTTCCAATAATAATACTACATAGAAGTACTGAACTAGCAAATGATGTGGTCCAGATGGAAGTTACAGAAGGAAAATGATAAATAATCCGTAAGCCAGAAAAGCACAAAGAGTAAACTCACCTGAAAGAAGAAAACACCAATCACCGCTAATTAAGGAACAAACAAGTAATTTGCACTTGGTTTTTTAAGTAAGGGCTGAAAAAGCATTAGGTTCATTTAGAGTAACAGACGCACCTGGTTAAGCAAGTGTTGCTGTGGCTTCCAAACAAGTCCTTAGTGGGTGATGCAGACACACTTTGCTCCTGTGACATTTAAGCTCAACCATGTCTTTGTGAGTGTACGACCTCAGGGCCAGAATCAGCATTACCAAAACCTCATTGTGATTCTTCATGGCAGCTTTCTTGCAAGTCTTGTTCAAATTACCTTGAGAATCATTCTTTGAAATGCCAAGGATTCCGTAGTAGCTAAGAGTTCATCCTAAGAGATAGCTTCAATGTTTCAAGTCAGATTCAGATTAGGAAAAAGAAATAAAATTTAGAAGAAATAGGAGATGAAGAATCCAATTGAGAAATTATGGAAAAGGAATGAGTGGATGGTGAAAGAATCAAAGTTAGGGATCTGATTGCAAACTACTGGATGAACCTGTCAACTCACAATAGATCATATTGAAATTTGACCATCACGAATGAAAAACTAGCAGATGATTTTCACAAAGAAACCAAATCAGATAGCACAACAAGAACAGGAACATCATATGCATCAAATTAACATCTGAAAAGAATAAAGTGCTAAAACGTACTTCGCGCGGAAGCGCTCGCATTACGGTGAGGAAATGAAACCCTAATCAAATTCTCTTTAACCGCAATTCGTGTTTCAAAGCTAAACTCATCAAAATTCATAGCAAAATCCTAATCAATAGGAATTAAAAAAAAGTAGGGGAAATGAAAACAAGACCGAGTTGAAGACATTATCAGTATCACGATTCACAGGGGAATGAAAAGGCACGAGTGCGTTGAATGCAAAGTGAGATTAAGAAACGAACCCGAGAATCCTCAAATCCTCGTGTTGAAGAAGTTTCTAACGATACTCCGCCACCGCCTCACGGTGTCGTGCAACGTCATTTGCTATAGTTTCTGCGAAACCTCTTGCCCTATTGCGGTATTGCCCCCAAGTCTCTGGGTGAAGTGAAGAAATAAAGAGAATGAATCTTTTTTTTAATGGAATGAAATATTTTCTTTTACTTATTTGGTTGGATAAAATAGTAGCATTTGAGAAAATCGTGTTTTTTTTTCATTTAAAAATAATGGCATATCGAAACTCGTGAAGAGAGAAAGAAAGCATATCGAACTTCGAGGACGAAGAGAGAGAGTAAGCAAATCGAACTTCAAGGAGAACTATTGGTGGCTATAGAAACAGTCATAAATTGCATTACTTTCTGGTGGTTTATGGTGACTGTCACATAGGAGCCACCAATAAAACCTTAATTTTTTGTAGTGTATCATTGATCTATTGACAGTTATGAAATGTGTTAATATTATAAAAAAATCTTTGGAGATGGTCCAAGATAATATTTCAGTCTACTTTATATATATATTATTGTGTATTAATGTGCATGAATACGTTATATGTGACTTAATTATTTGCTTTATTTGCTACTAGCATTTGACACATGTGCACTTCTAAGCTTGACGTTAGTATTTCTGTTAATGTCGTTTGACTCCAAAGGCTAAAAATGTATTTTTTGAAATTTGAGGAACAAATTTTTTTTTTCAATTTTGGGGGTAAAAACAGATTTATCCTAATTTTTAGAGATTAAAATCATAATTAAGCCACGGTCTATTATATCATATTACTTCAATTTTTTTCTATATATTTGTGTGAATAAATATGTGACTTATTTATTTGCTTTTTTAATACCAGGAAAGTGCTCAGTTACTAGGAAAATCCACCAAATCATATAATATCAACAATTGTTTAAATAAGATTGCTTTCCTGAGTTTTGGTCAATTCCTCCATGCATAATCATGACCCCTATTTTAATCTATCTACAGTTATAACAGTTATAAAATGTTAATATTATCAAAAGTCTTTGGAGAATGGTTCAAAGTAATATTAATTTTAGCCTACTATATTATATTACTACGAAAAGAATTTTCTGTGTGCATTGATAGTGTAAAAAAAATTTATACTATCAACTAATCACAAAATGTCATATTTTTAAAAAATTTGAGTCTTATTTTAACTATCTTAAAAGTCACACATACCAATTGGTTTATAGTGTAAAAAAATTTACACTAATAATATATAGAAATTAAACTTGTGAATGAATATATGACTTAATTATTCACTTTATTATATTACGAGGAAACACTTACCAGGAAAATCTACCAAATCATATACTAAATAACACTTATGGTCTCTTTATCTTTTATCCTTTTTTTCTTCAAATTGGTCCCTCATCTTTTAAAAAATTCAGTTTAATCCTTTATGTATTTCAAATTATTCAAAATAATTCTTCCATCATATTAAAGGTAACGCCGTTAATAATTTTAAGATATTAGCAGTAAAAATGGTTACAAAACACAAGCTTCTCCCTATATAATATCAATAATTGTTTGATTGCTTTCTTGAGTTTTGGTCAATTCCACCATACATAATCATGACCCCTATTTTAATCTATCATTGATCTATCAACCGTAATGAAATTAATGTTAATATTATCAAAACACTTTGGAGAATGGTTCAAGGTAATATTCCAGCTTCCTATATTATATTAGGCTTAATTATGTTGTCAGTCCCTGAAATTTGAGATGAATATGATTTTGGTCCCTCAAATTTAAAAAAAGATCATTTTAGTCCCTCAAATTTTAAAAAATATGATTTTAGTCCCTTAAATTTACTGTTCAGAGACTAAAAACAGCTTTAAAATAATCATTTTAGTCCCTCAAATTAGGTGTCCAGGGACTAAAAACACATTTATTCAAATTTGAGGGACTAAAATGATCTTTTTTAAATTTGGAGGACCAAAACCAAATTCATTCCAAATTCTAGGGACTAAAATCATAATTAAGCCATTATATTACTATGAAAAGAATTTTGTACCAATATGCATGAATACATGACTTAATTATTTGCTTTATTGTTATCCGTAAAAATCATAGCTTTTTTTTTTACAAAAGTCATAGCTTGTGTTCTTGACATAAATTAAACTATTTTTTGTTAATTTGTGACCTAGCAATTGTTTCTTATATTGTGACCTCTAGCCATTTCCCATTAAGTTTCTATCTCAATCTATCTATTTATAATATATAATTTCTGAACCACACAGCCATACATTGACACCTCACTTTACAAATCTTTGCCACATCAGCTTAATTGCTTATGTGTCATTTCTTCTACATTCTTTTTTTTAAACTCCTCTTAATTTTTTCTATTATGCAAAATTGTTTTTCACTCATCAGAAAACTAATTATGTAGGTGTCGGGAGGTGCTGCTAATGTAAACTAATTATGTAAAGAAGTTCCCTACTACCAAACTAATGTGCTCCTTGTACTTAGTTTTGGTTTCTTACAATAAAATCAATATTCGCTTATAAAATAATTATCTTCGATCTCCACATGGGTTTCTTAAATTTTGTGAAGTTGTCTTCTAATAATTGGGTTTTGTGGAATTTTAGATGGTTCAAGGACCATTGGAGAATGGTGCTAAAGGAAGAAAAATTGTTCTGCTTGACAAGGAGAATGACAAACTGAACAAGATCTAGGAGACAATTAGGTCATCAAATTTGGGACACGCCGAAACAAGATCTAGGAGCTGTTAATTACTTTTACAGTTTTTTTGTTTTCCTATTATGTTGAAAGTTCATTTTGCCTTATTAATATTTGTAACGACCCATCTACGTTAGATAACTATTAAAACTAAGGTTCCTTGATTTCCTTTTAGTTTAAAAACTCTTTCATTAGTTTACTTTATGAAAATATTGCGTGAACTTTTCGCATTTCCAAAAGTAATAATTAAAGTTCAAACTAAAAGAAAATATAATTTTAACTACAAACAACTTTTGGAGTTATGAGACAAACCTAAGCTGGTCATCTCTATACATACAACTATATATACCAAACAAAGAAAAGAAAGAACGCAGCTTGAATCTTGTGCTCGCTCCATCTACTAAGTCTCCAAGAGGAGTCCACCTAGAAAGCCATCTGCTCCCCCGAACACAATGTCTGAGATCATCACAGGCACGGACCACACATGCAAATATTGCAAGGGTAAGCTTACCAAATAAAATTATACATATAAGTAGATAAGTGAATTTCTAATTATTAAGGAAAAGGACGAGAAAAGTAGATTTTGTATACTTCAAAATACTATACATAATAATTTAAAATGACATACAATACTTAGTTCATAATTTCAAAACTCAATTCAGCAATAAACACCAATAAACAACACAATCATGACTCAACCATCTCAATTAGTTCATACAACATAGTTATAACATGAATCCTCAAAATATCAATGACAACATAGTTCTATCACCAATTATTACCATGAATCATCAAATCTCATGGATTACATCCAATCAACAAATCTCATAAATCCTCATCTAACATAAACAACATAAACCATCACCGTTCATCATCATGAGCCATAAGCATCATAAGTCACATCTCAACATAATACAATCACCAACATCTCTCATCACAAAGTGATGTACAACATAAACCACTAGACAACCTTAGTTGACAAGACTGACTCTACTCCATGGAGTTTCAACATCATATGAGCGGTCCTCATAGGCCCCATCCCCCACCATAGTCAGTGTCTATTGACCATACAGGGAGTCCCCTGAGCTACCCTACGGGGAAAATGTGATTTTATCGAAAATAGACAAGTGCTATAGTGACTTACCTCTGTAGGTTTGCAAGACCTTACATCTATAGGGATTCGCCCACTCGTCTATTCTATGGGCCCACCGTTAGCCACCACGAAAATCCCCAGCACTAGGTTGAGAGCCCAACTGGCACCCTCAACTTACGTGCCTACTCATATGTCTGTGCACCAACTGTGCATATATGCACCAACTGTGCACATACAATATTTGGAATATTTCTGTGCATCAACTATGCACACCCCGTATTCCAGCGGCAAAACATATTTGGAACCCCTTACAGTCTTATATACGGTACCTCCCTCCGTACTTAGAATAAAAAAGATGAACTTACCAATTAGATGGAAATCCAAGAAGTTCTATAGAAGAATACAAGCTAAACTTCAACCTAATGGAGAAGGAAGAAGCGAACAGAGAAGGGAGAGCGACCAGAGAGGGAGCGAACAGAAAGAGCAAACAGAGAAGGAAAATAACGAAGAAATGACTGAATGGAAGAAGGATAAATAAAGTTAACTTTTTGCTATTCGCACCTCTATTTTTTCTAACCTCACACCCCATTTTTTCTATAACAAAAACTTACGAAAAATTGAAATTATTACGAAAACTACGAAACATACAATAATCACATAAACAAAATAATCTATTTTATTTATATAGTTCATTAAATAACACAATTTAAATTTAATTACTTTTTCATACATTACGAAAAATCATAGTGTTACAATATTAAGCTCCCCAACATTTGCTTATATGACTTCTCTTTGCAATTTGCATGAGTATGATATCAAGCAACTTTTTTCTTTTTCTTTAGGAATACTACATGAACTCTTTGAAATATATAATCAGGCAGGAGAAAAAAAAATACAAAAACTATACAGGATAAGAATATCTCTAAATCCACCTTTGATCCAACTCTCAGATTTGTGATATTTTTTCCCTTCGATTTACACATGATAATTAGCTATTCTTAGTACCAAAATCATTATTAAAATATTTGGCAAATCAAGCACCAGCGGTATAAAAAAGAAAAACAAATTGAGTTATTTTTTATTTGGCAAATCAAGCATAGTGCATAATAATTTTTTTTAGTTAATTTTCCAATAACTGATGTATTAATCAAATTGACTGTCTTAATTATAAATTAACTATTAATACATAATTGATAATTATAACAACATTAGCATGTATTATTAAATATCAAAATGTCAGTTACTCAATTCAAATTCAAAGAGCATGTATTATGGCACAATTTGTCTGAATTAAATATTTATTACAAACTTTAATTCAATTATTATTCTCTTTAATGCATGATAACCTGAATATATATATATATATATATATATATATATATATATATATATATATAATTCATTTATCCCTGAACATATATTTAAACTAATTTAAATCAATTGTTAAATTTAAAATAAATATTAAATTTATACTTGAAACCCTCATGCATAATCATTAAATTATATAATTTAATAATATAACTCAATCATTAGAAGCATTAAAAACAGCTGTTTTTTTAATTGTAAATTATGATTAAATTAGATTTGTGATATTTTTTTTCTTTTCATTTGCACATGATAATTAGTTTATAAATAAATGTATATGATATAATTTAGAGAAAATTGAAATAATTAAACAAATAAATATTTCAATAAATTATAAAATAAAGTAACTGTGAAATATTTGTCTTATGAATAAAGAAAGTTGTCAAAGCCACTGAGAAAATAGATGTTGGTATGTGGTGTCAAATTTATAAATTATATCTTAATTTATTGAAATAATAATATTTTAATTTATGGTCAAAAAATTTAACTTGCAGAATCCACTAGTATTGGCCTAGTGGTGGGTAGTTTGAATACTATGCATGAGAAAATAGTTCATAGATTATATTTTCAGTGTGATTATTGTAAAAAAATAAATAAATAAATAATCCACGCATTAGGCTACGTGTCCCATACATTGTACACATTCATTCTAGGTGTAGGCATCCAATTATTAATTGAGAACATGGGAACAATTTTGTTTTGCCTCTGCTCTTTCTTAGGTTTACCACTCACACATAACATAATAATAAAATTAAAATAATTGTTATTTTATTATTAATATTATATGTATATTGGGTTGGGTCGAGTTCATCTGGTTTGGAACTCATTAACCCAACACTCAATCCAATTATAATTTGGTCAGCCAAAATAAACTCAAACCAACCCAATGACCCAACCAAACTCATTAAAATATAGTTGAATTGAACGGGTTCGTGTATCGATCGCGACCTACTTACACCGCTAGATTTGCATATTATACAAAAAAAAAAAAAACAAGGAGTGAGAAGTCTAAACCTACAAGGGAAACCTACAACATACATATAATGAATTAGTTAAATAATTATAGTTATTAATTAAAAAATTAAGTCTCTTAAAAAAATTAAAAAATTAAGTATTAAAAGTACATAATTCGCTATAACTTTACATATATCTAATTATACTTTCAACTAATAACTTTAAAATTTATAATTAAGTTAATATTGTATGAATTGACAGTATGTAGAATTTTTACACTACCAATTAATTATAAATTGTCATTTATGATAAACTTGTTGATTTTTACAATAAATACCTTAAAATTTATATTAATGTTAATTTCTGATTAATCAACAAGCTTAAATATGTTTTAGGTCCCTGATAAATTAGCGAATTTTATATTTGGTCCCTAATAAATTTTTTTTTTTTGCATTGAGTCTCTAATAAAACAAATCTTATATTTAGTCCTTGTTATTTTTGTTTTTGACTTTCTAATATATCTATTTTTTCATTTTAGTAATTATAATATTTTGTTCATTTTGTATTAGCTATTCCCTTTGAAAAATATTTGATAGGAACTAATAACAAATTATCTACATATTTGAGGGACAAAAACAAAAAATAGATATATTAGAAGGGCTAAAATAAAATAAAAAGGACCAAAAACAATTTTTTTCTTTTATTAGTGACTCAATGCCAAAAAAAAATTTTAAAAAATTATTAGGGCTCAAAACAAAATCGCTAATTTATGAAGGACAAAAAATTAATATATTTAAGCCAATTAACAATATAAAACTTTTTCGACTGACATTGCAAAGAAATTAACCACTTTTGTAATTTTTTATTTCTCTGTAAAACATATTCCATACTTCTGTAAAGGAAAAAAAAAAAAAAAACGTATTCCTTACCTCATCAAAACTCGAATTCATACACATGATTCGGGGCACTGAAATTGTTTTCCACTGTGGGTCCACACAATATAGCGACAGAAAATGGGAAACGAGAAAAAAATGGTCTGGTTTCAGTTATTTAATTCTAAAATCGATTAGTGGAAAAACAAACGAATCTCTCATCTGAATAAAATAACATCGCTACTAGTACTAATGACTTAGACAATAAAATATTACAGCTTAGGCGAAATGAGGGTACCATATTCATACCACTTTGATTGGGAGACTAGAAGCACTACTTTGGGCGTAAATATGGGGTTATTGCCCTCATTTCACATACCACTTTTCTTGGTATCTTTTCATACCACTTTACTAGAGAGACAGCAAAGCACTACTTTGCTTGGGACTTATCACATTGTAATGGGTTATATCTATAAAGAAAAATAAATCTATGGAAAATTTTCATGTGGGACTTATTCAGTAATTAGATTAACTTCTTTTTTATAACATATATTTTTAATAGCTAGTTAATTCAGAGAGTTTTTTCTTATAAGATTTGTTTTTCTCAAAATTAGTGTGTGGCTAGACATGCATGAAGATACAATTCACTTAATAAGATGTTTAAATTTGCTTTTGGGGGGAGAATTTTATACAATTTGATATACATGTGTTTTATTTTGATGTATTTTATACTGTAGCAGAAAAAATTAATCAATTTCCATTCTAGTTAGTTGTGATTACTAGCTAGTTGGATTATTATCGCTGCAAATTGGACATACTAATGACTCTAATTTGCCTTTCTTTTGTACTGTATAACTCATTCTTTAGTAATTAGATAGAGAAAATTTCTATGAAACCTGCACGTAAGTTCAAAGATTAACCAACAACTATATATACTATTGGCTTAAATATGTTTTGAATCCCTGATAAATTAGTGAATTTTGTTTTGAGTCCCTAATAATTTTTTTTTTTTGCATTGAGTCCTTAATAATACAAAAAATTTGTTTTGGGTCCTTGTTATTTTGTCATCTTAGTTCTTCTAATATATCTATTTTTTCGTTTGAGTCCCTAAAATATGTAGATAATTAATTTGTTATTAGTCTCTATCAAATATTTTTCAGAGGGACTAATACAAAATGAACAAAATATTATAAGGAGTCAAATGAAAAAAAATAGAAATATTAGAAATATTAGAAGGAGTAAGACAGCAAGGACTCAAAACAAATTTTTTGTTTTATTAGGAACTCAACTCAAAGAAAAAATTTATTAGGGACCCAAAACAAAATTCTCTAATTTAATAGGGACCCAAAACATATTTAAACTTATATTATTATACTATCCAAACCTTGTGGCCGGACAGCCAATTCTTGATCATATATAGTGCGCCTTTGCATGGTCTAAAGTAACTAATGTGGCTGTCATGTTCTAATTTTTAATCTTATACTATATATACCTTTATTTTTATAGTGGCATCCTTTAATTTATTCAGATAGCAGAGACTCACTGATATATGGGTCTAAATCTAACTGCGAGTGGGGCTGGATTTGGGCATACATTGTGCTTAAACTCAAATCCTCTAATTTCTCTTTGTTAATAAAAATTTTACTTTTGAAAAAATACGATCCAAAGCTAAGTGATAGTCTGATAGAAACAAACACAACTTTAACAGTGTTAGGTATATATATGGTCATTTAATTAAGTTAAAATTTTCTTCCAATTTCAAATTTCCAATGCCCGATGGCCTTTATATATAAAATAAATTATCTGAATTCTGAAGCAATAGTGTCAATATCCACAAAATATACTATATAAGTAGTGTATGCCAGGTGAGACATTTTGAAAAATTTTGAACCTTAGCCTCAAGAAAAAGAAAATATCAAGAGAAATACTATCCTCATTTGAAAAATGTGAGACATTCTCAAAAAACTTACAGTCCCAAAGTATGGAAGATTTGGAGACAAGTTTAGTAGGAAAAGTATTGTAAAGGCACTCAATCTTATACCAGAGACAATTTTCAATCACATTCTCAAATCATGACCTGCTTTCAGGTCATTTTCTGGTTACATACTTGTAAAACCTTTTTTTGATGCTCTTAAAAGCTCTCTAACACAAATACTCAATCAATATTATTCCTTTGCTGGCCAAACTGTTCAAAATCCCAAATCCCAAAACTAGTGAACCTGAAAGAGTTTAGATTTTTATGATCTCAATGAAACTCTCTAAGAAAAGTTAGTCTCGGTTGAACCAGACTTCCACTTGTGAATTCAGGTGACAGAGTACACTTGTGGAGGCATTTACTTTGATTATGCATTAGGTGATGCCTGTTCCTTTGGTAAGTTTATTGCTTCGTGGTGTGAAATAGTTCAAAATAAACAACTCTCATGCATACTCCCAGACCATACTAGACACCTTCGTACATGTTCTCCCAAATATCAACCATCCTTTTATCAGGTGCACCGTGAAAGAGATACAGAAAATGCCAACGAACCATATCTCTCTGAAACACCTTTATCATATCAAAGTATCAAGTATTAACACGCTGCAGAGACTTGCTTCTGTGAACCGGGTCAAGAGAAAGATTGGTACCATTGATCAAAGGCATAAGAAGTGCAGGATGAGTTGAAAAGGTAAGAATTCCATGCCAAATTACATTGGTAATGTCCTGTCTTTGGCTTTTGGGGAGGCAAGCATTCAAAAACTGAAGGACGCTTCGATATTGGACATTACGAACACAATGATGATGGTGAATCCAAATCCTAAAACTTTCTAGCGTACTACGAAGTAGGAAACCAGCATAAAGCCATCCATCCATGCAGTGAAACTGACAAGAATTATATCAGCTCAGTAAGTTCAGGTGCAGTTTACATCTTCTATAGGATTGTCAATGTCAGTCTTTATATTAGGAAGTATTCCAATAACAGATACACTTAAAAAGTGAGGAATGAGTAGGATGTGGAATTTAATCTAGGCAATGCAATGTTTCATATACTACATTTTTTACCACACTTGCTGTGTCAAACTAAAAGAGCCACTAGATTAAATTGTTTCATCTTTGTATGACTCCTAGAAAAGTTGTTACTGAATTCTTTTGCTGCTTTTACATTTTACAAGTACTACTCTTCGGTAAATTGAAAAGTATTTTTTTCCTATGTTATCTTTAATATTTAAACATTGAATCTACAACATGATTTTAGTTAAGACGTGGACTCGGAAATGTGAAAATCCTTAACTAGAGAGATTGATTGAAAGTCTTGGTGAAACACATGCAGTCACTGCGTCAACTTATATGCAGGTTGCAGTCACTTGCAGTCCACTTTTTATCATGGCCCTGTATTTTGTGTTTATACATTATTTTTTTTCATATGGAAGTTTTTATATTTTAAGCTTTATGAATTCCAGGTCTAAAACCAAATTTAGAAAGAATTCTCTGTTATTTAGCCCCTGAATATTAAAGACAAGTTTATGAATCCCAAAAAATATAAAATAAAATAAAATAAAAATTTGGTATGGTGATTATGGATCTATATTGAAAGCATTTTGATGCTCTGCGTTAAAATTTGGAAAATCATGGAAATAAAGGAAGTACATTTATAAAAATAAAAAAAACAGTACAAACATCATGTCCACTACTTGAATGATGCATTCAAATGAGTAATATAACGGGGGTAAAATAATTAAACTGTTCCGCTCCCTGGTGATTAACTCTACTAGAGTTCAGCATACAACATACGGTATAAATAGCTATGGCATTCGATCTCAGCTTTGATTCTTCAAGTGTCAGCACCTGAAATTCGAGAAGAAGCCTGACCTTTGAGGTTTTGGAATTTTGAAATACATGGAAAAATGGCAGAAAATGAAATTGTAGCTACATAAGCAATTTATCAGATAAGAGCTGAAGCCAGCAGCATGTGCATTTAAGCATCTAGAAATCTCAATTTTATTATGTTGTTAAGTTTGAAAAGCAAAATTAATAGTGTGAAATAATTCAAAAAGTAAAGTAAAAAACAGACAAAAAAGTATTATTAAAAACAGAACTGCTATATATTAAAATTTGGCAGAAGAATTAAGTCATTTTCCATTTATCTTACCAGAAAGAAAGGCTTTTCTTATTTTACTTAGCTCTCTAGTGACATCCACCATATTCATTCTTTCTTTTGGTGATTCCACTGAACAAGCAAGTCCAATCTTAAAAAGTGAAACTAAGCACTTTTCAATGGCTGGAGTAAGATTCTGACTGTTTTCTTCTTCTAATGTTGCTTCTTCATGTTTTGGTACAAGTGATGGGTCCAAAATCTGTAAAAGATTACCAGCAAATGAATTTTTCACAAAGTTATGCAAATTTTGACCATCTTCAAAGATTTCATCAGTGGGTCTTCTTCCAGTAAGTATCTCCAAAATAAGAATCCCGAAACTGTAAATGTCACCATTCATAGACACCTCAGAACCCATTCCATACTCTAACATATATAGCAAAAATAGTCAATATTTGTAATTAGTAAATAAATATCAAGTTTTCATCAAAAGATAGAATTCAAAGAAACATTGATCCAAGAGTTTAGAAAATACCTGGAGGAGCATAGCCAACAGTCCCCTTTATTCCAATTGTACTTGTTTGCTTAGAAGGGGTACCAATGATGGTTGAGAGGAGTCTTGCTATGCCAAAATCACCCACATGAGCAATCATGCCATCATCAAGAAGGACATTGCTTGGCTTTAAATCACAATGAATGATCGATTTCTCGCATTCGTGATGAAGATAATTTAATGCAGAAGAAACATCAATCATGATATTTAATCTTTGATCGAGGCTTAGTGTTGTCTGATGCTCTGCACTTGGTGTGATAGGATGCAACCATTGCTCTAAGCTTCCATTTCTCATGTACTCAAAAATTAGAGCTTTGAATTCTTGACCTTTGTAATCGGTGCTGGAACAACATGTTAAAATCTGAACCAGATTTCGATGTTTAATACTTTTAAGTGCATTGCATTCAGCAATGAAACTCTTGTGAGCACCTCTTTGTTGAAGGTGTAGAACCTTTATGGCAACAACTTTGTCTTCTAACTCAAGAGTTCCTTTGTAGACAGAGCTAAAATTCCCAGTCCCTATCAAGTTTGTAGCTGAGAACCCATCAGTTCCATTGTGTAGGCTTTGGTATGAAACTTTTGCCAGCTGGTCAATTGTTGGTGAATCCAAAGATGGTTTCTTACTACTTTTCCTCATCCAGTAGATAGTTAGAATAATTGACAATATGAGAAGAAAAGCAACCACACTAACTATCACTACTATCAACCAAAACTTGTGGTGTTTTGCAAGTTTCTTACCTTTGACATGGCATGGTGGCAGATGCAGTTCTGAAATACCTCCACAAAGCTTACTGTTTCCAGTAACCACTAAACCACTTGCATTTTTAAAGACACCTTCAGTCGGTACCTCACCATCCAACATGTTAAAAGAAACATTGAAATATTGTAGGAAAGAAATGTTCTGCAGAACAATTGGAATTGATCCAGACAAACGGTTTCGTGAGAGGTCTAATTTTTTAAGACTTTTGAGTGATACCAAAGAGGATGGTATGATTCCGTGTAAAGAATTTCCTTGGAAATAGAGGTTCTCCAACATTATGCATTCTCCAATGGTTACAGGAATGTCACCAGACAGATGATTCTCAGACATATTTAGCAAATTGAGATTTTTTAGATTGCCCACTTCTTCTGGTATACTACCAGTCAATGAGTTTTGGGACAAATCCAACAAGTTTGTTAGAGAGGAAAGATTAAAAATCTCTACGGGTATGGTTCCTCTAAGGTTGTTTTGCCAAAGATCTAGACTTTGTAACTTTTGGCAGTTTCCGATGCTTGGAGGAATGTTTCCTTCTAACAAATTTTCACCCATTTGCAAGTAAAACAATTGACTAAGGTTGCCTATGAAGGCTCCTATTTCTCCTGACAGCTTGTTTCCACTCAAACCTAACAATTGGATCTTCTGAAACTTCCCAAAAGTTGTTGGGATAATCCCATTAATGCGGTTATCGTATATCGTCAATAGAATTAAGCCAATTAGATTTCCTATTGCTGCAGGGATTTCTCCTGATATATGATTGCCTCCGACATGTAGCTGGCTGAGTTGGGTGGATAAATTGCCCAAGGAGTTTGGCAAATGACCTCCAAAATTATTGATGGCTATATCTAATATTTGCAACTTACTACAGTTTGTCAATGATTCTAAAAACCCCAAATCATTAGTTGAATTGTCACCTAGATTGTTCTTAGACAAAGATAGATGTTCAATACCTTGTAGCTTCCCCAGACTTGGAACTTGTCCTGTGAAATGGTTTCCACCGATGTCAAGTATTGAAAGGATAGATGCATTAGTGATTGAAGGTGGGATTGGACCTGAGATTTGATTGTCACCAATTGCAAGTACTTGGATATTGGGGAGGGTGTGGAACATGTTGGGTGGAAGAGAGCCATTAAATTGATTTTCTGGAGCTGAGATTAGAGTAAGAGATGACATATTATAAAGACAAGAAGGAAATGTTCCAGTCAGCTTATTGGTAGTCAATGCTATGAATGTCAAGCTTTTGAGATGACATATTTCTTGTGGTATATTTCCCTCTAAGTTGTTATAACTCACACGGAGAAGAGTTAGGGAAGAAAGATTTCCTATGAATGATGGGATTCCTCCGGTTAACTCATTATTAGAAAGGTACAAATGTTTAAGCTTTCGAAGTGAGCCAATTTCGATCGGTATTTTGCCAATCAAATTGTTCCCATTTAAGTATAAGAGTTTGAGATGAGTGCAACCTGTCAAGTTTGTAGGAATTTCCCCTACCAATGAGTTATTTCCGAGAGAGAGGTTCTGCAGTTGTGACAACCGTCCCAATTCCTGTGGGATTTCGCCGTAGAAGCTGTTGTCTGCGAGGTTGAAGTTTATCATATAAGAGAGATTGCCAACGTGAGGAGATATGGATCCCTTCAACTTGTATCCTTCCAAGTTCAACTCTGTAACTCTTGGAAGCATGGGATTGCATGTGATTCCATGCCAGTTACAGAAGTGAGTAGAAGTATTCCAAGAGAGCAAGATTCCATATGAGTCGGTGGATATGGATTCCCTGAATTTGAGCAGTGCCAAATGATCAGTCTCATTTCCTGATGCAAAGGCAATTGTGTTTGGGGTAAACCATGGTGAGTTTAATGTAAAGAGAGAAAACAGGTGAACATATATAGACCAAAATGCAAGTAACATGAGAGAAAAATACTTCATTTTGGTAAGGATTTGGAAACTGGTAGATGGTGGCCGTTTCTATTGTTAGATATGCCTTTATATAGAGTTTGGTAATTGGTTGGGATTAGAGAAGAAGCACATGTTGTTCTTTCTGCTGCTTTGATTTTATTACCATCAATAAAGGTCAAGTCAAGTTGCCAAATTAAAAAAGAAAGGGTCAATTCAATAACAGTGCTAATATAATGTGCTATTCTTCTTTTGAACGATTCCCGTAATTAAACTCACCAAATTTCTAAGACAAAGAAATTAAACTCTAAAATATCATTTTTTTTATGGGCAAAATGTTAGTTGTTAATTTGTGAGCGGAGGATTCGAACCTACGACCTATTTCTCTCTCCCTTTTCCCTTCACTACAAATCAACCTTATAACTCCACTCTAAAAATACTGTTATATATAACCTTTAAAGAAAGGTATGATATTAATTATTTTATAGTTTTACTGACTAAAGAATTAAAAATAAAAACTTTCTATTTAAAAATAGAAATAATATTAAAAAAAGTTAGGATATTATAATATGTATAATTACTTAATTTTGGTCCATCTATTAATTGAAGTCTAATATTTAATGAAAATGCTGACTTAACAGTGCACTAGCTAGGGTGCTTGTAAACAAAAAACTAGGGTGGAAATAAATGTGCTAAAGTGACAGTGTAATAACATGTTAATTATTTTGTTCAATTAATTATTATAAATGGATGGAATTGGGAAGAGAGACCTGGATGTAAATCGAGAAAACATGAAAGATCTAATTGACACTATTAGAACCTCATAGACGAATTAAAATCGCATAATTGGGATACCTGAGGAATTAAAAATACAATTAAATCTAAAAAAAATTAAGATACTTGTGATAAGATGAGGGGAATGGTGACAAATAAGAGATATGTACAAGAAAACAAATTATAATGCATAGTATGTAATCTTAACAGTAAGTTTACAATTGGCAAGATCATATAGATTGTGAGGATTTTTTTTTTTGATCGGCAGGAATCGAAGACAGTATCAGGGGATTTACAACACTCACGCATCCTGCTCAACCAACTGAGCTATACCCTCTTGGTAGATTGTGAGGATTTAATCGTTATTACTCATTCATGTGAGAAAATAATGAGAATTGGGAAATTGAATCTACAATCGAGACCAAAGTACAATCATTAAGAGAGATACTGAAAAATTTTATATATTTATCTTTAGATTTACGATAAAAGGAAGCATAAAGCAAGCTTAATTATTTGCTTTATTGTTACCCGTAAATGTCATATGTTGTCCACTTGACATAAATTAAACTAATTTTTTTTTTGTTAATTTGTCACCTAGCAATTGTTGCTTATATTGCAAAGAGTGTCAGCTTCAGCTTCATCACCCCCCCCCCCCCCCCCCCCCCCCCTCCTCCTTTCCATTGAGTTTCCCTATCTCAATTAATTGTTACGACGTCTTTTGACGGAGAAAAGCATCCAATAATGTAAAGTTTTATTGCATTGAATTATATATAATTTATGTCTTTTAAGTTTATTATAGTTAATTAATTCTTCTATTTTTAAGATTATAAGATGTGAGATTTTAGTTTGAAGAGTAGAGAAATTGTTTTTTTTTTTTACTGAGTTTGGTGTTTCAGTAAGTGAGTTTTGAATAAAAGAAGGTTTAATTGATTTAAATTTTATTGAGTAAAAAAATGACAATTTAACTCATAGAAAAAGTGAAAGGGCCAAAAACTATGCATTAATAAAAGATATTAAAGGTACAATTAAAGTTAGATAAACTAAATATACTAGTATACTAAAGATTTCTCTCTTTCATCAATAATTTCAAATCCTTAATTCAATTTACTTTTCAATTTTCAAAGTTAATATTAAAAAAATTAAAGTTAGATCGCTACATCTTCCCCTATTTTTTTAATTTTTTTATAGATTCTAATTTTTTTTAATTATCTCTTTTTTAAAAATTTCTTTCTGTGCTATATAATTCCTTCTTTTTTTTTTTCAAATTTTATAGTCTCTAATCTTTTGAGCTTTTTTTTAATATTTCTTTTATTAGATTTTCTAACTCTAGTTTTTAATCACTTATCAATTTCTGTAGCTACTCACACTTATAATATTTCTATAACTACTTTCATTCACTTTTTTATCTGATGCTATCTTCTTTTTTCTTTTAGTATTTTTATTAGTTTTTATAACTCTATTTTTTAACTTTGATGTGCTATTTAATCTTTTTTTTTCCAAAATTTTTCATATTGACTATATAAATAAGGTAGTAAAAACTTGAATAAGCCCGTGCATTGCACGAGCTATAACACTAGTACTATATATTTGCCTCCCTCCCATTCCAAATTCTAATATTGCTTGCAAAAACAAAACAATTCTAATATAAGTTGATGCACAACCAGTGTTGTCAAAATTGGACCGGACCGGCCGGTTTGACCAATTCAATCGGAAACCGGTCTGGTGGCTAGTCCAAATAAGACCAGAGGATTTCAGAACCGGTCAAGAACTGGTCAAACCGATCTAAAACCGGCCAAAACCAATCGAGTACTGGTGCAAAAAATCGGGTTGAACTGGTATTTTTTTATTTTTTAAATTTAATATAAAATATTTTAAAGATAAGTATAAACACATTTAAAAAAATTCAAATAGATATAAATTATTTTATCAATTATTATTAATTTTTTCTTGTAAAGCATATAATTTGCTCATTTATATTAATTTATAATTTTTTTATATCTTGATTTTTGATAATTTTATATTCTATTAATTTGTCATTTTGTTTTTTTATTCTAAATGTAATTGTTATTGTTAATGAACATTTGGCTTAAAGCATAATGAGTTCAATGTAAAGAGACAAAACAGGTGAACTTATATAGACCAAAATGTAAGTAACATGAGAGAAAAACACTCCATTTTGATGAGGATTTGGAGGCTGCTTCTTGGTGGTAGTATTTCTATTGTTAGATAGCTTTATATAAAATTTGGTAAGTGGATTACATCAGAGAGGCGCTAGTTTGTTGTTCCTTCTGCTACTTTGATTTGATTACCATCATTAAACATAAGTCAACCAATAAAAAAAAAAGAGGCTCAAGTAAATAACCAATTGCCAATTGCAGATCATTTATATGGCATGAGAATAAATCCAAGAAATAATGAATTGTCCAGTAAGAAACATCCAAAGATTCCAGACAAAAAAAGTCTTCCTTCGAATAGCGTAACCAATGGGATTTTCTATCCACCACTGCATTTGTCACACTGCTCAATGGTTGATTAGTTAAAAGATATTGAACTTTAAAAAGAGTGTAGAAAGTTCCATAGCAGGCCTAGAAATAAATATAATGAATGGATACAAGAAAAAATAAGTTCAAGGTCAAAATGATAACGAAGTACTATTAAACAATAGCAGTGTAAGCTCTTATTCATATTGTCGCAGGTCAAATTCACATACACACGCAAGAATATAAGACAATCTCTTGCCCCCAAATTACATATTAAAAATCGCTGTGGTCACCTTCAATCATCTAAATTCAGCATATGAGCATAATAACACATAAGATGCTCTTTATATCAATTAAGTTTAGCATCAAGCTTCTTAATCTTTTCTTCCACCACGTCAACTTGTTTAGTAATCTAGAATATATATACACAATTAATTTATATTGAGACATAATATTTTTAGGCTTAGTTTGATCACTTTTGATTCCTTAAGTATCACAATTATGCTATTTTATCCAAATGTGTCAATTGAGTCCATCAGATCTTGCAAATATGGGATTTTAGTCTCCTAAATTTCAATTGTGTCAATTAGTTCACAAGTATGACAATTGTGTGATTTAAGTCCCTTAAATTTCATAATTGTGCGGGCAAAAATCATTCAATTGCGATACCCGGTAACCAAAATTGCACAATTGCTATTCACAATAGATATAATTCATCCTCTTCTTGGATTGTTTAGCCATTCGTCTAATAATTTTGACTAATTTTATGTTTTTTAAATTATTTAATATCTCAAATTCATTATAAATTCCTAAATATTTAGATAAAGAAAAGAAAAAATTAGAGATTTTAAGTAAAAAGTTTATTTTTAAAAATAGAAAAATTTATTAACTCAAATAGACTTAGAATACTAAAATTATATATAATTTAAACCAATAGCATTAAAAACACAATAAAACTTTATTTTACACTATTGGATGCTTCATGCTTATCTCCACACTCCACCACCAAAAGACGTTATAATAATTAACTAGAAATTCACCCGCGCAAATAAATAAATATATATGACATAATTTGGAGAGATTAGAAATATTTGAAAAAAATATTACATTAAACTACAAATTAAATAATTGTAAAATAGAAAAATAGTAAGGTTTATATGTAAAAAAAATATTTATAAAAAATTTAGGAGACAAAAATTGTTAGGTTATTGTGGATAAGTTGTTGGTAAGTGCTATTAATGTATATCCTAGAAAATGAAGTATAACTTATAAATTAATGTGATAGATATTCAAAAAAATAGAATATCCAATTTTTCACGAGATTTATAGTCTAATTGTCCTTTTCAAATGTCAGATGGTATAATGATCCAAAAAAAAAATGTCAGATGGTATTATCATATTTACAAATAAAAAAATAAAAATTAATTTTAAATTTAATAATCATTTACCATCAAATAATAATAATTCAATTATGTCTTATTAAAGGAGAAAGGAGGCAAGGGAGACATGTTTAAAAAGTAATTTTGTGGCAATTTGATGAAAATAATTTTATTGAAAAAGTTCTTATGGTATAAAAAATAGTGTTTTTTAATACTCGTTTTATTTATGTTTTGTTGATTTTACCATTTATCATAAATATATTAAGATTGAGAATATTAAAATTAGTCATGAGTACAATTATTTGTTTTATATAATTATTAAAAAGGATTATAAGTTTAGAGTAAAATATAATTATTAAGGGAATCAATTTTTATAGGTATATTTTAAGTTGGATTACATAAAGAAAAAGATTGATTATAAAATTTGTTTGAAAAAAAAGTATTTTTAGAGGGTTAATGTGGAATGATAGAAACATTGTTGGTTTGAATTTTTTTTTTATATATTTTTAGAGTACAAAATATAATAAATTTAAGCTTATATATATATATATATTAAAATTATAGAATATAAATTTATTTTATATTTAATGAATGATTTAAATTAATTTAAATATATGGTATCTAACATTAAAGAGAATATTAATGAAATTAAAATTTGTATTAATTAGTATAGTAACAAAAAATAATTCAAACAATTTGTCATAATGAAACGTAATAAGTTTATTAGAATTTCTATTTAGTAAGTAAATGATAATTTGAAGTTTTAATAAAACGTGATAATGATGTTATAATTTGTAATCAGTGCCTAATAATTATAAATGATATTTAATTAGCAGTTACTTATGGTAATCAAGAGACTCAATTTGATTAAAATGTCAGTTATTGGAAAAATAATAAATAGTATGTAAATATTATTAAATATAAATATCATAAAAGAATATTTTTGTATGAAAAAGGAGAAGGTGAAGTAAAGTTTGTATTTGCATAACAACTTCCAATATATTTATAATTTTTAAATAACTATTTTTTATATAGTACTGTAAAAAAAATGAAAATAAAATTAAGGAGAAGGAACGATAAAAATATGAGAGACACTATATTAAATCCAGAAATGGGTTTGAGAGTAATAGAGATGGAGAAGGAGAGAGACACATATTAAATCCAGAAACAATAATACAAATTGTGGGAGAATGTGCAGTTACACCAATTTTTTGTGTGCAGTTACACCAATTTGTGTATGTTAATTACTTAGTTTGTGGGCAGTTACTTCTATTTCAGTTTAATATTTTGTGTTCACATTCTTTTCCACCAGTGGAAACACAGGCTCGGTTATTGCCCTAACATATTTCTATTAATTTTTAATACATATTTATCATCAATTTTCAACATTCACTGGTAATATATTTGAGGATGTATATATTAATTTTGTTCTAATTACATTCACTGGTAATAACTGTATGCATATTTCGTTTTAAGATCTTTGAGAAATATGTTACCAAAGAATAATTACTTATTTATTAAATTAATATCAATTTCAGTTAACATTCTTCTGAAGAATAAAAATAAAATATTAAAATGATGTATTATGTATTTTTATTGTGATCTAAAATAAAACGTTATTATGTATTAATTTTTTAGTCATTACTCTTAAGATAATATATAGTATAACCAAATTAAATATATAATTTGATCTGTAAAAAGTGATAATTTATGTTAATTTGAAAAATGAAATATAGTATACTTGCTAACAAATTAAGGGAGCTGATTTTTTTAATCATAAAATACCACCTTAATTTTATTTGGAAATTAATAAAAACAGTTTTTTTTTTATTATTTTAAATATTTTAATACAAAGTTTAAAAAATAATAAGTAAAATAACATTTTATAATTTTAAAAAATAAAAAGCTTTTCTCAAATCAAATTGACCTAATGTTTTTAGGTACATATACTTTGAAAAAGAGTATATTATTTTTACATCTAAAAGAATTATTTGAATATTTTCATTTAAATCATACAAAAAAATTAAGAAAAAGACAAATTTGAAATTTGTTATGTCATGTGAAAAATTATATATTTCAAGTGCGTTTCTATAGATCTACCAATAAAGAAAATAACAAATTTTAAATTTATTAAAAATAATTTAAAATGTATTAAAGAAACATTGTCATTTGAAATTTATTTAAATGGTACTTTTGTGGTGTGCAGGATTTGTTTGTAGATATTAAGGGAAAAAGTTTAATTGGTATTAAAATCTTGATTTGTTGAAGATAAAGAATCAAATGGTGATTGATTCCACTAAGTGCAAGAGAAACGTGTCACCCAGCCTGGTGGTGTGGACAAAATCCCTACATCTTTTGTATTAAGCCTTGAGTTGAATGCAAATTAAAGAATAAAATAGACTTTCCAGAAGTAACTTTCACTTATAATAACTACAACCAATTTAAAATTTGAAATGTGTATTAATCATTCTGTGATCTGAACCAATTAGAAAATCATGAGTTTTGTTTCCATCCAATGAATGTCTGCAAGAAACTCTATCTCTATGGAGAAAAAGCAATTGAAGGAGGTAAACATTTTGGAATCTGCATTGGAACATATATGTTACTTTAATAATTATGGTAAAAACTATAATTGGAAACAAAAACAACTTCTGTAGTGGGATCTTGGTGTAGTATTCTTTCCTCTCCTTGGCAGCTTGTTGGTGAAACCTGTCAGTACATTTGATAAAAAAAAAATACTGTAATTATATTGTATAGTTGAAAAGGTAAGCATTTTTTTTAAAATTTATACATTATTTACATAAATATTTTGTATATCATATTTAATGTTTTCTAAATTTTTAATATATTTTTTGCCCTACAAGTATAAAAATATCACATCTACATAGTTCACATTGTTGTCAATATATTTTCCACATGAATTCTTTAAAAAAAATACTTTTTATTTAAACAAAGTTTATAATCATGCTTTTATTTCAACCAACCTAAAACTTACCCTTGCAAAGTGATTCACTTGAAATCTTTTTCTAAAATTGTTATAAATATAATATTACATAGTTGACAATATTCGTTCGTTGTCAAAAATTTTTTTTACCAAAAAACAATATCATAAACAAAGAACCAATCATGTTACAAGGTCAAAGTTACAGTCTATGAAGTGAAAAGACACATCATCATCAAATGAATAAGCATATTCAATCTTAAAAAGCCTTATAAGGAGAAATAGGTCTACACAAATTGTCGAGCTATCATCAAATGAAGAGCTACCTTGGAACACATCATCAAAAAGACATCAAAACCAACAACTGACACAATATCCTTTGATGAAGAGCCAATTTTGCTTCAAAGTTTAAAGAGAAACACACCGAAGAAAAAAGGAGTCCACAACTAGTCAACAAATAAATTATATGAATATGATTTACTATTTTCCTTTCATATTTTATAAACAATTCTTTAGTGCTCCATTTACATTAATTTCACTTTATTCATAATGTCCTCCTTACAAATCTTATTATGCATAATGCTCACTCTTATACATAATGTTAATGTTTACTTTTATCCTCATGTTCAACAAGTTTTGAGTGGTGTGGGTTCAAACTTGAAATGTTTTGCTAGAATATCAATAAATAAAAAAGATTTTGTGTTTTACTTATAGAAATGGTACAAAATTTTATAATTTTTTTTATCTTAAATATTTTTTGGGAAAAATTAAGATACAATATCATTGTAACTTTAATTTATGAATCCAACTATATTAAATTAAGATTTTGAGCAAATTTCTTTTTAAGATTTCGCTATAATTTTTATTTTTTTGTGGGAAAGCTTCTTTTTGGATAAAAGTTCCTATTAAAACTTTTTAAAATAAAATATTATATCATCATTTAAGTTTTTCAGATTACAATCTTATTGGATAAATTTGACACCACATACCAACATCTGTTTTCTCAGTGGCTTTGAAAACTTTCTTAATTCATAATACAAATATTTCATAATTGCTTTATTTTATAATTTATTGAAATATTTCTTTGTTTAATAATTTAAATTTTCTCTAAATTATATCATATACATTTATTTATAAACTAATTATCATGTGCAAATGAAAAGAAAAAAATATCACAAATCTAATTTAATCATAATTTGCAATTAAAAAAACAGCTGTTTTTAATGCTTCCAATGATTGAGTTATATTATTAAATTATACAATTTAAAGATTATGCATGAGGGTTTTATGTATAAATTTAATATTTATTTTAAATTTAACAATTGATTTAAATTAGTTTAAATATATGAATAAAAAAAATAGATATGAATAAAAAAAATTAGTTTAAATATATGTTCAGGGATGAATGAATAATATATATATATATATATATATATATATATATATATATATATATATATATATATATATATATTCAGGTTATCATGCATTAAAGAGAATAATAATTACATTAAAGTTTGTAATAAATATTTAATTCAGACAAATTGTGCCATTTTGAATTTGAATTGAGCAACTGACATTTTGAATTTTGATAATACATGCTAATGTTGTTATTATTATCAATTATATATTAATAGTTAATTATAATTAAGACAGTCAATTTGATTAATACATCCGTTATTGGAAAATTAACTAAAAAAATTATTATGCACTATGCTTGATTTGCCAAATAAAAAATAACTCAATTTGTTTTTCTTTTTTATACCACTGGTGCTTGATTTGCCAAATATTTTAATAATGATTTTGGTACTAAGAATAGCTAATTATCATGTGTAAATCGAAGGGAAAAAATATAACAAATCTGAGAGTTGGATCAAAGGTGGATTTGGAGATATTTTTATCCTGTATAGTTTTTGTATTTTTTTTTCTCCAGCCATATTATATATTTCAAAGAGTTCATGTAGTATTCCTAACGAAAAAGAAAGAAAGAAAAAGAAAAAGTTGCATGATATCATACTCATGCAAATTGCAAAGAGAAGCCATATAAGCAAATGTTGGGGAGCTTAATATCAATAACGCAAAACCAACCTTTCAACATAACAGGAAAACAAAAAAACAGTAAAAGTAATTAACAGCTCCTATATCTTGTTTCGGTGTGTCCCAAATTTGATAACCTCATTGTCTCCTAGATCTTGTTCAGTTTGTCATTCTCCTTGTCAAGCAGACAATTTTTCTTCCTTTAGCACCATTCTCCAATGGTCCTTGAACCATCTAAAACTCCACAAAACCCAATTATTAGAAGACAACTTCACAAAATTTAAGAAACCCATGTGGAGATCGAAGAGAATTTTTCTTATAAGTGAATATTGATTTTATAATAAGAAACCAAAACTAAGTACAAGGAGTACATTAGTTTGGCAGCAGGGAACTTCTTTACATAATTAGTTTACATCAGCAGCACCTCCCGACACCTACATAATTAGTTTTCTGATGAGTGAAAAACAATTTTGCATAATAGAAAAAATTAAGAGGAGTTTAAAAAAAAGAATGTAGAAGAAATTACACATAAGCAATTAAGCTGATGTGGCAAAGATTTGTAAAGTGAGGTGTCAACGTATGGTTGTGTGGCTCAGAAATTATATATTATAAATAGATAGATTGAGATAGAAACTTAATGGGAAATAGCCAGAGGTCACAATATAAGAAACAATTGCTAGGTCACAAATTAACAAAAAATAGTTTAATTTATGTCAAGTACACAAGCTATGACTTCTGTAAAAAAAATAAAAAATAAAAAAAGCTATGATTTTTACAGATAACAATAAAGCAAATAATTAAGTCACTTATTCATGCATATTTGTACAAAATTATTTTCATAGTAATATAATGACTTAATTATGTTTTTAGTCTCTAGAATTTGGAATGAATTTGGTTTTGGTCCTCCAAATTTAAAAAAGATTGTTTTAGTCCCTCAAATTTGAATAAATGTGTTTTTAGTCCCTGGACACCTAATTTGAGGGACTAAAATGATTATTTTAAAGCTGTTTTTAGTCCCTGAACAGTAAATTTAAGGGACTAAAATCATATTTTTTTAAATTTGAAGGACTAAAATGATCTTTTTTAAATTTGAGGGCCAAAACCAAATTCATCTCAAATTTCAGGGACTAACAATATAATTAAGCCTAATATAATATAGGAAGCTGGAATATTACCTTGAACCATTCTCCAAAGTGTTTTGATAATATTAACATTAATTTCATTACGGTTGATAGATCAATGATAGATTAAAATAGGGGTCATGATTATGTATGGTGGAATTGACCAAAACTCAAGAAAGCAATCAAACAATTGTTGATATTATATAGGGAGAAGCTTGTGTTTTGTAAACATTTTTTACTGCTAATATCTTAAAATTATTAATGGCGTTACCTTTAATATGACAGAAGAATTATTTTGAATCATTTGAAATGCATAAAGGATTAAACTGAATTTTTTAAAAGATGAGGGACCAATATGAAGAAAAAAAAGGATAAAAGATAAAGAGACCAAAAATGTTATTTAGCTTATTATATATGATTTGGTAGATTTTCCTGGTAAGTGTTTCCTCGTAATATAATAAAGTGAATAATTAAGTCATATATTCATTCACAAGTTTAATTGCTATATATTATTAGTGTAAATTTTTTTACACTATAAACCAATTGGTATGTGTGACTTTTAAGATAGTTAAAATAAGACTCAAATTTTTTTAAAATGTGACATTTTGTGATTAGTTGATAGTATAAAAAATCTTTACACTATCAATGCACACAGAAAGTTCTTTTCGTAGTAATATAATATAGTAGGCTAAAATTAATATTACTTTGAACCATTCTCCAAAGACTTTTGATAATATTAACATTTTATAACTGTTATAACTATTAAAATAGGGGTCATGATTATGCATGGAGGAATTGACCAAAACTCAGGAAAGCAATCTTATTTAAACAATTGTTGATATTATATGATTTAGTGGATTTTCCTAGTAACTGAGCACTTTCCTGGTATTAAAAAAGCAAATAAATAAGTCACATATTTATTCACACAAATATATAGAAAAAAAATTGAAGTAATATGATATAATAGACCGTGGCTTAATTATGATTTTAATCTCTAAAAATTAGGATAAATCTGTTTTTACCCCCCAAATTGAAAAAAAAAATTAGTTCCTCAAATTTCAAATAATACATTTTTAGTCTTTGGAGTCAAACAACATTAACAGAAATACTAACGTGAAGCTTGGAAGTGCACACGTGTCAAATGCTAGTAGCAAATAATTAAGTCACGTATAACGTATTCACGCACATTAATACACAATATATATATATATATATATATATATATATATATATATATAAGATATTGCTAACATACTCTCACCCTTTTTTCAGTTGGAGTATGTTAGCATGCTACACCAAAAGTTTTAGACCAAAAAACCAACAAGTTGTTTTGTTTTAATAAATTTATCTTAGGGATATTATAGTCATTTAGTATTATTTATTTATTTCAAAAAAACTTATTCTCTCTCCTCCACCATCCCACCCACTCATTCTCTTTCTTCTATCGTTTGTCACTTACCATCTTCACATTTCACCCAAAATTTCCAGATTTCTTTTCTCTCCGTTACTCATCTTCTACACAATTTTTCATCTTTCACGTCTAATTATGAATTTTTTTTCAGTGGCTTTTTTTTCTTTTTTCCTATTTATCTCCTTTCTCCCATCTCTTACTCAACTTAACCAATTTCAATTGCAATTGGGTGGAGGTTCGCTGGCAGCACCTTAGCCCGAGCGCTCCGGTGCGACGCGACTGCTTGCTTTCAATGTCAGGCAAATAGAATGAACTCCCGCCTAATTCTGTTTCTTAACATCCACACCCTGTTTCTTCATTCACACAGTATTTTTGTAACATTATGATAAAAATAAAATCAATGAGTTCTTTTCCAACACCAAATAAATAATAATAATAATAATTTACGGTGACCGCCACACCACAGCTACAACCGTTCTCGTTTGCCCTGCACCTCCGTCAGTGACAATGGCCAAACACACAACACCTATGATATGAATCGTCGACCAACGAAAAATAATTCGCAATTGACAATATCATTTTGGCTCCATCTTTTAACTGAAAAGTCATCATCACCATGCTGGAAAAATTATAACAGGACTCGACCTAGGTTGGACATCAATGTCCTTTGCTCGGCTGTAATGGCTAACAGCTCAAATTCTCAGGCAATGGTGCCCCACTCACGGTCATAACCAGGCTCAAGAAACTTAATCGAAGTGAGTGGACGAGGAGAGAGAAACTGAGAGGTTGAGTGGGTGGGGAGAGAGAATAAGTTTTTTTTATAAAAATAAATAAATAAATTATACTAAATGACTATAATATCTCTAAGATAAATTTATTAAAACAAAACACCTTGTTGGTTTTTGGTCTAAAACTTTTGGTGTAGGATGTTAACATACTCCAACTGAAAAAAGGGTGAGAGTATGTTAGCAATCCCCATATATATATATATATATATATATGAGTAATATAATATATTTTTACTGGGTCAAAGTAATAGTATATAGTAGATTGAAATATTATCTTGGACCATCTCCAAAGATTTTTTTATAATATTAACACATTTCGTAACTGCCAATAGATCAATGATAGACTAATTAAAATAGGAGGTTAGTACTTAGTAGTTAACTAAATTTTCATTATTATATTTGACTTGTTTAAACAACATTAGTTGTTCTGTAAAAAAAACAAAAAGAATAACATTAGTTGCAGTTTACTATATAAATAACAATCGAAATTGGGTTATTAATTATTAAATTTTTTAATTTCCATGATTGTGTATGATGGAATTGACCAAGACTCAAGAAAGCAATCTCATTTAAACAATGGTTGAGGACTGAAAGCTGAATATATTATTAAAATAATCAAGTGGCGTGAGCCCATACATCAGTAAGTACCATATGAAAAAACTAATTTAGCCAAGCAGTATCAATTCTTCTAGTAAAGTCAGATCGATGATCATCTCACTACTAGAATTTTGACTATTAGATGCAAAATTTCCTGCAAATTTTTTACAAAAATTTGTAGGTAATTCCTTGTGGATAATAGCCTTTTGCCAATTTGCTAATTTCAAAATTTGCAGGAAATTTTAAACGGATTTTCCTGCAAAAAAATCTGCAAGAAACTGATTTTTTCGCAAAAAAATTTCTGCGAATTTTTTACAAAAATATGTAGGTAATTCCTTCGTGAATAATAGCCTTATGCCTATTTGCTAATTTCAAAATTCGCAGGAAATTTCCTACGGATTTTCCTGCAAAAAAATCTGCAGGAAAGTTTCTTGCATATTTTTTCACAAGAAATTTCCTACCAATTTCATATTCGCAAGTAACTTTCTTACGAATTTTAAATCCATAGGAAATTTCGCAAGTAATTTTCCTGCGAATTTAAAAAATATAAAAAATAATTTTAAATCTTTCAAATATTAATAAATTTATTATTTATTTACTTTAGAATTTTTAATATTAATATCATTTTTCAATAATATTTTTAATCAACTATGAAATATTAATAAATTAAAAATTATATTATTATTATTATTATTATTATTATTATTACTTAGAGCAACTCCAACGGCATTGCTTATCTCCGTTGCTTAAAATTAAGAATCGATGCTTACATGAAATTACCATTGGAGCAAGTTACGTGGCGTTGCTTAACCATCACTCTTTAATAAAAATTGTACTTTCAGCAAAGTTTTAAAGGAATATACATTTGTCAAAAAAATTTCCCCCCAAAAGTAAGGTTATTTCTGTAATTAAGAAAATACTATTAATATGAAGATAACTAATTTTGAAAATGCTATTAATATACAAACTTTTTAAAATTAATTAATATTACATAATTACATTGTCATGGAATTAAAATTTGATTATAATTGCAGTTTCAGGTAATTAATTGAATTTAAGATTATAATTCCTATTCAATTCCTAAATTAATGATTTAATTTAAAAATTGAAATAGTATATATAATTACAGTTTCAAGTAATAAAATTTAAATCATAATAATTAGGTACCGTAAATAAATTCCTTGATTATAGTTATTACTAAATGAATTCCTAAATGTGTGCATCATTCTACTTCTACATTTCAAAATTTGCAAATTTGATAATTCCGAAAATATGCAAGAATTAAGGCGTGATTTTTGCCTCTTATTTATTTAACGATAGAATTAAAGCTTTGGACATTTCCAAACTGTCAATTCAATTTCAACATTTCAATTGTTTAATCCACCGTCAAACAATCCATTGAACAAATGTGTTTTAGTTCCATAAAATGTAGAACCATTGGGTAGTTCTTCCTTTTGCATTTCTTATATACTTTTTTTTAAAATTTTAAAGAAAGACAAGCATCTTGAGAGGTTCGTCTTTTATACACCATCTTTAGCTCATTTTCCTCTAAAAATTGTTATATTTTATTTTATATTGTTCATCTTTTTTACTTTTACAAACTACTTTTCTCCCATTTTAATGGGCAATAGTTGTCTTTTTTTTTTTTTTTAACTTTTCTTCTTCAACAACATAGGCTACGAATTGTGTTTTATTTTTTTATTTTCTTAATTTTTAATAAAAGAAAAATGACTTCTTTCCTTGTTTTTTTTTGCAGCCATGATTTGAATTTTCAGAACAAGATGTTCAAGGCGAACGGTGCCTCAACATGGGATGATGGTCCTTTTTAGGATAGGAGCTGGATTGCCAGCAATGAAAAATAATAGTTATTATAAATCTCATCAGACTGTATAGGTATTGTGAGCTATTGCATTTGTGAAAGAAGATTTCAAACACTCATTAACTCATTTTTTGTTAAATTTACTAAGCAAAAAACAAGTGTTCTTTTACTGTGTCAAATTGTTATGATTAATATAACTTATGCCTTTGTTTTTTTTTTTTTTTTCCAATTTGTGGTTCGATTGACATATATCTATGTTTATAGTTTTGTAAGACATAATATACCAATATATAATTTTACAAAATTGGTGTTTTTCTGTTTAAGTTTGCAGCGCAAAACTCAAACTATCAGATTGTCAACTACAAAAATAAGGAGCAGACTTATAATGTGGTTTGTTTTTGTAATTTTTTACAATTTCTTATTGTGAAAAAATTTATGCTACCACTATTTCAACTTATGTAACAGTTGAAAATTGGAGTTGATTTTTTTTTTTTTTGGTGTTGGTCGAAAGTTAAAGCAACAACAAAGAAAAATAAAAAAACAATAGGAAGGTCCAAATTGAATAAGTAGTCTAAATTAGGAATAGATTTTAATATGTAATATTTATTATAATTATCATATAACGTATGTTTTTATTAGAAATGCTACCTTTTTTAGTAAACTTTATTATAATTACAATTTTAACTATTTTTTTTTCCGTGAAATATGTATCTTATTTGCTTTTGTTCTCTTCTCAACTCTAACGTCACATTTTTTGAATGTCTCTCTTCACTACACATTACAATCATAAATTCAAGGCAAACATTTATAGTCTATAACTATGTTTATATAAAGGATAAAGTTCATTTGTATAATGTTTAATCCTCATTTTTGTGTTACTAAGAATGTGTTAAAAATTATAAAGGAAAAAGTAAAGAACAATGAAATAATTAAATATATTAATATATTTACAATAAAATAATAAAGGTCCATAAATAAAAATTTAATTATATAAAACACAAACGAATATACTATAATACTATAATTAAGTATTATTTGTGATTAATGTATATATAATATAAAAATATTTTAATATTTACATAAATAGAATTAAATATTTAAAAGGAAAAATAATAAAAGCAATTGAAATTTAATTTCTTATAAATAAATAAAGTAGACTAAATTACCTTATTATACAGTTTTTTTTTAATTTATCTATTTATGTGGTATTCCAAAATTTCATAACCCTTTTAAAGTTCAAATGATACTTTTTCTTTGTTTTTTTTATTTTTTTATTTTTGCATTCCAAATAATCATAACCCTTTTAAAGTTCAAATGATACTTTTTCTTTTATTCAATATGTTAGTTAATATATTTTTCAAAAAATTATTAGAATAAATTATTTTTACTTTTTTTTTTATCCAAATCACAATCTTTTCTTTGTATTTTAGTTAAATATTTTGAATCAAATAAATTGAAAATTAAAGGATACTTTTTAAATGATGAAATTATCTCATACTAATTTTTTCTTCAAATATTTTTTAAATTAATAAATTATTTTCTATTTTAACAAAATAAAAAATGATGCAGAGTATGAGACAAGCACGCTTGACATTTTGTAATGATTTTATTTTATATTTGTAAGTTGTGTAACAATTTCAGTTAGAACATGTTTTATTTATTTATTTTTAAGTTAATTTATGATATCATTCTTCCTTTATTTTAACTTAATTTTTTACTCACTTTAAATAAATCTCTTGAACTCACTAATTCTCTTTCTAATATAGCCTCAATATAATTATATTATTGTAAGTGGAATCATAAAATAGAAGGTCCTATATTTATGAGAAATCTATCATCTCAATTATGTTCCAGGATGATTTATAAAATATCTTCTTTTTTATATTTATCAATGATATTGTTCTTAGAAGAATAGATTAGAAGATAAAGGTTTGTATGAATTTGTTTGTGGACAATGTCAGAAATTAATAAACATGGTCAAATTAAGCTGAAAAAAAAGGGTCAAATTACCAGTATTGAAAAGATTTGTCCCAATGAAAAGGTAAGGATATTTTGATAATTAATTATTTAATTTTTTTTGCCAATATTGTAATTAATATTTTAGCGTGATAAGATTCATGTTACCATCTGTATCAATTGAGGTCACAATGAGATGACAAAAAAAAATAGGTTAAAAAATAGATGAGTTGTTACCAATATTTATTTTAGAAAAAACATTAAAAAAACTCATAAGGAACAATCTTCAAAACCAAAAATGAGTTCAGGAATCAATTATGCGCAAAGAATGTATTAGCACACTACAACATCCATCCCAAGTCAATTACCTCTAATTAATTAAGCAAATTATTTTTAACTTTTAAACTATTTATCTCACCCATTTTTTTAAAAAAATATTTGATAATGATTTATTTTATTTATTTAATATGTTCATTCATCTTATTTCGATGAGGATTAAATTTTATTATTATAAAAACAAGGGTTAATATTATATTTTTATCTTTTTAGCCAGACAAGAGTGGTCCCTGCTCCCAAGTATCTTCGAGTGCAATAAAGTATCAAAGATACATAGTTCTTTTGATAGAAAATGTTTGTGTGTGTATTTTTTTTTAATTTTGATATTATTATTATTATTATTATTATTATTATTATTATTATTATTATTAATTTTTTAATTTTTGTTATTATTTTGTTACATAGCTCATATGTCCTAAAATACTGAATTGGCAAAGGTGTACCAAGCTAATGTAATGTCCATAATGATAGCTCATATCTCTACCCTCTTTTCTTCATTTTTTTTTCTCTTCTTTATGAACGTGAAGCCTATTTCTAGCTATCAATATAAGTAAATAAAGTATAGAATTTAGGAGTTATATATATATATATATATATATATATATATATATATATATATATATATATGTGTGTGTGTGTGTGTGTGTGTGTGTGTGTGTGTGTGTGTGTTACGGATTATATAGGATTTTTTTTTATGTTACAACATTTTACATTTGCTTTAATTGTTATTTTCATCTATTTATCTTAAAAATTAGGAGCAAAACCATTATTGAATATATTGTGATCTGAAAATCACTACAATATTATAATATTTTTATGCTAATAGAAAAATGAGGTAAATATATTTAATTAGTTAGAATTGCTTGATCAATAAAAACTAAAATAATTTTTTATAAAAATATATTTATCTCTTATTATTCTATTTAACTTTTAAATTTATTTTTTAAATAATAAAAAATATTATTCCTCCACACATAATTTATTCCGTGCATCGCACGAGATACATGCACTAGTTATTATTATTATTATATACATACTATGTATTTATCTCGCTATAAATAGTATCAAACATCCTTGGACAATTTTCACATTTTAAAAATTACGAAAAGAAGTATATATAAAAAAGACAATTGCGTAAGTCCACGTCCCTACCTAGTTACAATTAATTGTTTTATAAACATAGTGCATACGAAAAAAATAAGATCATTCAATGTATAAACTATTAATTATTTGATTATAGAATCATATATTGTGTAAAGGCGTTACTATTATTCAATCTTAAATTCCACCAATCACAATTCAAGAAACCCCACCCCCACCAAACCAGCTCTACACAAAGCCAACCCTGCATCCCCACACACCCACTGACTTTTGAATCCACATTATTGCACAACCATCTAAAGCTACAGCATCAAAGCCACACTGAACCAGCAAAACACTTGCACCATTTGGTGGGAAATATTGGTTGAAAACATCAGAGCAACAAAAAAATATGAATGTAGTAAGTTTGAACTGACCAAACGTGAGTGAGGATATGAAGGGAGCATGTCTCTACATACAAGTTACCAAAAATCAGATATATTAGTCCAAAAACCAGACAAATCTCTTACACAAGTAATCTTATATATAACTGCTCTTTCGCAATTGAGCTATCTACACACAATATTATTATAGATTCATACTCAGAACATTTTCATGTTCTACTGCTAGATTGTGATCTGCAGTGAATGCTCAAAGCTCAATTAAAACTAAATCCTTCTTACACAGTTTATTATTTGTCTAAGAAAAGGAAACAAATAGATCAAAAGTTTCAGATGAACAAGGACTCACTTTTAATGCCCTGCATTGTTTGATTCATTAGGATTTCATCGAATTGGCCTTTGATTCACTTTTAATGCCTGATAAAAAATAACCCTATAAGTTTGATGCAGATAACATAATAGATAATATTATTTTAATATTAGAGATAAAAGAAACTATAGTAATATCAGTTGTCATTACTATACAGTAAAACAATGAATGGTCTGCACCGTATTGATATAAGATTGATGCTTCCCAAGATAGAAGCTTATCCATGAACACTGATATATAATCAAGCGCCCTACAATGATAACAAGGCAATCATAGATATACATGTTTCAAAGATTTGTCTACTAGATACATTACTCAATGCTTACATGCTTCAGATTGGTATTTCAAGTTTGTAGTTTAAAAGGCAAGTTAAAGTCATATAAATCCAAATAGTATTAAGCTCTAACTTTATTTTTAGAGGAATAATGGTTCACCTTGATTAGATATTTCAGAAAGTTACATAGGAACTAATAATTTGACTATGAATCAACAGGAAAAAGGAATAGAATGAGATGAACTTACATTGCGTGGTGACTTATCTTTCTCGTTAATATCATGGTTGAGCATTCCTTTGACATGCTAAGAACATTAACTTGACAAGTGACAATCCCTATCCTTGAAACAACATCAAAGAATAAGCTGAAATATGAGATAATAGCTAAAAGAAGAAAGAATAAGCTGAAATAAGAGATGAACTTCTTAGTCCTTACATGTTACAACAATTCAGAGGAATGAAAGGATAAATAGTGGGGAAGAAGAGGCAGAAATTATCCACCCAGACAAGGTGCTTCTTCAATTTTCAATGGTTAGTTGTTCCAGTTTGCATCATTTCAATCCTATCATATTTTGGAATACCAATTAATGTAATTAGGAAATGTACTGAAAGGCAGACCAATCTGAGAATTCAAAGAATTTAAGTGTTCTATTACGGAGAAAGTAACTGAATCAATTGACTAACTTTGCAAGGAAGACCAGAAATATATTTATAAATAGGAAATGCTAACTGTCTAACTGCTTAAATACTCATCAGCTGTAACAGCCTAACTGACTCTGCATAAGTTCTGATAACAAACTTGACTAACTACCATAAAAGTAGTTACTCTAATATATACATAACACATACATCAATCATTTATTTATTTTATTTAGAAATGAAACTGGTTAGGTGACAAAAGATAGAAAGAACTAATGCCTGTCTCCACTATAAAAGTAGGTTTCTCACTTTTCTCATTCCCTGTCTCCACTATCTTCAATTCTTAATGCCTCCACCTTCCTCCTTTTATATATTTTGCAAAACTAATCTATCAAACTATACTTTGAATGCACAAAGAAACTTATTTGTACATCATAAATTAAGGAGAAAATTAAGGAGAAAATTTGCTTCAAAAGAAAAATTAAGGAGAAAATTTTGCAGTAGACTTTTAAATACATAAAATATGATCAAAACAAAATCTATTTATAATATATAAATTCTGAGATATGAAACAGTACGCTGCCACATCAATCCTATATTACTCGCCACGTCAAACTATTTGACCATGTGGCATTACCTCAAATTCTACAACTCACCTCCTCTACATAATACTATACCAACGCAGTATAAACAGCACCCTTTGCACCAACTCCAACACAAATAAAATAGACACAAAACCGCTCATTCATTACAATATAACTGCTAACAAAATACAATTTCAAAATTTCAGTTACTCATTCCAAATTGTAACAGCAATATCACTCTCATTACAATTTCAAGCCTTTTGTGCATCCCATTAGAAACTGATTAATTGATTATCCTTTTAATTACTCATTGAATGGAAAAGAAATATAACAGTCCCTTTTATTTCACCTGTAACAAGTTTGCTCAGTCAAACTCACGTCCACTTACATATCATGAAATAGGGTTCTTGCATGCCCCCTCTGTATGGTTGCCCAACCCACCTGCGCCTATCGCAACTTTGAGTGAGCTGAAACATTGCTGATATTGTCTCGCGGTTTTGATGTGCTTAAGCATGAGCTGCCTGTGCACAATTGGAGTCTGCAAGCATACCAAAAGCAACAAGGAATATGCATGTCAGGTCTTGTAAACTTCTTTCAGGAAGTTGTAATCATTTTGCTAGACTTGTAACATTGTGAGGTGCAGGGAACTTTAATTGTATAGATTTATCTCATTTCCTTTTTTGTAATCATGTTTGTAGTTAGGAGGGATGCTTGATCATGTGCTTTTGGCAGCAAGGGTATCTGTATACTGATGTACATGTTTATCTGCTGTTGGGCCTTCTTGACGCATCTTGTGTTAAGTTTTCTCCTTATCAATAAGATTTCTTTTGCTGATTAAAAAAAAACCCCACCTGCGCCTATTTAAAGCTATTGCCAATTGAAAACAATTTAAGAGCCAGATGCAAGTAGTGAAAGTATGGTTGAGAGGACTCCTTATTCAGATATCAACAACAAAGGCAAATATGTGGAAACACTGGTTCGGGTTGTCTAACAAGAACAATGTTAATATATAAGGGATCTTCATATTGTGGCCTAGATAAGAAGGTGCATTTTTTTCTTTGACTAATTAAATTAATGAATTTGCAGCATTTTAATTTCCTTTCTGACATGTTAATTGGTGGGTTGTTGTAGATCAACCTGAGTTTTCTTTACCCTGCAACTACTGAGAGGAACATGGATGAAGTGTTCATGGTGATAGAGTCTTTGCAAAAGGCCTCAAAATTCTAGGTTACAACCCCAACAAACTGGAAGCCAGAGGACCCAATTGTCTTAGCAAAATTCAAATCCAATAATTATTATTTTGACTAATTATATGTATGCAAGTGCTTTTTTTTTCTATCAGCAAAGAAATATTTATTGATGGGCACCAGTTGTGCCAAGAGTTTCATATTACGTACATTTGAGTAAATTTTGTATCTGCATCCTTCTGACAGATACAGCTGTGACTCCCCCACCTTGACTAACAAATTGTCCCTAAATTTTCTCTAAACCAATTAACATTATACAGAAGAGGAAATTTCAATTGTAAGTAACCATCCTATCTTTGTTGCCCCCTCCCTATCAGAAACAGAATCTCCAGTGCAAATTAAGATCAGACAAATTGATGTGCAACATAGCCCTTGAAACCAGTTAGTTGAACAAAGAGCAGATTTCCCACACTTCAGTTTGCAGAAAATGAACTAAAGTGATATAAAAACGGATGCAGCATATAGAACACAGGGCATCCTACTGGAGATTGTTTTACCTTTATACTTCCTGGCTGCTGAACCCACACTTTACTCCAATCGCAGGCTATAGACATAGCATGTGCAGCATATTAAAAAGATAATAAGCTATAGATGCTTTCAATCATATCATGGGTTCCATTGACCACTGGAAGAAAGAGCAAGAGAAGCCATTTAGCTTGGCAGTCAACCATGACCATGTCCTGAACTTGATTAAGTCTAACACACTGTCTGTGTTTACTACTTCATTATTGAAGATAATATTGTTTCTGTGCAGCCATAAAGACCATACAGATGCAAACTAAACCACCCTCCAGGCCTTCATTAACTTCCTTCCTTTAAGACCACCACAATGCTGTAAAAAATGACTTTTAACATCGTTGGGTAGTGCCACTTGGGTTCCCAGCCATTTATAACACTAATTAAAAATTTGGTATGGGAAGGTACATATAAACAGCAAGTGTTCAGTGGATTCTTCTACTTGATGACAGAATTGATAAGTCATGTCATTCTTGTCCAGCACAATGTTTCTCTTCCTACTATTGTCCATGGTTTGTTTAGTGCCAAGGAGCACAATGCTGACACATAAATCATTTATCACAATTAAATAACCCGTGCATTGCCCAGGTTTAAACCTAAGTAATATATAAAAGCTGAAGCACAAGCTTGTATAGAAATACATGCCATATATATACAAGCATATACATCAACATTTCCAGTCCAAAACCATAAATTGGTTAAACTAAATCCTTATAGAAGCCATATTAACTACAGCAATACGATTCCACTGAAAAAAAGTTTTATAGAAGCCAAGCCAACAACCCCTAATGCATAACCATAACCTTAGTGTGGCCTCTGAAAACATGAGCATCAAGTGTTGCATCTTCTCTATTGACGAGCTCAAATATACAAACATCTCCAGGTTGTAGTTTATTTTCACTTGCAAATGAAGCCCAACCAGCAGAGTGTGCCTTGGGTATTGTATTCATTAACTACAACCTTTACAGGCCACAATTTCTTTCTAAACTGTATCATCATCACTTTTCTGGTTCATGTTTACAAAATTCTTTCTGACGAAGTTCTTCGGCACATGCTGCATCAAGTCATATATATCAAAAAAATCAAACAACTAATGAAAGAATAAGTGCATGTTTGGTTTTCCGTTGGGAGGCCTCCAAACGGCCATTGAATCAAAAGCTCCGAATTCCCACTTCTCACAAAACGTGCATTGGAATGTATGTCCATTCATCTTAACGTTAAATCAAACACACCCTAATAATACTTGCAGGCTAGCATGACATAAAATATTATGCACACATGTGGTTGTTATTTTCTGTTAGTAGTTGTTAATTCATTTTCAGTCTTCACATATTTTCCACACATTTAGGAGCTTAACTAAACCTTACCGGGCGTCTGGTTTTATTTTTCCACACACCTGTGAAGTTCAATAAAGTGACCATGAAAAAGGGATTTTCTGATGTGAATTTGCTAGCTTCTTCAAGAGCTCTGCTTGTTAAGATCTTTGAGTCGAAGTCGCTTTCCAACTGTGGAGATCTTTGACTAGAACTCCCACCTGCCCAGTTAGTAGAATGATACACTATGCAACATCTTGAAAGATCCAATTTTTTCATTTTCACTAAATTCAGTTTTCTAGCTTTTCATAAAAACTACCTAATAAGTAGGATACAAATTACACACGTTGGATATATAGAGGTCTAACATGTACCTATTACTGATAAAAATCCAGAAATAGAACAATGATTTAACATAAGTATTCTCTTTTTCAACCAAGATTTGACTCATCTAAAGTGAAGAACTATACCCAATGATTGGAAACTTAACAGTTATGATTATGATTAAATTCATACATATGTATAATAAATTTGTTTAAATTTAAAGTGCTGATTTTTCAATTAATAGCTATACTCTTCACTTTATTCTCAAAAGGGAATCCATTGTGAAGAATTAAGTCTAATTAACAACATCTCTTTGAACTGATTCTATATCCACATTGTTAGATAATATGGAATGATGGATTACCTTGTGAAATGGGGTAACTTGGTTCCTCTGCACCTCGAAATATGGAAACTTTGAAAGCAAGGCCCTGGATCTTCTGGATCAGCACAAAAGCACATACATCCCCTGGCATTCAAATTATTTTCTGATGCAAATTTCTGCCATCAGGCCATTGTTGTGCACAGGGGAGATCTACACCAATGGACCACAAGCACACCACACAAGTGAACTAGACACCACTTTCAACTCAAAACCTTAAGGCATTAGGTTTGTGAGTCTTCCTCACTTATATGTTATTCAACTTGCCCATTCCTACCCAATGTGGGACTTCACCTTCACACTTGTATTCCAACAGCCATGTTCTGATCATGACATGATTTACATACCGTCTAATTTTTGCTTAATAAATTTGGCCTTTTGAGAGCTAACACTTCTAGTTTGGACATGCTGATGCAAGTCTACCCTATTGAGGTTTCTTTCAGCATTTGTAGTTATGCTATTTTTCATTTTCTGACAAGGCTGAGGAGATGACACTGTTGGTTTGACTCTAGTCTTTTGGCATGAATATTGCTCATCCAAAATTTCAACAGAATAATCACTAATCTCAACAAGGTTGTCCTTTCCATCATGAGTACCATGGTAAGGATAGTCTACTTCAACAGAAGTGTTGTCGAATATGTGCACATCAAAATGACAAGTTGCCTCATATTCAAACAACAGCAAGTGGCCATGACCTAAGGAATAGTATGTGACAAACTCCTTCCAACCCTTTTGAAACCAAATCTCACCATCATGCTTGGTCCAATATATTTTCCATTCAGTGCCATCTGGAGGCTTCAGAAACACCGGGTTTGACATTCCATCTCCATATTTTCTAGTGAAATCTTTTGGGAGCTTCTGCAAAGATTATGTTGTCAGCATGGATAATGAAATTCACAAGCCTAACAGAGACACAAACCCCAAATACCTAACTTGTTAATTCAAATATATGAAATGGATAAGTTTGTGTATATTGGCATGCCGAGATAATGAAGTGGTAGTTCCTAATTGGATTTTTACACGTTATATTTGTAACAATCACCTAAAGATAGTTAAGTGGGTTAAGTATATTTTTAGTCACGTAAATTTCATATTTTTGGTTTGAGTCCCTATAAACTATTTTGCTCATTTTTAACCTTTTTTTTTTTTTTTTTATCTTCAATATCAACTAAAAATGGGCAAAAAGAAAGGCAAATATTTTAAATCTCATAAAAGAAATAAGAAACTAAAAATGGACCAAAAAAAAAACTTATATATAAGAACTAAAACTAATCTAAAATTTTTTAGAGATCAAAATCATAATCCTAGTTAAGTAGAGTCATTTGAAGAGCCAACTATGGTGCTAAAGATGAACAGTATCAAGTTGACTTAAACAAGAAGTATGAAAGTAATGATGCTTACAAGTATTCCATGTTCAAGACTTGTTCTGAGGATAATCTTAAAGAAATGAACAGCACTGGGCAATGCATGTTTATTGCGTGGGGAAGTCATGTTGAGATGAGATCTGAGTCAACAATATATACCATCTAAGAAACGAAGCTCACTGCTTGTGAAACGTTTCTTACTAGCAACACGGAGAAGAATTAAATGCCACAACTTCAAAATTTAGGACAAGACACTCAAGAGTTTTGTTCTCGTTGAGAGTCTTAAATTTTTAAGAGTAATTAATTAATGTTCGCTCAACGGGCAACTGGGATGGCTGACTTTAAACAATTAACTTTTTATTATATTTTTATATAAATAAAAATTTCTTTATTTTCAAAACTTATCCTTGTTAACTTTTTTTTTAATAAACAAAAGAAATGCGTTAAAAATGTTTCTAAAAAAAGTCCTTGTTACTATTTAATTCTTTAAGAACTATTATATATAAAAAAAACAATTATAAAAATTCTTGTTAATAAAAGCAAAATCTTAATTATCAAGTTAAACGAATCATGGTTCTTATGTAATTACATTTAAGTCACGGACTCTTCTGTCTTTAATACACATCATATAGGTCCTGACTTATTTAATAATTTGAATTTGACCTCTAAACTATTTTGCTTTTTTCAATTTGGTCTTTGAACTTGTACTATTTTTTAATTGGGTCTTTCTGTCTAAATGTCGTTACAGAAAATTAACCTCTGTCACCTAATCATAAGTGCAATCAAGGAACTCGCACTTCTGGAGTGTCTTATAAACACAATTGAGTTAGTTATAACAGTTGTCTACAGTGTTTTAACCTCTACAAGATAACTGAACCCAAATATTGTTTCAACCGCTACAAGTTAACTCAATTCAAATATTCTTTCACAAGACTCTTTAAGGTTTTACCCAATAATAACCTTGCAGAAAACTCTTACAACTGACTTAGTTGTGCTTATAACACACTCCAAAAGCATTAGTTTGCAACTACATTTCTGGTTAAGGGTTTATGGTTAATATTTTGTAATGTAGTTAGACAAAAAGAAAAAAGGATAAATCATTGATTTAGTCCCTCTATTTATTAAAATATTCAATTTGGTTCCTTAATTTTCAAAACTGATGCAATGTTGTCCTTTCTATCAATACCATTTAAATTTCTAATAGATATGTCCTACATGGCAACTACGTGTCATTTTATTATTGGGTTATGTACACAAGAAGTTAATGTTGTTTCTCACACTTAGGCAGAAAGGGCAACATTGCATCGATTTTAAAAATTAAGAGACCAAATTGAATTTTTAATTAATAGAGAGACTAAATTGAACTAATTAAATAAATAGAGGGGCCAAATTAGTAATTTAGCTATTAAAAAATGATACAAGTTCAAGGACCCAATTAAAAAAATTAGGGACTTAATTAAAAATTACCAAATAATTTAGGGACATACGGAGTAATTTAACCTTAAATAATTTTATATCGTAATTTAAATAATTTATTATAAGTATAAAATATCATTTAATATTCAAAAGTATTTATTCATTATAAACTAGTGGTATTTTAGTTTGTACAATGCACATGACAAATGTTAAATTTTATATAATTAAAATTCATAAATAAATAAATATTTTTAATATATAAACTATATTTTAGGTTTAGATTAATCTTTTATCAAAATTCTTATGTATCTTTTGATGTTTTGCATACCATTAGTAAAAAAAAGTTGAGCTTCCTTTACATGCACTTGTTGTCTTGGTTCTTTTCTCACTCTAACTGTCCTTGTTATTTTGAGGGAGGAAACAATGAGTTTGCAATTGTTAATTAATTAATAAATAAATAATTTATACTAATAAATGTACCATTCAATTACTTTAATTAGGATTGGTTCATACACTCATAATTTTTATATTAACAATAAGAGAAAATTATTGTGTATAATTAATTAATACACTTAATTGTTAAGATTTGGAATTATATGCAATTACTCTGATTAATAATTTGTTTTGTCAAACAATTATCTTAGAAGTTTCACAATTTTTTTTTTTTTTTTTGACAGGAGAAGTTTCACAAAATATATTAATTTGTTGTTGTGTCAACCAGTAAAGGTGGCCATGAATTAGGTATGGCAAATAAACTCGAACCCGCAAGTATCGTCCTGACTTTGACAGGAAATACCGGCTTTGACTGGGTATGGGTACGGGTATTATCCAAATTTTTTAAACGGGGATGGTATCAAACTATACTTGTACCTGCCATCGTTACATTTTTTTTATAATTTTTTTGTCCCAAGATGTATATACATAATATATATATTAAAAATTTTATTGTTATAATTTTTAAAAATATAAATTATTTAGATTAATAGTTAAATAATTTAAATTATAATAATAATTAAGTAACTAACTTAAAATTATACATTTAAATAAAAATATAATTTAATTTTTAATTCTTTGCCTTTAATTCATTTGTTATTCATTATTATTTTTATATATTGTTTGAATTAAAATATAATTAATAACTTAATATATAATTTATTTAAAAATATATAAGTAAATTAAAATTATAAAAAATAGTGTAGCGAGTTACCGCGGATATACCGAACCCGATAAAACCTGATGGGAATGGGGATGGGTATTAAAATTTTAAATCCACATCTTTTTTACCTGAATCCGTACCCGGCCCGCTCCGAAAAGATAGGGAAAAGAAGAGCCAAACTCGTTCCTGACCAGTCCCGTTGTCATCCCTATCATGAATGCATGTTCCCATGTGGCTTGTATAAGGCTTAAATCATTCTCACAACTTATCTTGAAGGGCAATCACAAAAAAAAAAAAAAAAAAAAACTTATCTTGAAGGGAAATGGGTTGTGAATTCGGTCCTGCCTAAGCTTTTTGTTTTCCAGAAACTAATTGTAAGAAGTGTTACAATTTTATTGCTTTTAAAAACTAATTTCTGGAATATTTTATGTATTAAGTAATGGTTCAGGACATGAATTGTGATTCGACATAAAAAAATCACATGGAAAATATCACTGCTCTACAATTATTTGTCTCTCGTCATCTTTACAATCAATCAGTTATCGAAGATGCAAGTGGAAAAGAACTCAATAACAGTGGTGGTTCATATATATATATATATATATATATATATATATTCTCATAGGGGTCGCGGTGATCGCAGGCCCCCTCTACCACAAATTATGATGTAGGCTCTGCCACTTGGGCAGACCTTAGACCAGCACCCCTCCCAAGTGCAATGAAGGTGACTGCTCTAGGCCATGGGCCTTTCTGATCACCCATTGACCCCATCCAGGGTGATCAGAAAGTTTTTCTATTATATATCCTTTGAAATAAATCAATTTGTGATGATATCAATGGAAAAGAAGTCAATTTCAAAAGTGGAGAGGTTCCTAGTTTTTCGAGTAGGTTATAGAAATATTAAAAAAAACAAAGAAATTAGTAATAATCAGTTTTTTCAAAATGACCAAGTACAATACGAAAAATACAAACAAATGAATATCAAAGATGAAGGGTTCATCATAATAAAAAATTCAATAATGGTCTGTGATATCTCTGATATCAACAAATTTACTTGATAAGATGGGTATATAGAAATGCATGCCCATATATGTGCAAATACATCAACACTACCAGTCCAAAACCGTAAATTGTTTTGACATACATCTCTTGGTTGAGATATTAAAGTATTAACTACAGCAAAACGGTTCCATTGAAGAGTTGAGAGGTATATCTACTAAAAAATTTCCCTAATGCATTACATTGTTACCTCTGAAAACATGAAGATCAAGTGTTGCATTTTCTCTATTGACGAGTTCAAAGATACAAACATCTCCCCGTTGCAATTTATTTTCTCTTGAAAATAAGCGCCAACCAGCAGAGAGAGTGCCTGATGTTAAATTTAATTAGATCTATACTAGAATTTAGAGCACCTAAATGTTATCATAAAATTCTCATTAAATCGTGTACCTCTTGAAGATATTCTTGATAGCAATTATTTGATCCCACGTAGAAGCATACACAACCGTATACATCAGAAACAGGAACTTCCTCTTGAACTCTCCTCTTTTACAGATTGACTATTGGATGGAGCAATGAGCCGTCAGAGAACAAGAGTCAAGTGGGGATCCTACCCTTCTTTAAATAGACAGGTAACCTAACATCCAACCATCATGGATATTAGGCCCATTAGGCCTTACACACAAACTCAACATACCTATCTATTGGGCTTAACCCAATAAATAAATACAGGTGATTCCCAAAGCCCAAATTGGATCACTTAATTATTAATTGAGCTCACGGGGACAAATATATTAGGTCATACATTCAACCCATATTTTATTAAAATAAAATACAACAATCAATAGAAGACCAAACAAAGAAAATTCTAACATTCTCCCACTTGGACAATATTGATTGGGTTTTATTTATTTTGAAATTCATTTTTTTGAAAATGACTCATGGGTTGAATAACTGTGGCCACATAAACAACCTAAATATAATCACCACAAAACATGACCATTACAACTAACAAAATCACTAGCTAAGAGCCATAAGCAAAGATAAACTAATCCAAGTTTAGTTCACCAATGACCACATAACTATAGCTAACAACTTTATTAGTATGATCATAACACAAGTGTGCAGGTGTAGGTACACATCATAGCATTGCATGTGATCCCTTTCATGCTACTGTGTATGGATCCTACATTGTATTTTCTCAAGAAAACACAACCAATCTTTTAAAGAGATCATACTCTGTTTCTTTCGAAACATCATTCCACAAAGGAACCAAAAAACATCTCGAGACAAGTACAATAATAAATTGTATAACAATTGTTAAAAGAAAATTCAATACCAACATGCGCATAATATTTATTGAATTGAGATACCACATAAGTCCAATGTAATAAAGAAAACATAAAATAATAACAACTTCCACTAACCAATTACATCAAAGGACCTCACAATACCCATGTTTTCAACTTGTTTTATAAACATTATGGGTCTAAGTCCCTTAGTTAGGGGTTCAACAAGCATTTCCTTTGTAGGGATATACTCAACAAGAATCTCACCATCCTCAACCATCTCTCTAACAAACAGAAATTTAATCCTTATATGCTTGGAAGTTGTAGTGGTCCTGTTATTCTTGGTAAAGAAAACAATAGAACTATTGTCACAAAAAATTTTCAATGGCTTAGAAATAGAGTCCACAACACCAAGAGCATAAATGAAGTTTCTTAGCCATGCAACATGTGTTGCAGCTCCAAAACATGCAACAAACTCTGCCTGCATAGTTGAAGAGGCAGTCAAAGTCTGTTTTACACTCTTCCAAGATATGGCTCCACCACCCAACATAAAAATGTATCCAGAAGTAGACTTTTCATCATCTGGACAACCAGCAAAATCTGAGTCAGAGTATCCAACAACATCTAAGTCATTAACTTTCCTATAGACAAGCATGTGCTCTTTTGTCTTTTGCAATACCTCATGACCTTTTTAACAGCCACCCAATGAGCATGTCCGGGGTTTGACGTGAATTTGCCCAGAACACTAACAGCAAAAGACAAATCAGGTCTAGAGCAAACCTGAGCATACATCAGGCTACCCACAACACTTGCATAGGGAACATTTTCCATAGAACTTCTTTCAAGATCATTTTTAGGACACTGATCCTCAGATAACTTGTCCCCTTTAACAACAGGGACATCACCAGGTTTACAATTCTCCATGTTGAACCACTTCAAAACTCTATCAATATAAGCCCTTTGGGATAAACCCGAAAGTCTACGAAGTCTATCTCTATGGATCTCAATGTCCAGAACAAAAGAAGCTTCCCTAAGGTCCTTCATGTCAAAAGACACAGATAACATAAAGACATATTCTTGGTCTCAATAAGTAGATCAAAATTATTGCTGGTAAGTAATATATCATCTACATAAAGAACAAGAATAATAAATTTACTCCCACAGACCTTGAGATATATGCACTGATCAACTTTATTTTCAACAAAACCCATGGATGTGATGATTTCATCAAATTTAAGATACCACTACCTAGAAGCCTACTTTAAACCATAAATTGATTTCTTCAATTTACACACCAAGTGCTCCTTACCACTTTCTATGAAACCTTTCGACTGGTGCATATAAACCTCCTCATAAAGATCTCCATTCAAAAAAGAAGTCTTCACATCCATCTGATACAACTCTGGATCATAATGAGATACTAAAGCCATAATGATCTTGAAGGAATCTTTAGAGGAAATAGGAGAAAATGTCTCTTTATAATCAATGCCCTCCTTTTGAGTGTACCCTTTAGCTACCAGTCTTGCTTTAAACCACTCAACATTTCCCTTGGAGTCCTTCTTTGTCTTGAATACCCACTTGCATCCAATTGGTTTAACACCATTCAGAGCTTCTACAAGCTCCCACACACCATTGTGATGCATAGAGATGATTTCATCATTCATGGCATTTGTCCATTCATCAAACATAGCACTAGAAATAGCCTCCATGTAATTATCTGGATCTGACATGAAACTAATATTAAATTCTGACTCCCTAAGAAAAGTGAAATAATCATCACGGTTAACAGGCCTACGGATGTTGAGATGTGAGAAGAGATCTGAGGATCAAAACTCAAAAGGGGATTTCTGACTCAACTAAGAAATACTCACAAAGACATGTCACAAGTTCAAATTTTAAGAGATTTGATCTCCACATTTACTAGCCTAGTCACACTCAGAGTCATTGAATTGAATCTATAAATTTCTTCTGATCCAACTTCAACTTGCATGCTAGCACGAGCCATCTGCAATGAGTACTCTGTAGTGGTGATTTAGTCTTTTACTACTGTTTTATTGATTTTATTTTTGTTTTCTATACAGAACTGTTTTATTGATTTTGTTAAAGGTCAAAATTAATAAAAGCGGTAAGAATAAAAGAAATAGATGTGAAATAAAATAGATAGTTATAAAATAGGTGAATGAAAAATATGATAAATAAACTAAAATTAAAAATGTTTAATTTAAGAAAAATAAAAAATAAAAAAGAGATAAATAAATAAATAAGAAATAGAATAAAAATAATTAATATTTACATTTTTATTCTTATTTTTTCTCTACTAAACATATTTATATTTATATTTTTTGCTTATTTTTTCTTCTTTTTATTTCTCAATCACTGAACAAGGGATAAATGAATGTTGTGTCAGTTGGCTAACAAAAGGTTTGGAAAATGAAGCTGAAATAGATGAGTTTTTGGCTTTTGGCAATTTTATTTCAGTGACAACTTAGATAGTAATGCTAGGGGTTTTATTCTCTCTCTCCCCCTCTTTCTCTCACTCTCCTCTCTCCAATTCGAGTTGTCTCTCCTCTCTCTCCAATTCTGCTCCAAAATCAGATTCTATAATTTCAATTACAAGTACAGGGCCCTCTATATTCCATCGAATTTTAAACCACGGGTAACGTCAGTCTTGCTATTAGGGAACTATAGAGTGTGTGTTTGGTTTTTCTTTGGGAGGTCTCATAATGGTCGTTGAATCAAAGGCTCTAAATTCCTATTTCTTACAAAACATGAGAGTGTGTGCTCGTTCAACCTAACATTAAACCAAACACACCAAGAGTAAACCACCAATAATGTTTTTTTTTATACGTAAAATTGAGTTAAATGTTTAAAATAAAATTTAAAATTTTAATTTATAAAACTATAAATATCTGTCTGTCTAATTTACTTGTAGTAGCAAAAAATAATGTTTATAAAAATATTTAAAAATTTTAAAAGTTTAAAATTTTAATTTATAAAAATATTAAAAATATACATTTCTTTCTCATATGTTTATAAATATTCACAACATATATTAAAAATATACATTTCTGTCTGTTACATGTTTAAAATTTTAATTTATAAAACAACGATGGAATCCATGCTTATATTTTAAAAATATTCACAACATATATTTTTTAAAATTAAAAACAACGTGTCTTGCCTTTTTCTTTTCCACGTTAACGTTAACATTCACAACCAAAAAATTGTGAAATATTTCATTAATTTATAACAATTTTTGAAAATATATTTTTAAAAAAAAAATTTAAGACAGATTTAAATATGAAAATATAAGCTGGATTAATTTTGACCCATTAAGTATTAAGTATTGATTAGAAGATCTGTTGAATTTTGAAAAATAGGATATGAATCCATCCATAAAATTAAGGCTTATGGTAAACACACCCCCATTTTTACTTTTACACCCCCTTCCACTTATTTTATGATTGTTTTTTCCAAATATATCCTTTCTTTTTTCTTTTTATGAAAATTACTACACCCCCTTTCTCCTCTGCAACACAAGGCAAAACTCAAACCCCCATCTCTTATCTCTTATAATCACCAATTCACCCAAATGAATCACACAACAAAATCAAACTAGCTTTTAGCTTACGACAAATTGCTTAGCGCAATTCCATATTTCCATCATTCTAGCATTAGCATTGGGGGGTGTACCTTGTGTAACATGCAAATTGCAGTAACCTAGCCTACCCACACAACATGATAAAAAAAACATAACACTTTTAGGAACGAAAAGGGAGATGCTTTAAAGTGGTGTGAGAGCGTGTTGAAATCAGGCTCGTCGGCGACCAAGCAAATAACGGGAGTGCTGGCTTGGACAGTGGACCCAACGACAGTTTTGGAAGGCTTCACGGCGTCGTCAAAGTGTGTAACCTTCATTGCCATTTTGTTTGGTTGTTTTCTCGTGGTGGTCTGTGAAGGCAACATCCAAAAATAGATAAGATCTGTGGCAATGAAAGCGCTTGGACTGAAGAGACAAAAAAATGATGGTGATGGATAATGGAACGGGTAGTGGTGGTGGCAGTATTCGTGTGATTGACGACGACGGGACCCACGATGGATACAATGCAGACACAAAATTGAGAACAATGAGATAATATGGAGCAGAGAAGGGGGTGCACACTTCCATAAAAAGAAAGGATATATTTGGAAAATTATTTGTGAAGGAGGTGTATAAGTAAAAATTAATTTTAGTAAATATGTAATTATTTAGTAATTTTAATTTTTCCGCCTAATTTAAGGGTAAATATGTAATTATATTTGTAATTAGTTTTATCATCAATATATTAAAATTAATGTAAATAGATGAATAGGCACCGTATAAATCAATGATTCCCAAATTTCCGAAGCAAATTTAATGCTTTCACTGATTTCAATAGTCAAATAGCAATAATAAATTGTAAATAAATATTAGCATAATTTTTTTAAGATAGCTTTGGAATTTTTTTTTTTGCTGAATTTTTTTTTTCTGAATAAGATAGCTTTGGAATTATATAAATTCTTATAAATAATTATATTATTAATAATATTATTATTAGAGTAAGTTTTATTCAATCTCAATTATAAATGCAAATCAATTATAAATAAGATACAAATAATTTAAATTTAAATAGTTCGTAATAAATAAATTTTAAAATGAAGATATTTATAATGGAGGTATAATTTTATTTGTTACCATGAGTTTTAGTCTATTGACCGAAAACTTACATTTGCTATATATTAATAATTGATTTTTTAAAATGAATACATAACTAATCATAAATCAATCATTAATAATAATAATAATAATAATAATAATAATAATAATAATAATAATAATAATAATAATTACCACCGAGCGCGTGGATAACTGGCACGGGATTGTTAAAGCTTAACCAGAACTCTATGTAGTCTAGACCAAAAAATAATAATAATAATTATAATTGATGCTTGATTTTAGTAAAGATATATAGCAAAAAATCAATATTTTTATCTATGCCATTTTAATTTTAAACACATCACGTTAGTTAAGCTAATTTAAATTAAAGTATTTTAATATCAATTAAATAATACAATGGTCTTAATTAAAAAAAATATGGAAACACTTTTCATTTGTTTAGCAATAAATATATTATTGTGTAAAAAAACAATTTATATACTATAAATTTATATATTATGTCAGTTAATCAAACTTTATATCTATAACACAAAATTTTAAACACATCCTGTCAGTTAAGTTGATTTAAATTAAATTTTTATATATAGGAGTATAATATCAAATGTAGTCTATTTTTCTGTCCAAAAATAGAGTATGTTTGTAATTTAAAGATTAACAATTTTTAATTTATATTTTCTTATTTTATTATTTTTTGCTTTGACAGTGACATTCATTAAATTAGATTCATGTTTTGCAGTTTCCCTATACACACCACGTTTTACGAAGAACATTCAACAAGCACATAGGTTATTTCTATACTTCAATTAGTTTTGGGAAACTGAGGTTAAGAATTTTTAATAAACAAGCACATAGGTTATTTCTATACTTCAATCAGTTTTGGGAAACTGAGGTGAAGAATTTTTAATAAATATTTTTTTTTCATTAAGTTCTCTTTTGGCTTGGTCACCAAGGCAGGCTCTATTAGTGAGATGAATTTAATTTAATGGTTCTACAATCTCAAGAGACAGACTATTTCACATTGAAAGCAATTTGTTTGTAAAAATTGAAGACACAAATTTGGGACTGCTTTTCCGCCTCCAAAATTACGGTGAGTATCTCCCAAAAAAATTTCCTTTTTCATTCGATCTCACACTGAATCCATCTTTCCTTTTTATTTTTTCAAATCCTCTTCTGATTGGTTTTTGGGTTTCTCGAATTATCAATTTTGTTTGTGATAACTAAAGACTCACAGGTTTGGGATTGCTTCTCCTCTTTGTCACAAAAATCACGGTGAGTATTTCTCCAAAGAAAAAAAAAACAAAGAATCCTTCTCCATTTGATTTCTATATTAAAATGTATACTAAATCCATTGTTTTTTTTTTTTTTCAAATCCTCTTTGGTTAGGCATTTTTGAGTTTTGCAAAATCTTTTTTTTTTTAATTTGTCTATGATAGCTGAAGAGACAAATACAAATTTGGATCTGCTTCTATCTGCATCAAAAATCACAGTGAGTATTTCTCCCAAAAAAATCACTGTGAGTATTTGTTTGTTATTTGGGTTGTCATTTCTTTACCAAGGGTGAATGTTGCGTTTGGGTTCTTCTTTTGAGATTTTAAGTCCCAAATGGTATTTATGCGATATTTAGGATTTTTTTCTCGCATTAATATTTTCTTTATTGTTTCAGTGACACATTTGGGGTCTTTTTGAAGAATTTGTTGCGCGCTTATTCGACCTAAATGAGAGGTAAAATATTTCATTATTTCATAATGTGATTGTGTACTTCTGAAAGGAGGAATTGTGAAGCATTAAATTTACTACTACTACTACTAAAACTAATGTTTAATCTAAATTTTATTTACTATGAATTTGGTTGAAGGTTCTTATTTTGTCAATTCGATGGTTTTATAATCATGGCTTTTTAAAAAAGTCTTTTACTTCACTATTTTGATTTCTTATTATGCATTATTTAATGTTTTATATATGCTTATGCTTATGTCTATGTGCAGACTAGATCTGGGGTAAATTTTGCAAAACATTTATTGTCGGTGTAGAACTTTTGATTAATTCAGGATTCAATTATGTTGGTTGGGTTTGTAATTGATGTGATTTTGAATTAAAAAACTGATTACCCTAGGAGTGTATTTATAATTGCTCTTTAAGTTGGCTATAAATACGTTAGGTTTAAGAAGTTCTTTGTTATTGTATTCTTTTTCGGTGTGATGTGTACTCTTTATTTTTTTATTTCTTCTGACATTGCATTTCCTGTTACTATATTTTGCAAGGGGATAATGAGAAGCTATTTACAAGATCTTAGGGGAAAAAAAAAGGTGTCATATTATTAAGTACATGGAAGGAGGGTCAGGTTGCAAACGATCCATCTGGCATAGAGATTGAGGATTTCAAATCACTATGTTCACTTAGAAAACCAAACCCCTCTCTTGATTCTACTTCACATTAAAATTAATTATATGATTTTGATTTAGAATTGTGATTTCTGGGTTTTCCATGTTTTGTTAAAGGAATAAATATGAAGTGAACTTTGAGTCTCTCTAATGATAGAGTTAAATTTAATAATTGTTAGAGAATAATATAGTCTCAGGTTATAACTTTATTACAGTCATAAATTTCTTGAGTTTTCATTGATAGCAATGAGTGTTTATGATGAGAATCAACATTGTGCTTAAGGACAATGCCTTGCATACCTTTACGCTGCTCAAAGGAGCCAGAGGCTACTGCGTTTAGATGGTTGTCATAACTATTGCTAAATTGTTCCTGTCAAGAGTTCTTTTTGAAACTGATTGCTTGCTTTTATACCAACAGTGGAAGAAAATAGATGTGCCGGGTTGCTCTTTGTTGCATGGTTTGGTTGAAGATAGCAGAAAACTATTGAACAATTCCCACATGCAAGAGTTCGTCTACTCTCTATTTTAGGATGGCAGCTGCAAAGGTTCAAGATTAAGTAAATGGTTCAGGATTTATGAGAGAAAGTTGGAGCCTACAAAGGTCTTCATTTGTATTCTTAAATTGGAATTATTTGTGAGCATTTCTATACTGTTTTAAAAATGTATATAATATTTTTTTATAATATGCTACATTTATTTAGTGATCTGTTTTGGTAAATGTGTTTAAATTTGTGATTTATATAATTTGAATCAGTGTCTGAATTTTTGTTGAGTGATCTGTTTTTGTAAAGGTCTTTGATGATTTTGTTGTAGGATCCAATAAATCAGGAATTGAAAATATGGGTCTTTAACCAATTTGGAAAAACTACTTGGCATGATATAATGTACTGACATTTAACGTGTCATTGCAAATATTTTGAAATTTGCTTTGCTTTTAGTGCTTAATTTGCACAAATAGAAATTTTAATTGATTATTTAAATCACAGTCGAGGATATTTTTTATTTAAATTTTAATTGATTCTTTAAATCACAAAATATGAACTTAAGAGTTAAGATTCTACTATGGAAATGTAATAGAAAGTCAGAAATGTAGACAATACCTCTGGCTCCATAACAACATTTCCAGTAGAAGGATCGTTTCTCAACCCACCGAGTCTTATTACTATGTAGTTTATATCAGATTTCCTGATATATTTCTCTACCTATACTGAATGATACCGAGAGACAGAATAATCCACCCAACCAGCAACTTTGTTTTGCTTTAATGGTGATTTTCTTTGTAATGTAATTAGTTTTTAATTAACTTATCCTATTTAAAGGACAGATCATGTATAGAGGAAGTGGTGAAACTGGATGTGAATATTGGTAAGTGGATTGATAAGAACGAGATTGAAATTATATAGGAAGAAAGTCCTGGATTCGTAAGTGTGCAATTAGCAAGCAGCGTAGCTGAAATAGGAGGTTTTCAAGCATATGTATGAATTGGTGCATGGCATCAATGGACCAGTGAATAAGCCTATCAAAGTCAAAGGATTACTTGGCTCAACAAAGTGCAGAAGTCTGTTTTATTTGCTACATTCATGTTATAAGAATTGAGAAAAAGTTAGGAGCACAGTGAATATATTAGCTTTGTGGGAGGTTAAATGAAATAGATATTGCATGCAGGGGTGGTATTCATGATGTTAAGGTTCCAAATAGATAGTAGGGGTGGGGTTCTTTATTTTTATCCTAATACTTGCAAGCAAGAAATTTCTATTTGTTTTGGTGAGTTGAATTGGCATAACTTATGCCTATTTAGTATTAAAATTAATAAAACTATTTTCATATAATAATAAATAAAAAAAGAACAAGCACTAGGGATTGCACGGTGTATGGTGTTCATTTATCAATCAATTTTAATAATCTTATTATTTTTAACATACAAAAAAAATCTAAATAAATAATACAAAAATCTTCTCTCACACTCTGTTTAACTTTTATGCCTCTGTATCACACACTTTTTCACGGGTAACCATATTAGGACTAATCCATTTGGGTATTCTTCTGAAAGTCAAAAGAGTGCTCCAAATTATTGAATATTTCATTTTATCTAACACGGGAAGTATGAGTAAAATTAATGTCTAAAATCAATTTTTAGACAAATAATTATGTATTATCTTTTTACTTATGCAAGTTATTGAAGATTTTCTTTTATTTGTATAAATTTAAGTTTTCTTTTGTACATTGGTATTTATATGTAAATTTATTAATATAAAAATTACATATAAAAGAAAAGTCATGAGAATGAACATTTTTTTTTTCAAAAATCAAGCAGGAAAATTTATACTTAACTTCCGGAAGCAAACAATTTATCTAAAACAATGTTAACATCAATATTATTAGAGTGAAATTGGACTTTTTAAATTCATTGTTATAATAATTTTAAGATAAACGTAATTTTTTCTTTTTTACTATCAAGTGACTTAACTAATTTATTGAATGCTTTATTTTATCTAGCATACAAATTAATTATTAGGCAAATGATTATTATTTTTTATTTATTATCTTCTCACTTATGTAAATTATTAAAGATTTTTCTTTACCTATTTAAATTAATATTTTCTTTCATACATTGATATCTATATTTATAAATTATTAGGGTTAAATTAAAATTATATATTAATATAATAATTAATATAAATGTATTTTTTCTTGCTTTTTATCTTTTGAGTTAACTAATTTATTGAATGTTTTATTTTATATAACACATAAAATATCAGAAAATTAATGTCTAAAGTTAATTTTTGGACAAATCATTATTCATTTTTATGTATTATTTACTTATGTAAATTATTGAAGATTTGTAAATTTAAATTTTCTTTTATTAATTCATATCTATATATAAATCTAATGGTTGTAATGAGTAACTAATCTTAACCATTAGATTTCAAGAAAATGAATGATGATGATGAAAAGTAACTATCTTAGAGTTACACTTGGATTATGTGGATCTCTCCTCTAAATTTATTATTATAAAATTTATTGGAATGAACATTTTTTTTATGAAATCAAGTAACAAAATTTATACTTAACTCATAGGAATGAACAATTTGTCCGAAACTATATTAACGTCTAAATTATTATGATTAAATTATTTTTGAATTCATTGTTATGATAATAATCTAAATATAATGTAATTTTATTTAAATTTCTATTTGAACAAAATATAAAATCAATTTTTTAGATAAATTATTATTTATTATTTTCTCACTTATGTAAATTAATGAAGATTTTCTTTTACCTAGGTAAATTTAATTTTTCTCTTAACATTCATATCTAGATGTAGGTATTATAAGATATAAAATTATTATATATAAAATAAAACTAATGGGGATGTATATTTTATTTTATGAAATCATGTAGGAAATATTATAAAAATAGAGACTTGATGCATGATTTATTGTAGAATTTGGTAGTATTTTACAAATTTGAACAAAAAGCTTTTCAATTAAGTGTTTATGTTATTTTCACACTAAGCATTTTTATTACCATTGTTACAATTTTATATTTTTTAACCTAATTAAAAACTAAAATTTTAAATTTATTTTTACTCAAAATTAGTAATCCTTATATAATTTTAACAATTAATCCCTCAAATCTTTATAACTATACTTAGAAGCATTTCTGATACGTTCATAATAAAGATATATAAAGGTCGCCTATGGGATGCACGGGTCAACACACTAGGTTAAAAACTATACTATACTTTAATATGTATGTCTATGCATGGGTTAAATATTGCGCTCAATGTATTAATTCTGTTGAGATTTTGCATATTTCAAACATATTCTTAGTAAATATTGCTCAATTCTTCATTTTAATAAAGGTAATCATATTCAAGATAAAATTGTGGCATTAATTGGATACAAACAAACAAAAGTCCAAGAAAAAATTGTCACACTCTTTAGCAATCATTTTTTTTTTTTACATTTAGGCAAATCATAATAGGTAAATAGTACGGGTTAAATTTTATACTTAAATTTTATTAAGTATGTCCCTGTGAATGCATGAGACATATACTATATATGCTTGATGTATTAATCCTATTACGATTTTGCATATTTTTAACATATTTTTAGTAAATGTTATTCAATTGTTCATTTCTATTAAATAAAGACAATAAAATTCAAGATAAAATTGTGGTATCAGTTGGATACAAAAAAGAAAATTCAAGTAAATTTTGTCACTCTTTTGGCAATTGTCTATGTCTATTTTCACACTTGGACAAATCACAATGGATGAATAGCACGAGTTAAATATTATACTTGATATATTAATCCTATTGTGATTTTGCATATTTCAAACATATTCTTAGTAAACGTTGCTTAATAGTTTTTTCCATTCAATAAAGGCAATCACATTTAAGATAAAATTGTGAAGTTAATTGGATATAAAAAAATCATGTAAAAATTGTTACACCTTTTGACAATTATATATGCCTATTTTCACACTTGGGGTAATCACATTGAGTGAATAACACAAGTTAAATATATGGTTCGATTTTATTATGTATGTTTATGCACAGGTTAAATACTACGCTTGATGTATTAATTTTGTTGTAGTTTTGCATATTTCAAACATATTGTTTAAAATATAAATTTTCAGTTCCATTAAATAAAAGTAAATCAATCACATTTAAGATAAAATTGTGGCATCAGTTAGTTAAAAAAAAAAAGAGTAAAAGTTGTCACATTTTTTGGCAGATGTATGCCAATTTCACAGTAAAATAAATAAAAAAAATCTAAATAAAGATACTCAATCAATATACAAATTAATAGTTATGTAATTAATAATTACTTAAATCAAATTACATCATACCATATTTCTTATTGCTGTCAAGAGACTCTTAGATATTTATATTTAAATTTAATGTATACAACTTTTATATGAATGATGTTTAAATTTCGTTTATATAAAAAAAATCCTTCATTTTATTATTTTGGAAGTATAAACATTATATTTTTTTAACTATTATATATTCTATTTATGTTGCGTTAATACATATTTATATTCATACATCACACATGTATCCATACTAGGGCAAATCCATTTAAGTGATTTTTTTTAATCATTGGCATTTTGATGTTAAGAGACTCTTAGATATTTATATTTAATTTTAATGTATACAACTTTTATATGAATGATGTTTAAATTTCTTTTATATCAAAATACCCTTCATTTTATTAATTTCAAAGTATAAAAATTGTATTTTTTAAACTATTATATATTCTATTTATGTTGCGCTAATTTATATTTATATCCATTTGTTGCATGGGTATCTATACAAGGACAAATCCATTTGAGTGAATTTTTTTAATCATTGGTTTTTTGATGTCAATAGACTCTTAGATATTTATATATAATTTTAATTTAATGTATACAACTTTTATAAGAATGATGTTTAAATTTCATTTTATACCAAAACATCCTTCATTTTTTTTAATTTGAAAGTATAAAAAATTATATATATAAACAATTATATATTTTATTTATGTTGCGCTAATTCATATTTATACCTATCTGTCGCACAGATAACCATACTAGAGCAAATTCATTAGGGTGATTATTTTTTTTTATAATCATTGATTTTTTGATGTCAAGAGACTCTAAGATATTTATATGTAAATATATTGTATACAACTTTTATATGAATGATGTTTATATTTCTTTTTATATCAAAACATCCTTCATTTTTTTTTAATTTGAACGTAAAAAAATATATTTTAAACAATTATATTTTCTATTTATGTTGCGTTAATCTGTATTTATATCCATCCTTGCACGGGTATTCATACAAGGGCAAATCCATTTGCATGTTTTTTTTAATCATTGGTTTTTTATGTCAAGAGACTCTTAAATATTTATATTTAATTTTAATGTATAAAACTTTTATATGAATGATGTTTAAATTTCTTTTATATCAAAATACCCTTCATTTTATTAATTTCAAAGTATGAAAAATATATTTTTTAAACTATTATATATTCTTTTTATGTTGCGCTAATTTATATTTATATCCATCCGTCGCACGAGTATCCATACAAGGACAAATCCATTTGAGTGAATTTTTTTAATCATTGGTTTTTTGATGTCAATAGACTCTTAGATATTTATATATAATTTTAATTTAATGTATACAACTTTTATAAGAATGATGTTTAAATTTCATTTTATACCAAAACATCCTTCATTTTTTTTAATTTGAAAGTATAAAAAATTATATATATAAACAATTATATATTTTATTTATGTTGCGCTAATTCATATTTATACCTATCTGTCGCACAGATAACCATACTAGAGCAAATTCATTAGGGTGATTATTTTTTTTATAATCATTGATTTTTTGATGTCAAGAGACTCTAAGATATTTATATGTAAATATATTGTATACAACTTTTATATGAATGATGTTTATATTTCTTTTTATATCAAAACATCCTTCATTTTTTTTTAATTTGAACGTAAAAAAATATATTTTAAACAATTATATTTTCTATTTATGTTGCGTTAATCCGTATTTATATCCATCCTTGCACGGGTATTCATACAAGGGCAAATCCATTTGCATGTTTTTTTTAATCATTGGTTTTTTATGTCAAGAGACTCTTAAATATTTATATTTAATTTTAATGTATAAAACTTTTATATGAATGATGTTTAAATTTCTTTTATATCAAAATACCCTTCATTTTATTAATTTCAAAGTATGAAAAATATATTTTTTAAACTATTATATATTCTTTTTATGTTGCGCTAATTTATATTTATATCCATCCGTCGCACGAGTATCCATACAAGGACAAATCCATTTGAGTGAATTTTTTTAATCATTGGTTTTTTGATGTCAATAGACTCTTAGATATTTATATATAATTTTAATTTAATGTATACAACTTTTATAAGAATGATGTTTAAATTTCATTTTATACCAAAACATCCTTCATTTTTTTTAATTTGAAAGTATAAAAAATTATATATATAAACAATTATATATTTTATTTATGTTGCGCTAATTCATATTTATACCTATCTGTCGCACAGATAACCATACTAGAGCAAATTCATTAGGGTGATTATTTTTTTTATAATCATTGATTTTTTGATGTCAAGAGACTCTAAGATATTTATATGTAAATATATTGTATACAACTTTTATATGAATGATGTTTATATTTCTTTTTATATCAAAACATCCTTCATTTTTTTTTAATTTGAACGTAAAAAAATATATTTTAAACAATTATATTTTCTATTTATGTTGCGTTAATCCGTATTTATATCCATCCTTGCACGGGTATTCATACAAGGGCAAATCCATTTGCATGTTTTTTTTAATCATTGGTTTTTTATGTCAAGAGACTCTTAAATATTTATATTTAATTTTAATGTATAAAACTTTTATATGAATGATGTTTAAATTTCTTTTATATCAAAATACCCTTCATTTTATTAATTTCAAAGTATGAAAAATATATTTTTTAAACTATTATATATTCTTTTTATGTTGCGCTAATTTATATTTATATCCATCCGTCGCACGAGTATCCATACAAGGACAAATCCATTTGAGTGAATTTTTTTAATCATTGGTTTTTTGATGTCAATAGACTCTTAGATATTTATATATAATTTTAATTTAATGTATACAACTTTTATAAGAATGATGTTTAAATTTCATTTTATACCAAAACATCCTTCATTTTTTTTAATTTGAAAGTATAAAAAATTATATATATAAACAATTATATATTTTATTTATGTTGCGCTAATTCATATTTATACCTATCTGTCGCACAGATAACCATACTAGAGCAAATTCATTAGGGTGATTATTTTTTTTTATAATCATTGATTTTTTGATGTCAAGAGACTCTAAGATATTTATATGTAAATATATTGTATACAACTTTTATATGAATGATGTTTATATTTCTTTTTATATCAAAACATCCTTCATTTTTTTTTTAATTTGAACGTAAAAAAATATATTTTAAACAATTATATTTTCTATTTATGTTGCGTTAATCCGTATTTATATCCATCCTTGCACGGGTATTCATACAAGGGCAAATCCATTTGCATGTTTTTTTTAATCATTGGTTTTTTATGTCAAGAGACTCTTAAATATTTATATTTAATTTTAATGTATAAAACTTTTATATGAATGATGTTTAAATTTCTTTTATATCAAAATACCCTTCATTTTATTAATTTCAAAGTATGAAAAATATATTTTTTAAACTATTATATATTCTTTTTATGTTGTGCTAATTTATATTTATATCCATCCGTCGCACGAGTATCCATACAAGGACAAATCCATTTGAGTGATTTTTTTTAATCATTGGTTTTTTGATGTCAATAGACTCTTAGATATTTATATATAATTTTAATTTAATGTATACAACTTTTATAAGAATGATGTTTAAATTTCATTTTATACCAAAACATCCTTCATTTTTAAATTTGAAAGTGTATATATATATATATATATATATATATATATATATATATATATATATATATGTATGTATGTATATATTAAACAATTATATTTTCTATTTATGTTGCGCTAATCCATATTTATATCCATCAATCACACGGGTAACCGTATTAAGACAAATCCATTGGGATGATTTTTTTTTTTTATAATCATTGATTTTTTTTATGTTAAAAGATCCTTAGATATTTATATTTAAATTTAATGTATACAACTTTTATGTGAATGATGTTTAAATTTCTTTTATATCAAAATATCCTTCTTCCTTTTTTAATTTGAAAGTATAAAAATTATATTTTAAAAACTATTATATAGTCTATTTATGTTGCACTAATCCATATTTATATTCATTTGTTGCACGTGTATCCATACTAAAACAAATCCATCTGGGTGATTTTTTTTTAATTTTTTTATATAATCATTGGTTTTTTATGTCAAGAGACTCTTAAATATTTATATTTAATTTTCATGTATACAACTTTTAAATAAATGATGTTTAAATTTCTTTTTATATCAAAACATCATTCATTTTTTAATTTGAAAGTACAAAATATTATATATTTTAAACAATTATATATTCTATTTATGTTTCACTAATCCATATTTATATCCATCTGTCACACGGGTAAGCATTCTAGGGCAAATCCATTTGGGTGATTTTTTTTTATATTCATTAGTTTTTTTATTTCAAGAGACTCTGAGATATTTAAATTTAAATTTAATGTATACAACTTTTATATGAATGATGTTTAAATTTCTTTTTATATATCAAAACATCCTTCATTTTTTAATTTGAAAGTATAAAAAATTATATATTTTTTAACAATTATATTCTGTTTATATTGCGTTAATCCATATTTATATCCATTCGTCACATAGGTAACCATACTAGGGCAAATCCATTTGGGTGAATAATTTTTTTTAAAACCATTGGTTTTTTGATGTCAAGAGATTCTTAAATATTTATATTTAAATTAATGTATACAACTTTTATAAGAATGATATTTATATTTCTTATATATCAAAACATCCTTAATATTTTTAATCTGAAAGTATAAAAAATTATATGTTTTAGACAATTATATATGTTCTTTATGTTGCGCTAATCCATCTTTATTTCCATCTGTTACACGGGTAACCATATTAGGACAAATTCGTTTGGATGATTATTTTTATATATTTTTTCTAATAATTGGTTTTTTGATGTTAAGAGACTCTTAAATATTTATATTTAAATTATAAAACTTTTATATGAATGATGTTTAAATTTCTTTTTATATAAAAACATCCTTTATTTTTTAATTTGAAATAATAAAAATTATATTTTATAAACTATTATATATTCTATTTATGTTGCGTTAATCCATATCTATATCCATCAATCGCACAGGTATCCATACTAGGGCAAATCCATTTGGGTGATTTTTTTATATATATAATCATTAATTTTTTTTTTATTTCAAGAGTTTCTTAGATATTTATATTAAAATTTAATGTATGCAACTTTTATCTGAATGATGTTTATATTTCTTTTTATATAAAAACATCCTTCATTCTTTTCAATTTGAAAGTATAAAAAATTATATTTTTCAAAATATTATATAATTTATTTATGTTACGCTAATCCATATTTGTATCCATCTATCACACAGATAACCATACTAGGACAAATTCATTGAGATGATTATTATTTTTATAATCATTGATTTTTTTTTTACGTTAAAAGACTCTTAAATATTTATATTTAAATTTCAAGTATACAACTTTTATATGAATGATGTTTAAATTTCTTTTTATATCAAAATATCCTTCATTTTTATTTAATTTGAAAGTATAAAATATATTTTTTAAACTATTATATATTCTATTTATGTTGCGCTAATTCATATTTATATCTATCCATAGCACCGGTATTCATACTAGGGCTAATCCATTTGGGTGATTTTTTTTTATAATCATTAGTTTTTTTATGCCAAGAGACTCTTAGATATTCATATTTAAATTTAATGTATACAACTTTTATATGAATGATGTTTAAATTTCTTTTTATATCAAAACATTTTTTTTATTTGACAGTATAAAAAATTATATTTTTAAACTATTATATATTCTATTTATATCACGCTAATCCATATTTATATTTGTGCATTTTACATGTAACCATATTAGGGCTAATCAATTTGGGTAATCATTCTTTTTTATAATCTTAGATTTTTGGAAGTCAAGAGGGTATTCCATTATATCCATGGATGAAAAAAAAAAAGCATCCTAAGGAATTTATTAGCTAAAATTCACAAGCCTAAAAAGTAATATTTTTTTATAAAAGTAATAGTTGTAAGAGTAACTATAAGACACGTATATTCAAATACACTCCTTTTATCGACCCAAAATTTTAGATGTGCTCATAAAAAATGTGACAACTTTATAACTTATATGAGATTTACTTCATGAGGTTTTGATTCCAGTCATATAAATTTGGACATTTAATCATGGCAAAAAAAAAATAAAGTAAAAGTTGTCATATTATTTGGTAGATGTCTATGCCTATTTTTACAATTAAATAAAAAAATAAAATCCAAATAAAAACACTCAGATCATCTGATTACCCGTGCGAAAAACTAGTACTAATATAAATGAAATAGCAAAGATTATTCAAGGTAAAAAATTGAAAACAAAATTTGCAGGTACGAATATCACAAATTCATTGGCTAAAAAATTTATATAATTATTCTATATATACTATTAAAATCAGAAAAATTATTCAGGGTAAGAATTTTAAAAATTCTTTATCAGTTAACGTGCAAATCTCGAATGGATTAACTGAAAAGTTTAAATTATTAGTTGAAATTATTTTGATAAATTAAATTCATTATTTATTTCGGAAACAAATACTTTGAATTTTTCCTAATGTAAACTTTTTATACTAAAAAGTAATAAAATTGTTGTAATAATTGATAAAAAATATTAACAATTAATATATATACTAATATAAATTAAATAACAAAGATTATTCAAGGTAAAAAATTGAAAAAAAAATTGCAGGTACGAATATCATGAATTCATTGGCTAAAAAACATTATATAATTATTCCGTATATACTATTAAAATCAGAAAAATTATTCGGTGTAAGAATTTTAAAAATTATTTATCAGTGAACTTGTAATTTCCAATGGATTGGTTGAAAGATTTAAATTATTAGTCAAAATTATTTTGATAAATTAAATACATTATTTATTTCAGAAACAAATAATTCGAATATTTCCTAATTATCACTTATCTAAATTATTATTTCATTTTCTCTTTCAATATACACTATTAAAATTACATGCAGTAATAATTGGAAAAAGGAAATTGTGTATTTTTTGAGTTACTTCCTTAATTATTTATAATCAATATATACATTTTGTAAATATAATCAATATTTTTATATTATTAATTATCATTATTCAAATGAATCCCTCTCATAAATAATTATATAATTCATGAATTTAAATTTTAATATAGTATTAAATTAAATGTTGATCCTGCTAATTGATTTCATGTAAATCATTTCTTTACGATTATATTTTTTAAAAGTAATAAAGGTTGTGGAAATTAGTTTCAAAAAGGTATTTAAGGTGTTGTAAATATTTCAATTTTAAAAAATACTAATATACTGATGTAATTATCTTTTTTAAATATTGTACTTTATCTTTTTTTAAATATTGACGTAATTATTTGATTGTATATGAAATTACTAATTTATTGATGTAATAAGCTCAAGACAATCACACAGACAAGATTGATTATTATTCCTAATTATCATGTTTATTTAAAGGTGACACAATTTACAAAGATAAGATTTTATCTCATATCTTTCTTTTTGTAAATTGTTGAATATGGTGAGAAAATTTAGTTTTATCGAAGACATTGTTTCAGACAAAGTTGATTGGAAATTCAAAGTCGACATTATTAAACTTTATCAAGTTTCTAATTACAAAAATCCTCCGCAAATAAATACTTTGAAAGTGACACCCATAGTTGAAAAGTTAAGAAATTTTAGTTTCTAATATTACTTAAATTTTTTGAGGGTCTTAATCTCACGTTAGTTAGTTTCAATATATTTGTTACATTATACTTGGCTTCAAGTTAGAGGCAATAAAGGAATAGCTTGTTTATGAAAAAGATTTGAATGCCAATCTCCAATTGCAATTGCTTCTTTAAGAAGGAAAATGTGGATATCTCTTTGAGGTTAAAGCAAGATGAAGCACAAAACATCAAGTTACAGAATGAACATTCATCTTCTTTAGTTACAATACAACAACTTGAATCCCAAGTAGAGAGATTAGAAGAAAAGCTACAGGTGCAGGTGTGCATCAAGGAACTTGAGGATGAAGTCAAGTCTGTGGAGAAAGAACTGAAAATACAGACAGAAATTTGAAGAAGATCTCCATGCTATGCAATGTGCAAAAACCAAGCAGGAAGAATGGGCCATCCAAGCAGAAGAGGCCTTGAGAAAGACAAGACACAATAATGCTGTCGCATCTGAGCGTTTTCAGGAGGAACATAGATTGCTTTCTGTTGAAATGTCACAAAAAGTTGAGGAGAATGAAAAGATGACTATGAAAGCAGTTGCAGAAGCTGATGAATTGCGGCACCAGAGCAAACTTATAGAAGAAATGCTCCATAAATGAAATCAAGAGCTCAGGCTTATCACGGATCAGAATGAAATGAAAATGAAAGAGCTTTGGAACCAAATAGATTCTAAAGCTGAAACAATAGAACAGATGTCACAAGAACTAAAAGTTAATCGGAACAATTTGAGGATGCACAAAGGCAAAAAGGGATGCAAAGGATGCTTCATTTTCAAAGCAAATTCAAATGCTCAGATCTCAAATTAAGATGTTGATGGCAGAGGGTGCATTGTCTGAAACCAAGCTAACAAAGAACATGACTGAAGTCTGAGACCCAGAAAGGACAACCACTTATGACACCAAATGATGAGGAGAAGATACTTGGAACCCTACTGTCAGAAGTAGAAACCTTTAAGAACCAGCACAATGAAATAAAACAGAGTTTGCGCAAAGAACAAGTGGAGAAAGAAAATATGAAGAAACAGATATCTGACTTAGAAGGAGAGCTGAAGAAGAAGGAAGCAGAGTTAAGTGCTATGGAAAAGAAGCTCAAGAATAACAAAGGACGTGTTGCAAAAGAGAGTGCTGTGCCTCCTTCTGCTAAGGCACATATCAAGAGGTCAAAATCCGAAATGCATAAGGTAATTGTTCAGCTGTCATATTTAAAATCAGAGATGATAACATAAATATTGCTGTTGTGTATTAGGACAGGTTGCATGGTAACATCAATTCCCTATGGCTTATGCACACTACATAGTAAAGAGAAATAAGTAATAACGATAAATCCACAGAGATCAGTGCAAAGTTTTGGATAATCCAGCCGTTTTAGGTGTTTGATAACCAAAAAAAATACCTCTACAACATATAAATGTACATTTTAGTCTTCTACTGTTGTCACCAAACAAATTCAAAAGCCATTGGAAAAACTATTGCAAAATGTGGCCCACCTTTTTATCTAAAAGAAGGAATATAATTCCCTCATTTAATCGTCCAAACTGAGTGAGGATGGTGATGCAGCATTGTTAAATATTCTCTGTGTGTATTTCAGAAAAATCTAGAATTATTTTGGTCACTTATGCAACTATTAAACAGTTAGTAGAGTTTCAAATAACATATGCTTGAAACCAATTCTTAAGGATCTTGATACACAATGCCTAATATTTGTACAAAAGCAAGCACAATTTAAAACTATTTATGGAGCTTTAGTAATGAAAAAGTGAAATTTTTTCTGGTCCATGAATCATGATACAACTATACATAACAAGGTCAACAAGCAGAAAATCTCAAACTTAAAATGGTGCTAAAAGAAAATGTCTGATCAAGGTTTAACTTTAGCTTTGCTTTGCATACATTAGTTGATCTTGGTGCTCTAGAATAACTCAAGACTGTTGTATTTGTAACATGAGAAGGGAACGGATGCTGCAAACAAGTCTGAAGGAGGAACAATAGGCAAGTCAGCTGGAAGGTAAAATCAAATTCATTTCTTTCCTTTTGAATCCCTAGTTCCCTTGAACATAATCATGAACCTTTGTATCATTCTTTATTTTTGTAATAGAAAATCACTGCCATAGACGTCAAATTTGTTGTTGTGTCACACATCTCATCCAAGTGACTTCTATTATTTTGTCTCCTTACTCTGACAGTGAGGGAAAACTTGCTCGGCTTAAAATCATGTGGTGAGGGCCATACAAATGAATTGTTGAATGAAGTTGCACAGCTAAAGGAAAGGAACAAGATTATGGAAAGTGAGCTGAAAGACATGGAGGAAAGATATTCAGAGATTAGTCTGAAATTTGCAGAGGTAGAGGGAGAAAGACAACAGCTTGTTATGGCTCTACACGATCTCAAGAATGTTAAGAAGAACTAGAATTCTCTGCGGGTGCCGCGTCTTATTGAAACATACAAGAGTAATGAAGGAGGCAGGCTATTATCATCACCAGAATGGAGGAACCAAGTTTAACCAGTACTTCACTCTCAGTTGTGACCTATATATTGTACATCCACTAACAGTTTTACCTCATCCAAAATTTTTCTGGGCCACTTGGTCCATCCAATATTCTTGTCATACGATACGTTGGCAAGTGAGCCAGGGGTATGATGCTGTAGCCTCATATAGGCCATGTAGCCAATGATTTTTATCATCAGTTTGACAGTTTTGGCATGCAATGTAACATATGCATAAGTTATATGCTGCTCACAAGAAATGGTTTTTGATTGAGAGTGTGGATAGAATAAAAAAAAAAAACAGACTAATGAGTATAAGCAACTGTCAGGTTACCTTGATTAATGGTTTTCAGAAGCAAAAATTAGAAGCTAATTTTAGGAGTTCCTATTATTTTGTTAAGTTATTGAAAAACTAGTGCTATTTGTCATATACAGAAAGCTAGTCTTAAAAGCAGTTTGGTTCTTGCTAAAAGTAAAACACTACTTGAGTACTTTACAGTGTTGATAATGTTTAGTTTTACAGTACCATTTTTGACAATACCAAAATGTCAGTAATGAATAATTTTGACATAAAATTAAAAGTAGAAACATCTGTTTACAGTGTGTTGGAGAAAGCCAACGGGTGGGGACAAGGAATTTTTCCAACTTTGTGGTATTACCTTGGTTAATATAGTCAATTTATCCGTAACATATAGAATGATATGGAGGTCCATATTTAGCTTATTTACGTCATAATAATATATCAAAATAAAATGAATCCTGCACTGTTTTGATCTGGTCCGGGAGCAGGTAATACCACAACCACTGTCAAAACTAAACAATGCATCATCAGAATCAGTGCAACACAACATGTTAATGGATTGTTGAAATAGTCAAAGGAACATATATAGCTTCCCACATTAGGTGATTTGGTAAAGAGAGTGGGTGGTTTGATCTCTTGAGCAGTATATATATATATATATATATATATCAACCAAACCTATCCAATGGAACATACAATCACCAAAATTAACAAGCTCTCCAACTCATTTGCCACACACACTTGTCACCATGCCTTTTATCAAAGTCACTCTTCTTGTGATAATAGCTTTCCTCTTAGTTGAACTCTCCCTGGCTTCCATTTTGGTTGGGTGGTGGTCATGGGGGCATATCTTTTGGTCTTTCACCTCAATTCTATCAGTTTTCATGCCCTCAAGCTAATGACATTGTCATGTCAGTGTTGGAGAAGGCCATTGCAAATGACATGAGAATGGCTGCTTCTCTACTTAGACTTCACTTTCACGATTGCTTTGTGCAGGTGAATTAATATTACACTTGTCATAGCAAGGCCTACAAGAAAACAATAACAAAAAAAATAAACAAAATCAAAAAATTCTTTACAAAAAATGTTTGAGAAAATTCTTATTGTTAGTACAATAAATTGTCTTTGTTCACTTGAGCTGTTTTTAAGTTTAGATTATTTGCAATTATTAATGAGTAACGTTACTCATACAGTAAACTTTTATAACAATTTTTATACTCACATTTTTTCTCTATCTCTCTCTATCACATTCATTGTCTAAATAATATATGGACATCTCTGTATTACAAACACTTTTTTTTTTTTTTTTGATGAAAAATATACTTATTTCATTTCATTCAAAATAGAAGCATAAATACATTGTGGTATACGCTCAAACACTTGGTTAGTAGCATAAAACCTAGATGCCCTTGCTAAAGAGTGAGCAACTTGGTTAGCTTGCCTCCTTACAAAACTCACCACTGAGTTTGGAAAACTGTTTAAGATGGTTTTACATTGCTCCACAATTTGATGAAATTCTAAGTTGCCCTTTGTTTGCACCTTTATGTTATCAACCACTGATTTGTAATCTGACTCAAAAACAATACTTTCTGCAGTCATCTGTGATGTCCATCGCAAAGCTTGCAAAAGAGCCCATGCCTCTGCTTCTCTTGGATCGGGAATGCCTGCTGCACAAACTGTTTTAGCCTTGATAAAATTACCTTGCTTATCTCGAATGCATAGGCCAGCTCCAAAGCAATGATGTTGTTTGAAATTGCCACATCAACGTTGCATTTTAAGAAACCATGGCTTGGCTTTTGCCAAGAAGAAATGGTGTTCATCTGCTCCTCATTTGCTCGTTGTGTGCTACATCTGGCATGAATCCATTCCTTCAAACAAATATTGCAAAGTCAATGACATAGATGTCCTTGGATGAGGATCAACATCTTCCCATAATTTGTCATTACATTGTCGCCATATACACCATAGAGACATTGCAAACGTTCCTTTTTGGTCATCTGAGAGAGACTCCAGTAGTGAAAAAGTAAGTGATGTTGCTGATTCTGCATGATGCACGTCACTTTCAATGCTTTCCCAAAGGCCAGCTGCTATCCAAATATGTTTGACTTGTTCACACCCGAAAAATATGTGCCAATCATTCTCTGGATTCGTGTGACAGTAAGAGCATAAACTTGGACAAGAGATACCTTTTGATTGTAGTCTTTGCTTTGTAGGATGACAATGCCTAAGGACACGCCACAAGAAATGTTTTACCTTGGGAGGAATGTTGAGGCTCCACAGCAATGTCCAGTTTCCTTGCACTTTGAGAGAATTATTGCAGATCAAATTTTCCATGAGATGATGACAGGCTGACTTCTCAGAATAATCTCTAGTAGGTGTCAATCTCCAAATGAGCTGGTCATTTGATGAAACATGTGACAAAGGCAACGATTTGATATCTTGCAGGTCAATATCGCTGAATAATTGTTGTGCAATATATGTCTAATCTCCAGCATTGTTGGGCATGATCAATAAGAGAACTTACGATGGGATGCTCAAGTCCGTGAGGAGCAGGTGTATTGATGAAAGGCTTTTGCAGATTGCATAGCCATGGTTGAGTCCAGATGTTAACCAAGTGGCCATTTCCAATTCTCCATCGGATTCCTTTCCTTACCAATACATGTGAAGCATGGATGCTACGCCATGTATAGCTTGGATTATGCCCTAGTTGGGCATCCAAAAAACCTCCATTAGGGAAATATTTGGCTTTGAGAACTTCTGGAACCATAGCATCTTGGTTGGTAGATAATTTCCAACCTTGCTTCCCTAGCATGGCTAGGTTGAAACCATGAAGATGTCTAAAGCCCACGCCTCCAAACTCCTTCTTCATTGTCAATTTCTCCCAATTTAGCCAATTGATTCTTTTTGTTGAACCACTCTTTGAGCCCCACCAGAATGAGTTCATCATTTTCTGAATTTCGTCCTCCAGAGTTGATGGTAAAAGGTAAACACTCATGCAGTAAGAAGGTATAGCTTGTGCACATGACTTAATAAGCACTTCTTTAACTGCTTTAGACAAATGTTTTCTAGACCAATGATTAATGAGCTTCCAGATTCTGTCCTTCAGAAAGCCAAAAACTGATTTCTTATTTCTTCCAATGATAGAGGGTAGACCAAGGTATTTTCCAGAGCTGATCAGACAAGAAACACCAAGTGAAGTCACGATCCTTTGCTTCATCGCATGAGTGGTATTGTTGCTGAAGAAAATCTACGATTTCTGGAAATTGATTTGTTGCCCAGATGCTCTTCCATATGTGTCAAGAATGTTAATAATGTTGGTTGTCTCCTTCTCAGTTGCCCTGCAAAACAAAAAACAATCGTCAACAAATAAAAGGTGTGAGAGGACTGGAGCCCCTCTACACACCTTTATACCATAAATATCCTCTCTACTCTCATATTTTTTCAAAAGAGAAGAAAGTCCCTTAGTACACAATATGAAAAGGTAAGGTGACAGTGGATCATCCTGCCTGAGTCCTCTCCCTAGAGAAATAGGTCCTACATCATCTCCATTGACCTTAACAGTGTAATGAACAGTTTCCAAACATAATTTCATCCATCCAACCCACTTCTCATGGAAACCCATTTTTGTCATCAAACCCAAGAGGTAACTCCATTGATGTCTATTTTTAAAGCAACCTCTCCAACAGTACCTTTTGTCTTGCATTTCATGTGGTGGATGATCTCAGATGCAATAAGGACATTATCCAGAATGCAGCGTCCTTCTACAAAGGCAAACTGCTCCAAAGAAATACATTTCTGAAGAAGGGGTTTCAAACGGTTGGCAAGTGTTTTGGAAATAATTTTGTAAAGCACATTGCATAAGCATTACAAACACCTATTTGATACTTTTTATTTTTTTTCTATCTTTCTATTCTTGTTCCATCATCTATTATGTCTACACACTACACTTCTCTTTCAGGGTGTCAATTAGCATAAGGTGTCCACCAATCTTTTCCCTTATTTTTATCTCATCACACACTTTTCTTTCTTCTTATCCTATCTTTATTTTGTGTAGTAATTGTATATTGTATGAATAACATTACTGGTTATTAAATTGTTTCTGGTTCTTTTGTAAGCATTGGTCGATGATCTAAATTTTCTAGTTCTTTTCTTTTGAATGGCAGGGCCGCGATGCATCAATTTTGTTGGATGATAGAGCAACCATAGTCAGCGAAAAAAATTCTGGACCTAACAAAAATTCCGTCCGAGGTTTTGAAGTGATTGATGAGATCAAGTCTAAGTCGGAAGAAGCATGTCCTCGACTGTGTCCTGTGCAGACATTCTTGCCCTTGCCTGCCAGGGGCTTCACTGTTCTTGTAAGTGAACACAATTTGACTCAAATTGAGACAACTCAGAATTATCCACTTTGCATGTTACTACTACATAACACACTCTTTAATAGACTTTATTTAACACATTGTTTATTATCAACTAAAATTTATTAGGATAACAAAATATGAAAGAAACTCATTAAATAAAAACTGAGACATATGTTAATATGTAAATCCTAGTAAATTTCAACTTATAATAAAATTTCAACTAATAAGAGTGTCAATTAGAATGTGGCATCAAAATTGGACACTCTTTAGTTCTAGCTTTCAGCTAAAAATATTTGATCTAAACGATGAAATGCCCTGCATCAAACTGGAATCAATTTATTTCTTCTCCCCACTCTGGGGGATCCAACTCGCATCCACCAACCTCCCCTTATCGTTCACAAATAGCGTGGGTGGTCCTTCGACCTGTTCCTTCATCTTCAGGAGTCTCTCCTTCTTTCGCTGACACGTTTCCAGATAGTCCTTCAATTTAATTTTTTGCTGACAAATACCAAACTTATCAGGATCCACAGATTGAAGAAGCCCAATTTGTCCTTGCAACTTTAAAATAAAAGCCTCACATTCTTGAAAATCCTTGTTGATTTTGCCGAGGGCGTAATCCTTTTCATTAAAGTTGTTTTCCTCGTCACTCATGTTCTTTATACCACTGTGATTAATTAAATAGAATGTAACAAATGCAACACATACTCAATGGCAAATCAAACATTAAGAGTTATACTAATAATTAGGAGAAACTGGAAGAACACTCTATGTTAAAAATGAAAAGCATAACAATAACAAAAAAGAGAGAGAGAAGAGAATTGCAACCTGAATTTGAGCAAATTAAGTAGGAGAGAATGTGGTGATTTTTCTGTAGGAATTAATATGATTTAGAATACCTAGAAGAATAACATCAAGCATTCATAACTGCATACCTCTTGAAGACATCACTATACTCCTCAAGAGCCATCACTTGATGTCTTAGTAGCTTGTACACAAGCGTATTGCCGGGAGCAATGAGGCGTCAAAGAGAAAGAGAGAATTGAGTCAAGTGAGGATCCTACCTTTTTTTTAAATAGACATGTAACCTAATATCCAACCATCATGGATGTTAGGCCCTACACACAAATTCATATAAACACATACTGATTCCCAAAGCCCAAATTGGATCACTTAATTAAACATTGGGCACATAGGAAAAAATATATTAGGTCATACATTCAACCTATGTTTTGGTGTACAAATTTCTTATCCCATTTTATCCCTATAACTACCTTTTAACAGTTTTTCATCTTAAAAAGGAAATATTTTCCCGCCTAAATTAGGGATATTTTTGTATTTTTATATTAAGTAACTCTCAAAAAGGAAATATTTTCCCACTCAAAATAGGGGTATTTTTTTATTTTATGTCATTCTTAAAAAGGAAATATTTTTCTGCTCAAAATAGGGGCATTTTTGTATTTTTTTATTTTATGTTTCTCTAAAAAAGGAAATATTTTCCCGCTCAAAATAGGGACGTTTTTGTACTTTTAATTTTATGTAAACTAGAATGGGTGACCCATGCCATGCACGGGTCAATAGTGTTAATGAATATTTTTATAAAATATTTTAAAAATTTAAATATTTTCTTAAACTTATATTAAGAATTATTTATAATTAAAATATAAATTTTTTAAAAATTAATTATTGGTATACATTATAAATATATAGTTAATTATATATCTGATAGACTATGATTTTTAAAATAAAATAAATAGGAGAAATAAAAATTAGCTACATGTTAGGTAACATAGCAATTTAAATAATTATTGTGAAATAATATTTCAATCAATCTAAAGTAAAAGTTCCATTTTTTTGCTGAGTGTAAGAGTTCCTAGTTACAATAAAAAATTAAAATATTTTTTTTATGAAATGACATTTTTAACTATATATTTTTAAATTAAAACCTAAATTCAACCAATGCGTGCCATGCACGACATATATACTTATAACGATGGCAATAGGTAGGTCTAGGTGGGATACTATAGTACCTATCTCTTATAAACTCATATAAACTCTCTATATTCGGATCCATACCCATGGGTAATAACTTTAATATCCTTGTCCTTTCCCGTTGGTAATTAAATGTCCGTATCCGTACCTGTTACATGCACTTTAATTAATATAAAAAATGGATAAATAAACAATATTGATTAAAAATACTATAGTAATTAAATTGAAATTCATTCAAAGATCTTTTATAAATCATAATGATAATCATAAAACATCACAAAAATTAAAATTGTATTAAAAAAAATTAAATTCATATAAAAGTATGTTTAAAAATTTAATTGCAAAGTATTACTTTTGTGACATAATTAACTTCTTAATTGAAAAAATATATGATTCTAATATTTAGATATTTACTATTAGTGCATCAACATTTTAAGAAAGGGATATTATATCACCTTATTATTTATTATTCTACCATTATACTAACCTTTAAATTATATTTATGAAATAAAATAATAAACGTTTTAATATTTTAATATATTTTCTTCTCTCACTTTTTTCCTTCCAAAATCAAAAGAAAGAATTTTTGTACAATTATTTATATTTTTTTATAAAATATACTACAATTTGTTAAATCAAATAAATTTTAAGATCAAATAAATTAGGAATAAATTTAGCGGAAATAAATTTCAAGATATTTTGTTTTATCATTACGCGGAAATAAATTTGATTATAGATTGGGATGACTCGTATAAAGATTATTAGCATAAATCAATTTATTGATAGTTTCCTTATTTCATTGTTAATACAAGCAGAAATAAAGGTCTTGCTATATATATCTTCGTCAAATTCGTGATATTCTCTTCTATAAATAAGCTTTTTTTATAAAAGAATTATACTGAATTTGGATATTAATTAATGACAATTAAATTTTACCAAAATTAAGGAAAATTAAATTAATTATATATATTTATTGATTTATTGATTACATTATTATCATTTATTATGTATATTTATGTATTCAATTAATTAGATTGGATATTCTATTTTTTAATTGCTTAAATGATGAGAAAAAATTGCAATCCACTTTAATTGGTGTGGTCGAATTGAATTAATTAGAAGAATTTTTAGTTAATGTTGATTGCATATTTTCTTAAGGGGTTAATGTTGATTGCTTATTTCATTATTATACTATTTAATGACAAATTCGTGTATAAAATAATTATGTATGTAACCGATCCGATTATTTAAATTATGGAATTAGAGAAAGAAGATAAAAAAAATTAAAAAATGAAATTAAAAATAAAACATAAAAAAAAGATAAATGATTCAAGGAAACTAAAGAAAAGAAAAAAAATATAAAATTAACACTCAAACAAAAAAGAAAGATTAAACCTTATTTTTATAAGGTAGTATTATTTATTTATTTTTACTTTTGTGAAACCCCTATTTTAATCATTTTATATTTAATAGTTTTCTTTTTAGGTCATATATTTTAATTGTTAAATTATGAAGAAATAAAATAATATGAACATGAAAATGTTAAATGTCAAATTATTTATTCGAAAAAAATAAATAAAAAGGTAGAAACTTACCTTAAATAGAAAAGATAAGAAAAAAAACAAAAATGAATTCAATAAAAATATAAAAATATATAATACAAATATGATGCGCATAAAATAAAAAATGAAATCAAAATTGATAAATACATTGAGAGACTTGAACATCATATTTACAATGGGATCAAAATTGGTAAACACATCAATATTTACATGAATCAAAATTAATTAGTTATTTTATTTCCACGCATTATAGACTTGCACGCTCTCTATTTCAAAATTCACCATCTGGAAGCACATATGAGCAACTACGTTTAAGGTCCATTTTAGACTCAAGGCTTCAATTGCTGCAAATTAGTTGCCTCTGCACCCGGTATATTACCTAATGAATCCATGAAAATCATACTTAAACTAGTTATAGAGCGCATTGAAATGCCAAATATTAGTAAAAAATGAAAAAGTATTCTAAGAGAATGAAGAAAAAGGTAGAAACTTACCTTAAAAGAAAAAAAAACTAAAAAAAATAAAATTATAAAAAAATAAATTCAATAACAATAAAAAGAAATATGGTAGAAAGATTTACGCGAGTAAAATGAAAAGAAAAATGAAAGGTCCAAAATTTTTAAGATTACATAAATGATTAATCCTGAACATTGATATTTGCGAGTTAAATTGGAAGACAGGTTGCAACAAAGAAAGAAGTTCACTGAACAAATTATTTATAATAAAAATTTAATTTTTAAAAAAGGAATGATTGATTCTTCAAATCATAATTACTAAGTATTTTACTGTATAAAAAGAGAAATATAATCAGATTTATTTCATTTACTACCTAAATGGTAATTTGGCAATTACTCAATTAATGCTGATTGATAATTTTAATTTCGGATAATAATTAAAAATGATTTTGAATTAATTTTTGTTCTTAATAAATTAATGAGACTTAAATGCATTTGAATTTGAATTTGGTTCGTAACCGAATCAAACAATTCCGAAGCATGAAATGATGACACGTGTCATCCAATACTTGAGAAACAACCTTGTTTCGCCACGTGTTTTCCAAAGCTATTTTTGGATTCGTAAACTTTATTTACTAGTATAATAACCCGTGCAATGCACGGGAGTATATTAAGATTATCAATAATATAATAAATTTAAGATGAATTTATTATATAAAAATATTATTAATATGTTCATGTTTTCTCACATCATATTATAAATTTATATTATATTTTATTGAGTATTGTCTAATTAATTTTAAATTGTGTTGCCAAATAGGCAAAAATAGTGATTTAAATTAATAATGAAAATAAATAGTAATATTATATATGATATATATATTTTGAATTATAAACATTATATCAAAAAAATTATATTAATGTATAATTACTACCAAAAAAATTCAACATAATTTTAACATTAAATATAGAGATATATATAAATCAAATTATAAATAATTCTTCCATCAATTAAAATCAATTTTCATAAATTTGCAAAATAAAAGTTTCGATTGACTACACTATATTAATTTTTATTTTCATTATCAATAAACTAAAATTTTAAATACTTTTTTAATTAAATAATTTTTCATACTTGTAAATTTAAAAATTAATTTCACTTATACGTATTATTAAACTCTATTTTTTCATTTTGATACTCATAATAATTTATGAAATTACATATCAAAATTAGCAAATAATTTCCATTTAATAACTGATCAGGAACTTTGATTAATTTTTTTAATTGTTTATCCTGCAAAGATCTTTGATTTTTAAAATTATTTTAATTAATACTATTTTTTCATTAGCATTAAATATTGAGATATATATTCAAATCATAACTAATCTTGCATCAATAAAAATTAATTTTTAAAACTTTGTAAATCAAATTTTTTGAATGACTGCATATTTTTATAGTTAGAATATACACCCATTATAATTACCTTCAGATTTTATAATTATGATTTATTATGTAACAAAATATAAAAATAAAATACATAAATAGCTTGTATCGAAAAAAAAAAGCACATAAATAACTAATACAAAGTTGAGGTGAACTCCTCCTAATCTCTTCAAATTCAAATGCAACATAACAAATATTTCTTGAAGTTTTAATAGTAATTTTAACTTATATCCATTCATGAAATAAATAATTGGTCAAATTCATACATACTATTATAATTGGGTCTAGTCCAAACCCGTTTAATTTTATTTTGGGTATGATTTTATAGCTCATCTGGTATGAATAACTATTATTAGATAGAATATTTTAATTTGTAATAGACAATTTATATTTTATTCCATTAGTTTTTCAAGATATTTTACATTAATTTAATAATAATATGGAGTATTTTCTCTTGCATGTTTATTATCATTCATCTTTGATTGACTTTTTTTTTAGTACTAAATAATTTATAAATAATTATAAAATATACCTCTCATATTATCCAACTAAAACATACACCAAATTGAATCATTATAAAAAACCAAAATAGAAATTAGTATATATAAAAATATGAGTAAAAATTTAATTGCAAAATATTATTTTTATGACATAATATGTTTCTTCATTTCATGTCACTTATTCTACGCTATGAATATTTCAAATGCTCAATTTGCAAGGACATTTCAAATTACCACATTTTTTTACCATGAATAAACATAAACAAACAACAAACTACAAAATACTTTTTTTCTTTTGCAAAAGCTAAATATATTTATTAAGAACTGATTATTAACATAAGAAGTGCCAAAAACCAAAAACATGTTACAATGAAGAAAAACCCAAAATAGTAGATATAATTACATTTCAAATCATGTAGCGTGAGCTTGCACATAGTAATCAGTGCATACAAATTCCACTTGGTCAGCCTCCACGCTTCTCATTCACTGCACGTACTTGACATCTAGGTCTATACATTAATTTACATAAACTAATAATAACAAAGAAATTAAAAAAAAAAAAAAGCAGAGAAGAAGAAAAAAAACGAAGAGATGAGAGTCAATCCAAATCCTAGAACATGAATATGAATATATAAGTATGTAGAGAGTGAGTAGGACGTGAATCCTAGAACAAAATATTTGAATGAAATAATTTCCTTATTTAAATGTGAGAGGATGATTGAATGGAATAATTTCCTTATTTAAAAATAAATGTAAAGATTGTTAAGGAAGCCATTGTACCAATTGGATAACATGCAATCAAAATTACCGTTTAAAATTATTAATTAATGTGATTTATAATCAAATACATTTATATATCCACCCAATTATCTTCTAATTACTATTTTAATGTCATTAGTAAGCTTTTAAACGTGATTTTAACACACAATCATTAATAAAAACTAAAGTATGATTGTTCCCATTTTGAATTATTAATTTAAATAAATTAACATTCTTGGGAGAAAAATAAAAATAAATAAAAAGCAACTATAATTGTTTCCATTTTAAATTGATTTATTTCCAAAAAAACTTTTTATTGTTAATTATTTCCGAAAATAACTGTCTTATTAAATTAAATTTGATTGTTCCCATTTTAAATTTAATAGTATGATTTTTATACACAATCGTCAATTTTTTATTTTTATTTAATTGTCTATATTAAATTAATAATCATTTAAATTTAAATTATAGACTAATGATAATCAATAATTTAAATTATTTTAATTTCATATTTAATTACACTATGATTATTTTTATTATAAATTAAATTATTTCTAAAAATATTTTTCATATTTTATATTTAATTATTTATGAAAATAAATTTCACATTAAAAATTATTGTAAACAATCATATAATTTAAATTATTCAATCATTTTAAGTGAATAGTCTATTAAATTTTGGACTGATAATTGTAATTGTATAATTTAAATTATTTATGAAATAATTGTATTCTTAAATTATTTTAATTGCTTTATGTCATATTAAATTATTTTTGTACATATTATCAATGGTTAATGTTGATTGATTATTTTCTTGTGTGATTTATGCTAATTGACTATTTCATTGACTGATTATTTGAATTTGAATTTGGTTTGTAACTGAACCAAACAATTTCAAAGTATGAAATGATGACACATGTCATCCAATGCTTGAGAAGCAACCTTATTTTGCCACGTGTTTTCCAAAACTATTTTTGGATTTATAAATTTTATATATATTGATATTGATTTGCAAATTACATTATAAAACATTTATTATATATTATATAAAGATATTATATAAAGATTACATTATATATAATACATAAAAAATTAAAAATTAATATATTAAGTTAACGAAAAAAAGTAAAAATAACTAGTTAAATTATTTATATGTAGTTTTTATAAAATAATTAAAGTAAATATTAGTTTGTATTTAATATGTATTTTGAGATAAATTATATTATTAATTGAAATAATAATTTTGAAAAAAAAATGAAATCAATTAATCAATTAATACATATAAAGGTGTATTTTTAATTAATATACATAAACAAAAATATTAAATATAATATAAAAATTATATTAATTATTTAATATAATTAATATGGAAATTATATTATTAATTGAAATAATTTTGAAAAAAAATCAAAATCAATTATATGTAAATAATTAGATAATAGATAATTATAAATATTTATTTATAAATATTTAATTAATGAATAACCTATGTCATGATAAAAAAATTTATTAAAGGTAACAGGTTCATACTTTTAATATATGTAACGGTGTAGTTTTAATTAATATATTTATCTGCCTATCTATCTATTTATCTATCTCTACCTATCTATCTATTTATCTATCTATCTATCTATCTATCTAAAACACAGTTGTTGACTGGGATTATCAGTACACGTGTCACATTCTGGTGAAATTTTTTCGTCCCTTTTTTTCATTCCTAACTAGATAGTACATGTTCAATGCACGGATTTATTGAGGAGGGAATGATTTTTTGTATGTATAAAGTATGTTGATAATATTTTTAATTTGTTATATTATTTAAAAATATCTAAAACTAATTCAAATTTACACAATAAGGAACTTATTCATTAATAAAAATAATAAAAGATAATTAGATGTTTTTATTTTATAATACAACTCATTTAAAAAATGTATATATAATACACCTATAAATTTAAATTTCACAATGTCACTTTCTTATAGATAGATAGATAGATAGATTTTACTACCATTAATCAATCAATTAATTATTAGCACAATCACAATCTTAAAATTTATAAGACATTTAATATATTTATATTTTTCTTTCCATATTTAAATAACTAAATTTTAAAATTATATATTTTTTTTATCCATAGGAATCGAAAACAAATATCGGGGGGTTTACAACAACTCACGCACCTTGCTCAACCAACTAAGCTAGACCCCCTCGATACTTTAAAATTATATTTTGAATGTTTCTTAACATGCATAAGAAATATTTTAATTAAAGTAATTTTAAAATTTTACTGATATTCATTTATTCGATTTTTGTAATCATATTTCTATTATTATTATTATTATTATTATTATTATTATTATTATTATTATTATTATAAAATTAAACATTAAAAATTAAATATAATAAAGATAAAGATAATGTCAAATAGGTCATTTTTAATATATTAACACTAATTTAAATTTTTTATTAAAGGTAACATGTTAAGTCTTTTAATGATAATTTCAAATAATTTATAGCATTCACAAGTTATATAATGTATATTTCAAATAATTTATAGCATTCACAACTTTTTTTGAAATTAATCATCTCTCTTTACTTAATTGTTTTTCATCTAATTAATTAATCTTTGGAGAGAGAATACTAAATTAAGGGTATCATAGGAAAAAAATAATTAATGCATCTAGAAATTAGAAAAGGGTCTTATGAAAAGGGACAAGCAATTTTTAGAAAATAGTCTTATAAATAGGAACGGAGGGAGTAACAAATAGGGATGAATATTTTTTTTATAAAAGAAAGTAGAAAATTTACACTTAATTCACGGGAAAGAATAACATACTTAAAATCACATTAACATATAAATTATTATCGTGAAATTGTATTATTTTATTATAATAATTTTAATTTAAATGCATTTTTTATTGTTGTTTCTTTCTTAACTTAAATAATTGACTGATTGTTTTATTTTAAAAAAAATAGAAGTATGAAAAAATATTAAAAATGGATATGAATATTTTTCATAAAAATATGAAGAAAAATTTAGATTTAACTTACTAGATTAGATATATATAATATAACACACGGGGATGAACATTTTCTATAAAAACAAGTAAGAGAATTTACTTTGAATTAACGGGAATAAACTTTTTTCTAAAAAATTTTGTCCAATCAAAATTAAAATTTCTTTTACATAATTAATATATATTTAATTACATAAAAAATCAATTTAAACCAACATAATCACTATTATTTTCTCCATACAAAATTAGTGTCAAAGATTAATTTTTAAGCAAATAATTATTAATTTTTATTTATTATCATCTCATTTATATAAATTATTCATTATTTTCTTCTACCTGAAAAAATTATAATTTTCTTTTATGTATTGATATGTATATGCCAATATATTAAAATAAAATTTATATATATAAAATATAACAAATAGGGATGAACCTTTTTTTTATATAAAAGTGAGTAAATTTGTTTACTTAATTCATATGAATGAACAATTTACCTAATATCACATTAATATCTAAATTATTATGGTAAAATTATATTATTTTATTATAATAATTTTAATTTAAATGTATTTTTTATGGCTATCTTTTTCCTGACTAAAATCATTTATTCAATGTTTTATTTTATAAAAATAGTAAGTATGAAAAAATATAAAAAAATTGGGATGGATATGTTTTTTAAAAGTATGAGCAGAAATTTAGACTTAACGTACCAATTTAGATATATAAAACATAATACATGGGGATGAACATGTTTTATAAAAATAAGTAGGAAAATTTACACTAAATTTACAAGATTAAATTTTTTACTAAATATCTTTATCCAAAAAATATTAAAATTTCTTTTACATAATTAGTATATATTTAATTGCATAACAAAAACCAAATTAAATCAATATAATCACTATTATTTTCTCCACGTAAAGTTAGTGTCTAAAATTAATTTTTAAGAAAATAATTATTCATTTTTTATTTATTTTATTCTCTATTAAATAAATTATTCAAGATTTTCTTTTATTTATTTTAAAGCAAATTTCTCTTCATTTTTCATTTATTTTTAATTTTCTTTTATATATTGATATGTACATGGAAAAATATAAAAATAAAAGTTATATATAAAATTTAACACATAGGGATACATTTTTTTTTATAAAAACAATTCATGAAGATGAACAATTTACCTGAAATCTCATTAATATCTAAACTTTTATGGTGGATTTATATTATTTTATTATAATGATGTTAATTTAAAAAAAATTATGACTGTCTCTTTTCATATTTAAATAATTTATTGAATGTTTTATTTTACGAACATAGAAAGAATGAAAAATAACAAATGAGGATGAATATTTTTCAAGAAAGTATGAAGAGAAATTTAGACTTAACTTACTATATAAAATATATAAAATATAACACAAATGGATGAACATTTTTTTATAAAAACAAGTAGGAAAATTTATACTGAATTCATGGGATAAATTTTTTTACCAAAGATTTTTTCAATCAAAATTAAAATTTCTTTCACAAAATTAATATATATTTTATTACATAGCAAAAATCAAATTTAAATCAACATAATCACTAATATTTTCTCCATGCAAAATTAGTGTCAAAAATAAATTTTTATGCAAATTATTATTCATTTTTATTTATAATCTTCTTAAATAAATTATTCATGATTTTCTTGTACCTGGACAAATTTTAATTTTCTTTTAAACATTCATATGTACAAGTCAATATATTAAAATAAAAATTATACATAAAATATATCACATAGTGATGAATATTTCTTTTATATAAAAGCAAGTAGAAATTTTTACTTAATTCATTCACCGAATGAATAATTTACCTGAAGTCACATCAATATCTAAATTATTATGGTGAAATTATATTTCATTATTATCATAATTTTAATTTGAATGTTTTTTTATAGTTGTCTTTTTCTTTATTTAAATAATTTATTAAATGTTTTATTTTACGAACATGGAACAAAATATAACATGTTAGAATCTAAGACTTTGGACGATGTCCAACCCCTCAAACTTCGGTTTTGATGATAACAAATGAGATTAAATTTTGAAGTATCTAATGTTCTATGTTTGAGTATTATAGGTACTACACCGTCCAATGCCTCAATGGTATTGTATTTCTTAATCTCAAACAAGATAGTTCTATGTGTACAGTGCGTCCAATGAGTAACTGGAAACTTGTTTTTTCTAAGTATAAAATCCAGTGTCCAATACGCTGTTATAAAACAAGCGTCCAATACATTGTGAAAACGAGTGTGTAAACACTGCGTCCATTCGAGGAAGCATCCAGCGCCTATATAACTTACATCATCTTTTCTATCAAACATTTATATAATACGTCCATGATTGTGTGGAAGTACACTTATACTTTTCGATGATGATTCTCTGAAATGTTCTGTTATTCCCTCTCTTTTCTAATGTGACATTTCATTTGAAAATTCGACAAGTGTACCACAGGGGACAGAAAAGCTTCTCTCTGCAGGAACCGTACAAGTAGTAGAGGCGCTGCATGTACTGTTGTCTCCTCCATCTCTCCACCCCAAGCTGACACGTAGCAACGGTCATATGATTGTGAGAGAACGGTTATTGGCAAGGGCACCGATCCCACAACGGATATCTTCACCAAGTTGCCTATAAATAGAGGAACAAGCTCACGAAATCATCAACGAAGCATTCATATTTTTCTAAGAGCTGTAACTCTGCCAAATCAATTGGACGACCTACACTTGTGCAAAAAGAGAAATCTTCTTAGCTTTGCTAAGTTATTATGTGTATTCAAGTTATATTGTAATATCCTCTTTGTGAGATTTATCTCTTTAACTTGTACTCAAACAGTTTCTGTTTGGAAAGCCAGGAGCGGCTTAGTGACAAATAATACTTGGGTGTTCTTTAATCTCAGGGGGAGATTAAAGGTGTGCCAGAAGTGGCCTAGAGAATACTTGTAGCCAGGAGTGGCAGGGTATATAAAACACTTGTTTGTAATCAGAATTTGATTAGTGGAACCCTTCAAAGGTTTTTGAAGGAGAACTGGACGTAGCTCAGGTTGAGTGAACCAATATAAACTAAGTGTTTTTACTCTATCACTTTCAAGCTTACTTGCTATTCTCTTGAGTTATTTCTTCACATACTACACACAAGTTTCTTTATATCTTATTTGTGAAAACTTCTTATTTGCTCCTGGACGTTAACTAGAAAATGCAGTTTCACCAAACTGTCATTTTAACGATTGGACGATACATGTGATCTTTTGTTTTACACGTCCTTTGTGAAACTAAAGTTAGTTTATCTCCATCTTTGCGAAAAGTTTTTAAACTATAACTAACACACTATTCAACCCCCATTCTAGTGTGATTCTCTGCATTTCAGTTGGTATCAGAGCCCCGCCTCTCGGGTTGAGTACTTAGCAGTACAGAGGAAACTAGATCCTGAGAAAGATGGAAAACGAGGAACAAGCTGCGAACAGACCACCGCTCTTCAAAGGTGTCAAATATGATTACTGGAAGCAAAGAATGATAGCATTCTTTGAGTCCTGTCATATAGACATGTGGGACGTTGTGGAGATGGGCGACTACATTCCATTCGATGAGAATCTCAACGAGATCCCAAAGGCTAGATGGACGGAGGAGCAAAAACAAAGATTTCATTTCAACTCCAGAGCCAGAAATACCATCATGTGTGCACTGTCCGAACAAGAATACAACAAAGTGCACAATTTCAAAAGCGTGAAACAAATGTGGGACACTCTTGCGTTAACGTATGAGGGTTCCAGCCAAGTAAAACGCAACAAACTCAATCTTCTTACTCGTCAATATGAACTATTTAGTATGAAGGGAAACAAGGACATACAAAGTATGTTTGGACGGTTTCAAACCATACTAAATGAGCTTAGAACATATGGTAAAGATTACAACAACTATGAACATATTGACAAAATTCTGAGGAGTTTGCCTAGGCAATGGAGACTACAGGTTACAGCTTTGAGAGCAACCAAAGGACTGGATGATATGTCCTTAGAAGAGCTTGTGGGAATCCTTAAAGTGCATGAGCTGGAACTGCAACAAGATGGTGATGGCAAGAAAAGCAAGTCTTTGGCACTCAGTGTCCAGAAGCCAAAGAAAGCACCATCGTCTAAAGCCATGCAAGCTGAAGCATCATCAGATGAACAATCTAAAGATGATGACTCAGACAAGGGTGATGAGCTATCCTTCATATCCAAGAGAATCCACTCTATGTGGAAGAAGAAAGGTGGATCCAAATGGAGAAACCTGAAAAAGAAAGGTCTCAAGGAAAAGAAGGAGAAGAGTCCAATCCTATGCTACGAATGCAAGAAGCCCGGACACTTCAAATCAGAATGCCCAGACCTTGACAAGAGCAAGGACAAGAAGAAGAAAGTCTTCAACAAAAAGAAGGGCAAAAAGGTTATGATGTCCACATGGGAAGATCTGGACGATGACTCATCATCGGACGATGAAGAAGAAGAGGAAGCACACATATGTCTGATGGCAGACACTACATCAGATTCTTCTGAACTAGAAGAGGAAGATGAGGTAAACTTTAATGATTTAAGGTCACTTCAAGAAGCTTATCATGATTTACTTTCAAACTCTTCTATTCTGTCAAAGGCGTACAAAACTTTGAAGAAATCCTCCAAGTCACTTTCAAAAGAAAAAGAAGTTTTAGAAAACAGTCTCAAACAACTTGAAAGTGAAAAGGAAGATTTACATAGGAAGTTAACAGAGCTCCCAAAGGAACATAAAGCCTTAAATGAGGATAGGCGAACTCTCTAGAATGATACTGCTCAAGCCTATAAATCCTATGAGGATTCAAGGACTAGAGAAATGAATCTTTCCATAGAGATTCGAACTCTTAAAGCAGAAAACAAAAGGCTAGTTGAGAAGCTTCTAAAAGTTGAAACAGATACTTCTTTAAGAGGCCAACCACATGATGTTATAAAACTTCATGAAGAGATTGACAGCCTAAAGAAGGATCTGTCAAACTTTGTCAAGGGATCTAACAACCTTAAAATGCTTTTAAAATAAGAAGGTTGTAAGAGACCAAATGACAGGTCAGGGCATGGATATAAGGGAAAGAAATATATTCATGATGAGAAAGTAGATGTGTGTTACTTCTGTGGGAAACCTGGACACATAACGTCCAAATGCAGACACCTGCCTAAGAAGGGAGCGTCCAGTGCCCTTCAAACTAACAAGAAAGGACCTAAGTCAATCTGGGTACCTAAGGATAAAATTGTTCCTATTGCAGACATGCTTAACAATAGGAAAGAAACTCCAGTCAAGGTACATGGACAGTGGGTGCTCGCATCACATGACAGGAGAAAAGTGTATGTTCCAAAGCCTCTAACCCAAGACTGGTGGGACAGTCACTTTCGGAGGGAATCAGAAAGGGATGATAGCTGGCGTGGGTAAGATCAGTATACCACCCTATCCCTGTATTGATAATGTCCTTTATGTTAAAGGTCTCAAGCACAATCTACTTAGCATAAGTCAATTATGTAATAATGGATATGATGTTGCCTTTAAGAAAGGAGAATGTATAGTCAAGAACTCCGACGGATCCCTTCTCTTTATTGCAAAGAGGCAAGGTAATCTGTACAAGATTAAACTTGGGGAACTATCAAGTCAAAATGTATCATGCTTAGTTTCAGTTAAAGAAAATCATTAGCTATGGCATAAAAGACTTGGGCATGCCAGCTTGAGATTAATCTCAAAGCTTAATAGGCACAACCTCGTGAGAGGATTACCAAGTATGTCACATAAAGATGATCTTCTTTGTGAAGCCTGTCAGAAAGGGAAATAAGTGAAAAGCTCTTTTCAAAGTAAAAACATTGTTTCCACTTCTAGACCTCTTGAGCTGTTACATATTGACCTGTTTGGACCCACAAGAACAGCCTCAGTAAGTGGTAAGAGATACGGATTGGTTATAGTGGACGACTATACAAGATGGACATGGGTCATGTTCCTATCTCACAAAGATGAGTCTTTTAAGGTCTTCTATAACTTCTGTAAAAGAATTCAAAATGAAAAAGGAGTATGCATTACTTCAATCCGAAGTGATCATGGGGGAGAATTCGAAAACGAAGTTTTCAAAGGTTCTGTGAGGATAATGGTATCCTTCACAACTTCTCAACACCCAGAACACCACAACAGAATGGTGTTGTTGAGAGGAAGAACAGGTCACTCCAAGAGATAGCCAGAACCATGTTGAATAATAATTCAACCCCTAAATACTTTTGGGCTGAAGCAATGAATACTCCCTGTTATTTACATAATAGAATCTATATTAGGCCTATCATGAAAAAGACTCCATATGAATTGTGGAAAGGGAGAAGACCCAACATATCCTACTTCCATCCATTTGGATGTCAATGTTTCATTTTGAACACTAAGGACAACTTGGGAAAATTTGACTCTAAGTGTGATGAAGGAATATTGCTTGGATATTCTGAAACCTCAAAGGCATATAGAGTTTATAATTTTAGAACCTTAGTTGTTGAAGAAGCCATCCATGTGAAGTTCAATGACACCAAGCCTGATAAGGAATTATCAGAGCTGGATGAATCATTTGCAGATCTCAGGTTGGACGATGCAAAGAAGTCATCAGACACGTCCAATAATGATGTCTCAGTTGAAGAGTCCAATGCACCCCTGGACAGTCCAGCAGAAGAACAAAGGGAACCAACTGGACACAACTGGCAAATGAAGAAGCATCATCCAGAAGATCAAATCATTGGTGATCAAAAGGATAAAGTCAAAACCAGATCTTCGCTTCAACAAGGTCACACAGCATTCATATCACAGATAGAACCTAAGACTGTGGACGATGCCCTGGAAGATGAAAGCTGGGTCAAAGCAATGCAAGAAGAACTTGATTAGTTTCAAAAGAATGATGTTTGGAAGCTTGTAGAACTCCCAGATGACAAAGAAGTTGTAGGAGCTAAGTGGGTGTTCAGAAACAAGCTGGACGAAACATGTAATGTTGTGAGAAACAAAGCCAGGCTGGTAGCCAAAGGTTACTCACAACAAGAAGGTATAGATTATACTGAAACTTATGCACCTGTTGCACGTCTAGAGGCAATTCGCATTTTACTATCATTTGCAGCTCATAGCAATATGAAGCTATATCAAATGGACGTAAAAAGTGCATTCCTCAATGGATTAATAAAAGAAGAAGTCTATGTGGAACAACTCCCAGGGTTTGAGAGTGATGCTTTTCCTAATCATGTTTTCAAACTTAACAAAGCGTTATATGGACTAAAACAAGCACCAAGAGCTTGGTATGAAAAACTCGGCTCATTTCTTTCAGAAAATGGTTTTTCAAGAGGAAAAGTAGACACTACACTATTTCGCAAAGATTATTCTTCTGATTTTGTTATTGCTCAAATATATGTTGATGATATTATATTTGGTGCTACTAATGAATCTCTTTGTGAGGAGTTTGCTAAGTTAATGCAGACAGAATTTGAGATGAGCAGGATGGGAGAACTAAAATTCTTCCTTGGACTGCAAATCAAGCAAACTGATAAAGGCATATACATACATCAAACCAAGTATGTTAAGGAGCTTCTGAAGAAGTTCAAAATGGACGATGCAAAGCCAATGAAAACTTCTATGCATCCAACAACAGTACTTGGACTAGACGATAGTTCAAAAAAGGTGGACAACACCCTATACAGAGGAATGATAGGATCACTCCTATACCTCACAACGTCCAAACCTGACATCATGTTCAGTGTATGCTTATGTGGCAAATTCCAATCTGACCCAAGGAAAGTTCACTTAATTGCTGTTAAAAGAATCTTTTGATATCTTGTTGGAACAACTAATCTTGGTCTATATTTTAAAAGGCATAAAGATTTCAGATTAGTTGGGTACTGTGATGCTGACTATGCTGGAGACAGAATTGAAAGAAAAAGCACTAGTGGAGGATGTCACTTCATTGGTGAAAACTTAGTCTCCTGGATATGCAAGAAGCAAGGAACCATTGCACTATCCACTACTGAAGCATAGTATATTTCAGCTGCAAATTGCTGCTCTTAAATCTTATGGATCAAGCATCAACTTGAGGACTACAACATATATGAGAGTAAAATTCCTATCTTCTGTGATAGCAAAGCTGCAATTGGTATTTCTAAACACCCTATATTACATTCAAGGGCAAACCATATAGAAATTAAACATCACTTTATAAGAGATCATGTTCAAAAAGGTACTGTGGAATTACATTTTGTAACCATAAATAATCAGCTAGCTGATATATTTACTAAACCCCTTACTGAAGACAAGCTAGTCCTTCTAAGGAATAGGCTTGGCATGAATCTTGTAAAGGAATGATTAATATCTGCATGTAGCGTCCAATGTGACTACAGCATCCAATGGACATGTCGTCCAAAGGTCACTTAGTCATGCATGTGCACTGCATATGTAACACTTAAGTCCAATGACTGGACGATGTTTTCTTTCTGTTATGTTTCTTTTTCATTTATTTTTTTTATGGTTAAAACATTTCATTTTGAGTAAGTGTGAGTTAATGCTCTATGCTGAGTCACTTAGCTGTTGGTAACAGTACATAGTTACCCATATCCTCAGCACGCCTCGTCATGGCAGGTCTTATGGCATAACCTCCTTTTCAAATATTCATAAAAGCCCAAAACCATTTTGTGTTCTCCAAATAGAGCCTATACTTAAACTGTCAAATCTACTCAGCAAATTACTTTACCAATTTCCTTACTCTGAGATTATCTTCTACCTTAAGCACTTTCACTCTCTCTCTCAGAAAACCTAAACACTCTCTGCAAAATCTAAAAATCCAACCTTTATCATCATGGCGAACTCTGATAACTCAAGTGCCTCTGAACTTGATGTTCATACCTACCCTGAAACCACTATTGTGTCTCAAGGTGCTACTACTGTCCACATTGAGCACTTCTTCGACATTGAACAACTTGAAAAGTTAGGTCTCAACATTGAAGAAAGTCTCCTAAAATGTGGGATCAGAGGATACTTCAATGACAACCAGAAGATATTTCCAGAGCTGATCAGGATGTTCTGGAGAAATGCAAGGTTCCATACTTCAAGGGAACTTCTGGCCACTGTACTTGGACGAGAAGTGACTCTGTCCACTGAATCAATAGCCAAAGTCACACTGGCTGTGTCAGGGAACAAAATCATTACAATCTAGAGTGGGCCAAGCAATATGAAAACCATGTTGGGATGGTGCTTTGCAAGAACAAGTGTACAGACACATCCAAGATTGAATACAAGAATTTGTGTGAAGAAGCAAAGATATGGTAGCAAGTATGCAACAAGAGCATTCTGCACAAAGCTGGGTCTAAGTACTCAGTCACGGGCTTACACAAGTTCGTGATATTTCACCTAATGGAAGGTATCCCATTCAACCTACCTCACACCATTTACATCAATATTTTATGTATGATGAAGACTATTGGTGGAAATGATGACATCTTCTACGCCGCACTGCTAAAAAGATCCTCTGGGATCATAAAGTATACCAACGATTTTTTGATGAGTTGAATGAAGCTGATCATGAACATATTGTGAGAAAAGGAGGAATTGTTGCAACACAACAGAAATTCGGTGAATCAAACATTAAGCCGATGAAGATAAAGCTTATTGCAAAGGTCCTAAGGGATTTGGACGAGGAAAGCATAAACAAGAAGCGTCATGAGCAAAGCAGAATCATTCAGAATGATGAGGAAGAAGATATTGATCTTCTAGGTCTTAGAAGAAAGATCAAACGACTAATGGAAGAACAAGATAGCAAGAAAGTAACAAGACATATGTCCCAACAGCATGAAGAAGATGCAGAAAAAGAAAGAAGAACCAAGAAAAGACTTGTTGCTCCTGCACCATCCAATCCACCTGCTGAGAAGCGTCCAAGGACTGCTCTGTCCAAATCTGCACAGGATGAGCAGCGTCCAAAGACTGCTTCAGTGAAGCCTGCACTAGAAAAGCCCAGAGTTTGCAAGCTAAAAATGCTAGATGACTCTAATGATAAGGATCAAATGCCCATCGGCCAAATTAAAAGGAAAGCTGAAGAAATGGAGTCTGCACAGCAGAAGAAACAGAAAGTATCTGCTGCATCCAAAGCAAGTACTACTATTTTTCCTACTAAAGTACCAAGAAGAGTAAAAACTCAGGCAGCAAGGCCAAGGAAAGTTCCAATTACACTCCCCACCTCTCAAGATACTGAGAGCGAATCTACAAGTGCTCCACAACCTACTCCAACAGTTACTTCAACATTAACATCAGCACAACGTCCAACTCTCCAGTTAGATTTATCAAAATTTGTGCGTCCAAGGGATGCTTGGAGAGATGCATGGCCTCAATGGACAATCCTACCAAAGGAGAAGACACAGGAAGAAGTAGACAAAGCAAAGTTCCCTGTTGCATTCTTCACAAGGAATGAACAGAACTATTGCAAGAAGAAAGATGTTATATGGAGATCTCACCAGGAACCACTGGAGAGAAGTCTCACTACAGTATATGCACCCGAATGGATGAAATATGACTATGTTCATCCTCAATCTGCTGAATTTGCTTCGTTACCAGAAGGAACTATAATCAGCAATCCTCCACCAACTTGGATGAAAGAATCTTATCCAAACCTGGTTAGGATGGAGCGCCCTTATACATGTCCAACTGGGACTCAGCAACGGGTGCGTCTAGCTGAAGATGAACTTCCTGAGGCAGAAGTTGAAGTTGCATCTAAATTAGCCAAAACTGTGGCAGAGCAGAAGGGAAAGGATCAAAGAAAGAGGAAACCAGCAACAAAGAAGCCCCTTTTAGCAACAAAGAGAGTTTGGACCCATCCAAAACAAAGCAACATCTAGAAGTGCAATGGGTCAAAGATGTTCACATCTGGACTCCCATCACAAAATTTCTTCCACTACCACCTGGAACTCCATTGTTCAACTTTCAGCCCAGTGATTATGATGATCTTGGCAAACTGCTCCAGCAAATGTACATTCAAGACCAAGTAGTTGCTTATCTACCCAACCTCCACATCAAAGGCTCCACTGATATCAAGTTTGTACTTGATAAGGTATGTCCTAGACTACCTCTATATGATGCTGGGAAGAAGAAAGGGTTTAAGTACTATGGCACTGAGATGCCTAGTAGAGATGAAAAGGTTCAGCTCTTGACTTCCTCACATACCTGGAATCAACTTTTCGATAAGACTGGAAAGCTAACAAGGCCTCTAGGCACTTTTGACACCATGATCTTCTGGTGTCAAATTGTGTAGGTAGATACGCAGAAAGCCTCAACCTCTGGATACTCCAAGGATTCATTCTTTCATCCTCCAGAAGGACTTGAAGCATTGCATCCAGTCAAGACTCATCATTTCACTAACACCTTCGCTTGCTTCCTGACGGATGATGATGATTATATCGATCTGTTGAAGAAACTACCAATCATCAGAAGCAACAAGGTATATGACCTCAGAAGTCTTGACCGCGCTGAATTTGCATAAGAAGTTCAAATGCTTCATGACCTCCAAAAAGCTGAAGAAGAAAGAGCATTGCAAGAGCAAGCTGAAAGAGAAAGAGCTGAACAAATTCGCCTTGAACAAGAACGAGCAGAACAAGCTGAACAAGCTCGACTGGTGCGAATCGAAAATGAACAAGCTGAGATTGCTGCTAAAGAACAAGCTGAGCAGGTTGCCAAACCAAAGGTTACACAAGCAGAATTGGATGAAGCCTCTGCAAAGGTGACTAATATGCTCATTCATTTAGACTTAGAGATCGAGGTGCAGGTGGACATGGAACACTTTGTCACCTCCCATGAGGAACAAACTGTCCAATCTGAACCATCCAAGGATGCAAACATGGCTGAGGTTGAAGCATCACAACCAATGGAGTCTACTGCTGACAAGCCTCTTCATGAAGTTGCTACAAGCATACCAGTGGTGTTTGGCTCTTCAAATAAATAGTTATAATTTATCATGCAAAGAAACTAATGTAACATTAGTTGTAATCAAATTTGTTGTTTAAATATGGGTCACAAAGCTGGTATTGCCGCACCGAACAATATTGAAGGTTAAGTAATTCAACTTAGAGTATTTAACCCTTTTTTTATTTTAGTGAAATTATATAAGTCTTATAAAGAGCTTAATTAGTTAAAAAAATTGTTTAAATTAGTTAAATTAATACGCAAATTATTTATGATATTAAATAATTCGTTTGAAGAAAAAATATAATTTATATTCAATTCAAAATTACTATGATTATTTTTATTTAATTGATACATAAATTAAAAAATAAACATATTTATTACTTACATAAATGAAAATATATATTAAAAAAATCTATGCATTTTTTGTTTTAGTAAAATTGTTGTTCTATTTCTGCCCTTTAATTTTTTGAGAATTATACTTTATTTGGGATGTTAGATAGTGGTGTTTGGCTCTTCAAATAAATAGTTTTTTTTAATCAAGTGATATTGAAGAAACCAAAATTTAATTGTAAAAAAATAGGCTTAAATATGGTTTAGGTCCCTGATAAATTATCGATTTTTGTTTTTGGTCCCTAATAAAATTTTTCATTGCATTGGATCCCTCATATATCAAAATTTTTGTTTTGAGTATCTGTCATCAGTTAATTGATGCAAAAAAGATATATGTATTTAAATTTTAATAACAGTACTTTAAAATTTGTGACTGTAGAAATTAACTTTATAAGAAATTTATGATATTTTATAATAAAAAATTTATGTTGATTAAACCATTAGTATTCTTAATAACAATAAAAATCATATAAAAAAATACAATTATAAGTTAAAATTTCATATTAAAAAATGACAATGTACACACAAACTTTAATATGGTTGTAACATTTTTTTAAAAAAAGCTTGAAAAATATTCAATAACAATCAAATTTTTATGTTGATTAAACTATTAGTATTCTTAATAACAATAAAAATAATATAAGAAAATACAATTGCAAGTTAAAATTTCATATTAATAAATGACAATGTACACACAGAATAATTAATATGGTTTTAACATTTTTTATAAATAAAAAATTTAATGGTTTTAATTTATCATACTGGTATTGCTGCACCAAAAATTTTTAAAGTTTAAGTAATTTAACTTACAGTGTTTAACTTTTTTTTGTGAAATTATATTAGTCTTATAAACATCTTAATTAGTTAAAAAATTGTTTAAATCAGTTAAATTTTGCATTAACACGTTACATAAATACCAACAAAATTTAAGTAATTTCTTTAACTTCAATCTATAAAAATAACCATCTCATAATGAAAATAGGGTATTGAAATTATAACATTTTCCCCCTCATTTTCAACATTTTAAAGTGTTAGTGTTTGGTCAATATTTTATTTATTTATAAATTTTAAAGTTAAATTTTATAACTAATGATAAATATTAAATGTAAGTATTTGTTGCCCATTTTAATTTTTTTTATCATTAGCCTATTTTAATTTATTTAGTGAAATTGAACAATACTAATTTAAAGTTAAAAGGTAAATTTGTTTGATAAAGTAATTTTGTAAATGTTTAGTTTATTTTTTTTCCATAGTCATATTTTTGCCCACGTTATCATGCATACATGATAGAGCCATGTGCCTGCAGCGAAAAATACGCCGACTTGAACCAACATGTCCTTTCTCCTTCTCCCTCACGGGTCCTTCTTCTCTTTCTCCAGTTCCTACTTCACGGTACACAAACCCACCCGAAATTTGAATTTGAATTGCTATAGATATCCCGCCTAACAACATGTGCATTGGCTATTTTTCTTCTATAAGACAGGTAAGAAATGTTGTGTGTGCCATCTTTCAAGTCCGATGCTCTCCTCCGAGTTTTGAACCTCTCAAATTCATTTTGTCTTCAACGTCAAAACCCATTATTTTAGGCACTGATTGCAGGCATGTTTTCGCCTCTGCGCCTCCCCCAACCATGACGACGAAGTAAGTCACGCTTCTTCTTTCCAATTTTCTTTCCTTTTTTTATTGGCCATTTTTGCCAAAAAAAAACACCCTTTGATTTTTTATTTTTTGTTTTATTATTTGTAGGGTATTATAGTTCTATAGTTCTATGGTGCACCAAAAGCTCTGATGAATGCTTGGTCAAATGAACACTTTGGGAGGTAGGAAAGTTCAGATGAACCCATGTATTCTGATACACAATTTCACCGATTAATTATGCTTCATTTGAATTTTCAATTTTGAATTGCATAAGATATCGCGCCTATACTTTCATCATACCATGAAGAATCGTCTATAAATAGACTTTGTGTGTTGTTTTGGGTATTGCAGTTTAGGGGTGTTTGTGGTGCGGTTTGGTTCGATTTTTGGCTTAAAAGTCGCCCGAACCAAACAAGGAAATTAAGTGCGGTTCGGTTTGGTTTGGTTTAAATGTATTATGAATCCGAACCAAACCAAACCAATCTTTAGCGGTTTTGTTTGGTTCGGTTTTTACGATTTTAAAAATTTGCTATTAAGTATTAAAAAATCAAAATATTTATCAATTCAATGTGACACTTCCACTGTTAGATGAAACGCCTCTCTTTTCTATTAAGGAATTTCTATTTTACTTGCATTATTAGCGAGAATGATTTAATCCTTGATTGTAAAGTAACAGTCCAAGTCTCTGTTCTTGATATCTCTACCTACCTTGAAACCACCGTTGTGACCCAAGGTGTTGCTATTGTTCATATTGAACATTTCTTCGGCATCAAGTACTTGGAGGGCCTCGGTCTCAACCTTGAAGAAAATCTGCTGAAGTGTGGCATTAAGGGCTACTTCAACGACAATCAAAAGATATACCTAGAACTGATCAGAATGTTCTGGAGAAATGCCAAGTTTAATACTCAACGTCAGATTGTGTCCATGGTGATTGGACGGGAAGTGGTTTTGTCCACTGAGACTATAGCCAAAGTCACTAGCTGTATCAGGGAACAGAATCAATACAGGCCGGACTGGGCTGAAAAGTATGGTAATCATGTGGGAAAGGTACTCTGCAAGGACAAGTCGACTGAGTCAGCGAAGATTGAGTACAGGAACATGTGTGAAGAAGCCAAAATTTGGCAGCAAGTATGCAACAAAAGCATTTTGCATAAAGTTGGATCTAAGGATTCAGTCACGGACTTACACAAGTTCGTGTTGTTTCACTTGATGGAGGGCATCCCATTCAACCTACCTCATACCATCTACTTCAATATTCTTAGGATGATGAAGACTATTGGAGGTAATGATGATATCTTCTATGCTGCCTTGCTGAATAAAATTTTTTGGGATTAGAAAGTATACCAGAAATTTTATGATGAGTTGGACGATGAGGAAAATGAAGCAATCATGAGGAAAGGTGAACTGATTGCACTCCAACAAAAGTTTGGAGATTCCAACATTAAACCCATGAAGATTAAGCTAACTGCCAAAGTTCTGAGGGAGCTAGACGAAGAAAGTATCAACAAGAAACGACATGAGCAAAGCAGGCAGATACAAAACAATGAAGAAGAAGAGATAGACTTCCTAGGTCTTGGAAAGAAAATCAAAAAGCTCATGAAAGACCAAGAAACAAGAAAGGTGACAAGACAAATGTCACAACAGCAAGAAGAAGAAGCAGAAAAAGAAAGAAGGACAAAGAAAAGGCATGCTGCTTCTGCATCGTCCAACCCTCCTGCACCTGTTGAGAAGCGTCCAAAGACTGCTTCATCCAAACCTACACCAGAAAAGCCCAGATTCCGAAAGTTGAAGATGTTAAGTGACTCTGATGATGATGATAACATTCCTATTGGCCAAATTAAGAGGAAAGCTGAAGAAGTAGAGTCTGGACCACAAAAGAAACAGAAGTTAGCTGCAGCGTCCAAAGTAGGTAATTCTATTATACCTACTACAGTGCCTAGACGAGTAAAGACTCAAGCAACAAGGCCAAGAAGATTTCCTGTACCACCCCCTTCCTCTCAAGACACTGAGAGTGAATCAAACATAGCTTCATCTGTTGATCCACCAGTTGATCCAAAACCTGCACCAACACAACGTCCACCTCTCACATTGGACCTCACAAGAACTGTGCGTCCAAGAGATACTTGGAGATATGCATGGGCACCTTAGACCATTCCACCAAAGGTCCAAGAGAAGACGAAGGAAGAGAAAGACAAAGAAAGGTTTCCTGTTGCATTATCCACTAGGAATGAACAGAACTACTGCAAGAAGAAAGACATGGTATGGAGATCCCCTCAGGAACCTCTTGAGAGAAGCCTTACCAGTCTCTGCTCCAGACTAGACGAGGTATGATTATGTTCATCCTCAGTCAGCAGCTTATGCTTCACTACCAGAAGGGTTTATCATATGCAATCCTCCACCAACTTGGACGAGGCAATCTTATACAACATTGGTTAGGATGGAACACCCTTATACATGCCCAACTGGTACTCAACAAAGGGTGTGTCCAAATGAAGAAGATCTTCCTGAACCTAAAGTTGAAATCGCTTCTAAGTATGCCAAGTCATTGTATGAAAAATCAGGAAAGGAATAGAGGAAAAGGAAGCCTGCAACAAGGAAACAACCGACACTTAGCACTGATACGGAACTGGCAGTGGAACCGCAAGCCACAATAAAAGAAAGCTTGGATCCATCCAAGTCCAAGCAATGTCCAACAGTGACATGGGTAAAGGACATTCAGTTCTGGACCCCACTCACCAAGTTCCTACCACTTCCACCAGGAAATCCAGTGCTGAATTTTCAACCAAGTGATTATGATGATCTTGGAAAATTGCTTCAACATATGTGTTGTAAGACCAAGCAGTAGCATATCCTCCTCGCCTCCACATCGGATGCTCAACTGATATCAAGTTTGTACTTGATAAGGTATGTCCTAGACTACCTCTATATGAAGCTGGACGCAAGAAAGGATTTAAGTACTATGGTACTGAGATGCCTGATAGAGAAGAAAAAGTTCAGCTTTTGCCTTCATCACAAACTTGGAATCATCTGTTTGACAAGGCTGGTAATCTCACATGCCCCTTCGGTACCTTTGACACCATGACTTTCTGGCGTCAAATTGTATGGAATGACACTCAACTCGCCTCAACCTCTGGATGCTCCAAGAACGACTTCATCACTCCACCAGAAGGAATTCAAGTCATACGACCAGTCAAAGCTTATCACTTCTCTGATACCTTTGCTTGCTTTCTGAATGATAATGATGATTTTCTTGAAGTCTTGAAGACATTGCCAATCATCAGAAGCAACAAAGTGTATGATATTTGTCTTCTCTATTGTGCTGATTTTGCGCGGGATATTTAGATGCTTCATGACCTCCAGAAAGTTGAGGATGAAAAAGCTGAGCAAGAATAAGCTGCAAGAGAACAAGCAGAGCAGGCTGAGAAAGCTCGTTTGGAGCAGATTGCAAAAGAACAAGCTGAAAGAGCTATAGAAAACCAAGCAGAACAGGCTACCAAGACTAAAGCAACTCAAGCAGAATTAGACGAAGCTTCTGCAAAGATCAATGAAGTGCTCATCCAATTGGACCTAGAAAATGAAGTGGAAGTGGACGTTGAATACTTCGTCACTTCACATGAAGAGTAAACAGTTCGATCTAAAGTGTCCAAGGATGCAGACATGCAAGCAGTGGCTGAAACTAAAGTGCCACAACCTCCAGAGTCCATTGCTGACAAACCCATTCCTGAGGTTGCTACGAGTTTCCCTGTTGCGTATGCATCATTGAAGCACACTCTGGAATAAGACAAGTTGTGCCTACAAGTTCCTCAAGACCAAGGGCCATTGTTCCTTTGAGATTTGTTGAACCACAAGGCATTTCTAAAGACAGAGTACAAGAGATTGTTCATCAAGCTCTTAGGCAACAACAGGCAGAAACAGAAGCTGCTCTTCATGCATTTCGAGATAAACAACAGGCTGAAGCTGAACAGCATAGAAAAATGTTGCAAAATGCCATTGTTGATCAGTTCATGAATCTCTCTCAGATGTTGGTGAGTCAGATTCAGTCAACAGGTACTAATCTCATTAACACTGTTGCATATCCTGTTCAACCTACACCTCAATAGCAATATCCACAACCAACAGTTGACCAACCAGCACCACCAGAACATCCACCTCCACCACAAGATCCACCTCAACAGCCTTAAGTAACCATGATGGTCAAATCATTTTCCATCTTTCAAACCCATTTTTTTTTTGTTGATGACAAAAGGGGGAGAAACTGGAATTTTGATGTCATAGAGTTTTAAATTGCACTATTCTATGAAAACTCTTTTATCTTTGGCTGTTCATTTAATATATGAGGTGTTTTAATTATAAGCTCCGCATCCATATCCTTGATATGATTTTACTCTGATACTATTGTTATTCTTAACATGCTTGTTATATCCTATGTTTTTAAAAGCATGAGAAATGTTGAACTCAAGGGGAGTACTTCATTTCACTTATTTACACCCTGTCAACACCTACTGGCATAGCATAATCATCCATTACTCATATGCTCTGATATATTTAAATGATTATGTATTTGCTCTCATCAAAATTTAGCATTATTTGTCATCATCAAAAAGGGGGAAATTATTGGAGTCTAAGACTTTGGACGATGTCCAACCCCCTAAAACTTCGATTTTGATGATAACAAATGAGATTAAATTTTGAAGTATCTAATGATTTATGCTTGAGTATTATAGGTACGTCCAATGCCTCAATGGTATTGTATTTCTTAAGGTCAAACAATATATTTCTGTGTATAACGCGTCCAATGTATAACTGAAACTTGCTTTTATAAAGTGTAAACCCAGCGTCCAATGTGCTGTAATGAAACAAGCGTCCAATGCATTGTGAAAACCAGTGTATAAACACTGCATCCATTTAAGGAACGTCCACTCGCCTATATAACTTACACCTTTTTTTTATCAAACAGTTATATAATGCGTCCATGTTGTGTAAAAGTACACTTAAGCTTTTCGATGTTGATTCTCTGAAATGTTCATTATTCCCTCTCTTAAAATATGTGACATTTCATTTGAATATTCGAAAGTGTACCACAAGGGGAAAAAAAACTTCTCTTTGCAAAAATCGTACTGAAGTGGAGGCCCTGCATGTACTGTTGTATCCTCTCTCTCTCCACCCCAAGCTGACACGTAGCAACGGTCATATGATTGTGAAAGAACGATTTTTCACAAGGCTCAGAGCCCATAACGGATACATTCACTCTGTAGCCTATAAATAGAGGATCAAGCTCACAAAATCAACAACGAAGCATTCAAGTTTTCAAAGAGCTAAAACTCTGCTAAAACTATTGGACGACCTACACTTGTGCATAAAAAGCAACTCCTTAGCTTTTGCTTAGTAACTTTGTGTATTCTGCTTACATTGTAACATCCTCTCTGTGAGAGTTGATATGAACTTGTAATTAAACAGTTTGTTTGGAAAGCTAGGAGTGGTTAGTGACAAAGAATACTTGGGTGTTCTTTAATCTCAGGGGGAGATTAAAGGTGTGCCAGAACTGGCCTAGAGAATACTTGTAGCCAGAAGTGGCAGGGTAAAGAATACTTGTTTGTAATCAAAGTTTTGATTAGTGGAACCTTTCAAAAGGTTTTTTGAAGGAGAACTGGACGTAGCTCAGGTTGAGTGAACCAGTATAAACTAAGTGTTTTTACTCTATTGCTTTTTAGCTTTACCTGTTGTCTCTAGAGTTATTTTCTCGCATTAGAAGCACAAGTTTCTTTGTTAACTTATTTGCGAAAAGTCTTTGTTTCACGCTTGGACGTTAGCTAGAAAACGCAGTTTCATTAAACTGCTATTTTGAACCATTGGACGATATCTGCAACTCTCTGTTTTACAAGTTCTTTGTAAAAATCTAAGTTAAGATATCTCCATCTTTGCGAAAAAGGTTTTAACTTTTATCTAACACACTATTCAACCGCCCTTCTAGTGTGATTTCTTGCATTTCAGCTACACAACATCAGATGGCAGTGCTGATGGAGTGTCTTGATGTGTTCAATAAAGCTTCTGGTGCTAAAGTTAGTGAGGCCAAAACTAGAGTATTTTTCTCTAAAGGAGTTCACCACAACATCTCTTCTAGAATTGTTGATATGGCAGACTTCAAAATTACTACTGATCTTGGAAAGTACGTCGAGATTCCTTTGTTGCACTCCAGGAAGACGAAGGATAGATACTTCCATGTGCTTCAACGAGCTAACCAAAGACTAGCTTCTTGGAAGGCTAATCACATGGCTTTCGCAAGGATAGTTACATTAGCCCAAACGGTCATTCAGACAATGCCAACCTATTCTATGCAAGCGACAATGATTCCTAATTCGATTTACGACAGTTTGGAACCTATGCAACGTCGTTTCATTTGGAATGACAGGGAGAATGGTAGAGGATGGCATTCGGTGTCTTGGGAAGTTATTCGTAAACCTTGCCATGAAGGAGGTCTAGGGCTAAAAAATCTCCATCTTTTCAACATGGCCTTCAAGATGAAATTAGTTTGGGAGATCATTACAAACCCTGGGGAACTCTGGGTCCAAGTACTGAGAGCGAAATATCGTTGTGGATCAGAATGCGTCCCAAATTTTGAACTTAGACCCCAGGATTCCTCGACTTGGAAAGGAATAGTTGCAGCTTGGAAGCTTGTCCAGAAATGCCTTCATTGGATTGTTGGGGATGGAAAGACTATTCGCTTTTGGAATGATCCTTGGTTACCATCAGGAACAATCTTGTCTAAAGTTGTTCATTCTCATCCGCCATGGGATGAACTCCAGAAAGTTGTTGCTGATTATATCGACCAGTCGGGGAATTGGAATAGGGGCCAAATTCTCACATACTTGCCACATTGGGTCTGGTGTGAAATCTCAGCTTATCCTTTACCAAATGATGCTCATGAATGTGACATGCCTTCATGGGGTCCAAGCCCTGATGGACAGTTCTCTGTCAACTCTGCTTATAAGGTCCTGACTCAAATCACATTCAATGCTTCTCCCTCAAGTTGGAACCGTATTTGGAAATGGGGGGCCCACACAGGATCAAAACTTTCCTCTGGCTAATCCTTCACAATAGGCTAAAGACTAATGTTAAGAGGAACCAATGTGGACTTACTGATAATGACTTTTGTCCTGTATGTCAAAACTTACCTAAGACCTCAATACACTTACTAAATGACTACAGTAAAGTACGGTATGTTTGGGAGGTTTTGTTAGCTACTTACCCCCAAATGGCTACAGGCATCTTCATCCAACCTTTGTCCTGTTGGATTTTACAGAACATCCACAAGGGACCAAGGCTTTGGAGGATCCTTTTTGGCATCACTATTTGGGTTGTCCAATGGGTTGTAAAATGCAGTTTTAACCAAAATTTATTTAATTAATCACACTCAAGTCCACATTAACCAGTTAACCAAAGTTGATTTCACATTAATTACATTAAAACAAACCAGTGATTAAAGTGAACTCAAACTTGGTTAGTTATAAATTTTGTTAAGGTTTTGGATGGCATCAAAACAACACACTGCACTCATGTCTTAAAATTTAACGAAATATTATTGTTCAGTTCTAAAGTTTGGCTAAAAACATATGAACATGCATTGTACCATTTGGCACTGTCATGATCGTGGCACCATTTTGCTGTTTTAATATACTTATCTATAACCGAAATACAAGATTTAGAATAGGATATACACAATTTGATCTTGGAAGGAATGTTACAAAGGAACATGCAGGTTACATAAGAACTTTTGGTTATACGCCATGAATAATTATGCCAAATGCAGTGGATTGGTTTATTATCTGAGAGAATATTATGTCTGTTGCCTGATTTTTTATTAAGATATATTTTGGTGCTTCAGGTATATTGGGCATGAACCTGAAGTCCTATCTTGAGGAACATGTGGTATGTGAGTTGGTATCTGAAGTTTTATTCCATGCATAATTTGCTTGATTCTTATTGGAAGCTGTTCCCGTTCAGTCTTGTTAAAATAACGTCATTTTTATATCTTATGCATTTTGCATTTTGGCTGACAACAGCGAGGATAATTGCCGGTGGCATCATTGCTTTCTTTCTTATGTATTCCTACCTCAGGGCTAGGAAAATATTTTGATTGGAAGAAACTTCAAATTTAGGTAGTTTTAATCTGTTTGCCTGGCAACACTGCCAACACAGCTCTAAACTTTTTTTCTTCCAAGATCTTGAGTATGAGACAGAGCTGTGGATCTATTATCATGATATTGCCAATATAACATCTTTAGCCCATGATATTTTCAAGACTTCTAATGACCTTCCGAGGTTTAATAATCAACATAACCACAATTCTGCATTAAGTCCTTCGAACCTGAAGGGAATTTAATTCATTTTTCAGGTTGTGAACAATAGTAAGCACCCAGTACATTACCGAGCTGTGACCAACATTAGTTTTTTGTTCTTCTTGTTATTTGGGGGGGCGGGGCGACATAATTCAACTCACGCTGTCACACGCTATCTTTAGATTCAAGGTTTCAATATGCACAGGCACTCCATCAAAAGGTAGTTCAACGCAGCCGTCAATCAGCATTTTACCAATTTTTTAGGGTGGTTATGTGTCTAAAATCAGTAAATCAGGTAATAATGTGCTCGGTTACATAGGGCGGCACATGAATTGAACCACTTCTTATAAAGAAATTAAATAGTGTAAAATTTACACCATAAAAACCATGAATAATATCTGGCTCCTTTAATTATCAGGTTGACCCACTAAGTATTTGTGGAAGTTTGAAAGAGGAGTGAGAAAACTGCACCCTCATTCTCTAATAAAAGCCGGTGACTCAAATTCCTTGTTTGGAGGACTAAATTGAAGATTTACATTTTGTAAAATGGCTCCGCGAAACTATTTTCTTTCAGTAGGGGTTATGGCATGTAAGTTGATGGGCAGGTTTACTCAAAATGGAGTAATGCATGCCACAGTACTATGTGTGCATACCAGTAGAACCTAAAAATTAAACTGAAAGGGCAAACCCAGTGACTCCATTGCTCAAACGACAATCATGGACGGAAAGGAAACTGATATAAGCATATGAGAACCTGCCCCATATTCAATCTCAAGAAACTCATCATTGATCAAGTAGCTAAAAATAGATTCAGGAAAAAAAAAAACAAACAAACAACTTACGATAATGAAAAAACTCCAGAAATTCAGGTTTGAAACAGTTGATCAGTTTCATGTTAACTGAACATAAAAAAAAAAACTGAACAGAAGTTCTAGTTTCTAAATACTAACCATGTCATCAAAGTCTTTGTTTCAACTTTTAACTAAACATAAAAAAAAAAAACTGAACAGAAGAGTGGGGAGGCAATCACAGCTTTTAGATTTCACTTTCAGGAACAGTTAAGCTAGATGCCCAGATGATGTTCCTGAAACTGATGCTGGCTCATCTGCAGCAGCACTGACTTTTTTCTTCTTCTCTGGTGGTTCATCGTCGTCAGTTGGGATATAATTTGGCACATCAGCTGATGGGGAATAATCTGGTAGCATGAGGAAGAAACCGGCCAGAACAAGCTGATAGACCAAGAGAGGTTCAGAGTGATTACCATACAATATGCAGGCATGTTTTACGTAAGTTGAACTAATTTGGGTAAGCTTAAAATAAAGTAATTTTCAAATTGTACGAAAAATTATTATTGTTTTAGAAAATTTTTCAAAAGTTACTCTCGATGTGGCTTAAAATAGTTTAAAATTTATTTTTGTATTAGATTCTGATTTAAAAGCAAAGCATATTTTATTTAGCTTTTGAGTAATACAGAATTGAATCACCTTTCCACTTGGAGGCAGTGGCACACCTCTAAACATGCCTTGAAACCATTATGTTATGTGCATCAAGGTTTTCTGAGGTTGTGTCAGCTGCCACCAAAGGGAAAATCAATTTCGCTAATAAAGTAATCAATGGACCTTACTTGAACAACACCACCCGCAATCAGTGGACCCACAACGTGACCTCCAATCAAACTTCCTTCAGAATCCATTAGTATGGTGCTCAAAAGGTTTTCTGCTTTTTGAGAAGAAGAGTAGTAGAAACATGTTCCACTTATAGAAATAATTGGAAATTTGTCCTGCATGAACGAGATTAGATAGATGACAATGAAAAGCAAAAGAGGAAGGTTTTGGTTTTTCATATAAAAAATATATACCTCACGTGGCTCAGCATCTTCCAAAAAGCTTTTTGCAAGCTTGACAACTTTGAGGATACCTTTAGCATGAAGCACGGTAAGAGACTCCTTCTTTTCTTTAGCAGTTTGTGATATCTTCGCTACCACATCCTGATAAGCAAAGTAAATTCTTTAATTGATATCAGGTCCTTAATATACTAATTAAGTATTAAAAAATAAAAATTAATACTTATGTTTGTTAAATAGTTAAAAATATTAATATAAAGCACACATTAGAAAAAACTGTCACTACCTCCCCAGGATTCACTGTAATCACGTAAGGGGTGAAGGTTTTTCCAACTACTATTGGTTCCATAGTATCCTGCACTGTTACACAATCAAATTCAAAGTGCTTAACTCAAGCCAATAAACAACAATGCAATGCAATAAGGGTTCATCTTAGCTATAACCACAAAAAAACTAACTATTTTGATATGAGAGGTTGAATTCTTCATACCACCCTTATTCTTTCCTAACATCAAATATTTGAAAAATAAAATAAAAATAAAAAAATAAAAAACCAACCCGGTAGAAAAGAGCCCAAACATTGTTTTTTTTATTCTTTTCGCATTTTTATTTAGAACTATGGGGCCGCGGGCCCAAAAGGGAGGTGGGCGCCTTGTTGCTTTTTTATTATTTACTGTTTAGCGTTTTAAAATATTGGGCCCATCAGCTACGCGACCAAGACAAAGGGTCCATCTCCATCTCTCAACCCTATCCCGCTCCTAAACGGCTATACTGAAGACGACTTTCTCTCTCGGCGACAATGGTTCCGCACCGCCGCAGCCCGAGGCGACACCGACTCTCCGGCGACATCGACGCCGACGGCGCCACCTTTATCATCAAGCTTGAGATCCTCGTCAGTCCTCTCCACACGTCCATGGCAGATCCAGTAGCCTCCAGCCACGACGTCGCCGGCGACGCTTCTCCTTCTACCGCCGGGACCTCCGTCATCATCTCCAAACTCAAATGCCAACCTTCGTACGCGACACACTCCAGAGGTCATCGTTCAACGTCACCGACAACTACAGCGCTGGCGGAGCAGCCGCCTCTACACGGCGTCGCCGACGGGAGCACCTCGAACTCCGCCAACATCCAAGACGAACACGAACGCAAACCCGACGTCACCGAAGCAAAACTGCCATAGCGGCCTTGCGTCCAGTCGCCTCCACCACGGAGGACGGTGGATTCGGTGGCGGCGTGGCGGAAGCAACTTCCGGCCACCTCTCAAACATGAATCGGGGCGGTGACAAACAAACGCCACTCATATTTAAAAAAAAAATGCATGCAGTTAAATGAATTAAATACTATGTAATAAAGGATGTATAGTAAAGAAACAGTAAACAATGGAAAGGAACAGTAATCAATGCACATAGTATTTTTCTTTTGGATAGAAAGTAATCAATGCACACATCTTAATCTTATCTACTAGTATAAAGGAAATAAAGTATAAAAGTTACCAAGATCAAGAAGAATCTCTGAAAATGACAAATGAACACGCAAATCGAAGCTCCAGTCACCACCGGTAAAACCTCTCTCAATCTCAATCAGACAGGATATTACTGTTACTATTTATATTACCCTAAAATTAGGGTAACTTTTGTCCTGAAGGGCCACCCTTGTAATTTGTGGGCCCAGTAAAACCTTTTCTTTTATTTCATTGTAAGAAAAAAGAAATGATAGTATTTTTATGAATGAAATTATGAAAGTAATATTATTTTGAATTTTTTAATGCTAATAATATCGTTATACCAATTTTGAAAATTCGTAAAAAGAAAAATGAAATAAACTTATTACTAATTAGCATTTCTCTTCTTTTGTCTTTTTTTAGGTAAATAATAATACTACTTGATGTCATGCCAAGGTGAAAAAGTTCACATAATTTCTTGATAAACACCAACCAGACATACTAACAAGTGACACCTAATTATCCAAATTATCTTCTTTTTAATTTTACTTGATGTCCGTTTAATGGCCACCTTCTTTGTTTACGCATAACAGCTTGTTCCTCAACAGTCGGATTCCACCATGGGTCCTGCCCAAAGTGAAAGATTATCTATAATTTATAATTACTAAAAAAATCAAATTGTTTCCTAATAATAATAATAATAATAATGTCACTATTATATATCATTGGATTGGTTATTTTATATAAAAAAAAAATCTAATGAAACTTTCTGAATTCTATATACATGCAATTATTTACTCCTATATATATAGATTAAATTTCTTACTCTATCTATAACATATACTAAAACAACTAATTACTGTAGAATACAAAAAATTGTTATAAACTTATACAGAAACCAGTAAAAGTATTGGTAAGTAATAATAATTTAAATTTTAATAATGTCACCCTAAAGATGATGTTCAAATCTTGAATCTTTAAATGACAATGTGATGCAAATATTTTGCTCTGACTAATTTATCCTCAATGATGACTTGAGACAAGGGAATTTTTTGTTCCTAAAACTTTAAAATACTGTACAAAGCAACAAAAATACACATTTGGTAAGTCGTAATTGCATGGGTAGTGGGTAACGGTGATTTTCATTTTAATAATGTAAGGAGAGCATATATTATACAATCCACTAAAGATCATGTGATTTTGGTCACTTTCTGACTTTTATATGCATCCAATGCTAGTAATAGTAACTTTATCGAGGATGAGTTTTTTAAACAAACAATTTGATTAAAAACATCATGCAGATCATACCCAATATTAACAGCAATCCAATTATACGAATTCAAATTTATTACACTTTATCGTCGGGTAATTCAAATTTTGTTTTGTTACCATTCTTCTAAAATAAGCTGGTGGAAGCACAATGTGACTACAAGATTGAGGTAAAAACAATTTAAGTATCAACCAACCTCAGTACCTCACTACATTGTGCCAAAGGCCACTGAATCCAACAACAATTTGGAGGGTTGAAGCAACAATAAGCGCACCCTGCATGTTTATCACAAATCAGGTAAACAAGGATGGTGACACAACAAAAATGGCATAACAGTGTAAGGAACCAACCTCCTGAGGATTCACAATGTCATTGTGGCGACCAACCAAAATGATTGAAATGGTAGTTGGCACAAAGGTGTAGGATCCTCCAATAATTGCAGGTAGACGAGTCCCAAATAGTGTTTAGAAAAATGTGTTTATGCCAGCTACAAACAACAGAGTCTGGATGATCATTTTTGCTTTCTCTTCCTATTGAAGCATAAATGAGAATTTCGTTAGACTAAAGAAAAACACAACATCATTGAAAACCATTTACTTTTTCGTTTTCTTGCTTTCTTGTCAAGACATATGTTTCCTCCTCCCATCTGAGTAACAAGAGTGGTTGGTATTAGAACAGTTGTGCCAAGCATCACCAAGTAATGTTGGAAACCAAGTAGTACCGCCTCCGCTTCATTAACATTAAAATTCCAAACTCAATCATCACAATGACTATGGATTTACACTATTTAAATTAAATTTAAATAAATAAATAAAAAAAGACTAGTTGGTTTGTACTTCATACCCCAGAAAATAAAAAGGTCTTAAAAGAGTTGTGTCCCAAGACAAACACAAAACAAAATGGAAACAAATTCAACAAAAAATGTTCACCAGAATGCAAAATCAAGACAAAAATAATCAAAATAACAATTAAGAAAAGAATCACGAATCTGAAAATGCAAGGAAGTTTCGAGAGAAAAGTGAAACTGTTCGAAAATTTAATCTTCTCCTTCATAAAACCGAAGTGTTGAAATGCAAGCTTCTACATCTCCTTCAGAGTACCAAGCTTTCAGAAAACCAAGCTTCGAAGAGAAATGTTCCAATAAACAACGATTTGAATGAAGGAAAAGAAGAGTAGTCTGCCTCTGCTGGAATGGAATGAGAAGACTGAAAAACAAGAGTGGAAGACAGAAGGTTAGAAGGAAGAGGAAAGCTTTTTTTTGGTGAGCAAGGAAGAGGAAAGCTAAAACTAATCTATTATCTATTCTATTACTTCTATTACTATCTATCTATTATCTATTATTATCTATCTATAACTATTTATTAAAACTCTTCTCCAAATACTATTCATAGTGCCACGTGTCATGTTATCATTAAAAAATTTCCTGCCTTTTTTCTTTTACATCTTAGCCATTGATTGTCTTCTCCTAACCACTAATCTAATGGTTCATATCTTTCCAGATTTTTTTTTTCAGTTTTTTTCTTTTTTTCTTTTTATATATTTTTTTTACTTTCTTTTTTATTTTTTCTTTTACTTTCCTTTTATTTTTACGTTGTTTTCTTTCTCTTTTTTCTTTTAATGTTTTTTCCCTTTTCATTTCTTTTTACGTTATTTTCTTTTTTTCCCTTTTATTCTTTTTACATTTTATTTTGGTCAACCATTATTTTATTTTATTCTATAACAATTCTATAAGGATATTTGATTAGGCTGAAGGTTAGTAATTAATAGTTTTTTTAAACTAAAATAGTTCAAAATTTTATTCTATAACACTTTTAGACTTAAAGTTTCATAAACCAAAAGTTACACTAAAATTATTTGTTATCTAAAAATTTACTTTAGCTATTATATAGTAATCTATTATCTATTAATTCACACTAATGATTACTTTAATAATTTTGAACTTAAAGTTTACTTAACCAAAAAATTAAAGATTATAATATTACATCATTAGAGATTAAAAATTAATTTTATATATCATTAAAAAATTATTTATATTATTAGTATGCTCCAATAAAATTCTTAAAGAAGTTTATATTCTTTACTTAATAAAAAAAATAGAAATAATAATTAATAATTATTAACATGCTTTGCCCACAAAAAAAATTTATTAACATGCTTAATTCAACATAAATTTAAAAATATTATTTATTCTTAAAACTTTATTTGAAATTTACAAAACTAATTATTTCTCTAAAATAACTTAAGTAAAACGTATATTAAGATTACTTGATATATGAATTAAAAAATTTATTGACAAGTGTCAAATAAAGAAAATAAATTTATAATATTTTTGAATAATTTTATTATGAATAGTGCCAATTTAATTTCGTGTTTGAAGCTAAAGTTTTACATATGTATTATTAAATTTAGGACACGAGATCGTTAAAAAAAAGGTTTACGGCACGAGATTGTTTGAATCTTTTTGTTTTATTTGAGAATAAATTTACATTATTAATGTATAAAATATTTGTTTTTAATATTTTATTCATATTATTTTTGAAACTTAATATATATTTTTTATATTTTTATTCTTATATAGTCTTCCTAACAGATTATACGTGTCTATTTCTACAAAGAAAATTTGTTTGTCTATCTGTCTATTTCTATCAATACACAAATGGATAGCATTAATACCTCAATTAAATATTTAAATAAAATTACAATGACTATTTAACTCTTATAGTAAAAGTAATTTTATAGAAAATATATTTTAACAGAAATTAATATATTTTTATATAAGTGTATATTACATACTATTGAACAATATGGAACAAACAAAATAATAATAATAATTACTAACATGCTTAATTAAACACAAAATTAAAAAATATCATTTATTCTTATAACTTTTTAAAAAAATACAAAAAAAATATTTCTCTAAAATAACTGAAATAAAACGTATATTAAGCATGTTAATAATTTATATAAAGTTTTATATACCTATTATTCTGTTTAGGAAATAGGATAATTTGATTTTGTTTTATTTATTTGAGAATAACTTTACATTATTAATTTATAAAATATTTATTTTTATGATTTTATTTATATATTTTTTAAAATTTAAAATTTATTTTTTATATTTTTATTCTTATATAGTCTTCCTAACATATTATACGTGTCTATTTCAACTAAGAAAATTTGTTTGTCTGCCTGTCTATTTTTATCAATATATACACGGGTAGCATTAATATCTCAACTAAATATTTAAATAAAATTACAATGATCATTTAACTCTTTTAGTAAAAGTAATTTTATAGAAAATATATTTTAACAGTAAATAATATTTTTTTATATAAGTGTATATTACATACTATTGAACAATATGGAACAGACAAAATAATAATTAATAATTACTAACATGCTTAATTAAACACAAAATTAAAAAATATTATTTATTCTTATAACTTTTTAAAAAAAAAAACATTTCTCTAAAATAACTTATATAAAATGTATATTAAGCATGTTAATAATTTATATAAAGTTTTATATACCTATTATTTTGTTTAGGACACGGGATAATTTGAATCTTTTTTTGATTTGAGAATAACTTTACATTATCAGTGTATAGAATATTTTTTATGATTTTATTCATATATATTTTAAAATTTAATATGTATTTTTTTAACTTCTATTCTTATATAATCTTCACAATAGGTTATACGTATCTATCTCCTCTAAGAAAATTTTTATGTCCGTCTACTTCTATAGATACACACATGGACAACATTAATATCTCAACTAAATATTTAAATAAAATTACAATGACTAATTAACTCATTTAATAAAAGCAATTTTATAAAAAAATATTTTAATTGAGTAATTAATATTTTTTTTATATAAGTGTATATTACATTAACAAATTAAATAATAGAGTTAAGAAAATACATAAAGTTATTTCTATTACACTATTTAGGACATGGGATAGTTTATTTTTTTAATTAATTTAAGAATAACTTTGCATTATTAACGTATGAACTACGTGTATTTATGGTTTAATTCATATAATTTTTTTAAATTTAGTATGTACTTCTTTTTTCACCTATCTATAGGTAGCATTTTTACAAAACATTGTGAAGATATGTAAAGGATTTTTCTTGGACAAGATATAAATTAATTTCTTTACAAGAATTTATGCAAAAAATTTATATTTAATATTATTTAAAACATATTTTTACTAATATCTCACATAAATATTGAAATACAATTACAATGATTATTTAAATCTTTTAATAAAAGCAATTTTATAAAAAAAAATCTGTAATTATATTTTTTATATACGTATATATTATATTAAAAAATAATATAAAGTTAAAGAAATATAGAAAGTAATTTCTAAAAATTAATATTTTTAAGATAAATAATATAAAAAACTTAATTAATGAGTATTATTAAATTATTTGATTATAATATAATTGATCAAAACATTATAAAAAGGTATTTATATAAATTTATGATTATATAACATAAAAAATAATAATATGTGATCACCTGTGCGAAGCACAGAGGTAACGTACTAGTTACTTCTACATCTGTCCATCACTTTTCTTATAAGCAGTTTCATGGAGTAGGTGTCAAAGAGCAGGTGCTAGTTTCAAAAGGTTATTCATTTATATTGAAAAACTAGTTATTTCTATATAGAAAAGGTTGGTTTCACTCACCAATTATAAATAGTTGGTTAAAAGTTATAGTAACAATAATTGAAATTTTAATTTTAAAAAATAAAATACAAGTCGGCTTTTTATTGTTGGTTTAATTACAATTTTTACCTTTAATTTTTTATTTTTTAGCAAATTTTACTCCCAATCAATTAATTTGGCGCATTTTACCATCAACTTTTTAAAAACTTGCAAATTTTACCTTCCACCGATTTATTGACGTGGTATATTAAAATAATTGTACTTTTTGTCTCCAAGTTTTTACTTTTTGGCTATTTTACCCCTAACTCTTTTATTTTTTTTAATTTTACCCCAAATTTTTACTTTTTGATGAATTTTACCCTCATTTTTTACGCTTATCCAGCATGTCACGTCAGTACAATAGTAGAAGGTAAAATTTAAGTTTTTTAAAAATTTGGGATAAAATGCACAATATTAATTTGTTAGGGGTAAAATTCACCAAAAAATTAAAAAAATGGGGTAAAAAATACAATTAAACCTTTATTATTTGGTCTGATACCCCACTCACTGGTTATTCTTTCTTAATTTGCATATCATTTGTTTATAACATGTATTTATACTCGTGTTATGCCCAAGATTTTTGTTAGATCTGAAGTAAATCATAATAATTAGTTAAATTATACTTTACATTAAATTTATATTTTATAAAATATGTTTAAATTCATTTTTGTCATATATCACATACAGAAAATAAAGAAATATTTTTTATTTTATACATTCTTATAAATATTTAATTATTTAAATTGACTGAGTAAAATATATTTTACTTTTTAGTTAAAATTTACAATTCTTTATTTAATTTGTTTGTATCTAAACATTACATTCTATATCAAATTATTTAATGGTGTAACAGTTGCTTAAGTTATACCGGTGTAATTTGATTCCTCATATATATATATATATATATATATTAAGACATTATTTTGTATCATATAAGAAGTAAAAAATAAAATAAAATTGTTGTGTACAAAAAATTAATATATACATAAAAAGAAAATGAAATTTGAGTAAAAAAAATTAAATTAAATTAAATTTTATATTTTTTTAGAACAATTCTAAAAGATAGAAAATTTCATTTCATTTTCTTTCCTGTTAATTTTTTATATTTTAAAAATAAAAGACAAAAGAAACACGACATTGACGTAGTTGATCTACCTTGATAGATTTATAATATATACATAAAATATATAAAAAGAAATAATAAATGAAGAATTGATTATTATTTTTTTTACAGAAAGAATTGATTATTCATAAAATAATAAAACGATAATGTATCTTAAAATGTAATATATATTTTTTAAATTAATAATATAAAGTGTTTATTTTTGCTCATTGTGTTGTACAGGAGATGTGCGAGAGAGAAGAAGAGAGGTTGTGCGCGAAGGAGGAGCAAGAGCGAGGAATGGGGGAAGGAGCAGGGAGATCGGAGATGAGAGCGTGGGAGACAGAGAAGAGAGAGGGGAACGCAAGTGGGTCGCGGGTCGTTTTGCTGACGCAACCGCGTTCTTGAGTGCGGGAGCGCGATTGTTTCCGATGATGACCAGTGAGGCGCTCCTGAGTGGTCCAGACAGCGACCCCGTGGTGTGGGGAGATTCTGCTACCATATGCAATGGCTATGGTGACGACTACAAGCATGACTAGGGTTCAATGGTGCAAGAAAGTCATCGAGGAGGAAGCAGGTCGTGCCCGCGACAACCACAAATTTTTGGCATAGTGGTAAGGGTTTTTTGTTCATTTTTGTTCTTTTCTTTCCCTGATTGATTTCTACTTTGATTTGCAGGTCTTGGTGTGGGTGTTTGGCTGAGCTATCATTTGCTAGGGTTGCGGTGTTGGTATAAGTGATGTAAACTTATATATGTCATTGTGTGTGTGCCTATTTTTTTCTCAGTTTTTGTGGTAATTGTCATAGTTTATGTGAAAGTAAATTGTTGATGGGATTTTTTTTTAGCTTTATTGTACTGTAGTTAGATGGATTTGGTATATATGTGGCAAAGCAAATCAAAAGTAATTTGTTGTCTGTTTTTTGTCCCTTGAACCACTCAGAAGTTAGATAAATACTATCTATTCCACTATTTATGTGAGAAAATGTGGCGTTAAAGTGTTATTTCAGAGGTTTTGGTTATTTTGCTGCTAAGCCTTATTTGATGTAATGGCTTTAAAGGCCAAAAGGGAACATATACAAGATTTAGAGTTTGTGCTCTGCTATATCTTCAACTCATGTTATGTCATGCTAAGGTCTTTTATATGGTCTGAAAATTTGTTTGTTGAAGCTTCCTTTTTCTTTCTACTTTGAATGTGTAGGACTGGAAGTTGTTGAAGCTATGCTTTTGAATTGAGGAAGAAGTTCCGGTGCATCCAATATACAAAGATCAATTAAGTAAGATTATGTTTTTAGCTTTGATTTTTTGCTTGTGCTTCTAAAAATCATATAAATTGGTATCTTTGTTGAGTCCTTTCTTCCATTTGTTTGAAACTTTGATGTTGGTGCATGCATGCTCCATTCTAGAAACTAAGAGGCGTAAGTGTTTCTTGAAGAAGCAACCAGTTGTAGGCTTCTTTAACAGTATAAGTTCCTGTGGCCCCTCTACACCAAACCCAAGCGGCGTAAGTGTTGTAATCCTTGCCAGACAAATTCTGTTACTCAGATATGCCAAAAACACAACAGACAAGTAATCAGTGCTTAGTACACATTTGCTATAGAGGTGACTAATATTTTATCATCTCAAGCCACCTTTACTATTATTATCATAGTTAAATGCTTTCTCCATATTTAGCTTGCAGAACGACGTAGGCCTTTTTTATGTTTTATGTCCATACTGGTCTTTACAAGATTTTTTGTATGATCGATCAACTGGAGGGCCACTCATTACTAAATTAAATTGTTGAGCTGTTACAAGTGTTGATTGAATTGGGTGCATAAGTTTGGTCTTAACATACTCTGTTCTTTTTCCCAGTGTTGTATGCACTGGAACTATTGACAGTAGAACTGCATTTCTTACAGCTCGTGCTACTCAACCTGAGAAAGCTGTAATTTTTTAACTAAACTTATATTTTTCTTTGTTTATCCTTGAATTCATGGATCGTTAATTAAATTGGAAGTTTCATATTTTTCCAGATTTTATATTCAGTTTAGCACACACTTCAAGAATGGAAAATTTGTTGTGCCAATATTTGTATTCTACCATACAGATTTTATATTCTCTTTGATGCCAAATTGCCATTCTACCATACAGATTTTTGCCAAACGTAGATGCCATGTATAAAATGGTTTCCATTAAAATTTTATGAATTAATATGATAACTCCTACTTAAGTGAAATTATTTGTATTTTTTCTTTTGATATGAAATATCCTGAAAATAGAAAGAAAAATAGTATAAAATTAATTTAAAATTAATATCCTGGAACTATGCTATAAGCTTTCTTCTTGTAATATTTTAAAATTAATAGAATTTTGATATTATGGTGTTTCTTGATTAATGTCCATTGAATTTGACAGTTGATGAATTGGTGGCCTGTAAATTCTACTATGACCACATGGTGTGTTTCCAAATTTTATATGTAATTTTGAGTTATTCTAGTGGATGTGTTAGAATGGCACACAAGTAGAGGTGTTGCATTAGATATGATTAGTATAGAGTTATTAATTTGTTATGAAACTGTTATCATTTTAGAACTTGATATGGGATTCTTCTTTCAAAAATTAGTGATTATACAAGGCACATAGAAATAGCATCCATTCATAAAATGGGAGTTAACATGATTTATTAAGCAACTAATCCCTCCATGTTTCCATGCAATCACTGAAAAAGAACAAACCAGTTGAACTTTCTAGCACTTTCCTATTAGCCACAAGTACATATAATGCACTAAGCTTTTGTTGCAATGATATATTTCCATCTTTTGGTTTTTTTCACCTTTTGTTTTGGTAAATTCTGGTATATGCAAGTTTGTATTTCAACTGTACTAGTTTACTAAAAACTGATTCTATTTTCTTGCATTTGTGCCTCAATTTCTTTCTTTTGATTTCATCTTGCTTTGCTTTACTAGATGCACACAAACAAGGGGAGCAGTAAAGGATTGTTGTTAGTTTCTCATGAACCCAGCTTTGTTAAGACTGCACCTGGACCTCACACTAGAGGGTATACATTGAGGGCATACTCCATAGGTGACAAGCAAGTTTATCTTTTACTTCCTGGTATTACAAGGTATCCTCTGTAACATCATTCTGATTATATCCTTTTCAATATTCATTAATTTAGTACCTTTGCAAGTATCTTTTTTGGTCCTAGTTGCATGTGTTTAATACCAATTCTAGTGCATTCTTTTCTTCCACTGCACATCATATCACTTTCTTTAATTGCAATTCTAAGTAGAAAGCATTTTAAGGTTTTGTCATGCTTTGTCTTCAATTGTATTTTATCCTTTTGTTGGCTTATTTTTGAGTTTTCGTGCTTAATTTATAGGTTGTTAATACAATTTCTACTGATCCTTGTGGATTGTTAACACCTGACTTCGATTTAATTAGTGCTACTGATCAACTGTAATGGTAGTAAAATATATGTGAAAATAGCAGTCTACAAACAAGCTTGTATGGTTTTTTTTTTTTATCTTTTATATATGGTTCAGGTTCAGGTAGGAGCAAACAAAAAGTGCTCCACTTTTTTGAATTAGAAAAGCACATTAGAGTTGGCTTAGCCGACCCTAACTAAAAAATATTCAGCTTATCCAACACTAACTATAAAAAAATAAATTTTAAAAAAATGTAATTTTAGCGTCCAGTTGTATATTGTGAAGGCTGTGAGTGTCAGCTTGGCCGAGTCTAAGTAGTGTCCACTATCAAAAACCGACGCAAGCAACTTAGCGGCCAGGGTTTTAGAGTCCATGTCAGATCCGACGTATGACAGACACTAAAGTACACTATAGAGTCGGCTTTTTACTGTTAGAGTCGGCTTTTGACCTACTCTAAACGCCTGTTTTCTTGTAGTAGGAAAGTAGGAAACTTTTTATCTTTTAGTATTTCGTAGGATTATATCTCTAAGATTTAGATTAGATTTGATTAATCTTTTCCTTTTTATTTTCTTATCTTGTATCTATATATATTCATACACTCTGAGTCAATAATGGAAAATTCACAAATTTTCAGTTCTGTCATTTAATCTTAACATGGTATCAGAGCCAGACTAAGGTATCACGAAAATCGTGCTTCACCGGGGACCCACTGTCCCCAGTGGACCCTTCTACTCGCCACATCTTTTAAGGCAATCTTTTTCAGTTTTTCCAATGACTTTTCTACTTGCCGTTGCCGGTTGTCGCCGCTAGCCACTGTCATACTCTCCAACGTGCCACCATCATTAAGATTGTCAGCCTCTCCTAGTTCTATTGTTGTCCTTGGGGTTCGATATGGTCAAGAACCATTTTTTTAGCAGTGTTTGGTTATTTAGCTTCTGTCTTACAAGATGGTTAAGCTTTGAGATGATTTGCTTCTGTCATTAGTGGTTAAGCTTTGAGATGATTTGCTTCTGTCATGAGTGGTTAAGCATTGTTTAGCTTCTGCTCTTGATGATTAAGTCGTCCTTGTCCCAGATGCACTGGCCTCGTCTTTGTCCCAATTGCATTGGCTCGTCTTTGTCCTAGTTGCACTGGCCCCGTCTTTGTTCCAATTACACTGGCTCTGTCTTTGTCTCAGCTACACTGGCTGCATATTTGTCCCTGTAATTGGCCTTGTCTTTGTCCTAGTTGCACTGGCATTGTCCCAATCATTACTCAATTGTTGTCCTTGGGGTTCGATCTGGTCAAGAACCATTTTTTTCAGCAACTACTTACTTGTCTCATCCATTGTTGCCATGGATATCAATTTATCCCAACCATTTAATCAGTTTGAAGGATAATGTACTGTAACAAGCTAAAAGTGTAGAAAGATCCATGGTAACAATGGATTTATTATTTTATCTATTAAAGAAAATTAAGGTGTTACAACGGTAGACTGAAAAAAAATAGTTAGAAAAAACAATCACGCTAATAGTTCTCCTACCAACTTAATTTGGAGAGCGCCGTGCAGTGCAAAACCTTACCACCTTAATTATGAACTCCACAAGTAACATTAAGACAACAGCCGCTCCGGACACAAACAAAGGGGCTGGCATTTTAACTGAGCCACACTTAAATCCAGACATTTCATCTGTTAACGCTCCAATGTGATAGACTAACAAAAATGTCATCTGCTAGTGCTGGAAAATGACCCGCCATATTCTGATCAATACGCACACCAACTTGCTTAGAGTTCTCATGCACAATTAGAGGTTCCTTATGTTGCTGTTTTTTCTTAGGGTCTTGAGCATAAACCCATTTATTTCGGCTATCATTAGCATTTAGGGTACAAGTAAGAGCCATTTCTTCACTCCGTCCCACTGTATAAGAGCAAGAGCTGCCAGAACTCCCAAGAGGAAAAACAAAATTGATTAGGGTTTTTGAGAGCAACGCAAGAGGTAGTAGCTCTACGAGTGTTCGGGAGAAAGAAACTTCAAAACTGAAAAAAAAAATCTCTCTATCTCCATCTCCAAGTAATGATAAAGGGAAGAACAAGCTGATTCATTCAAATGGGCAGGAAGAGGAAAAGAAGGGAAATTGTGGTTCTTGTTCCCCCCACCATGTAATGGACATCCCTGGCCAAAATGATGTTACTATGGTGAGAAATTCTACTACTCAAAATGATGATAGTGTGTGGGTTGCCTTCTGGGGATTGCAAGTGGGCATGGTGTGCGCTTTAGGCAATCCTTAGGCCAAGATATCACAGTTTGATAATGGCTCAGAAGAACTGCGTTTATCTTTTGGGCAAGCATGTTCCAAGTTTCTCCCAATCATAATATGGACTTCTGAGCTTTTCCTGAACTCCATTTACATTGCAAGACTCACCCCTTCATCGCCTATTTTTGCGTGCCCAAATGCATTGCTGACACTTTCTGTAGTATATCACATTGCAGCGTTAACAGATGAAATGTCTGGATTTAAGTGTGGCTCAGTTAAAATGCCAGCCCCTTTGTTTGTGTTCGGAGCGGCCGTTGTCTTAATGTTACTTGTGGAGTTCATAATTATGGTGGTAAGGTTTTTCACTGCACGGTGCTCTCCAAATTAAGTTGGTAGGAGAACTATCAGCGTGATTGTTCTTTCTAACTATTTTTTTTCAGTCTACCATTGTAACACCTCAATTTTCTTTAATAAATAAAATAATAAATCCATTGTTGCCATGGATATCAGTTTATCCCAACCGTCCAATCAGTTTGAAGGATAATGTATTCTAACAAGCTAAAAGCGTAGAAAGCTTTAGCTTGAGGGGGAGTGTTGGAAGTTATGACTCATCGGCTCTTCCTCTGCTTGTTTCAAGTCCTATTGTGCTGATATCTGAGTCTCTAATGTCCTTGCATTACTTGTCTTGGGTTTCAGTCTACTCCCTTGCAACATCTGAGTTTGAAGAAGAATATTTAGTTTTTGGTGTCGTACTTTACGCATTGGAGAGTCCTCTCCACCTTGGAGTTGTTTTCATTTTTTTTATGCTTCAGTTATGTTCCAAGCTTGGAGCATTAAATTGTATGCTCTAGCTTGAGGGAGAGTGTTAAGATATAATATGATAGAGATTTAGGAGATATCATAAGATATGATATAATAGATATTTAAGAGATATGATAGCCTATATCTAGGAAAGTAGGAAACTTTTTATCTTTCATTATCTCGTAGGATTATATCTCTAAGATTTAGATTAGATTTGATTAATCTTTTCCTTTTTATTTTCTTATCTTATATCTATATATATTCATACACTCTTTGAGTCAATAATGGAAAATTCACAAATTTTCAGTTCTGTCCTTTAATCTTAACAATTACATAAACAGTAAATAAACCATAGTCAAAGAGTATAGTGTACAACCATAAACTAATTATGTTTCCAGAAATTACATGAATTAAAAACTCCTCCAGCAAAAAAGGTTCATCAAGAAGATGGGAAACAGTAACCAGGATTACAAAGAAATCCTTAATAGCATGAAACTTGCATTAAAAGCATAATAATGAAACCAGAATTTAAATCACACAGCAGAAAAATATAAAAAGACAACCTCATTAATATAATAAAGAAAGTTTTTTACAATTACATTAGATAAAAGTAGTTCAGGGGTAGATGTATTAGTTGTCAGTTGCGTGGGGTAGGTTTGACTTGTTTCTTGAGTTCATTAATCTCATTCTAGAGAGTCCTTTGTTCTGATAGAAGAAACAAGGATAAGCCAAACAAAATGTTATGAGAACATAATAAATGCAGACTTATGACTATTGCTTGTACTTATAAACCAGAGTACCTCAAAACAAGGAAATTTTATAAACCTAGTCACCTAGATCAATAAGTATATTTCCATTCATATAGTACCTAATCACATAATGTGTCTAATACATTATCTGGTATTGACAGCTGGTATTGCAGCCAGAAAACAAGAATGAATTATTTCACATATAGAAAGAAAAATTTAATAAACCTTTTGCATTGTGCAGCAATAATAGTAATAATTTTTTTAATTGCAGAACTAAGTCACTACTTATAAAAGAACCAATCAACTATGGATCGAATGCCAACATCTGATGAGACCTTGCACCATTAACTTTGCAAACATTACACATACACCCCCTTATTTAGAATGTAAACAAGAATAAACTTGTTATTTGTGACTTAAAAAAACCCAAAAATAAAAGTTACCAGCAAACCTCTTAAGTACATGATGAGTAGCATGTTGAACGCGCTTCAGATACTGCCAGGCCAGAAAACAAAAGGTCATTAATATTAGAGAAAAAAACCGTGTGAAATTGTTTCTGATAAGATATAAACCTGCTGCATTATGACCAATAGAATGAGTATAGGTAATCCAATAATCACAATTTGCAAGCTGCATGGAAAAAGAAAGTTAAGTTCATGAACTCTTTCTATTTATTTTTTTTTATTATAATAAATAACCCATTTATTAAAGTTTGAAGTTTGAGTTCTGTTACCATATCCACTCTTCAGAATCAAGCAAGAAGGAATGGCACTAGGTACCTAACACAGTGTCTTTTCTTGTGTCACTTTATGGTTTTTTCTATATCTGGTCTTGGCCTCCCATAATCTTGTAAAGCAACAGTACCACACACTGCAAGATATATAAACAATGAAACATAACAAAGTACATGTTCAAAAAAAAAAAAAAAAAGCACTGTCGAGGGACTTACAACTGCAAGACTGAACCCAGACTGAGTAACACAGTCAAGAAAACACATGATGATGTTAGTCAGAAGACATTAATCAAATAAATAAAAACTTAAGGAAAAACATAACATTATTATCAATGAGGATTTAATATGATAGGAGGTAACAGGAGAAGGAAGAAAAATTCCTTGTGAAAATTGAACCACACCTTGTGGAAAAATGACAATCCAAATGTCAAGTCCAGAAATAAACTAAAACAACAAAAATAGAGCGATGATGATTGATTGATGAAAAATTAGAAATAACCCTATACTGATTTCAGTGTCTTAAATGTTAGCTAGTATGCATTAATTAGTCCTTATCTTATTGGCTTATTGATTAAATTCTTTAAGAATTATTAAGGGCCATGTGGTGTATCAATAATTGTTAGTATAATTATATATTATATATTATTATACTACAAGAAGAGCATAATTAAAAACATAAAGATCCACCTGAGAAGCATCTACTACAAGAAGAGCACCCTCAAATGCAGGGACTGATTAAGAAACCTGGCTTGAATCATTAAGGAAGAAAACAATAGATCAAATATAATCATCTAAGACACATGCATCAGATAAAAACCACAACATGATATATGATTGATCCAAACCTAGCATAGTAAGTGTGCAATTTTTTATTTATCAAAACCCTCATTACCAATGATCTGTTGATTGGAGAAAAAAATCAGAAAGCAAAATTATTGTTAACTCAAAAGTATCCATTTCAAATAATAATAAAAATTAAAATCCATGAAAGGAAACTTACTACAAAAAAAAAGTTATGAAACATTGTGCTAATAATAACTTAAAAGCCTAAGATGTTTGGACTAATTAACCCTTTAGGCTAAGAAACTACCGCCTAAACTTATATAACACTAATTACTAATGAAAATTTGTTAACCATAAATACATTTTTTTTTATTTTGTTAAATTGAATGGATCAATTAAAGTTTTCCTAAAACTGGTTTGTTCAGGGTTTTAAAAGCAGCTATTGTGTAGGCTATACAAAAAATAACGCTTGACACTACTAAAAGTAAATTATTTAAAATTAAAATGAAATTTAAATCTGTTTTAAGATACAAATTTGGCACTGGGGTTCATGCACGATTTTAAAAGTAGCCTGAAATAATCCTATCTCTTTTTGGAAAAAATAAATAAAAAGGATTTCTAACCTTTATCACAGGTGAGCAGGTTTAAAGAGAGAGAGAAAAAAAATGAAGTAAATTAGAGAATTTTTTTATTTATTTATTGCAACACAGTGATATTGTTACTTATGAGACGAGAGTGAGCTTGGAGAGTTGATCCAGAGAGAGAATTTCCAGATCAAGTCTGTGAGTACTTTGTGGGGAAGTATAAGTCTTTGGAACCTGCTGGAGGTGTGCTAAGTTCCTTGATCAAGTCCTTGTTTCTCCTGAATGTTAAGGTGCAATATTGGCAGGATTATAACCATTCTTAATTTTTGACACCCCATTAATTCCCTACACCAAGCATGACTTACTTGATGAATAAATTGATTGACAATACAAAAGCAATTAGTACTAATTAATTAGTAATTAGAGTTGTACATACCTCAATGTAATTCATTAGATAAGAACAATGCTGGCCTAAAGGTCCCACATATATTTCCTCACCTCCACACTTCAACAGAAGTAGCTGTAATATTACAATATATATGTTCAGCCTTGAGACACTGAATTTTGTAAGCAAGTTAAGAGAAGGAAATGGCCACTGACCTCATCAAAAGCATCAAATATATCAATGCTAGGCTGGTGGATTGTGCAGACCACAGTTTGCCCAGTATCAACTATCAACTGTATTCCTCACTATTCTCATTACTATAGCAGCAGCTCTCGCATGAAGGCCAGAGGTAGGTTCATCCATGAATATAATAAATGGATTGGCAACAAGTTCAACTGCAATTGTTAACCTCTTACGCAGCTCCATGGATAGGCCTTTCACTCCAGGCAATCCCACCAAGGCCATTAACCTCTTAAATATTCTTCACCCTATGAAGATCTGTTTCCATATATCTCATTAAATTTTTGCCATAACAATCCTACTGCAATTTGAAATGAACATATGTTAGTTATGAAAAAAAAAGGTAAAATATGTTTTCAGTGCCTATACTTTTACTAAAAATTGGTTTTAGTCCCTGTACTTTCAAATTGATTATTTTAGTCCTCGAACTTTAAAAAACATATGAATTTAGTCCCTTAACAACACTAACATTTATAAAGGAAAGGGACTAAATTCACATGTTTTTCAAAGTTTAAGGACTAAAATTGTCGATTTGAAAGTACAGGGACTAAAATCATATTTTAGTGAATGTATAGGGACCAAAAACATATTTTACCCTAAAAAAAATATACAAAAAGCTTTTTTCAATAAAACAAACCTTCTACTGAGTTTCTATTGTGACCCCCATTTGCTCAATTTGGTCTGACATAGGCTAAACAGAAGAAAATCATGCACCAATGAAAGGTAGAAAATGATTTTAACTACCCGATTATGAAAATAAACACCGAACCAATTTATATCCACCAAAGAACAATACAAAAACACTTGCTAGAAAAATAGAATGTCCATGGCACATAACAAAAATGATCTCAGAAGCTGAAAGTTACATGGAATGATGGTACTACTCTTGATGAATTATTCATATTGCAACAGCAGGTAACAGACACAAAGGAAAATAGAGGAAAATAACCTTCTTTTCTCTCTCCTCCTTATAGTATCTTTCCTTTGGAATATAGATTCCATTTTTCTCGGGTGTAGCATAAACCTCTCATCAAAGTCACGAACTTAATGATTTTCATCAACGATAAGATACTGTAGCAAGAAATCTTAAGAACCTAGGAGATACTTACTTTAGCAAATACAAACAGCTGTATCTAAAACATAAGGCTCTCCCTGAAATATCAGTCAGAGCCAAAAAATTTCATTAAATGTGCATATGCAATTTCACTTAATCTTTGTTGATATGATGACATGATAGAAATAATGATACAAGGATTAACAAGAGCTTTGGAAATAAAAAAAGGATATAAACAAAAGAGATAACTGAAAAGAAAGGAATGATTATATTACAAAACTTGGTACCTATTGAATTGAATCCTATATATAGCAACACACATCTTCAATAGAACCTAACGGCAATATCGCTACAAAAGAAACATGCATTCTTTTCGTAGTAACATGGAAATGCACACAGAGAATAACAGTGTGAGAGCTGAAAGGGTGGTTGGTTACCTTTAGAGATGGCGTTGCACTGTTTGAGCGCATCGAGAGCAAAAGTGAAAGGATTGAACAGGCGAAGCTTAACGACCATGCCAAACCTGTTCAAGTCAGAAACAGAGTTCCGAATAGCCAAAAGTTCAGAAGAAGAAAATGAAGCAAAAAACAGAGTCACAAAAAGAAAGAAGAATGGAATAGAAACCCTAATCCCCAATCCAAAAAGAGAGAAAAGTGAACTAACTAGAGTGAGATCAATCAGAGACATATATAAAGACCTAAATCCGAATCTGAATCGAAATCATAGGTTTAAGCCCTGAATGGAAGAGATAAAAATCCAAAAGAAGAGAGAGAATGTGATTTCAAGAGAAACGCGAGAAACGTAGTTCTGAAGCAGGAGTGACACGTTGCAACTATATTTTGTATCTTCGATATTTAACCTTAGATATTTAAATTTAAAATAAAGCATAAGAAGTGTCAAATTCTGACGGTTGAATCATTAGTCACAAATTATGATAGGGTTAACTAAGTTTTTAGTTCTTAAACTTTTTTAAAATTTAATTTTTAGTTCTTAAACTTTAGTTTGACTGGTCAAGATCTCTAAACTTTTTAAAAATTTGATTTTTAGTCCCTGAACAAAATTTTGCCCGGTCAAAGTTCTTAAACTTTTTAAGAATTTGGTTTTTAATTCCTAAATTTTTTAAAAATTCGGTTTTTAGTCCCTGAATTAATGATATTTCAGGGACTAACAACCAAATTTTTAAAAAATTGAGGGACTAAAAATCTAATATTTAAAAAGTTTAGGGATCTTGATCAGTCAAACTAAAATTTAGGAACTAAAAATCAAATTTTTAAAAAGTTTAGGAACTTTGACCAATCAAACTAAAGTTTAAGGACTAAAAACTTAGTTAATCCATTATGTTATTTTTTGGTGGTTTTCAGTAACCGCCACAAATGAACCATTAGTAGTAACACATTTTTTTTTTGCTTAAATATGTTTTTAGTCCCTCAAATATAAGGGTATATCAGTTTTAGTCCTCTAAATTAAAAGTCATTTTTTCTAGTCCCTCAAATATGAAAAATGTTTTTTTTAGTCCCTCTCCCTGAATGCCTTAGTGTGAATTGAATTTGTAATTTGTAAGGGCTTTTGACTACTAGAATTTGATTTTTAATTTAGATTTAAAACATGATTTATGGCGGCTATTGTTTAAAAAATTGCAAAAATCATATTCATCTTTTTTCTTCATCAGCCAAAGAACAAAAATCATCTTTATTTTGAACGGATTTCTCATAAAAGTCAAACATATCCTATAATTTTCAACAATCCTTGCAATCATACAAAAATTGTTGTAAAGAAACAAAGTCAAATTATGTGAGAAGGAACAAAAAGAGGAACAATCCATCTTTTTCACCCCTTATTTGAAATAAATCCAGATCTACATAAGCAAAAAGAGATTGAAAATCAATCAGATCTAAATGAAAATTGGGAACAAAGAGCAGTTCACATTCTGGAATCGAAGCCCCACAAATCCTGGTCCTCTGTACCAGAAAATGCATTCGCCATTGCAGAAGATTCTGGAGCGACACAGCAGTCGCGACACTTTCTCAATGGTCATCTACGGTGGAGGAAGAATCAGGCGGCGAAAAAAAATGAAAGAAAGAGCCTCTCGCAGCGGTGAGCTGTTGAGCGTGCGATTCGGCGGCTTTTTGAGTGACCTCGATCTGTTGTTTCTCGAAGCGAGCACGTGGCGGTGGTGATGGCAATGTCAACTTCTCTCTCCAAGGGTCAACTCGTTGCTGGGAAAGCTTGATGGTGCAGGCTTGGTCAGTGGTGAGGGAGGCTTTGAAGAAGGTGTCGTCATCGACAAAGATGACTTTGGTGAGAAGCTTCATCGAATAGGAAAGGGGGTGTGAGGAGGAAGAAGGGTTAGATCTGAAATGAAATGGGGATGGGGTGTGTGCGAGCGAAAAGAAAAGGGTGAGGGAGAAAGAAAGAGAAAGTTGAGTTTCGTGAGAGTTCCTTTTTCTCAATCTCAGCACCAAAGAGAGAGAAAGCAGTGCTTTGTTTATACTCCTTACTCCTCTAAATCTGGGCCACTGTTCGAACAAACACCGCAGGGTGTATTGGACCTTCCTGGGAGAGATTCAAGATTGGACGTCATCTCCATCAAATTCGTCATATTCGAATTTGTTATGCTTATAAATTAAGGAGAAGAAATGGGAAATTGAAACATTGGTGATGGGTGACGTGAGTAGTGGTTTCCCAGAGGAAGTTATAGGGCCTTATTGTTTTATTTGTTGATAATGAGAAAAGCATGTGGCCATGGTAGACATAAGGCATTGGCACGATAGGAGGTGTATCATGATGTTTAATTGTTTCAGGTGCTGCTAATACGTGGTGGATTCATTTTCTGGGTTTATGACTAATCAAACAAATACATACTTATCAGTTTTTTTTTTTTTTTCACAATTTGTGGGGGTTTTAAACTGCCACAAATTGTGAATTTAATATTTGGAGCTCACTATTGGCATCTAGGGAGATGGACTAAAAAAAGTATTTCTCAAGTTTGAGGGACTAAAGAAAAACAAACTTTAATTTGTGGGGCTAAAAAATATTTAGCCCTAATTTGATGGACTAAAAATATATTTAAGCCTTTTTTTTTATAGTGATCACTAGATCACTAGACACTGAGTGTACTAATCCATTTGTTCGATGTTGTTTGCTAGTCAGTGAACCTTTTTCCATACCTTACTATGTGTTATATAGGTGGAGCTTGAGGAGGCTTGTTCAAAAGAATAGTTGGAGTTATAGCTTGGAGAGGCAACTAAAATACTACTTGGGTAGAGCCAAAAGTGTCTAGATAAAAAATACTTATAACTTTGAAAATTATAATGAAACTTGGTGGGTTTGTCAATAACTGAACATAGTCTCAATGGTGAAGACGAACCAGCATAATAACATTCGTGCTCCTGTTCTTTTTGGTTTTCTTATATATATATATATATATAGCAAAGGTTTTCAAAAGTTTTATATAATTTGTTTTATCAGACAAAGCTAATCAGCCACAATCTGAGCTTTTCAAAAAGAATTGTAAAAACAGTTTTAAAACACAATTCAATCATCCTTCTTGTGTTTTTTTTCTTACCTTTAAACACTTCAAAAGCCCAAAATTCAGTTTTATACAACTAAAAATATTAATTAATTATTCTTTCTAATTATCCTTTAAAAAATAAATCAATTTTTTGTCTATAACATTACCTCAGGTTTACACAAGTCAAATGAGAGAGCTAGTAGTCTATAACTCTCCATAAAAATATCTAACCAATATTTGTTCATTTTTTTATCATAAAAAAAACATTATAAAAATCTAACCTTGACCAAAATTGTTTGGGTAAAATATGTTTTTAATCCTTATACTTTCGTTGAGTCTTTTTTTTAGTCCCCGAACTTTCACATCATGAAATTTAGTCCCTGGACTTTATAAAAATCATGTTTTTAGTCCCTCCTCACAAACTGAAGTTAAAAAACATGCGGAAAAGGAGAGTAAGTCTAGGAGGGACTAAAAACACTTTTTTTATAAAGTTCATGGACTAAATTGTACAATATAAAAGTTTAGGAACTAAAAACAAGATTCAACAAAAGTATAGAGATTAAAAATGTATTTAGTTGTTTTACCACAAATCTTCTTATTTTCCTTGCTACAGCCGAGACTCTATTCTTCACTCCTTCACTCTTTTTTTTTTTGCTAAAATATGTTTTTCGTCCTCACAAAATTGGAAGGCACACTTTTAATCCCTGCAAATTTTTTAGTACATTTTTCGTTCCTGCAAAATTGAAATGTGTCAAATTTTGGCCTGGAGCTAAGTTCAGACCTATACTAGGATTTTTGGTGATTAAAAACCGCCACAAATTACATAAAAAACCGTCACAAATTGCAAAAAAAAATGCAACTTGTGGTGATTTTTGTACAATTTGTGGCGATTTTTAACCCCCAGAGATCCAACCGCCACAAATTTCAAAAACACCACCACAAATTGCATAATGTAGGCTGAACTTAGCTCTGAACCAAATTTTGACACATTTCAATTTTGCAGGGACGAAAAACGTACTAAAAATTTTGCAAAGAAGAAAAGTGTACATTTCCAATTTTGTGAAGATGAAAAACATATTTTAGCTTTTTTTTTCTACTCGCTTACACACTCTAAATCTTTCACTTGCAAGAATTAAAAACATAAAGGAGGTTTATGTCAAGTATTCTACTTCAATATCTTCACAATCAAGGCACTTCCATCACCAAGTTGTCATCTAAGATAAAGCGGAGAGTGGGAAATAACATTATTTTGATTATTGATCAATTGGTTTGTGGGAGGGATTTGCCTCCAATCCCTGTTAGTTTCAATTTTTTTTCTCTATTTGAAGTTTTAGTTTATATTATTGTCTTATGTTATTGAATTAAAAAGTTCTTTGAATAGAATTTTTTTTACGTGATGGTTTTTAGGAACAGGGCATTCACCCATCTATTACTTTTTTTTGATAGAATCTGTTACTTCTATTACGAAAAAAAAAAAAAGATACTACCAAAATTACTTTTTTGCCCCAACTTTACACATGTCACTATTTGGGAGTGTAACATCTTAAAAATTTGTAACAAAGGATATATTAGATACTGTGTTAGTATATATTGCAATAACTAAATAGATATTGAGATTAATTACAATTGGAAATGTAATTTAGTTAATTAAGAAATATCTAAAAACTTTGTATGATTTTATGTGGCAAATTTTGGTAAAATCCTAAGTAAACTAAAATTTAATTATACTATGTGTGATTGCACTATGTAAATTTATACTGTGTAGAGATAATTCAATTACACGTTTCCCCAAGATAATTATTCACAAGTGAAATTTAATTTAATTGATAAGAAAATTTAAATTTTATGTATGTTATTTTATATGACAAATTTTAGTGAAATTTGAATTTAATTAAAATCTAATTTTTACACTGTGTGAAATTGTACTGTGTAAGATTGCACCGTATAAATTTAGACTGTGTGAGGTTAATTTGAATTACATTTTTCTAGAAAATTAACACATTAAACAAGGTTAATTAGTGCGTGATTAGCCATATTTAGTAAAAGTAAAATTAACATTTTTGCCTAAATCAACTTTAACCATTAATAGCTAAAATTTTCAAAAGCAATTTAGCCAAAAATGGCTTTGCTTGGCCGGATGAGCAAAGTCTCACTTTGCCAACAATTTCATTCAATTCCCACACTTTTAATCTCTTGGATTTTTAACACCCTTGGACCAATGACCTGCACCCCCCTTCCCAATGTGTAACTATAGCACCATTTCAAAAGGAAGACAAAAAAAAAAAAAAAAAAAAGTGAGAAGGAGACTTATATGTGTCTTGGCCGAGAGTTTTAGAGAGAAAGGGAGGAGCTTTTGGTTCTTGTTCTTCAAGCAGTGTTATAGCTTGTTTTGGGTAGTTTGGCCTTAAATATTTGGGTAAGTAAACTCAATTTAATTTCACCTAATTTATATTTTCCTTTCTAGAATTTCTAGAGTTACAATTCTATGGTTTTGATTTTTCATTTAGTGACTAGGAAAATTTTTAGACACAAGTGTCTATTTCTTGACTTGCTTGGAAATTTTGTGTTCATCACTTGAGGTATGGAGGGGTTTCTCTTTTTCTCTAAGCTATTCTTGTTTTCTTGTTGAATGTTGATTGTTGTTCTTGTTGGTGGCCTTTAGACACCATGGGTGTCACAAGAACATGTGAAAACCTTGAAATGTGCTAGATGTTATTTTTGCACTGCAGCAGTGTTTGAATTTTTTGTATTGGTTTTCGTGCATGATTTTGATTATGTAAATACACTTTTCTATGTTTTGATGCCTCTGAATGTCATGGTAATTTATTTTTGGAATTTTTCAACCACTGCAACTATTTTTACCCGAATTATTTTCTAAAACTGTTGAATCTGGAAAATGGGCTGTTTTGAATTTTATAAAATTTTGGAATGGAAACTTGGAAAACTGGAAACGTGAGTTTACTTTATAAATCATGGATACCATCTTATAATTTTTATAAAGTCAGAAAAAATTGGGAATTATTTTTACCAAATTAATATTTAGGAAACTGAAAAGCTGGACAGTGCAGAAAATAAATGAAAAATATTACTTTTTATGAGAAATTGGCTTTGAGAAAATTATATGATTTATTTTGAGCCATGTAGAGTGTTCATGAAGTTTTCCAGAATTTTGTAAGCACTTTTTTGTAATTATTGGTATTTTCTCAATGTAAACTTTGTTTTGAAACAATAATGATATTGAAATTCAAAAAGGGCATTTTTCGTAGTTGGTTTATGCTGAAAAAATTATATGTGATGCTATACATGCTTGAGATGCTCTCTGGAAAATTAGGTGGAAAACAGACTTGAGCTTATATTTTCTAAGATTCTCGAAATACGTTTTACAGAGTGTGTCCAGCCTCTGTTTTTAAATCTAAATAATTATTTAGGAATTGAATTTTTGCTTGAGATTTTTATGTGAAGAAGTATTTATATAAATGTGTATTTCTACAAATTTATAGAATTCCAAGTTGATTTAGTATATCTAATAATTTATGAAGCTTGAATTCAGCTCTATGTGATTAATTGTAATGTACTTGAAATAATTGCGTAAGTGTTGTGGTTTGACTTATTTGTGTTAATAACGAAGTATTCCACCTAAAAAGGGGAAACTTCATATAAATGTGAGTGTATTAATTACTGATTATTGGTGCTTGAATTGTGAGTTATTGATTATTGTTGTTTATCTTATTATAATTGTAAATTGGAGACCGGGAAGAATGTGATCATCGGGCAATGAGTACTGGATAATTTCTATGTACATGTGAATTTTATGATGGTTTGTCGATTGTGGGAACAAAAATCTTATATTCTTGTATGGGAACAAATGGACTCCAACGGAACACATTTGTGATGCTAGAATGTCGTTCTAGTAACTAATAATATTCACTACAAACAATAGTGAATGAATTATAAATGAGAAGAGTATGAACCTAATAATATTATGGGTTAGTAATTAATAAGTACCTATGCATATGGACGATGACGGATGTTGGACTTAGAATAAAAATTAGGACCCCATGGACTTTGAGACCCAATGACTAAATTAAGCATAAAACTTGAGAGTGAGTAAGGATTTCGATAAGATGTGATAAGATGGTGAAATCATGAATGTGGTTCATGATTGGGTAAAGTGCATTATGCATGCGTTGCTTTGGTTGTTTGAAATATTGTTTGCTTTGGATGTTGTGAGAAACAAAAGGAGAAGGAAGAACCCTTTTTCCGTTGGGTTGTGTGTGACCGTTGGAAGTGAAATGTGTTCGTGAAGAGGGCGACATGTCAATCGAGAAGGATAACCTTACACGATCAAAGCCAAATGGGCAAGTGTTGAAGAGGTTGTGTGGAAGCTTCATCTGTAGTGAGCAATGTGCTTGTGAGAGACGGGGTCGTAATGTTTAACCACTGTGAAAGTGGGGAGTTGGATCTCCGTATGGTATGTTTGGAACATATGTTGATTGAGGACCATAGTAAAGTACCTTTGGTAGAAAAGCCCACACGGAACTGTAAAAGATGAAACCCGACAAGTAGAGTGGTTGAGAAGTCAACCCTTAGAGATTGGATGACCACACATAATGGTACCTGAGGTATGCTCGCTGACTTGCTATTTCTTGGGGGTCTGGCATTGAGTTTGTAGTCGTGTTTCCATAGAGCCGACTTGGCAACCCTGACAAATACGAGGCATAACCATGTTGTTGAGAGCTCGCCATTGTACCGTGGTGAGGGTGTACTCCCAATAGTCATCCAGTTTAAATTGTGTAAGACCACTGAGTTCTGGGAGTTCCAGTGATAGTGGGCCTAAGTTGTGATGAGTTGTACGAGTTGGAAAGTTAGTGAGATGGGTTGAGTTTGTCTAGTGAGACTTGTGAGAGCACCACAATACTGTGGTTGATGTTGTGCATTTGTGATTGTTTGTGACCGGAAGGTCGTTTGGTTGTTGGTTTAGAGGACGAGGATGACTCACTCTATACGCTTTTTTTTTTTAGATAAATGATCCTGTGCAAACAGCAAAGATGGAATGGAAAAGCTACAAGAAGCACTGTGGACACGGGAGGACATCTTAAGAGAAATAAGAGGATCCTTCGAGGGTGCTACATGGGTTAATTGGGTATTTTGATTTTTCATTGAGTCACTGCTCTGAATCTCTGTCCTTTCTTGTATAAAAGAAGGTAGACTAGATTTTAATTGAAGTGAATAAAATAACACAAGAAGGAGGGGTTGGATTGTGTTTTCATAAATTTTGATGTCTTTTGAAAAATTCTGAAGTAACTCAGAATGTAGGATGTTCATAATGAATATTCGTTCTGAGTTCATAAGGAGTTCTTTAGTAGATTCCAGAAAATGTTTACTCAGAATGAAACTTCAAGTTCTCTGTGTATGAAGAGATCTTTCCAAAATATATTTTATATTTGAAACACTATTTTAAAGAGGTTTCATTTAAGTATGTAAAACAAAATTTATAATGTTTTATCAAATAAATAGCAAAGGAAAGAGTAAGGAAAGATCACACAGGGAATTTTTATACTGGTTCACCCCAAATCCAGGGCTACATCAAGTCCTCACTCTTTAGTGAGATTTTCAATAAAATCAACACCATAACTAGTCACCACTGGCTTACACAACAACCTCAACAGGTTCACCACATCATAGAGCTCACATAAGCTCTTTACACAACAATAACAGTGTCACCACATTGCAACAAAGGTACTCCCTCACCACAGCACCACACCTTGGTCTTGGCTTGGAGATTTCACTTAATACAATACAGGGTATCTGTGATTTACTTCACAGATTACATATTATCCCTAACAGGGGATTTCCACTCAAGAAATACAATCACACTTCTTTCTTGTTTACAAGGAAAACTCACTAGAAATAATACAGAAGTGGGTCACTCTCACTGAAAGGCTTGAAGCAGGAAACTAACAAATCCTCAGTGAGGAAGAAAGGCTTGAGTAGCTCTCTTTCTTGCTTGCTTCAAGGTGCTTTGAAAGGCTTCCAAGAGGTCCCTTTTATAGTGTTCAAATGGTAACCGTTGGGCTCTTGGCACAACTGTTTCCTTGACAAAAATTTTGAATTATGCCAGCTGTGTGTGACCTGTCATCATTTTGAATCCGTTCTGAACAAACCATTCTAATAAACAGATTCTGATGAACTTATGAAGATACATCATAATTGCATTATGATGTTTGCTGAGGAAAGACCTATTCTAATGTAGGTTCCTTCTGATGAAGACTTCATGATGAGGCTTTGTAAGGAGCACATCTTCATCCCTACTAATCAACTCTTCACAGCACTGATCATTTTGAAGCAGCTTGCTTCAGCATATCTACTTAGTATGTTGTTGTTGGTGTTGAATGAATTTTGTCCTTGGTGCAAACTTCTAAAAGTTCTTCTTAGCTACAATCTGATGTTCCATATCAGATTCTTTAGGACCCATCTCAGTTATCAATCTCTTACATCTTTCTTTTCTATTAACATCAATCTTCTTACGAACCCCCAGTAATTGTGGTCCATATGAAAGATGTGATGTTGTCCACTTCAGTCTTATGATGAGTCCTCTGTGTTTGTGACTGCATATGGACGACATGAAGTTACAATCCATTCTATTATGATACCTCAGTCTTCTGATGAGCCCTTTGTGTTTATGGCTGCATTCGGAAGACATGTTGATCTTCATTTAGTTTTGATGCATAGAGTTTTCAGGGTCTAGCCTTCAACACATCATGTAGATGCGATCATTTCATAACCAATTTGTCTTGATTCTGGATAACATCATTATGATGCTTCTTCTTCTACAGCTTCATTCTGATGGTGTAGTTTCTGATCTTTCTTTGAATGAGACAGTCTTGATCTTGCTAACTTAGAGGAAGCACTAACTTCATTATGCAGATGAGGCTTCATGTGATGCATAGTTGAGACATCCATTCTGAGCTTGTTCTGAACTCACCAGAATGCTTGTTTTCAATCTGCTCTTAATGTGATCTAAAACACTTAGCAGATTGTTAGCTTGTAGAGCTTCATTATTCAATTTGCAAACACTAATAGTTTGTCATAATTAAAACACTAAGGGTTTTGGATTCAACATTAATATCATGATGTATTGATTTCTTATATGTGACTTAAATGTATAATGTGTTTAATTCCAAGAATGTAAATGCATAAGTATATCTTGTGTAATAGAATAGTACAATGATGAATTTGAGGATGTTCTTAATTAAGGATGATTTTGTTATGTTTCATGGTTTACAACGAAGTTAATGTATTGTAAAATGAGTTTGATTTACTAAGATCGATATTAAGAAAAAAGGGTTTTAATATGATGATAAGTTATTATGGATGATCGTCGTTTGGAATTTGAAGTAGTCACGTTTTTAAGGAAAACAAAATTCTCCATATTTTAAAGGTTATTTTCAATAATTGGGTATCAAATTACTTCACAATTTTCTTAATTAATAAGAAAATCTATAATAGTAACAAGGGGTGTTATAGGGAGAATTTTTTTCCTTCCACTTTTTTTTTTCTCTTTCTTTCAATTTTTTATTCATTTTCTCCTTGAATCACTTGAATCTTCCTCTTTATTTATTTTTCTCAAGGACAAGCAAATCTTTGAGTTTGGAGTTGTGATGAATCATCAATTGGTGAAGATTCATTGAACCGATTTAAGGAATTAAATACCAAAAATTAAAAAAAAAAATCTCACATAAATAATAGAAAATTAGTATAGTTTAAAAAATATTCAACAGAGTTAGAAATTATAATGTAAATAGTTACAAAAATAATTAAGAAATTGATGGAAAATAAAGAAAATACTTTCATCACTCAACACCATGTCAATGCCTAGTGGTGAGATGCTTAGTGTGTTGCCACACAATAAATGAGCTCATAGCCACCTCTAATTGCCTCGTATGTCATAATTGTTTTCCGTTACAAGAAGGCTAAATGTTGGTAGGAATTAGGAATATTCATAAACCAATCCAATCTAATAAAAAATAACAAATTGATGAAAAAATCAAAAATCGAATACACCAAAAATCCAATAAATTGAAAGAAAACAAAAACAAAACAAATTATTGGATTAGATCGAATTTTATATTTGATTTTGAAAACTGATATGATCTAATCCAAACTAAATCGAAATTATACATAAGTATATATTTTTATTTATAATTTTTTTATAAATTTATCACATAACTTATACTTATTAATGAAAAATATATTTAATTCAAGATAAATTTTTAGTAACTATTTGAGTCAAGGTGGGTGTGTGTGTGTGTGTGTGTGTGACATATCCTGTGAGATTTTTTTATACGGGAGTCAGAGGATTAAATCTAGATTATTTTTAGGTGTGTAATTCAATTAAGTAATGTATCTATTATTTTATATAAATAAGGTAATTACATATTATTTACTTTATTTTTTTAAAATTTTAATATATTATGAATTTTGATATTTTTTTCAATTCACTAATTTACTTTTAACATTGTATTTTTCTAAAAAAAAATTATAATTTACTTTAAAAATATTACTTTTGATATCATTTTTACATTTCAATTTTAATTTTGACTATTTGTAATATAATTTTATTTTTTTTAATAGTATATAACAAGTAACAATTTTGGCTCCAAAGAGAAACATTTTACTTTTCTTTTTTAAAATTATAATATTTAAAAAAGAAAGTATATTGTTATTATTATTACTATTCTTTTTAATTATTTTTTATTATTATTAACTTATTATTTTTATAAAATACAACAACAATAATAATAACAATAACAACACTTAAAAAAATAACAACAACAACAACGATAATCCATTATCTATCATAAAATTTAACCCATATGAGTTGACGCAATAGTGTAAGGTCCCGTTGTATTGACATGTGAGGGAACGATCTATTTAACGAGAGAATCGTGTTCAATTCCCTCTTGTACAAAATTTTCTTGGGCTAGTGACAGCCACGCATCATGTGCGGGATTAGTCTGACCCAGTGATTGGAGAACACCCGTAGTCTCTAACAAAAAAAAAATCATAAAATTCTGTTTCTTCATGTCCATTGTCCCACACACACTTGTTAATAAATTGTTATTTTACGGTGGTATTAATTTTTGAAATGATATTTATAATAAATACATACCTAAAAAATTCAATAAAACTTATGGCTAAATTACAATTAATGATGAAATAATTTATTTAAGTATATATGTTGTCTGATATTTTGGCACCAATATTTTGCCAAAAAAGTTTCTAACAGATTTCGTTTAGATCTCAGATGAATTGATCTTTTTTTTGTTACTTTTTAAAATTTATTTCTGTCCGACATCAGAGATGGATTTTAGACATATTTTAAATATATATATATATATATATATATATATATATATATATATATGTGTGTGTGTGTGTGTGTGTGTGTGTGTGTGTGTGTGTGTGTGTGTGTGTGTGTGTGTAATCTTTTCGGTAATTAATTGAAGAATAATTTAATACGTAAATTATTATTTTTAATATCCTTAAGGTGATATTAATTTTTGAAATGATATTTTATAGATGTTGTCTGATATTTTCGCATCAATATTGTGCCAAAAATGTTTCTCACATACTTTTTTTTTAGATCTCAGATGAATTATACACTCTTTTTTTGTTACTTTTTTAAATTTTATCTGTAATCTGTTCGACATCAGAGATGGATTTTAGACATATTATATATATATATATATATATATATATATATATATATACATATATATATTATTTTTTAATATTTATATATAATAAAAAATATTAATTTATATATTATATTTATAAAATATTATTTTTAATATTTTTTATTATATATAAATATTAAAAAATATAATATATATATATATATATATAATAGTATATAATATAATATTTATAAGACAAATGCTAACTAGTGCCCTTAAGGCATTGATTAAGGAGGTAAAAGGATAAATATTTTTATTGGGAGACGTAAAATTACGTTGTCCATAAATTTTTTTGCACTCTGCTATGATTTTCACATTAAATATTTTCTCTTTTTAATTTCTTAACTAGTGCCTTAAGGGCACTTATTAGCAAGAATTTATTTATAATAGTAGGTACACAATGTGAAATTAAAAACTAAATCTTAATCCTAGCAACACACTTCTACCTTGTCACTACAAAAGGAGACATGTTGGAAATTTAATAACATTTTGGAGCAAATTAAAGGGCATTATTTTGGTGAGCTATACTTTGGTTTTAAGCTGGCTTGTGTAGTGAGTATTTTATGTATGTTTTGTATCTTTTAGTGACTGCAATGTTTACACACATCTTGTGTTTCATTGTTGCTGACTTATTAATAATATCTTATTTGGCCTTTAAAAAAAAACTCCAAGATAATAAGAAATTTAATACTCTCTCCGTCCTAAAATGAGTATTGTCCTAAGTTATTTTACACAGACCAATAAAAGCTATTAAATAGATGAAAGAGATAAGTAATTTTACAAAACTAACCTTATTATTAATATTGTATTGAAAAGCTAAAGTGACACTTATTAGGGGTATTAGTGGAAAAAAGTAATTAATATTACATTGAAAAACCAAATGCAATGCTCATTTTTGGACAATTTTTTTCCAAATACGACACTCATTTTGGAACAGAGAGAATACTACATAAAAATAATTTAAAAGTATTTAATGTTAAAATTTAAACGACAAAATTTTAATACACCGTTAATGATGATTTTAATTTGAACGAAATAAACCAAAAAAATCATAATCATTACAAATATGCATGCTATAATTAATTAATTGTTTTGAATTCCATGCCAAATAAATTTGGGTTCAATGTGCCCAAGTTCCCACAATCTACAAAGTAAAATGGAAACTATAATCTTTTAAGATAAAAAAAAAAAATATGCACCATTATTGATGGTGATTTGAATAGAAGATGGTAGTTGATTATAAATTGACCAAAGGAATAAAGTGCATGACAAAGGGTGGAGATCGAGCCGAGAGGAAGAAAGTGGTGAGAAACTTCTCTTTTTGAAGTTTTTTTTTTCTTTCGTTTTTTTCTAGTGAATTTTCGAATTTCGTGTATAAATCAATTTCTTCATCTCAATTCTATGTTTTGTGCTGTTTTTATTATTTTCATCTTCCTCACCTGGCTAGTTTTGGATAAGGGAAGTTAATTAGTTTCTTGCATTGCTTTCATTCCAATCAATTATTTTTGTTTGTACGAAAGGTTAATTAGAATTTGTGTGGTTGAAAATAATTATAGACTAGGGATTTAGTTCAGTTGGTTAAGTAGGGTGTGTGGGTTATTGTAAATCCTTGGTATCTATCTTCAATTCTTACATATTAAAAAAATATAATTATAGAAAATCTCAATTAATCCATGGCATGCCATGTTTTAAGCAATTATTTTGCTACCTTATTCATCTTATCTCATCTAATAAGAATGAATTTGCTTTCTTTTTAAAAAAATTGGCACATTTTGGATTCCACAATTCCAATAGATCGCAACAGTACTAGGGGTTTCATCTTTGTTCACTCTCTGAAATGGCTTGTGATGACGAAACCCTCAAAGATATCCATGTTGAACCTGAAAAGGCCCTTGAAGACACTCATGCTGTCTCTACAATGTGTTGTGTTGATAAGGCCATGGAAGACACCCATGTTGTACATGACAAGGCTCTCGAAGATTCCCATGTTGCATCCGAAAAGAGAGTAAGTTTCGTTGTTCCTTTCAACAAAATTTCTTTTAGGATAAAATTAGTTTCAAGTTCTTTAAATTTTGGTTAAAATTGGTTTTAGTTTCTTATATTTAAAAATTGGTGGTTTTTGGTCGTTGTGTTTTATGAAATGTGGTGAATTTCATCCATGATCATGTTAAAATAAAATATAAGATGAGAGATCAAATGAACTACATTTAAACAATTGGTTGAGATTTTTTTTTTTTATATATATAACTTGTCAGGTTTTTCAGTGATTAATTTTTACATTTTTCAATAAGCCACACTAACTTTTTTTTTTTTTTTGGGTTTATGGTGTGTTTTAATAGATTGAGGTGATGGAAGAGATGCCGAAGAATGAAGGGCAACAAGAGAGCCAAATCCAAAACAAAAGGAAGATTATCAATCCTGAATTGATTAGGAGAAAGAAGATTTTTGTTGGGGGCTTACCTTCTGGAATATCAGAGGAGGAGTTTAAGAATTATTTTGAGAGATTTGGCACAATAACGGATGTGGTGGTGATGCAACACAGTGCCACACACCGGCCTAGGGGATTTGGGTTCATCACATTTGATTCAGAAAAATCAGTTGAAGATGTTATGGTGAATACCTTCCATGATTTGAATGGTAAACAAGTGGAGGTCAAGAGGGTGGTGCCAAAAGAGGAGAATAATGGTGCTTTTGATCAATTAAAATCCAATTATGAAAAAGGAACCTCTTTGGAAAATTTTCCTTATTATGGTACCAATATCATTCCAACCCCTGCTTACGGTCCTTTTCCTTGGTACCAAAATAATGGGTTATATTTCCATGCACCAAATCCCTATGGTTGGTACCCTATTCTTGGTGCTTCTTTTCCTTGGTACATGCCCATGGTATCCATGTCTCAACCATGTCCACAACCTTTTGGTTATTGTTTCCCAAGTTATCCATATTTGGTGGGAATGTTAGGGTGAATGGTAAGCTTTCAAGAAAGAAATGATTAGATATAGGATAAAATTTAGATATAGTTTTCTAAGTGTTTTTAGTGATGTTTTTTTAACTGAAATTGAAAGTTCACAATGATAACTACCTATGTTTTAGTTTAATTTGATGCAAATATTTATTATGTAGTCATCAAAGCGAGACTTCAATTTCGAATTAATATTAGCATCCAATTTACTTAAAGTAATTATCTAAATTTTGTCCTTAGATATAACTTTTTTTTTGTTTTCTTTTCATTTTTCTTTTGCAACTGTGATGATAAAATTTGAGTTTATAAATTCATATAAATTATTCATTTGCTTGGTTGCTAATTTCATTAGTTATTATTATTTTACACCTGACGACAACTCTTTAAACGCCATGTATTTTTAGTTTTTTAACACTCGTGTTTTTTTTTTTCATTTTAAATTTTTGTTATAACCTTTTATTCTTAATTTTTTTTAAGTTTGTATAGATCTGACATGTTATCGTTTTTCTGGAATGATGGTCAACGTTTACCCCGAATGAATTGAAGTGAAAAGAATGAAAAAATAGAATATATATATATATATATATATATATATATATATATATATATATATATATATATATATATATATATGTATGTATGTATGTATGTATGTATGTATAATAGATGTGATAAGTGTATATTTATAATTCCTTTTTTTATTATAGTTCAGAATATTATTCTGTAATATGTTGTATACATTTGGGCAATTTGTAAATAATATAATATAAATATAAATTGTATTTATTTATTGAAAAAAGATAAACTTTATTGTTGAAATAATGAAATTTTATTCTCATCCAATATTCGGATACTTCAAAAAGAAAAAGGCACATGTTTGTATGATTTAATTTATTTTAAAAATATTATTTTAAGTAAATTGAAGAAAGTTTTAAAAAAATATTATTTTTCTTAAAATAATCATTCTCAAGCACGCATTGTTTTATTATATCTTACGACGTGAAATAATATCCTTATAAAACTTTTTTTAATTTGATTATATCTTAGCAAAAGTGGCACAAAATCTCACCTAGTTCCAGAAAAAATTTTGCTTAGTGAAAATCGCCATTCGCCTAACGAACCTTGAATTTTGTTGACTGAATTGGGTATTCACTCAACAAAAATTTCACTCAACAAAAATTGCCACACAAAGCATCCCTGTTTCCAAAAGGTATTTTCGCTCAACAAATTTCCCCACTCGCTCAGCAATCAGTCAGATTCTGTGAAAGACCTTTCTTCTCCCCCAAGTTTCCTTTTCTCAAACATTATTTAACAACTTTAGAAAAATGAAAACAAACAACATCATAATTTCTCCTCAATTACTACATCATTCAAAAATCAAAATTTCAAACTCCAAATAACCAAGAACACATTTTTATTTCTATCATCTGCAAGAATCTATAATCATCTCAATACCACAAAAAATAGAAATGCATGAAAAAAATTCCCTTACTTTTTTAAATTCTAAGTTTCTAGCTTTTTAAAAGGGGAGAAAGGAGGAAGCTTTTAGCCAAAGAGAAGAGCTTTACTCCACTTATCCAACAACCCATACCATAAGTTCAATCCAAAACCAACCTCCCAAGTTAGATTTTGAACCACAACTCATAATTTTCTATGGAACCTATTATGGGTTGTCTCAAGAAGAAGAAAATGGAAACAAAAGATGAAATAAAGAAGAGATGGACTTACAACTCTAAGAAACTGTTTTGGAACTCCAAGAGAAGAGAGATAGAAAGATACTCTTCAATAGAGAGTTCAAATTTCTTTAATTGCTTTGAAAGTAGGGTGGCTTAAGAAAGGAGAGAAATGAGAGTGAGGGATTTAGGAGAGTTCTCGAATTTTTAGGGTTTAGGAAAGAGTTTTAGTGATTTATAGGTCTCTTTCTCTCACTAAGATTTTTCTAAACACACCTCTTCTTCCACTTATCTATAAGCCTCTTAAGGTTGTCAAATCCTTAATTATTTAGACAATAGATAGAGGTGAAGTTCAAATTGAGATTAAAGAAAATGAGACAAGAAGGGAAAGAAATTTAAGAAAGTCTAAAAAAAATCCTAAAATACAAGTAATCACATGTAATATTTTAATTATGAAAAGCCTAATAAGTCTACTTTCACATAGGTGATGACTAATATATTAGTGGTACCCACTAATATATTACCCAATTCTTTATAACTGATGTTTCTTTCTAATCGTCAATCACCTATGTATGCTTAATCTAGTAGCACCCAATGGTTATTTAATGCTAATATTGTTTTTCCTATATTATCACGCCCAATAGTCATGCTAGGCTACAATAATGAAAAACACGAAGTTTCAACAAGGTTGTTATTTCAAAATAATTGATTGAGAGTGAAGGGATTATATTAGTTTTACGTTACTAGTAAAAATATGTTTAGGGTCTGTGTGTTCTGCACACAAAAACAATTACACTCACCGTGCCACTCATTATGAAATAAAATAAAATTTATAACAAAGATTAATTCAGACACATATTTTAATTATTAAAATTAATTGGACTGGAGCAGATATGACAGATTAGGCCCAACTGGACGTTTTATTTGAACACTCCTAAATATCTGGGATGAACAGTTATATTTGAACACTCAATCAATATTTTTAATTTTTCTTTATTTTTTTTCTATTATATGTAGAGCTGTCAAAATTGGCCTGGCTAAAAAAAAATTGGCCTAAAAAAAAATAGACTAATTTGACTTGGCCAAACGGGCCAGGCCGGGCCTACAAATTCTTGGCCTGAATACCTTTCGGGCCTATTTGACCAGATCTTTTTTTTTTTAATTTTTTTCTTTTTAAAATTAGGTTAATTTAAACAAAAAATTAAATGGGCCAATTAGGCACAGCCTAACGGGCCAAACAGGCCAGGCCGGGCCTAAAATAATTTGTCCTACAATGCATTCGGGCCAGACCGGGCCAATCCGTTTCAGCAACTTGGCCCGACGGCTCGACCCATTTGACACCTCTAATTATATGATACTAGCTATATTTTTTTCTCCTTTTTCACGCCCGCCCTCTCTCTCTCTCACTCTGGGTGTGAAAAAACATTTCTTTTTCCATTTGGAATAGAACGGTCACTTTCTTCTTGTTTCTTCTTGATACTCTGGTTGTTCCGCTAACCCTCCGGCATGTGGAAAGCCTCCTCCCCCTCCTTTCCCATGTGCTCCAAGATATTAGCCCTAGCAACAAGCCCGGATAACTTGAAAGTTGCTGTCTGGTCCGTCCGTCCGCGACACATTGAATGGCAACGTGAGCTGGTAAGTTCCCGACCTTCTTTCTTCTCTATGCTGTTCGACTCTTTCTTCTCTATGATTTTGGTGCGCGCAGACTATAGAACCTTCTTTCTAATATTTGTTGAAGCTTTTGAACTCTTTTATGTGTTTTGTTTTGGCATTGAAAGGGTGTCTTCTATTTTTTGGTTGTTAAAGACTTATTTTTATTCCTAGTTAGAGTGTTTGTCTATTACCTTACAGGCAAATTATTGTGTATTTCAGCCATATAATTGAAAAGTAATAAAGTTGTTTGCTGACCATTTGTATAGTTTTTGCATTGTGCTTTTTAGAAAAAATAAAAATAAAAAATCTACTGTTACATATGCTGCGTTTTCTGGATGCTTCCAACGTATTTGTGTCACTGTATCTTGAATTGTTCTTAGGGGAGCTCCATTGTGTGTCATATAGATATAAAAGGTTTTTAAATTTTCTTTAAAGGGCAAATTGAGGCTTCAAGTGCATACCTCTTTTTTCGTTCAGAAATTCTTTTGGGTGCTGCATATGTGCAAACGGGCTATTATTATATAATGCCTTATGTTATTTTGGTTGGGGGTGCTGTCTTTATATAACAGTACCATTTATGTATATTCTGAACTGGGATATCGATGGTCCACTTCTCGTGGCCATTCTTATGCTTATGTTTTAATAACAAGTTTCGCTGTTTCAAAAAATAATAATTTAATATATAAAAATTAACAATTAAATTAATAAAGTTTTAACACAAGATTAAAAAGCTATATCTATTTTTAAAAAGAATTATATAGGGGATGTGCCCATTCTCCCCCTTGAATAAGAAACTAAAATCCTTTTCACCTTCTCCCGTTTTCGGTCCCAGTTTCATCTGTTGGAAAACTACAAGTCGTGTGTTTAAAATAGTAGTTTAATTTCCTCTCAAACTTTTAATATTTGAAATATATGATTATTTCATTTATTTGTTTGACTATACCAGTAATAGAATTAATTTCTCAATTGATATATTTACTAGTATCTGACCTTGCGATGCAGGGTTTTTTCTTCTTTATTTTAAAAGTATAGGAAAAATTAAAGAGTTCAATGGTGATTTAATGACAGTGTAAAATAGTTTAATAGTGATTTTTAAGATAATTTTATAAAAGTCATGGTTTGTGATTGGATGACAGTGTAAATTTTGTCCAAACTAAAGTTTTTTAATGCACCGCAGGCGAGCACACACAGTGAATTTGTACGAAGGATAATGGTTTAACTTTATATAATTAAAACTCATAATAAATATATAAATATTTTTTAATGTATAAATTATATTATAGATAAAAAATTATCATAAATAAATTTTTTTAAATATATAAATTATATTTTTAATTTATGATATCTAATCTATGTTGCCATTCGAGATTATTTTTAATAATTAACAATTTCTTTTAAAATTTTATTAAATTTTAAGTTAGAAATCATCAATTATATTATATAAAAGAAGGTTTCGTCACATAGGTTAATGTCATGTGACAACATCATATTGATTCTTTTTATGTCGAAATGAAGACAATTTTATTTCTATGGTAATTTTAAATTGTTTAATTCATATTAATTGATAACACTAATTTAAATTCATATTCATATTCAAATTTGAATGTGATCAATATTTTAAGATATTTATGATTTAAAATTTTAAATTATTTAATTCATATTAATTGATAACACTAATTTAAATTCAAATTCATATTCAAATTCAAAATTATAACAAATTGAAATAAAGAAATTGTGCAAATAGGTTTTTTTTATCTCATAATTTTATAATGCAAATATATATAATTGATATTTAAACAATATTTATATATACATGTGTGGATGATAATAAAATTTGAACATTATCAATATTTTAAGATATTTATGATTTGAAATTTTAAATATTTTAATTCATATATTCACTTAATTATATCAAATATAGTAATTAAAATCATTACAATGAGTATATATATATATAATTTAATATTCTGATTAAATTAATCAATTAAATCATTAAATCTTAAATAGATTTTGATTTTATATAATTTGGTAATTATATATTAAGTTTTATGGATTTTATTTTATAATTATGAAATATTTTTTATTATCATGATTTTATGATTTACTGTAAATAATAATAATAATAATAATAATAATAATAATAATAATAATAATTATTATTATTATTATTATTATTATTATTATTATTATTATTATTATTATTATTATCGTAAAAGAATGTTTTATCACGTAGGTAGATGCTACGTGACAACACCATGTTCATTTATCCTCTCCAAAATGCCATTAAATAATTTATTTTATTTTTAATTTATAAATATATATTTATGGTAATTAAGATGATTATTTAATTATAAAATACTTAATTACATTAATCAATCATGACTACAATATTCTAATTAATTGATAATATAATTATATAATCTGATTCAAATTAATTAATAGCATAATATATATTTTGTTTCAAATTTAAAGTAAATTTAAATTTAAAAATATTGCAAGATTCAAATTTGAACATATTGTCTTTAAAGAGAAATTTATACTTTATAAGAAATACAATTACTACATAAACATGTATTTTGATTCAAATGTATACATGTACAATTTAATAATGTGTTATAGTTCATTGTTGGTTATGTCTATAATGTTACATTTGAGTAGGTATTTATCAAGTTTTACTTTCATGCATAAGATCGTGAATTGAATTATAACTAACGAACTTCATATCTCAAAAAAAAAAAAACTAACAAACTTCAATAACCTAATTATTTTCTATACATAAGGATAATAATGTTATATCAAAGTAAAACTAAAAATGAACTAAATCAACTTGGAATTAGGCATGGCAACGGGACGGGTTTGGAAGGTAATGGGTAGGGTCTGGATAGGGTCCTATAGTACCCGTCCTCATACCCGCGTTTAAAAAAAATACCCGTACCCGGACCCATACCTGCGTGGGTAGCAACTTTAATCCCCATCCCTGTACCCGCTGCGTATCTATATACCCATATCCGCACCCGCTACCCACACTTTACTTATGTATGAAGTTAATAAATAAATAAAAAATAGGCTTAAATGTAATTTTGGTCACCTATTTTGCACAATCCGCAATTTTAGTCCTCCTATTTTAAAATAGAGACATTTAGTCCTCCTATTTTGCACAATCCACAATCTTGGTCCCTCTATTTTAAAATAGAGACATTTAGCCCCCCAATTTTGTAAAATCTGTAATTTTGGTCCTTTTATCAAATTGAAAACATTGACAGTTAAGAGATTAATGTTGATCTTGAGTGGCCCAAATATAGTGATGTAACGCGAGATTATTTATTTATTTTTTAATTATTTAAATACTGAGTAATAATTATTTTTTTATCTACGCCACTAAAGCACAGGCCACGTCGATTTTAATGGTTGAGGTAGTCGTGAGTCCTAATATAAAAATCACAAGTCTTAATCATTTATTTTAAACTAGTTCTATGTTGTTGAAGCACATGGCACGTCATAGTTAAATAAATGATATTACATTTTTTTAAAATATATTTTTCATCAATTATTCTACTCAATATTTAAAATAATAAATAAATAAATAAATAATCTCGTGGCACATCACTATATTTGGACCACTAACGCTAATCTATTAACGGTCAATGCTTTCAATTTGATGGAAGGACCAAAATTACATATTTTACAAATTAGGGGAAGTAAATGTCTCTATTTTAAAATAGGGGGACCAAAATTGCGGATTGTGCAAAATAGGGGGACTAAATGTCTCTATTTTAAAATAGGGGACTAAAATTGAGGATTGTGCAAATTAGAGGAACCAAAATTGCATCTAAGCCATAAAAATATTAAATAAAAAAAAGGGTTAATTATGTTTTTGGTCCCTGAACGTTTTCGAGTTTTCACTTTTAGTCCCTAAACAAAATTTTGACTGGTCTTAGTCCCTGAACTTTTTTCCTTCAATGTTTTTAGTCCCTCAACTTTTTTCAAATTTTGTTTTCAGTTCCTAAACAAATATTTGACCTGTCTTAGTCCCTGAACTTTTTTTCCTTCAATGTTTTTAGTCGCTAAATTTTTTTTCCGTCAATGTTTTTAGTCCTTAAACAAATATTTGACCGGTCTTAGTCCATGAACTTTTTTTCCGTCAATGTTTTTAGTCCTTAAACAAATATTTGACCGGTCTTAGTCCATGAACTTTTTTTCCGTCAATGTTTTTAGTCCTTCAGGGACTTTTTATGGTAAGGACTAAAAACAATGAAGGAAAAAAGGTTCAGAGACTAAGACCGGTCAAATATTTGTTTAGGGACTAAAAGCATTGAAGGAAAAAAAGTTTAGGGACTAAAAACATTGAAGGAAAAAAGTTCAAGGACTAAGACCGGTCAAATATTTGTTTAGGGACTAAAAACAAAATTTGAGAAAAGTTGAGGGACTAAAAACATTGAAGGAAAAAAGTTCAGGGACTAAGACCAGTCAAAATTTTGTTTAGGGACTAAAAGTGAAAACTCGAAAAATTTCATAGACCAAAAACATAATTAACCCATAAAAAAATTATTACAAGTAAATTGAAAATTCACACTTAAATAATTCAAACTTAACATTAAAAACAAGGGGACATAATGTTAAAAATATAAAATATAAATATAAAATTATTGTAAGTTATAACATAAATATTTTACTCTTAGTGTTAGTTTATGGAAAATATAAATTTTTTTTTATAGAAAAGTGTATATATATATATATATACACTTTTCTATAAAAAAAAATTTATATTTTTCATAAACTAACACTAACAGTAAATATATATATATAACATAATTATTTATTTAAATAAGTTATTTTAATTACATTAATATATATGGCAAGTGCGGGGCGGGGCGGGTACTATAGTACCCGTACCTGCACCCGTACTTGCGAATAATTGCGGGTAAATACCCGGCCCCGACCCCAGCCCCAATAAGCGGGTATTTACCCGACCCGCTTACGGATATTTTTGGGGGTACCCATAAGGTCTGGATACACTTTGTCATCCCTAGGTTTGGTGCTTCTCATCCTCATCCTCACAAAAGGCGGGATGGGTTCAAGTATAAAAGAGACATGTTTAAAATTTTAATGTCCATTTCATCCCCGTCGGGTTTTATCGGGTTCAAGGATACCCGTGAGTAACCTGCTACACCATTTTTTTATAACTTTAATTTACTTATATATATTTTTAAATGAGTTATATATTAAGTTATTAATTATATTTTAATTTAAACAATATATAAAAAATAATGAATAACAAGGAAATTAAAAATAAACAATTAAGAATTAAATTGTATTTTTAGTTAAATGAATAGTTTTAAATTTTTTATTTAATTATTATTATAAAAATAAAATTATATATATATATATATATGGGGTTTGCTAATATTTGCACTCCTCTTTTTTAGTTGGAGTGCATTGGCAACCTCCACCAAAATATTTAGGACAAAAAAACCAATTTTTTTATTATAAATAATTTATTTTAAGGATAATATAGTAATTTAATACTTAATTTAAAAATATATATCTTTTCTCTCTCTCTCTCTCTCTCTCTCTCTCTCTCTCTCATAATTATTATATTTTTTTTAATAATTAACATTAGACATTTATCTTCTTTATGATGAAAATATATTTTTTTAAAGAAAAATGAATAATTAAAAAATATATTATAAATTTTTTTATGATTAATATTTTTTTTATTAAAATTATGTATATGTTTAAATTATATACAAATGCAAATATCTTTATAAAGATAATAGTGTTCTAAAACAAATGTTTATATAAATTAAAATGATATAAGACATGTGTAAATATAAAATTATTTAAATATATATCAATATTCATAATTAGTTTTATATATATTTTACATATACATACTTACACGTACGTATATAAAAAAAATTATAAATTATAAACTCAACACCCATGCAAGACACGGGTTATTAAGCTAGTAAAGATAAAAAAAAAAGGTATATTAAAAGGGATAAACAATTAAAAAAATCAAGTATACTAATAAAAATAAAAGATGAATAGTATGAGATGAATGAGGGAGAAATTTTTTGAACTAATTGTTAAATCAAATTAAATTTAAAACTATAATTAATAAATATATTTAAATTTAAAAATAATAAAAAAAATAAAACCAAATTTTCAAGAAGACTAAGACAAGACATGTAAGTATGTAACTGGAAATAACTCTTCAAAATGCGTTTGTTCAAGAATTACTTTTAAAAGCACTTTCATTGAAAAATAGCTTCTAAATACATTCTCATTCACATATAAGAATTTTTTTTTTTAAATCAGCAAAAGTATATATTTATAGTGGTACTAGGAGTACCAATTCCATGAACAAAAGAACAAATACAAATTAGCACTCCAGTTTAGTTGGTATTTATGCCATGATTGTGGGATAAATATAAACTACTCTCTTCATTTCTTTTTATCTGTCGTTTAAAGTTTATTTGTAGAAACCAAAGAATACATTAATTTTTTTTTTATTCTAATAAAGTAATTATGGGATTTCCTATTTTATCCTCTTTTCATTTCTACTCTATAATAAATGCTTGTATAAATTCTTTAAAAATTATGAGAGAAGTCAAGGTATAATTGATAAAAGAGTAATTAATATAATCTTAAATTTTCCAAATGACAGATAAATAGAAATAATTTTTTTTCAAAAATCCGACACTTAAAAAGAAACGGCGAACATAATCAAGGCCCCGTACCATAAAACCAAAAATGGAAGAATGTGATTCTGTCCCAGATTTGCTCCCTATCACATATCACCAACCAAAAAAGATAGCCCGAGACTTTAATAGCATGCAATAACTAACCAATAGCATTCTGCCAATTGAACCCCATAATTAAGGATTCCTACCTACCCTCATTAATGACCAATAACCTGTGCCATAAATACAATTTCCAGATCCAAAATGAGCTTTAATCTCCACCGAACCAAAATCACAGCAAGCCCGCAACACCCTAGACAGATACATCCATGCCATTTGAAGACGGTCATCTCCCCAAGATACATTCCCCAGGTGCTACTACCCATTTGAAGGTATAAGCAAAGGTGTCATCTTTTCCTAAACTGTTTTATATTTTTTTTTTCAAATTGTTATTTACTAGTAAATATTTAGCCAGTTGTATTTTGTTTTTTAAAAAAGGAAAAGTTTGAATGGAGAATTAGAAAAAAGTAATGGTAGGATGGAATGATCACATTATTTAAGCGTCAAATTCGTACGCCCATGTCCACCACAGATAGGCAGACCTACACTCCTTTTTCATTGCATGACAACGGTCAACGGCTATTTTATAAATAAATAAAAAAAGTAAGAGTATAAAAAAAAAATCATAATCAATTACTTAACGTGGAGTCGAAAAATTTTCAGCCACACTTTTGTTTCGTGAGAAATTGAGAATACCTTTTATGCCTCTATTATTTACTATTGCGAGATTCAACTACTGAGGATTCAGTAGAAATGACATTATACTACTAATGATTCAGTAGAAGTGACATTATACTACTGATGATTCAGTAGAAGAGGATTAAGTAGAAGTGTCATTCAACTATTGATGATTCATTAGGAGTGGGGTCAATTAATGTTAAATTCGACAACTGAGGCTTAGCAAAATTGGCTTCGGATCATGCTGAGTTCGGTTAATTTTTTTTTATGTATATTTATGAGGATTAATTAAATATTAATTTGATAAAGAGAAAAATATTTCCCATTATTTTTAGATTTTTGGGCACATACATCAGTTAAAATCCATTAAGATCATGTTTCCTTAAAAATTAGAGGTGGTTCCTAGGCAGTTTTCAAGATTCAAAATACAGAACATGGAGCTGTCGGAGGTGGCAGGTCATGCTTGGGAAATCAGTAGCAGTTATCAACCATAATCAAACAAAAGGGTCCACCACAACTTACTTAAGTACTTAGGATCAACCAAATTTCAACTGACAGTGTGCTGAATGGGGAAGAAACTTACTGAGTAGGGTTCTAAAGCTACTTTTTATGCAGTTATAGGGGACAAATGTAGTAGAGTTGATGTATCCAATCTCTTAGCATATAAATAGATTTTGTACTTCATATTTAACACAAAATCAATCCAAATCAAACCTATTTTTATCATGCATTTTATTTTTAAAGCTTTCTGTCTTTACTGCTTTGCTTTACAACATTTCTTTTACTGTTTTCCTTTATATCTTTCATTTACATCCTTTCAACCTTTACTTTTCATGCAAATCCTATTTTTTCCTTCTTTTTCTTTTCACCTAAACCAAGCGCTTACTGAAGTAGTTTGACCCATTACTAAGAGGTAGATTTCCCTTCTTAGTACCAATTGCTTGACATTATTTTTGAATCGTGTTGGAGCCTTTAGCTGATCCATTCGATTAATTATTCACTCGACAACAGAGGGCTAAAGACCATCATGCTCTAATTATAATTTTTTAAAATAAATAACCTCAACCTATACTTTTTATATTAATTTATAATTATAATGGCTTATAATTTACTTGATTTGCTTTAGCTTATAAGTGTGTTTGACAAAAATAGAGGTGTACAATAAACAATTTTATGTCATTAGCTTATAGCTTTTCTTCATATTCTAATTTATTTAGCTTAAGGTTGATAGTTTATGCTATCTTTATTCCTATATATAATAATAAATAAATACTTAATTCATCAAAGATCAATAAAAGTAGTTAAATTAATTTATTTTAATTAATATTATCATAAATTTAAATTTCATTTAAAAAATATTCATATAATTTATTGGTTTAAGCAGTAGTTAGATACAATGGCACTACTTATAATTCAAGGAAAAAAAATTTCAACCAATGAGTTATAATGTTAACAACTCAATAAATGCATCCAATTTCATGAAAAATAAGTGATATCTCATTGATAGATTTCACAATAAATTAGGAATATAAAAGAAAATTAGCAAATACTACATTTGAAAATGGTCATATATTTCTTATAATTAGACGAAAAAAAATACTAATATTTGTTTCTTATATAAAAACATGGAGGTAGTATCTTATCAACTTTTCTCTCATTTTTACCCTTATTAATTTTATGAATTTCCTACTTTGACTTGTATCTCTTAAAAAAATATAAAAAAATTATATAAACATTTCACTTCATTTATATTATTCGATAAAAATATTTAAAATTAAATTAAAAAAATAATATTCTAATGTTAATGCTTTAATTAGAATTTACAAAAAAAATATATACCATTTTGTGTATTTTACATTTTCAAGCTAGTTCAATTGTTAATTTTATCAAACACTTTAGATTTAATCAACTAGCTTTTTAGGTATCACCTAGAAGTTTTAAAAAAAAAAGAATACTACCTTTGTCCCTATTTATAAGACGTTGTTGACTAATTTACGCTTATTAAGAAAATTAGTTAATCTACTCCCTCCGGCTTCGAATATAAGCAAAAAATTGACTTGAATTTTGGATTTAAATATAAGCAAATTTCAACCAACTTTAATTCATTTAATAAAATCATCTCCAAAATACCCTTTATTTAATAGGGGTTTTAATTTTAATAACTTCTTATTCTTGATATAAAATTTCAATGAAGGGCAATTTAGGAAAATAACTAATTTTTTAATTGAGATTGGTGCAATTAAATTTTGTTAACCAACTTTCTTAATTAATGTGAAACAATTTTCTTTTGCTTATATTTAGATCCAGAGGGAGTAAGTATTAGCATTAAATTTGTCTGTATTTGAAATATTTTTCCAAATTTACCCTTAAATAATTAATGCATAGAGAGAGAATAATAGTAGTGAAATTTTAATTTTATAACTAAACTTTTTAATTCTCCAATACTTATAAGAGAGACAAAGAGATAATTCATAGCATTTATTATTTATGGACTGAAATAATTAAGGGTGTTTTGGTAACAAAATAATTAATGCAAAGAACAATTAGAATAGAATCTTATAAAAAGGGATAAGAAAATTCTAAATAACGTCTTATAAAATGAGACGAAGGTAGTATAAAAAAATTAGGTTATGAGTTATAAACTAAATTTATTAGAGTCAACCTAGTGATGAACGGATTTAGTAACTTGCACGAGATTTTAAACTTTAATTTCAGTACAATCATTATTAAAAAAAAAAAGGCAAATGCTAACCAGTTCGGGCAGTGGTTAAGAAATTTGAAATAGAAAATTTTCATTAAAAATTGACATTAATTCATATATACTGTGATTTCCAATACACTTCTAATGTGATTTCCAATAAAAATCTTCTATTTTGAATTCCGTAAGGGCACTTGTCAGCAAGACTAAAAAAAAAAGTTATAAACTAGCTTATTAACTATATTTGCGCAGTAGAGTCAATGTTACTTTCAGACTAATAATATAATATATAGATATAGATATTCAGATGAGTTAATAGAAATTGTAGAGTGGCGTATATTGTAAAAGTGGGATACAAATAGGAACATATGCACATATTTAGCTGTATCTCATCTATTTTTTTTCAAATTAAAATTTAATAATTACTTCAAATATAATTAAACATAAAAGTCAAAGAAAAATAAATATAAAAAGTCATAAGAAATAAAAGAGATTTTTTAAATATATTTTTGAAGGACGGGATGAACAAACAGTGACGTCCAAGTAACCCGACCTCAAACCGAATTAGTGGAACAAACGGGTTAAACCCACTTGTCATCGTTCAACGTCCATGGCAGATCCAGTAACCTCCAGCCACGACGTCGCCGGCGACGCTTCTCCTTCTACCGCCGGGACCTCCGTCATCATCTCCAAACTCAAATGCCAACCTTCGCACGCGACACACTCCAGAGGTCATCGTTCAACGTCACCGACAACTACAGCGCTGGCGGAGCAGCCTCCTCTGCACCTCGAACTCCGCCAACATCCAAGACGAACACGAACGCAAACCCGACGTCACCGAAGCAAAACTGCCATAGCGGCCTTGTGTCCAGTCGCCTCCACCACGGAGGGCGGTGGATTCGGTGGCGGCGTGGCGGAAGCAACTTCCGGCCACCTCTCAAACATGAATCGGGGCGGTGACAAACAAACGCCACTCATATTTTAAACAAAATAAAAGGCATGCACTTAAATTAATTAAATACTATGTAATAAAGGATGTATAATAAAGAAACAGAAAACAATGAAAGGAATAGTAATCAATGCACATACAGTATTTTTCTTTTGGATAGAAAGTAATCAATGCACACATCTTATCTACTACTACTAGTATAAAGGAAATAAAGTATAAAAGTTACCAACGATCAAGAAGAATCTCTGAAAATGACAAATGAGCACGGAAATCGAAGCTCCAGTCACCACCGGTAATCTCTCAATCTCAATCAGACAGGATATTACTGTTACTATTTATATAATCCTAAAATTAAGGTAACTTTTGTCCTCAAGGGCCACCCTTGTAATTTTTGGGCCCGGTAAAACCGTCTTTTTTTTTTCATTGTAAGAAAAAAAAATATTGTAAAGAAATGATGGCATTTTTATGAATGAAAGTAATATTATTTTGAATTTTTTAATGCTAATAATATCGTTATACTTCCTCCGTTCTTAAACTCTTGATATTTTAGCTTTTGTTCCTAAACTCTTGATGTTTTACACATTTCAAGGCTCATTAATTATTTTCTTCCACATATATCTCCTATTTAACATGACCTAGATTTTCACAACTTCTTTCATCATAGATATTAAATGAGGGTATTTTAGTCTAAATTTATTGTTTATGAATAGTATTAAATGTTTCTTAAGTTGTGTGTATTAACCTTAAACATCAAGAGTTTAAGAATGGAGGGAGTACCAATTTTGAAAATTCTGGTAAAAAGAAAAATGAAATAAACTTATTACTAATTAGCATTTCTCTTCTTTTGTCCTTTTTTAGGTAAATAATAATACTACTTGATGTCATGCCAAGGTGAACAAGTTCACATAATTTGGTGATAAACACCAACCACACATACTAACAAGTGACACCTAATTATCCAAATTATCTTACTTCTTTTTAATTTTACTTGATGTCCGTTTAATGGCCACCTTCTTTGTTTACGCATAGCAGCTTGTTCCTCAACAGCCGGATTCAACCATGGGTCCTGTCCAAAGTGAAAGATTATCTATAATTTATAATTACTAAACAATCAAATTGTTTCCTAATAATAATAATAATAATGTCACTACTATATATCATTGGATTGGTTATTTTATATATAAAAAAAATCTAATAAAACTTTCTGAATTCTATATACATGCAATTATTTACTCCTATATATATAGATTAAATTTCTTACTCTATCTATAACATATACAAAAACAACTAATTACTGTAGAATACAAAAAATTGTTATAAACTTATACAGAAACCAGTAAAAGTATTGGTAAGTAATAATAATTTAAATTTCAATAATGTCACCCTAAAGATGATGTTCAAATCTTGAATCTTTAAATGACAATGTGATGCAAATATTTTGCTCTGACTAATTTATCCTCAATGATGACTTGAGACAAGGGAAATTTTCGTTCCTAAAACTTTAAAATACTGTACAAAGCAACAAAAATACACATTTGGTAAGTCGTAATTGCATGGGTAGTGGGTAACGGTAATTTTCATTTTAATAATGTAGGGAGAGCATATATTATACAATCCACTAAAGATCATGTGATTTTGGTCACTTTCTGACTCTTTATATGCATCCAATGCTAGTAATAGTAACTTTGTCGAGGATGAGTTTTTTAAACAAACAATTTGATTAAAAACATCATGCAGATCATACCCAATATTAACAGCAATCCAATTATACGAATTCAAATTTATTACACTTTATCGTCGGGTAATTCAAATTTTGTTTTGTTACCATTCCTCTAAAATAAGCTGGTGGAAGCACAATGTGACTACAAGATTGAGGTAAAAACAATTTGAGTATCAACCAAGTAATGTTGGAAACCAAGTAGTACCGCCTCCGCTTCATTAACATTAAAATTCCAAACTCAATCATCACAATGACTATGGATTTACACTATTTAAATTAAATTTAAATAAATAAATAAATAAATAAGACTAGTTGGTTTGTACTTCATACCCCAGAAAAGGTCTTAAAACAGTTGTGTCCCAAGACAAACACAAAACAAAATGGAAACAAATTCAACAAAAAATGTTTACCAGAATGCAAAATCAAGACAAAAATAATCAAAATAACAATTAAGAAAAGAATCACGAATCTGAAAATGCAAGGAAGTTTCGAGAGAAAAGTGAAACCGTTAGAAAATCTAATCTTCTCCTTCATAAAAACCGAAGTGTTGAAATGCAAGCTTCTACATCTCCTTCAGAGTACCAAGCTTCGAAGAGAAATGTTCCAATAAACAACGATTTGAATGAAGGAAAAGAAGAGTAGTCTGCCTATGCTGGAATGGAATGAGAACACTGAAAAACAAGAGTGGAAGACAGAAGGTTAGAAGGAAGAGGAAAGCTTTTTTTTGGTGAGCAAGGAAGAGGAAAGCTAAAACTAATCTATTATATTATTTCTATTACTATTTATCTATTATCTATTACTATCTATTAAAACTCTTCCCCAAATACTATTCATAGTGTCACATGTCATGTTATCATTAAAAAAATTTCCGTCTTTTTTTTTTTACATCTTAGTCATTGATTGTCTTTTCCTAACCACTAATATAATGGTTCATATCTTTCTAGATTTTTTTTTTAGTTTTTTTCTTTTATTTTTTTCTTTTTATATTTTTTTTACTTTCCTTTTTTATTTTTTTCTTTTACTTTCTTTTTTATTTTTACGTTGTTTTCTTTCTCTTTTTTCTTTTAATGTTTTTTCCCTTTTAATTTCTTTTTACGTTATTTTCTTTTTTTTCCTTTTATTCTTTTTACATTTTATTTTGGTCAACCATTATTTTTTATTCTATAACAATTCTATAAGGATATTTGATTAGGCTGAAGTTAGTAATTAATAGTTTTTTAAAACTAAAATAGTTAAAAATTTTATTCTATAACACTTTTAGACTTAAAGTTTCATAAACCAAAAGTTACACTAAAATTATTTGTTATCTAAAAATTTACTTTAGCTATTATATAGTCATCTATTATCTATTAATTCACACTAATGATTACTTTAATAATTTTGAACTTAAAGTTTACTTAACCAAAAAATTAAAGATAATAATATTACATCATTAGAGATTAAAAATTAATTTTATATATCATTAAAAAAATTATTTATATTATTAGTATGCTCCAATTAAATTCTTAAAGAAGTTTATATTCTTTACTTAATAAAAAAATAGAAATAATAATTAATAATTATTAACATGCTTTGCCCACAAAAAAAATATATTAACATGCTTAATTCAACATAAATTTAAAAATATTATTTATTCTTAAAACTTTATTTGAAATTTACAAAACTAATTATTTCTCTAAAATAACTTAAGTGAAACGTATATTAAGATTACTTGATATATGAATTAAAAAATTTATTGACAAGTGTCAAATAAAGAAAATACATTTATAATATTTTTGAATAATTTTATTATGAATAGTGCCAATTTAATTTCGTGTTTGAAGCTAAATTTTTACATATGTATTATTAAATTTAGGACACGAGATCGTTAAAAAAAAAGGTTTACGGCACGAGATTGTTTGAATCTTTTTGTTTTATTTGAGAATAACTTTACATTATTAATGTATAAAATATTTGTTTTTAATATTTTATTCATATTATTTTTAAAACTTAATATATATTTTTTATATTTTTATTCTTATATAGTCTTCCTAACAGATTATACGTGTCTATTTCTACAAAGAAAATTTGTTTGTCTATCTGTCTATTTCTATCAATACACAAATGGATAACATTAATACCTCAATTAAATATTTAAATAAAATTACAATGACTATTTAACTCTTATAGTAAAAGTAATTTTATAGAAAATATATTTTAACAGTAATTAATATATTTTTATATAAGTGTATATTACATACTATTGAACAATATGGAACAAACAAAACAATAATAATAATTACTAACATGCATAATTAAACACAAAATTAAAAAATATCATTTATTCTTATAACTTTTTAAAAAAATACAAAAAAAAAATATTTCTCTAAAATAACTGAAATAAGACGTATATTAAGCATGTTAATAATTTATATAAAGTTTTATATACCTATTATTCTGTTTAGGAAATAGGATAATTTTATTTTATTTATTTATTTGAGAATAACTTTACATTATTAATTTATAAAATATTTATTTTTATGATTTTATTTATATATTTTTTAAAATTTAAAATTTATTTTTTATATTTTTATTCTTATATAGTCTTCCTAACATATTATACGTGTCTATTTTTACTAAGAAAATTTGTTTGTCTGCCTGTCTATTTTTATCAATACATACACGGGTAGCATTAATATCTCAACTAAATATTTAAATGAAATTACAATGATCATTTAACTCTTTTAGTAAAAGTAATTTTATAGAAAATATATTTTAACAGTAAATAATATTTTTTTATATAAGTGTATATTACATACTATTGAACAATATGGAACAAACAAAATAATAATTAATAATTACTAACATGCTTAATTAAACACAAAATTAAAAAATATTATTTATTCTTATAACTTTTTTAAAAAATACAAAAAAAAAACATTTCTCTAAAATAAATTATATAAAATGTATATTAAGCATGTTAATAATTTATATAAAGTTTTATATACCTATTATTTTGTTTAGGACATGGGATAATTTGAATCTTTTTTTGATTTGAGAATAACTTTACATTATCAGTGTATAAAATATTTTTTATGATTTTATTCATATATTTTTTTTTTTTTACTTCTATTCTTATATAGTCTTCGCAATAGGTTATACGTATCTATCTCCTCTAAGAAATTTTTTATGTCCATCTACTTCTATAGATACACACATGGACAACATTAATATCTCAACTAAATTTTTAAATAAAATTACAATGACTATTTAACTCATTTAATAAAAGAAATTTTATAAAAAAATATTTTAATTGAGTAATTAATATTTTTTTATATTAGTGTATATTTCATTAACAAATTAAATAATATAGAGTTAAGAAAATACATAAAGTTATTTCTATTACACTATTTAGGACATGGGATAGTTTATTGTTTTAATTAATTTAAGAATAACTTTGCATTATTAACGTAGGAACTACGTGTATTTATGGTTTAATTTATATAATTTTTTTAAATTTAGTATGTACTTTCTTTTTTCACCTATCTATAGGTAGCATTTGTACAAAACATTGTGAAGATATGTAAAGGATTTTTCTTGGACAAGATATAAATTAATTTCTTTACAAGAATTTATGCAAAAAATTTATATTTAATATTATTTAAAACATATTTTTACTAATATCTCACATAAATATTGAAATACAATTACAATGATTATTTAAATATTTTAATAAAAGTAATTTTATAAAAAAAAAATGTAATTATATTTTTTATATACGTATATATTATATTAAAAAATAACATAAAGTTAAAGAAATATAGAAAGTAATTTCTAAAAATTAATATTTTTAAGATAAATAATATAAAAAAACTTAATTAATGAGTATTATTAAATTATTTGATTATAATATAATTGATCAAAACATTATAAAAAGATATTTATATAAATTTATGATTATATAACATAAAAAATAATAATATGTGATAACCCGTGCGAACGCACAGGGGTAACGTACTAGTTACTTCTACATCTGTCCATCACTTTTCTTATAAGCAGTTTCATGGAGTGGGTGTCAAAGAGCAGGTGCTAGTTTCAAACGGTTATTCATTTATATTGAAAAACTAGTTATTTGTATATAGAAAAGGTTGGTTTCACTCACCAATTATAAATCGTTGGTTAAAAGTTATAGTAACAATAATTGAAATTTTAATTTTAAAAAATAAAATATAAGTCGGCTTTTTATTGTTGTTTAATTGCAATTTTTACCTTCAATTTTTTATTTTTTTAGCAAATTTTACTCCCAATCAATTAATTTGGTGCATTTTACTATCAACTTTTTAAAAACTTGCAAATTTTACCTTCCACCGATTTACTGACGTGGTATGCTAAAATAATTGTACTTTTTGTCTCCAAGTTTTTACTTTTTGGCTATTTTACCCCTAACTCTTTTTTTTTTAAATTTTACGCCAACTTTTTACTTTTTGATGAATTTTATCCTCATTTTTTACACTTATCCAGCATGTCACGTCAGTACAATAGTAGAAGGTAAAATTTACAAGTTTTTAAAAATTTGGGATAAAATGCACCATATTAATTTGTTAGGGGTAAAATTCGCCAAAAAATAAAAAAAAAATGGGGTAAAAAATACAATTAAACCTTTATTATTTGGTCTGATACCCCACTCACTGGTTATTCTTTCTTAATTTGCATGTCATTTGTTTATAACATGCTGGTTTCAAAATATAAATAATTTGTTATTTTAAGTATGTTCAATTACTATCTTAATAAAAAAAAATACTCCCTCCGGTCCTTTATATAAGAAACAAATAACTAAATCATGAATACCAATAAAAATAGTTAAGTTAGTTAGTTATAATTAATAATGTCATAAATTTTAATTTTATTTCAAAAGTACCTCTTAAATTGATTGGTTTAAGTAATGGTTACATTAATGATACTGCACATCCACCAATAAGTGTAACTTGTATTGTTAATAGACCAATAAATGTATGAGAAATGAGTAAGTGTCTCATTAATGAACTTCACAAGATGAAGGGTAAAAAAGAAAATTAGCAATTAATACATCTTAAAGTGGGTCTATGTTTCTTATAATTAAGACAAAAAAAGAACACCATTTTGTTTCTTATAAAAAGGACCGGAGGGAGTAGAATTTAATGTTGATGTACTGACAGTGTAAAATAATTGTACACTGTCATTCAATAACAAATCACCATTTACTTGACTTTTAAAATAATTTTGTAAAAGTCAACAAACTTACCATAAAATGGTAGTTTGTGATTAAATGACTCTTAGTGCATAACCCTTTTTCTAAAAAAAAAAAAGTATGTTCAATTACATGGGATGACGCTCAATAGCTTGACATTTATCTAAACTCGGGATGGGATGGGATAACATTCTTTAGCTTGACATTTATCTAAACTAGTATTTATACTCGTGTTATGCCCAGGATTTTTGTTAGATCTGAAGTAAATTATAATAATTAGTTAAATTATACTTTACATTAAATTTATATTTTATAAAATATGTTTAAATTCATTTTTGTCATATATCACATACAGAAAATAAAGAAATATTTTTTATTTTATACATTCTTATAAATATTTAATTATTTAAATTGACTGAGTAAAATATATATTTTATTTTTTAGTTAAAATTTACAATTCTTTATTTAATTTGTTTGTATCTAAACATTACATTCTATATCAAATTATTTAATGGTGTAACTGTTGCTTAAGTTATACCGGTGTAATTTGATTCCTCATATATATATATATATATATATATATATATATATATATATATATATATATATATAAAGACATTATTTTGTATCATATAAGAAGTAAAAAATAAAATAAAATTGTTGTGTACAAAAAATTAATATATACATAAAAAGAAAATGAAATTTGAGTAAAAAAAAGAAAATTAAATTAAATTATATATATTTTTAGAACAATTCTAAAAGATAGAAAATTTCATTTCATTTTCTTTCCTGTTAATTTTTTATATTTTAAAAATAAAAGACAAAAGAAACACGACATTGACGTAGTTGATCTACCTTGATAGATTTATAATATATACATAATTAAAATATATAAAAAGAAATAATAAATGAAGAATTGATTTTTTTTTACAGAAAGAATTGATTATTCATAAAATAATAAAATGATAATGTATCTTAAAATGTAATATATATTTTTTAAATTAATAATATAAAGTGTTTATTTTTGCTCATTTATATATATATATATATATATATATATATATATATATATATATATATATATATATATATATATATATTACATTAAAGTTGGAGAAATAATAATCATAATAACAATAATAATAACTTCAATTAATTATGTCTAATATTATAATCACTCTTAGTCGTTTATTAATTAATTATTGAAAAACAATCTTATGTCTACATACTATGTTTATTTACTTTACTGGCTATTAATTTTTTTGATGGTATTGATCCGTAAATCCTCAACATTTATTGGCGGCTAAAAACCGCCAGAAAATGCATTCTAAATCAATTTTAATCTAGCATTTACTGGCAGCTATTAACCACCAGAAAATGCATTCACAATTTTCTTAAATTAAAATTTCTGGGGAGTATTGGATGTTACTGTTAAGATATAATATGATAGCGATTTAGGAGATATCATAAGATATGATATAATAGATATTTAGGAGATATGATAGCCTATATCTAGGAAAGTAGGAAACTTTTTATCTTTTATTATCTCGTAGGATTATATCTCTAAGATTTAGATTAGATTTGATTAATCTTTTCCTTTTTATTTTCTTATCTTGTATCTATATATATTCATACACTCTTTGAGTCAATAATGGAAAATTCACAAATTTTCAGTTATGTCCTTTAATCTTAACATGGTATCAGAGCCAGGCTAAGGTATCATGAAAATCGTGCTTCACCGGGGACCCACTGTCCCCAATGGACCCTTCTACTTGCCGCATCTTTTAAGGCAATCTTTTTCAGTTTTTCCAATGACTTTTCTGCTCTCCGTTGCCGGTTGTCGCCGCTAGCCACCGTCATACTCTCCAACGTTCCACCATTATTAAGATTGTCAGCCTCTCCTAGTTCTATTGTTGTCCTTGGGATGGTCAAGAACCGTTTTTTCAGCAGTGTTTGGTTGTTTAGCTTCTGTCTTACAAGATGGTTAAGCTTTGAGATGATTTGCTTCTGTCATTAGTGGTTAAGCTTTGAGATGATTTGCTTCTGTCATGAGTGGTTAAGCATTGTTTAGCTTCTGCTCTTGATGATTAAGCCGTCCTTGTCCCAGATGCACTGGCCCCGTCTTTGTCCCAGTTGCATTGGTCTCGTCCTTGTTCAAGATGCATTGGTTCGTCTTTGTCCCAGTTGCACTGGCCTCGTCTTTGTCCCAATTACACTGGCCCTGTCTTTGTCTCAGCTACACTGGCTACATATTTGTCCCTGTAATTAGCCTTGTCTTTGTCCTAGTTGCACTAGCATTGTCCCAATCATTACTCAATTGTTGTCCTTGGGGTTTGATCTGGTCAAGAACCATTTTTTTCAGCAACTACTTACTTGTCTCATCCATTGTTGCCATGGATATCAATTTATCCCAACCGTCTAATCAGTTTGAAGAATAATGTACTATAACAAGCTAAAAGCGTAGAAAGATCCATGGCAATAATGGATTTATTATTTTATCTATTAAAGAAAATTAAGGTGTTACAACGGTAGACTGAAAAAAAATAGTTAGAAAAAACAATCACGCTGATGGTTCTCCTACCAACTTAATTTGGAGAGCGCCGTGCAATGCAAAACCTTACCACCTTAATTATGAACTCCACAAGTAACATTAAGACAACGGCCGCTCCAGACACAAACAAAGGGGCTGACATTTTAACTGAGCCACACTTAAATCCAGACATTTCATCTATTAACGCTGCAATGTGATAGACGACAAAAAGTGTCATCTGCCAGTGCTGGAAAATGACCTGCCATATTCTGATCAATACGCACACCAACTTGCTTAGAGTTCTCATGCACAATTAGAGTTTCCTTATGTTGCCATTTTTTCTTAGGGTCTTGAGCATAAACCCATTTATTTCGGTTATCATTAGCATTTAGGGTACAAGTAAGAGCCATTTCTTCACTCCGTCCCACTGTATAAGAGCAAGTGCTGCCAGAACTCCCAAGAGCATAAACAAAATTGATTAGGGTTTTTGAGAGCAACGCAAGAGGTAGTAGCTCTACGAATGTTCGGGAGAAAGAAACTTCAAAACTGAAAAAAAAAATGTCTCTATCTCCATCTCCAAGTAATGATAAAGGGAAGAACAAGCTAATTCATTCAAATGGGCAGGAAGAGGCAAAGAAGGGAAATTGTGGTTCTTGTTCCCCCCACCATGTAATGGACATCCCTGGCCAAAATGATGTTACTATGGTAAGAAATTCTACTACTCAAAATGATGATAGTGTGTGGGTTGCCTTCTGGGGATTGCAAGTGGGCATGGTGTGCGCTTTAGGCAATCCTTGGGCCAAGATATCACAGTTTGATAATGGCTCAGAAGAACTGCGTTTATCTTTTGGGCAAGCATATTCCAAGTTTCTCCCAATCATAATATGGACTTCTGAGCTTTTCCTGAACTCCATTTACATTGCAAGACTCACCCCTTCATCGCCTATTTTTGCGTGCTCAAATGCATTGCTGACACTTTCTGTAGTATATCACATTGCAGCGTTAACAGATGAAATGTCTGGATTTAAGTGTGGCTCAGTTAAAATGCCAGCCCCTTTGTTTGTGTCCGGAGCGGCCGCTGTCTTAATGTTACTTGTGGAGTTCATAATTAAGGTGGTAAGGTTTTGCACTGCAAGGTGCTCTCCAAATTAAGTTGGTAGGAGAACTATCAGCGTGATTGTTCTTTCTAACTATTTTTTTTCAGTCTACCGTTGTAACACCTTAATTTTCTTTAATAGATAAAATAATAAATCCATTATTGCCATGGATCTTTCTACGCTTTTAGCTTGTTATAGTACATTATTCTTCAAACTGAATAGACGGTTGGGATAAATTGATATCCATGGCAACAATGGGTGAGACAAGTAAGTAGTTGCTGAAAAAAATGGTTCTTGACCATATCGAACCCCAAGGACAACAATTGAGTAATGATTGGGACAATGCTAGTGCAACTAGGACAAAGACAAGGCTAATTAGATAAAATAATAAATCCATTGTTGCCATGGATATCAATTTATCCCAACAGTCCAATCATTTTGAAGGATAATGTACTCTAACAAGCTAAAAGCGTAGAAAGCTTTAGCTTGAGGGGGTATGTTGGAAGTTATGACTCATCGGCTCTTCCTATTGTGCTGATATCTGAGTCTATAATGTCCTTGCATTACTTGTCTTGGGTTTCAGTCTACTCCCTCGCAACATCTGAGTTTGAAGAAGAATATTTAGTTTTTGGTGTCGTACTCTACGCATTGGAGAGTCCTCTACCTTGGAGTTGTTTTCATTTTTTTTATGCTTCAGTTATGTTCCAAGCTTGGAGCATTAAGTTGTATGCTCTAGCTTGAGGGGGAGTGTTAAGATATAATATGATAGAGATTTAGGAGATATCATAAGATATGATATAATAGATATTTAGGAGATATGATAGCCTATATCTAGGAAAGTAGGAAACTTTTTATCTTTTATTATCTCGTAGGATTATATCTCTAAGATTTAGATTAGATTTGATTAATCTTTTCTTTTTTATTTTCTTATCTTGTATCTATATATATATATATTCATACACTCTTTGAGTCAATAATGAAAAATTCACAAATTTTCAGTTCTGTCCTCTAATCTTAACAGTTACATAACCAGTAAATAAACCATAGTCAAAGAGTATAGTGTGCAACCATAAAACTAATTATGTTTCCAGAAATTACATGAATTAAAAAGTCCTCCAACAAAAAAGGTTCATCAAGAAGATGGGAAACAGTAACCAAGATTACAAAGAAATCCTTAATAGCATGAAACTTGCATTAAAAGCATAATAATGAAACCAGGATTTAAATCACACAGCAGAAAAATATAAAAAGACAATCTCATTAATATAATAAAGAAAGTTTTTTACAATTACATTAGATAAAAGTTGTAACACCCTAAGGATATTACCGTAACTACGCTTAATATTTCTAAAGACGCAAAAATTAAAAACATTTACACAACCATCTCATGCGGAAGCTAACATATAAACATATAAATTACAACTTGATTTAATAATTACAACTTATTTCTTGTAACATTTACATCATACAACATAAAAGAAAATTACATAGAAATATAAAATAACTAAGCTACATCTTTTATGACGAGGCTCCATGCTCCAACGACACACGCCATCACCTGTTTCCTAAAAGGAGGAAACTTAAAGGGGTGAGACATAAGGTCTCAGTGAGTGCTCTAAGACTCTACGGCTGGGTTAAACCCTTCTACCCGAACAATTCATCTATTAGTCTTTATGAATTTACCCTCTCCGAGCCTCTATCAAACTCTATTATTTCTATAGTTAGTCTACATCCATCGATCATAAACACTTTCCTATAACACATCTCTCATGCTCACTCTACTATGCTGGTTCACCATCATCAGTATCTTAGTATTTATTCTTTAACTAGCAAGTTACTTCCATTACTCCCTCTCACGTTAACTTCACTTTCCATATTCGTATTCTACTATCTAACACTTTCTTTGCATCAGTCTATTTCTTAATAGCAAAATACATCATGACCAATACTCACATAGTGTCGTTCTAGGTACATCTCTCTCTATGCCCATAAAGAGTCACATCCTATCCTATTCCATTACAAGTCTAGATATATATACATTCACAACATATTATGATTATGGATAGAATCATTCACACATCACATAAGTATAACATAAGGTATACATGGCATCCACTTCATAAACCACACAAGTCAGACAAAACTTACAATAATGCACGTATGCAATGCGACGTTTCATTCTCTTTTCTCATATGCATGTGGTACCAGTAAAACACTCTTGTGAAAGTAGCCTTGGAGTACGTGTGAGTCGATGAATAGCGACACCATGGGCATCCGACACTAACAGTCTCAACCAGGATGATACCCCTAGCGGCTCATCAGGGTTACCCAGTCTTGCAAGGATACTCCAACCCATGGGATTAGCATGAGTTTAAAGGAGATTCCAAACCAGATAACACCCCCAAGGTCAGAACTCATCGAGTTCTTCACGACCTCCCCAGTTAGGTTCATAAACAACTTTCAAAAACACATATATATCATGTTATGATACATGATTCACATAGATGTTCATGGCTTCATTAAACCTCACATCAAACATAGTGAGCCCATTCTTACCCCACATGGGCTAGGTCACTCACGGTCAAAATATCACCTGGGTCCATTCTCACCCCACATAGGCTAGGTCATCCATCTCAATGGCATCTAACATCATCTCTTAACTCAAAGTCAAAGACACTTAATACTCATACATCGCAATTCACACTTTAGGGATAATGTAAAGCATTCAATGATTGCACAACACTCACAAATCACCATTTCAAGTTATAACATCAACACACATGTATTCAATATCATTAATCAATCAAGTCAAGATAAGACAATTATCTACAACTTCTATTTTGGCCTCAAAATCTAGTTTTATAATCTTATATGCCTAAAATTAAGAACAACACCAACTTATCGCAGAATCCTGAAAGCTTGACCTTTGCTCACTAATTCGTTGATATCTAGAGTTCTAGAATTCCGATTACCGTGAAACCAAAGCCATTAGTTATATAACATCTAGGGCTATATTTCTTATGAAGACACCTAAGCCTAATTCGGTCGTTTTCGTAACTCGTTTTTCACATTAAAATCACGTTCATGGTTACTATATTCACATCTCTTGATTTCCATATCATTCTTCTAAACTATAATAAGATATCTAGTTCCTTCGATAGGTTAAGATACTTAAATATCTACAATTCAAACACAATCAATTTATCATCTCATTAAAGAAAACATAATGCTTCAGGGTATTCACAACCCGTCCAATTAAAATATAAAAGCGAAGGGTAGGGGAAAGCACTCACTTGGAAAACACGAAGATGATCTCCGACCGACCCGGGAGAGCTTGGTGGCGTTGTCCATCATGACCACCGCAACAACTCTTACTATGGCTAAAACTTGGGTGTGAGAAAAACACGATCCCAAGCCGCCTATATGCCCCAAGTTTGGAAACTCTAAGGGGGAGATAAAAATATTAACTATAAGGGGCTCCGCGCTTAACGCTAAGCCCACTTTATTCTTTGGTTCTACTAAGGCTTGGTGATCTCCTCTATATATATAGGAAGGAAGGGATTTATGAAATTATTTTGCCCAATGTGGGACTTAAAGGGTTTTTCATAATCAAGTGACCTACTTTAGAGCCGATTTTTTCTAAGATGGAAGCCGATTTTGGTTTCTAAGGTGTAGGGATAAATTGTAGCTTTTTCAGCAAGCTTTCCAACAACGCAAACGACACCTCATATTGACAACTACAACTCAAGATATAACGTAGTCTTTCTAGGGTTTTCATCATAAAGCTCATCACTATACTTGAACATTTTTCAAACATTCTAATTATAAGAACTTAATCTAACACTCCTCTAACACCAAATATAATAACTATAACACTAACATAATGTAATATAATAAAGATAATAATAATAATCTAACATCCAGACCAATAAGATCACAAATAACAACAACAGTAGCAATAAAATACACACGACACACGTGCATAGAAAAGCACAAACACTATCACAACATAGGTACATGCTTAGGACAAAACCAATAATATACAAGCAATAATAACTAGAATTTATAGAAAATATAACAAAAGAGTCCTAATAAGGGTTCTCCTTAAGGTATATTCCTAGTACCCAAAACTTGGGGTGTTACAAAAGTAGTTCAGGGGTAGATGTATTAGTTGTCAGTTGCGTGGGCTAGGTTTGACTTGTTTCTTGAGTTCATTAATCTCATTCTAGAGAGTCCTTTGTTCTAGAAGAAACAAGGATAAGCCAAACAAAATGTTATGAGAACATAATAAATGCAGACTTATGACTATTGCTTGAACTTATAAACCAGAGCACCTCAAAACAAGGAAATTTTATAAACCTAGTCACCTAGATCAATAAGTATATTTCCATTCATATAGTACCTAATCACATAATGTGTCTAATACATTATCTGGTATTGACAGCTGGTATTGCAGCCAGAAAACAAGAATGAATTATTTCACATATAGAAAGAAAAATTTAATAAACCTTTTGCATTGTGCAGCAATAATAGTAATAATTTTTTAATTGCAGAACTAAGTCACTACTTATAAAAGAACCAATCAACTATGGATCGAATGCCAACATCTGATGAGACCTTGCACCATTCAGACAGAACTTCATTAACTTTGCAAACATTACGCATACACCCCCTTATTTAGAATGTAAACAAGAATAAACTTGTTATTTGTGACTTAAAAAAACCCAAAAACAAAAGTTACCAGCAAACCTCTTAAGTACATGATGAGTAGCATGTTGAACGCGCTTCAGATACTGCCAGGCCAGAAAACAAAAGGTCATTAATATTAGAGAAAAAAACTGTGTGAAATTGTTTCTGATAAGATATAAACCTGCTGCATTATGACCAATAGAATGAGCATAGGTAATCCGATAATCACAATTTGCAAGCTGCATGGAAAAAGAAAGTTAAGTTCATGAACTCTTTCTATTTATTTATTTTTATTATAATAAATAACCCATTTATTAAAGTTTGAGTTCTGTTACCATATCCACTCTTCAGAATCAAACAAGAAGGAATGACACTAGGTACCTAACACAGTATCTTTTCTTGTGTCACTTTATGGTTTTTTCTATATCTGGTCTTGGCCTCCCATAATCTTGTAAAGCAACAGTACCACACACTGCAAGATATATAAACAATGAAACATAACAAAGTACATGTTCAAAAAAAAAAAAAACACTGTCGAGGGACTTACAACTGCAAGACTGAACCAGACTGAGTAACACAGTCAAGAAAACACATGATGATGTTAGTCAGAAGACATTAATCAAATAAATAAAAACTTAAGGAAAAACATAACATTATTATCAATAAGGATTTAATATGATAGGAGGTAATAGGAGAAGGAAGAAAAAATCCTTGTGAAAATTGAACCACACCCTGTAGAAAAATGACAATCCAAATGTCAAGTCCAGAAATAAACTAAAACAACAAAAATAGAGCGATGATGATTGATTGATGAAAAATTAGAAATAACCCTATACTGATTTCAGTATCTTAAATGTTAGCTAGTATGCATTAATTAGTCCTTATCTTATTGGCTTATTGATTAAATTCTTTAAGAATTATTAAGGGCCATGTGGTGTATCAATAATTGTTAGTATAATTATATATTATATATTATTATACTACAAGAAGAGCATAATTAAAAACATAAAGATTCACCTGAGAAGCATCTAGTACAAGAAGAGCACCCTCACATGCAGGGACTGATAAAAAAACCTGGCTTGAATCATTAAGGAAGAAAACAATAGATCAAATATAATCATCTAAGACACATGCATCAGATAAAAACCATAACATGATATATGATTGATCCAAACCTAGCATAGTAAGTGTGCAATTTTTTTTTATCAAAACCCTTATTAGCAATGATCTGTTGATTGGAGAAAAAAATCAGAAAGCAAAATTATTGTTAACTCAAAAGTATCCATTTCAAATAATAATAAAAATTAAAATCCATGAAAGGAAACTTACTACAAAAAAAGTTATGAAACATTGTGCTAATAATAACTTAAAAGCCTAAGATGTTTAGACTAATTAACCCTTTAGGCTAAGAAACTACCGCCTAAACTTATATAACACTAATTACTAATGAAAATTTGTTAACCATAAATACATTTTTTTTTATTTTGTTAAATTGAATGGATCAATTAAAGTTTTCCTAAAACTGGTTTGTTCAGGGTTTTAAAAGCAACTATTGTATAGGCTCTATAAAAAATAACGCTTGACACTACTAAAAGTAAATTATTTAAAATTAAAATGAAAATTAAATCTGTTTAAGATACAAATTTGGCACTGGGGTTCATGCACGATTTTAAAAGTAGCCTGAAATAATCCTATCTCTTTTTGGAAAAAATAAATAAAAAGGATTTCTAACCTTCATCACAGGTGAGCAGGTTTAAAGAGAGAAAGAAAAAAAATGAACTAAATTAAGAGAATTTTTTTATTTATTTATTGCAACACAGTGATATTGTTACTTATGAGATGAGAGTGAGCTTGGAGAGTTGATCCAGAGAGAGAATTTCCTGATCAAGTCTGTGAGTACTTTGTGGGGAAGTATAAGTCTTTGGAACCTGCTGGAGGTGTGCTAAGTTCCCTGATCAAGTCCTTGTTTCTCCTGAATGTAAAGGTGCAATATTGGCAGGATTATAACCATTCTTAATTTTTGACACCCCATTAATTCCCTACACCAAGCACGACTTACTTGATGAATAAATTGATTGACAATACAAAAGTAATTAGCACTAATTAATTAGTAATTAGAGATGGTACAGACCTCAATGTAATTCATCAGATAAGAACAATGCTGGCCTAAAGGTCCCACATATATTTCCTCACCTCCACACTTCAACAGAAGTAGCTGTAATATTGCAATATATATGTTCAGCCTTGAGACACTAAATTTTGTAAGCATGTTAAGAGAAGGAAATGACCACTGACCTCATCAAAAGCATCAAATATATCAATGCTAGGCTGGTGGATTGTGCAGACCACAGTTTGCCCAGTATCAACTATCAACTGTATTCCTCCCTATTCTCATTACTATAGCAGCAGCTCTGGCATGAAGGCCAGAGGTAGGTTCATCCATGAATATAATAGATGGATTGGCAACAAGTTCAACTGCAATTGTTAACCTCTTACGCTGCTCCATGGATAGGCCTTTCACTCCAGGCAATCCCACCAAGGCCATTAACCTCTTAAATATTCTTCTCCCTATGAAGATCTGTTTCCATATATCTCATTAAATTTTTGCCATAACAATCCTACTCCAATTTGAAATGAACATATGTTAGTTATAAAAAAAAGGGTAAAATATGTTTTCAGTCCCTATACTTTCACTAAAAATTGGTTTTAGTCCCTGTACTTTCAAATCGATTATTTTAGTCCTCGAACTTTAAAAAACATATGAATTTAGTCTCTTAACAACACTAACATTTATAAAGGAAAGGGACTAAATTCACATGTTTTTCAAAGTTTAAGGACTAAAATGGTCAATTTGAAAGTACAGGGACTAAAATCATTTTTTAGTGAATGTATAGGGACCAAAAACATATTTTACCCTAAAAAAAATATACATAAAGTTTTTTTCCAATAAAACAAACCTTCTACTGAGTTTCTATTGTGACCCCCATTTGCTCAATTTGATCTGACATAGGCTAAACAGAAGAAAATCATGCACCAATGAAAGGTAGAAAATGATTTTAACTACCCGATTATGAAAATAAACACCGAACCAATTTATATCCACCAAAGAACAATATAAAAACACTTGCTAGAAAAATAGAATGTCCATGGCACATAACAAAAATGATCTCAGAAGCTGAAAGTTACATGGAATGATGGTACTACTCTTGATGAATTATTCATATTGCAACAACAGGTAACAGACACAAAGGAAAATAGAGGAAAATAACCTTCTTTTCTCTCTCCTCCTTATAGTATTTTTCCTTTGGAATATAGATTCCATTTTTCTCGAGTGTAGCATAAACCTCTCATCAAAGTCACGAACTTCATGATTTTCATCAACGATAAGACACTTTAGCAAGAAATCTTAAGAACCTAGGAGATACTTACTATAGCAACTACAAACAGCTGTATCTGAAACATAAGGCTCTCCTTGAAATATCAGTCAGAGCCAAAAAATTTCATTAAATGTGCATATGCAATTTCACTAAATCTTTGTTGATATGATGACATGATAGAAATAATGATACAAGGATTAATAAGAGCTTTGGAAATAAAAAAAGGATATAAACAAAAGAGATAACTGAAAAGAAAGGAATGATTATATTACAAAACTTGGTACCTATTGAATTGAATCCTATATATATCTTCAATAGAACCTAACAGCAATATCGCTACAAAAGAAACATGCATGCTTTTCGTAATAACATGGAAATGCACACAGAGTATAACAGTGTGAGAGCTGAAAGGGGGTTGGTTACCTTCAGAGATGGCGTTGCACTGTTTGAGCGCATCGAGAGCAAAAGTGAAAGGATTGAACAGGCGAAGCTTAACGACCGTGCCAAACCTATTCAGTCTGAAACAGAGTTCCGAATAGCCAAAAATTCAGAAGAAGAAAATGAAGCAAAAAACACAGTCACAAAAAGAAAGAAGAATGGAATAGAAACCCTAACCCCCAATCCAAAAAGAGAGAACAGTGAAATAACTAGAGTGAGATCAATCAAAGACATATATAAAGACCTAAACCCGAATCTGAATCGAAATCATAGGTTTAAGCCCTAAATCGAAGAGATAAAAATCCCAAAAGAAGAGAGAGAACGTGATTTCAAGAGAAACGCAAGAGAGAGAAACGTAGTTCTGAAGTAGGAGTGACACGTTGCAACTATATTTTGTATCTTTCGATATTTAACCTTAGATATTTAAATTTAAAATAAAGCATAAGACATGTGTCAAATTCTGACGGTTGAATCATTAGTCACAAATTATGTTATTTTCTAGTGGTTTTCAGTCACCGCCACAAATGAACCGTTAGTAGTAACACATTTTCTTTTGCTTAAATATGTTTTTAGTCCCTCAAATATAAGGGTATATCAATTTTAGTCCTCTAAATTAAAAGTCATTTTTTTTAGTCCCTCAAATATGAAAAATGTTTTTTTTAGTCCCTCTCCTTGGATGCCTTAGTGTGAATTGAATTTGTAATTTGTAGGGGCTTTTAACTACTAGAATTTGATTTTTAATTTAGATTTAAAACATGATTTATGGCGGCTATTTTTTAAAAAATTGTAAAAATCATATTCATCTTTTTTCTTCATCAGCCAAAGAACAAAAATCATCTTTATTTTGAACAGATTCTCGTAGAAGTCAAACATATCCTATAATTTTTAACAATCCTTGCAATCATACAAAAACTGTTGTAAAGAAACAAAGTCAAATTATGTGAGAAGGAACAAAAAGAGGAACAATCCATCTTTGTCACCCCTTATTTGAAACAAATCCATATCTACATAAGCAAAAAGAGGATGAAAATCAATCAGATCTGAATGAAAATTGGGAACAAAGAGCAGTTCACATTCTGGAATCAAAGCCCCACAAATCCCGGTCCTCTGTACCAGAAAACGCATTTTCCATTTGCAGAAGATTCTAGAGCGACACAGTGGTCGCGACACTTTCGCAATGGTCATCTACGGTGGAGGAAGCATCAGGTGGCCAAAAAAAATGAAAGAAAGAGCCTCTCGCGGCGGTGAGCTGTTGAGCGCACGATTCGACAACTTTCTGAGCAACCTCGGTTTGTTGTTTCTTGAAGCGAGCGCGCGGCAGTGGTGATGGCAGTGTCAACTTCTCTCTCCAAGGGTCAACTCGTTGCTAGGAAAGCTTGATGGTGCGGGCTTGGTTGGCGCAAGGGAGGCTTTGAAGATGGTGTCATCATCGACGAAGATGACTTTGGTGAGAAGCTTCATCAAATGGGAAAGGGGGTGCGAGGAGGAAGAAGGGTTCAATCTGAAATGAAATGGGGATGGGGTGTGTGCGAGCAAAAAGGGTGAGGGAGAAAGAAAGAGAGAGTTGAGTTTCGTGAGAGTTCCCTTTTCTCAATCTCAGTGCCAAAGAGAGAAAAAGCAATGCTTCATTTATACTCCTTACTCCTCTAAATCTGGGCCACCGTTCGAACAAACACCGCAGGATGTATTGGACCTTCCTGGGTTTCAACTTTGAACCTTCCTGGGAGAGATTTGAGATTGGACGTCATCTCCATCAAATTTGTCATATTCAAATTTGTTATGTTTATAAATTAAGGAGAAGAAATGGGAAATTGAAACGTTGGTGATGGGTGACGTGAGTAGTGGTTTCCCAGAGGAAGTTATAGGGCCTTATTGTTTTATGTGTTGATAATGAGAAAAGCATGTGGTCGTGGTAGACATAAGGCATTGGCACGACAAGAGGAGTATCATGATGTTTAATTGTTTTAGGTGTTCCTAATACGTGGTGGATTCATTTTCTGGGTTTATGATTAATCAAACAAATACATACTTATCAGTTTTTAATTTTTTTTTCACAATTTGTGGGGGTTTTAAACCCCCACAAATTGTGAATTTAATATTCCATGTTTGGCGCTCACTATTGGCATCTAGGGAGAGGGACTAAAAAAAGTATTTCTCAAGTTTGAGGGACTAAAGAAAAGCAAACTTTAATTTGAGGGGCTAAAAAATATTTAGCCCTAATTTGAGGGACTAAAAACATATTTAAGCCTTTTTTTTGTAGTGATCACTAGATCACTGGACACTGAGTGTACTAATCCATTTGTTAGACATTGTTTGCTAGTCAGTGAACCTTTTTCCATACCTTACTATGTGTTATATAGGTGGAGCTTGAGGAGGCTTGTTCAAAAGAATAGTTGGAGTTATAGCTTGGAGAGGCAACTAAAATAGTACTTAGGTAGAGCTAAAAGTGGCTAGATAAAAAATACTTGTAACTTTGAAAATTATAATGAAACTTGGTGGGTTTGTCAAGAACTGAACATAGTCTCAGTGGTGAAGACGAACCAGCATAATAACATTCGTGCTCATGTTCTTTTTGGTTTTCTTATTATATATATATATAGCAAAGGTTTTCAAAAGTTTTATATAATTTGTTTTATCAGACAAAGCTAATCAGCCAAAGTCTGAGCTTTTCGAAAAGAATTGTAAAAACAGTTTTAAAACACAATTCAATCATCTTTCTTGTGTTTTTTCCTTACCTTTAAACACCTCAAAAGCCCAAAAATTTAGTTTTATACAACTAAAAATATTAATTAATTATTCTTTCTAATTATCCTTTAAAAAATAAATCAAATTTTGTCTATAACATTGCCTCAGGTTTACGCAAGTCAAATGAGAGAGCTAGTAGTCTATAACTCTCCATAAAAATATCTAACCAATATTTGTTCATTTTTTTATCATAAAAAAACATTATAAAAATCTAACCTTGACCAAAATTGTTTGGGTAAAATATGTTTTTAATCCTTATACTTTCGTTGAGTCTTGTTTTTAGTCCCCGAACTTTCACGTCGTGAAATTTAGTCCCTAGACTTTATAAAAATCATATTTTTAGTCCCTCCTCACAAACTGAAGTTAAAAAACATGCAGAAAAGGAGAGTAAGTCCAGGAGGGACTAAAAACACTTTTTTTTTAAAGTTCGTGGATTAAATTGTACAATATAAAAGTTCAGGAACTAAAAATAAGATTCAACAAAAGTATAGAGATTAAAAATGTATTTAACTGTTTTACCACAAATCTTCTTCTTTTCCCTACTACAACCGAGACTCTATTCTTCACTCCTTCACTCTTTCTTTTTTTTGCTAAAATATTTTGTCGTCCTCACAAAATTGGAAATGCACACTTTTCGTCCCTGCAAACTTTTTAGTACGTTTTTTGTCCCTACAAAATTAAAATGTGTCAAATTTTGGACTAGAGCTAAGTTCAGACCTATACGAGGATTTTTAGTGGTTAAAAACTGCCACAAATTACATAAAAAGGGTCACAAATTGCAAAAAAAAAATGCAATTTGTGGTGATTTTTCTACAATTTGTGGCGATTTTTAACCCCCAGAGATCCAACCACCACAAATTTCAAAAACATCGCCACAAATTGCATAATGTAGGCTGAACTTAGCTCCGAACCAAATTTTGACACATTTCAATTTTGCAGGGACGAAAAACGTACTAAAAATTTTGCAAGGAAGAAAAGTGTACATTTTCCAATTTTGTGAGGATGAAAAACATATTTTAGCTTTTTTTTCTACTCGCTTACACACTCTAAATCTTTCACTTGCAAGAATTAAAAACATAAAGGAGGTTCTCACCCAAAAAAAACATAAAGGAGGTTTATGTCAAGTATTCTACTTCAATCCCTGCTAGTTTCAATTTTTTTTCTCTATTTGAAGTTTTAGTTTATATTATTGTCTTATGTTATTGAATTAAAAAGTTCTTTGAATATAATTTTTTTTACGTGATGGTTTTTAGGAACAGGGCATTTACCTATCTATTACTTCTATTTTTTTTTGATAGAATCTATTACTTCTATTACGAAAAAAAAGATACTACCAAAATTAATTTTTTGCCCCAACTTTACACATGTCACTATTTGGGAGTGTAACACCCTAAAAATTTGCAACTAAGGATATATTAGATATTGTGTTAGTATATATTGCAATAACTAAATAGATATTGAGATTAATTACAGTTGAAAATTTAATTTAGTTAATTAAGAAATATCTAAAAACTTTGTATGATTTTATGTGGCAAATTTCGGTAAAATTCTAACTAAAATTTAATTATACTATGTGTGATTGCACTATGTAAATTTATACTGTGTAGAGATAATTCAATTACACGTTTCCCTAAGATAATTATTCACAAGTGAAATTTAATTTAATTGATTAAGAAAATTTTAATTTTAATTTTAGTGAAATTCAAATTTAATTAAAATCTAATTTTTACACTGTGTGAAATTGTACTGTGTAAGATTGCACCGTATAAATTTACACTGTGTGAGGTTAATTTGAATTACATTTTTCTAGATAATTAACACATTAAACAAGGTTAATTAGTGTGTGATTAGCCATATTTAGTAAAAGTAAAATTAACATTTTTGCCTAAATCAACTTTAACCATTAATAGCTAAAATTTTCAAAAGCAATTTAGCCAAAATGGCTTTGCTTGGCCGGATGAGCAAAGTCTCACTTTGCCAACAATTTCATTCAATTCCCACACTTTCAATCTCTTGGATTTTTAACACCCTTGGACCAATGACCTGCACCCCCCTCCCCAACGTGTAACTATAGCACCATTTCAAAAGGAAGACAAAAAAAAAAAAAAAAGGTAAGAAGGAGACTTATATGTGTCTTGGCCGAGAGTTTTAGAGAGAAAGGCAGGAGCTTTTGGTTCTTGTTCTTCAAGCAGTGTTATAGCTTGTTTTGGGTAGTTTGGCCTTAAATATTTGGGTAAGTAAACTCAAAATTTAATTTCATCTAATCTATATTTTCCTCTCTAGAATTTCTAGAGCTACAATTTTATGGTTTTGATTTTTCATTTAGTGACTAGGAAAATTTTTAGACACAAGTGTCTATTTCTTGACTTGCTTGGAAATTTTGTGTTCATCACTTGAGGTATGGAGGGGTTTCACTTTTTCTCTAAGTTATTCTTGTTTTCTTGTTGAATGTTGATTGTTGTTCTTGTTGGTGGCCTTTAGACACCATGGGTGTCACAAGAACATGTGAAAACCTTGAAATGTGCTAGATGCTACTTTTGCACTGCAGCAGTGTTTTAATTTTTTGTATTGGTTTTCGTGCATGTTTTTTATGATGTAAATACACTTTTCTATTTTTTGATGCCTCTGGATATCATGGTAGTTTTTTTGGAATTTTTCAACCACTGCAACTATTTTTACCCGAATTATTTTCGAAAACGGTTGAATATGGAAAATGGGCTATTTTGAATTTTATAAAATTTTGGGATGGAAACTTGGAAAACTGGAAATGTGAGTTTACTTTATAAATCATGGATACCATCTTATAATTTTTATAAAGTCAGAAAAATTTGGGAATTATTTTTACCAAATTAATCTTTAGAAAACCGAAAAGCTGGACAGTGCAGAAAATAAATGAAAAATATTACTCCCTCCGGTCCTTTTTATAAGAAACAAAAGAGGGTTCTTTTTTGGTCCTAATTATAAGAAACATAGACCCACTTTAAGTTGTATTAATTGCTAGTTTTCTTTTTTACCTTTCATCTTGTGAAATCCATTAATGAGACACCTACTCATTTCTCATGCATTTATTGGTCTATTAACCATACAAGTTAAACTTATTGGTGGAGGTGTAGTGTCATTAATGTAACCACTACTTAAACCAATCAATTTAAGGGGTACTTTTGGAATAAAATTAAAATTTGAGACATTATTAATTATAACTAACTAACTTAACTATTTTTATTGGTCTTGACGATTTAGTTATTTGTTTCTTATATAAAGGACCGGAGGGAGTACTTTTTATGAGAAATTGGCTTTGAGAAAATTATATGATTTATTTTGAGCCATTTAGAGTGTTCATGAAGTTTTCCAGAATTTTGTAAGCACTTTTTTGTAATTATTGGTATTTTCTCAATGTAAACTCTGTTTTGGAACAATAATGATATTGAAATTCAAAAAGTGAATTTTTAGTAGTTGGTTTATGCTGAAAAAATTATATGTGATGCTCTACATGCTTGAGATGCTCTCTGGAAAATTTGGTGGAAAACGGATTTGATCTTATATTTTCTAAAATTCTCGAAATACGTTTTACAGAGTGTGTCCAGCCTCTGTTTTTAAATCTAAATAATTATTTAGGAATTGAATTTTTGCTTGAGATTTTTATGTGAAGAAGTATTTATATAAATGTGTATTTCTGCAAATTTTTGTAGAATTCCAAGTTGATTTAGTATATCTAATAATTTATGAAGCATGAATTCAGCTCTATGTGATTAATTGTAATGTGCTTGAAATAAAGTGTTGTGGTTTGACTTATTTGTGTTAATAACGAAGTATTCCACCTAAAAAGGGGAAACTTCATATAAATGTGAGTGTATTAGTTACTGATGATTGGTGCTTGAATTGTGAGTTATTGATTATTGTTGTTTATCTTATTATAACTGTAAATTGGAGACCGGGAAGAATGTGATCATCGGGCAATGAGTACTGGATAATTTCTATGTGCATGTGAATTTTGTGATGGTTTGTCGATTGTGGGAACAAAAATCTTATATTCTTTTATGGGAACAAATGGACTCCAATGGAGCGCATTTGTGATGCTAGAATGTCGTTCTAGTAACTAATAACATTCACTACAAACAATAGTGAATCAATTATAAATGAGAAGAGTGTGAACCTAATAATATTATGGGTTCACTACTACAAAAAAGACTTTTAGATCGGTTAAAAATGACTTTTTAGATCGATTGTACGGCCGATGTATATTCGAGCGATATAGAAAGTCTGACGTTTTAGATCGGTTGTTAACCGATCTAAAAAGTTTACGTTTAAGATCGGTTATTTTAATGACCGATCTAAAAAGTCCACGTGATAGATTAAAAATAGAACTTTTTAGATCGGTTCATTAGTAACCGATCTAAAAAGATAACTTTTAAGATCGGTTCTCTACACTAACCGATCTAAAAAGTTATACTTTTTAGATCGGTTCTCTGCATTAACCGATCTAAAAGGTTCACCTTTTAGATCGGTTATATACATAACCGATTTATTTATTTTTTTAAATTTTTTTATAAATAGTATACGTTCTATATATTTTCCTCCCTGTAAACAGAAACCATAGAGCCACATACCACAGCACAAACAAACTTATCACATCACAACTAATATATTTTCTTAATCTATAAAAGCAAATACTCATTCTAAACAAATTATAATCATCATTCTAAACAAAAAATGTACTACTCATTAAACCTTAAAATATATACACAACACAAACAAATTTATCACAACCTTATATATGTGTTAACATATAAAAACAAAAGTACTCATTGGGTTCTAAACAAACATTCTAAACAAATTGTAACAAGAAAGCAACATTCTAAACAAATAAGTTTACAAGTTACTAATTCCAAGAAAAAAAGTTGCCCAACGTTGTTGAATGTTAGCAATATCCTCCTCGGGTATTGGACCCGCATTGTTGAAGATCTACAATTTCAAATAACATAGATAAAATATTAGCTCATGAACTAAAAACAAAACATAATTAATCTAACTTGTTGAGAATTGCATTACATCTTTCCATGAATCAACAATATTTGCCATGACAATTGTGAGCATATGCCTCATAACATAATATCCACACTCATAACCCCCAGATTGCGTTTCACACTACAAATGAATATCAAATTTGAATATAATTAGTAACTATTTAAGTATTATAAATTGCAATTGATAGTCGGTTTGTAAACTACTTACACGGGGAAAAAATCCATGTGGGCTTCCCTCTAGATCCTAACTGCAAACCCACCAACCTCTGATATCCGTCCATATCTCTAACATAAGAAAATAATCATGTGAATTGCATTATAGGTTTTAGAGTTATAAACACAATCAAATTTTTTAGAAATAAAAGCTTACGAATCAATTGTGTTTTTCATTTATGAGTCGATCATCTTCTTATGTAACGAACACAATAACACCACAACATTTTGCTTAGGACAAATAATCAACAATTGCCAGTGGCTCCTACATTAGAGAACAATTAGTGACCAATGACACATACTTGATTAATACGTAGAGACTAAGTCTTGTCTTAAATTTGACGAAATTTCGGCAGCATTTCACATTGATCTCCAAGTACACGAAATGAAAGTGGTGACGTAAAATCCACCACAATCAAGTATGCACCCCGAGAACAAAACGAAATGCACTAAACAGAAATTACATCAAATTTAAGATGAGACTTAACCTCTACGTATTAATCAAGTATAAAAAAATAAATCTTCCCAAACTGTCCAACCGGACAATTCGAGATTCAATACAACGATTAATGCTTGATTAATCATTGTATTGAATCTCAAACGGGAAACTAAGGTTCACTCATAATGCATAAAACCAATATAAAGCATGTAATTAAACAAACAAGCTATAAAACATACAAAACATGTCTTATTCCTACAACATATTCGTATAAACATATAAAGAACTTTATAATGAGAGTCGATCAAGAACATACCTTAAACAGCAAGCAAGTCCTCAAATGAGCACAAGAAAGAAATGAGATTAAGATGAGGTACCTATTCCACACAATATAACAACATTTAGAAATCATGTCCAACGTCTACTACTAATACTACTCATGGAGCTAAGCTAATTAACCACACAATACCAAACCTAATTAGCAGCAGTCAAAATTGGGCACGTACACACAAATTAGCGTTAATAGTTTATTTTCACACTCATTTCTTATAATTATATAAAATTTTAAATTATTATAGTTTAATAATTTAAATTATAATTAAAGAAAATTAAAATTACACTTTTTACTAAATTTAATTAATTCTTAAATTTTCTATTTCAATATAATATTCAAATGTTAATGTATGACTTATTTAAAATCTATAAGTAAATTAAATGTTGCAAAAAGTAGGACAAATTCAAAACACTTATTACTAACACTACACAAGTTAAACGAACCTGTAATGAAAATATATATTAAAAAAACGTGATTTGTATATTAAACATCATTCTCTGGAGTACGTAATTCATGTCACCCTTTTCATGCTCAAAGGCAAATGAAATTGTAATAAAATAATTAACTTATCCAAATACATAACAATTAAGATAACGTATTATGTAATTTCTATTTCTACTTATCTATATATTAAAGGATGATGGTAACTCATGAGCACTAGTGAGGGGGTATCTTTCAACCAGCACTAAATAACGTGTCTAATTTAAAAACTAAAAAAAAATTGCACTAGTCATTACTAAATGAATATTTATGCACTTTGAACAAATTTAAATGAGTGATCTCATTTCATGAACTAATAGATAGTTTCTTAATTTTTTTAGAAAAAGAAGACTGAGACAGCCCCAATAAATATACGTCAACCAACAGCAGCAGGGAACCTATTAACCTTTGCCAAATTGCCACAAGACAAGCTATATGTACCACGTATGACCAGTCAAAATGATGACTATAGTATCAGAATCGCCAAAAATCAATTATATAAAAAGAGTGGGGCAATGCAATTGCAGTGGGGCAATGCCTTTTAACGTGACAGAGCAGATCAGAGTAGCTAGCATATCAGAGCAACATAAAAATGACAAATTACATATTAGGATGATCTTATATATAATATCTCATAATTTCAGAGTCACCATTTCAAATTTGCAACAAAAAATTCATTCTATTTTCAATGTTTCAAGCCACTCAAATGTACAAACAATGTTAATCAACAATTAAAGAGTAGTGAATCAACTATGAGACTATCAAATTACATAATAGAGGAAAAAAATACATGCTCTGAACCCTAAATCAAAATCAATCAAACCAAACCCAAAAATAATAATGAACTAAACAACAAAAGCCAAAATGAGATATGAAAAATCAACCTGCAAACAAGCTTTGAACGGAGACAGCGTCAGCAGAGCGAGAGAGAGCGTGTGTGAGCAGAGCGACAGAGAGAGAGAATGTGTGAGCAGAGCAAGAGATAGAGAGAGACCGTGAGCAGAGCGAGACAAAAGAGGAGCGTGAGCAGAGCAAGAGAGATCGAAGACGAGCTTGAGCAGAGCGAGAGAGAAAAGGAGAGTCAGCAGAGAGAGCCTTACAGCTGCGTCTAGTTCGTGTTTCACAGCTGCAGAAGAGAGCGTCGATGAATGAAAGAACGAAGGTGGGGTTCTGAAAAATTGGGAATTACTTTTTAGATCAATTGTACTTATAACTGATCTAAAAGCAACCTTTTAAATCAGTTTTAAAATAAACTGATTTAAAAAGATTACATTTTAGATTGGTTTTGCTTTCAACCGATTTAAAAAGCTTTTTTTAGATCGGTTATAGAAGAACTGATCTAGAAACATTTTTTATAATTACAAAAATGCCACCGCATTATTTTTAGATCAATTTTTTTTATAACCGATCTAAAAAGCTGTTATAAATTCAATTTCTTGTAGTAGTGGTTAGTAATTAATAAGTACCTATACATATGGACGATGACGGATGTTGGACTTGGAATAAAAATTAGGACCCTTGCATGGACTTTGAGACCCAATGACTAAATTATGCATAAAACTTGAGAGTGAGTAAGGATTCCGATAAGATATGATAAGATGGTGAAATCATGAATGTGGTTCATGATTGGGTAAAATGCATTATGCATGCGTTGCTTTGGTTGTTTGAAATATTGTTTGCTTTGGATGTTGTGAGAAACAAAAGGAGAAGGAAGAACCCTTTTTCCATTGGATTGTGTGTGACCGTTGGAAGTGAAATGTGTTCATGAAGAGGGCGACATGTCAATCGAGAAGGATAACCTTACACGATCAAAGCCAAATGGGAAAGTGTTGAAGAGGTTGTGTGGAAGCTTCATCTGCAGTGAGCAATGTGCTTGTGAGAGACGGGGTCGTAATGTTTAACCACTGTGATAGTGGGGAGTTGGATCTCCGTTTGTTATGTTTGGGACATATGTTGATTGAGGATCGTAGTAAAGTACCTTCGGTAGAAAAGCCTACACGAACCTATAAAAGATGAAACCCGACAAGGAGAGTGCTTGAGAAGTCAATCCTTAGAGATTGGATGACCACACATAATGGTACCTGAGGTATGTTCGCTGACTTGTTGTTTCTTGGGGGTCTGGCGCCGAGTTTGTGGTCGTGTTTCCACAGAGCCAACTTGGCAACCCCGACAAATACGAGGCATAATCATGTTGGTGAGAGCTCGCCATTGTACCGTGGTGAGGGTGTACACCCAATAGTCATCCAGTTTAAATTGTGTAAGACCACTAAGTTCCAGGAGTTCTAGTGATAGCGGGCCCTAGTTGTGACGAGTTGTATGAGTTGGAAAGTTAGTGAGATGGGTTGAGTTTGTCGAGTGAGACTTGTGAGAGCACCACAATACTGTGGTTGATGTTGTGCATTTGTGATTGTTTGTGACCGGAAGGTCGTTTGGTTGTTGGTTTATAGGAGGAGGGAGACTCACTCCATACGCCTTTATTTTTTTTTTAGATAAATAATCCTGTGCAAACAACGAAGATGGAATGGAAAAGCTACGAGAAGCACTGTGGACACGGGAGGACGTCTTAAGAGAAATAAGAGGATCCTTCGAGGGTGCTACATGGGTTAATTGGGTATTTTGGTTTTTCATTGAGTCACTGCTCTGAGTCTCTGTCCTTTCTTGTATAAAAGAAGGTAGACTAGATTTTAATTGAAGTGAATAAAATAACATAAGAAGGAGGGGTTGAATTGTGTTTTCATAAATTTTGATGTCTTTTGAAAAATTTTGAAGTAACTCAGAATGTAGGATGTTCATAATGAATATCCGTTCTGAGTTCAGAAGGAGTTCTTTAGTAGTTTCCAGAAAATGTTTACTCAAAATGAAACTTCAAGTTCTCTGTGTATGAAGAGATCTTTCCAAAATATATTTTATATTTGAAACACTATTTTAAAGAGGTTTCATTTAAGTATGTAAAACAAAAGTTATAATGTTTTATCAAATAAATAGCAAAGGAAAGAGTAAGGAAAGATCACACAGGGAATTTTCATACTGGTTCACCCCAAACCCAGGGATACATCAAGTCCTCACTCTTTAGTGAGATTTTCACTAAAATCAACACCATAACTAGTCACCACTGGCTTACACAGCAACCTCAACAGGTTCACCACATCATAGAGCTCACATAAGCTCTTTACACAGCAACAACAGTGTCACAACATTGCAACAAAGGTACTCCCTCACCACAGCACCACACATTGGTCTTGGCTTGGAGATTTCACTTAATACAATAAAGGGTATCTATGATTTACTGCACATATTACATATTCTCCCTAACAGGGGATTTCCACTCAAGAAATACAATCACACTTCTTTCTTGTTTACAAGGAAAGTTCACTAGAAATAATACAGAAGTGGGTCACTCTCACTGAGAGGCTTGTAGCAGGAAACTAACAAATCCTCACTGGGGAAGAAAGGCTTGAGTAGCTCTCTTTCTTGCTTGCTTCAAGGTGCTTTGAAAGGCTTCCAAGAGGTCCCTTTTATAGTGTTCAAACGGTAGCCGTTGGGCTCTTGGCACAGCTGTTTCCTTGATAAAAATTTTGAATTATGCCAACTGTGTGTGACTTGTCATCATTTTGAATCTGTTCTGAATAAACCATTCTAATAGACAGATTCTGATGAACTTATGAAGATACATCATAATTGCATTATGATGTTTGCTGAGGAAAGACCTATTCTAATGTAGGTTCCTTCTGATGAAGACTTTATGATGGGGCTTTGTAAGGAGCACATCTTCATCCCCACTAATCAACTCTTCACAGCACTGATCATTTTGAAGCAGCTTGCTTCAGCATATCTACTTAGTAGGTTGCTGTTGGTGTTGAATGAATTTTGTCCTTGGTGCAAACTTCTAAAAGTTCTTCTTAGCTACAATCTGATGTTCCATATCAGATTCTCAAGGACCCATCTCAGCTATCAATCTCTTGCATCTTTCTTTTCTGTTAACATCAATCTTCTTATGAACCCCCAGCATTGTGGTCCATATAAAAGATGTGATGTTGTCCACTTCAGTCTTCTGATGAGTCCTCTGTGTTTGTGACTGCATATGGAAGACATGAAGTTACAATCCATTCCATTCTGATATCAACCTCAGTCTTCTGATGAGCCCTCTGTGTTTATGGCTGCATTCGGAAGACATGTTGTTGATCTTCATTTAGTTTTGATGCATAGAGTCTTCAGGGTCTAGCCTTCAACACATCATGTAGATGTGATCATTTCATAACCAATTTGTCTTAATTCTGGATAGCATCATTATGATGCTTCTTCTTCTACAACTTCATTCTGATGGTGTAGTTTCTGATCTTTCTTTGAATGAGACAGTCTTGATCTTGCTAACTTAGAGGAAGCACTGACTTCATTATGCAGATGAGGCTTCATGTGATGCATAGTTGAGACATCCACTTTGTGCTTGTTCTGAACTCACCATAATACTTGTTTTCAATCTGCTCTTAATATGATCTAAAACACTTAGCAGATTGTTAGCTTGCAGAGCTTCATTATTCAATTTGCAAACACTAATAGTTTGTCATAATTAAAACACTAAGGGTTTTGGATTCAACATTAATATCATGATGTATTGATTCCTTATATGTGACTTAAATGTATAATGTGTTTAATTCCAAGAATGTAAATGCATAAGTATATATTGTGTAATAGAATAGTACAATGATGAATCTGAGGATGTTCTTAATTAAGGATGATTTTGTTATGTTTCATGGTTTACAACGAAGTTAATGTATTGTAAAATGAGTTTGATTTACTAAGATCGATATTAAAAAAAGGGTTTTAATATGATGATAAGTTATTATGGATGATCGTCGTTTGGAATTTGAAGTAATCACGTTTTTAAGGAAAACAAATTTCTCCATATTTTAAAGGTTATTTTCAATAATTGGGTATCAAATTACTTCACAATTTTCTTAATTAATAAGAAAATCTATAATAGTAACAAGGGGTGTTATAGGGAGAATTTGTTTCCTTCCACTTTTGTTTTTTTCTCTTTCTTTCAATTTTTTATTCATTTTCTCCTTTCTTTTTATTATTACTATATGATATGTCAAAAATTATTTAATTTAAAATATAATTTTAATGTTCAATATTATTGTACAATAATATTTTTGCAAAATAAAATATATCTATTACTAAATAGGAAAAGGAAATACTACCAAAATTATTTTTTTGCCTCCAACTTTACACATGTCGCTATTTGGGAGAACTTTTTCCCTTCCACTTTTTTTAATCTTTTTCTTTCACTTTTTTTTATTTCTTTTCTCCTTCTTTCTTTTTCTTATTACTATATGACATGTCAAAAATATTTAATTTAAAATATATTTTTAATGTTCAATATTATTGTACAATAATATTTTTCCAAGACAAAATATAATTTATTTAAATAAAATAAATAATGTTGAATTATTATTTTGTTTAGAAGTCACTAACAAGGAAACTATTGATATAAATATCACACACACACGCGCGCACGCACACACACACACACACACACACCTCTTTGCTATCTGCTCCCACAAACAAGAAGTTCGAAATGATTACAATCACAACCACAAGTGTCACAACACAAGGTAAGCATACCATAATAGACATACTTAAAAAAATTTATAACTTAATAAAATAATATGTATTTAAACTTTATCATCTTTAGAACATAGCATTTGAAAATCGGATAATAATATTTGAATCATGTAGAAAGGGCATCTCATGAACAATTATCATGAATCACAAACAAATATCAACATCATAAGTCAATCACTCAAGTATCATCATCTAGAGTCTATCAATCAGAAAGAAAAAGTAATGATTCTTAGACATCGGCTGTTCCAGACACATAACAGGGGACATGAGTAAATTCCTGGACATCAGTAAAAAAGATGGAGGAGTCGTGACCTTTGGAGACAACAACCAAGCTCAAAACAAGGGTATTGGAAAGATAGGTAATCCTTACCCTGCTCATATAGATAATGCATATTATGTAGAGGGTCTGCAACATAACCTGCTTAGCATAAATCAATTGTGTGATAATGGTCATCAAGTAATTTTTAGACCTAACAAATGTATGATCAGAGAACCATCCTATGGAAATGTTATATTTTCAGGATGTAGGGATAATAACCTATATAGTATCTCCTTAGAAGAACTTCCTAGCTAGTCGTGCTTCATGACATCTGATGATGATCAATGGATCTGGCATATGAAGGTTGGTCATGTCAATATGAGAACATTGCTAAACTAGTATAGCTAGATCTGGTTAAAGGTTTGCCTAAAATAAAGTTTGAAAAAGATAAAATCTGTGAGGGATGTGTTAGAGGAAAACAAACCCAATCAAGCTTTTATAGTAAAAATGCAGTATCAATCACTAAACCACTTGAGTTGTTACATATGGACCTCTTTGGACCTACTAAGACTTTGAGCTTAAGGGGAAAAAGATATGGCTTTGTGATAGTGGATGATTACTCTAGATTTACATAGGTGTTGTTTCTCTCTACCAAGGATGAGGCATTTAATGCCTTTAAGAGTTTCTGTAGGAAGGTTCAAAATGAAAAAGGTTCTAACATTATTTTATTAGGAGTGACCATGGAGGAGAGTTCCAAAATTCATCTTTTAGAACTTTCTTTGATGAGCAAGGTATTTCACATAACTTCTCATGTCCTAAGACTCCTCAACAAAATGGTGTAGTTGAAAGAAAGAATAGAACCTTACAAGAAATGGGCAGAACACTTCTAAATTACTCTAGCATTGAAAAATATTTTTGGGTAGAAGCTATAAACACTTCTTGCTACATTTTAAACATAGTATCAATCAAAAGCATTATGAACAAGACTTCATATGAGTTATGGAAAGGGAGAAAACAAAACATTTCTTATTTTCATGTCTTTTGATGTGAATGCTTTATTCTAAACAATAAAGAAAATCTTGGAAACTTTGATTCTAAATCAATATTTGTTGGTTATTCTCTTACTTCTAAAGCTTATAGAGTTTAAAATCCTAAAACTCAAGTTATGGAGGAAAGCATGCATGTGGTGTTTAATGATAATCATTCTCTCAAGTTCAAACAAGTTGTAAATATAGATGATGAACTTGAAAGAATGAATATCAGTAACAACCATGCAAGCAATTTTGTACTAGAAACTATAGAACCCCACGCCTCAGCAAAAATTGAAGAAACAGATACCTCTTAAAACCAAAATCAAAATCAAAGGATGCCTAAAGGATGGAGGCTTGTTTCAGCTCATCCTCATGATCAGATAATTGGAGAAACATCTCAAGGAGTGAGAACAATATCTCACTTCAGAGGTGAAATCAATGTTATGGCACTAATATCAGAAGCTGAACCCAGCTGCTTAAATGAAGCCCTTGGTGATGAATATTTGGTGAAAGTTATGCAGGAAGAACTTGATCAATTCAAGAAGAATCAAGTTTGGACTCTTATTTCTCCTCCAACAAATCAATTTGTTATAGGAACAAGATGGGTTTTTAAAAACAAGATGGATAAAGTAGGTAAGGTGGTCAGAAACAAAGCAAGGTTAGTTACAGGCTACAATCAACAGGAAGGCATTGATTATGATAAAACCTTTGCACCTATTACTAGACTGGAAGCCATTAAAATCTTGCTTGCATATGCTTCACATAAAAGCTTCAGATTGTTCCAAATGGATGTCAAAAATGCATTCCTAAATGGATATATCAATGAAGAAGTTTATGTGCATCAACCACCTGGTTTTGAAGATAAAAATATCCTGATTATGTTTTTAAATTAACCAAAGCGCTTTATGGACTAAAGCAAGCTCCTAGAGTTTGGTATGAAAGGTTAAGCAGCTTTTTGATTGAAAATGGGTTTTCTAAGGGCAAAATAGACACAACTTTTTAGAAAAACCCATCACACAGATCTTCTCATTGTGCAAATATATGTTGATGACATTATTTTTTGTGCAACTAATGAGAAGTTATGTGAAGATTTCTCCAATCAGATGAAGAGTGAATTTGAAATGAGTCTCATGGGTGAATTAAGATTTTTCTTAGGTCTTCAAATAAAACAAAAATAAGAAGGTATTTTTATTTTTCAAGAAATATACATTTTAGACCTTCTGAAAAAAATATAAGATGGATGGTGCTAAATCAATGCCTACTCCTATGCATCCATCCACTGTGATTGTACCTGATGAAGTTGGGAAACGAGTTTCTGAAAAAGAGTATAGAGGCATGATAGTTTTAAAATGTTTTTAATAAATTATAACAATACTTGATAAATTATATTTAAAATGTTTTTAGTAAATTAATACTTATTATAAAGGAAATGCTAATCGACACGGGTTAAGAAAGTAAAAGAGAAAATATTTCTATTGAGATACGAAAAAGTACACTCTCCTATAACTTTTATATAACTTTTAAACATCCAATAAAACCTTTCAGCAACACCCTAGTATAAAAATATTGTTTTCCATTACAAATTAACTTTTTTAAATATCAATTATTTAAAAATTACTTCACCCAAAATCTAGACCAAACTTACATTATTCTCTCTCTTCATGCTCCAGCACCTGTAGTGGTGAAGCTGGGAATTGAATTGGACACAGCTGCTGCATACTGCACAGTTGCCAAAGCCGCAGAGAAAGAGATGGGGAAGAAAGAAAAAGCTAAGGAACGAAGAGAAAAGCGATTGCAAGAGGACCATTCCATATTCTAATCACTAGAGGTTCATTTTTCCTCCCTTTTTATTTATTTATTTATTTTGCAATCCCCTTTCTCTATTTTGTTTTGGATTTTGAAACCCTCAAATTTAATAACAACTCGCACTGGCTTACCCTACTTACTAACTTAATTTCTGCAAACAGAACCAGTTTTTGTTTTTAGTTTGATGTGTATTTTATTTGTTGTTTTTACTTTTTATTGAACTGAAATATAATATATCCTACAATTAAAATTACAATTACATTCGTGTTGTCTAGTTTTCAATTATTGAAAAGCATTTTACACCCGACTCTTGTTGTCATAACTGTGCATCATGTATGGGCAGCATGGCTCATTCTAAGTTTATTTATTCGTTAAAATCTTAAATGGGATACCTTAATCTTAAGTCGGACCATGAATAAGAGGAATACAAGTAACATATTCTTTATTGTTGGGTGATATAGTAACATGTTCACCACTAAATAGGGAATAGGATAGGATCATGTATTCAAGGGGCAGGACTTACATCATTTAGTGTATTTCTCTAGATAATCAAGAGTGTGTTACAAAAAATGTGCTGCTAGCGTTCCTGGGGGAATAATTGTGAATACAAAAGTTGATTTTTTTTTTTCATTTTTATTTTGTTGCAATGTTTTGGTGCATGCTAATATGTTAAGATGACCTTTGCATAAAGCCCTTCATCCACCTCCAGGCTCCAGGCCAGTGAGGTAAAAAAAATATTGTTTAGCTTCAAGTGAATTTCCACATGTTATGTTCGATAATTGAACTCAACCTGAGAGTGTTGCTAGTTGCAACATGGCAAGCATGTAACTCTCAGCATGCGATTTGACAAACGATTGTTGTTTCAGCCTTTAACCATCCGTAGTTTATGGAATTACAAAATATTCTTCTGAGATCCATAGCTTGTTCTAATTGTTGTTGATTTGAGTATTCATAGGTGGTGGTCCAAGGAAACTGTTGCTGTGGTTACTAGTGGAAATAGAGGAATTGGGTTTGAGATTTGTAGACAACTTGCCACTCATGAATTGACTGTTATACTGACATCAAGAGATGTTGGTACTGGTGTTGAATCAGTTAAGGCTTTGCAAGAAGGCGGTCTCAGTGTGGTTTATCATCAACTTGACGTAGTAGACTATTCATCCATCAACCATTTCGTTGAATGGTTGCGGGAAAATTATGGTGGTTTAGGTATTCTGGTCAGTTTCTACAATGTGCTTTCTTCCATATTGTTGGTCTGTTTTTAACTAAGTTAGCATGTGCTGTTGGGATCTATCTAGTTGTTGTATCCATTTTAATTACTTTTGGCTTATTTTTTATGTTATATTCTCAAAATAAATTTGTTTTAGATTTTGTTCATAGTGGATCTAAATATGCTAAACATGGAATTAAACACAATAAGATAGTTAAATTTTACAAGGAAGTATGCAGAATGGGGTTTAATACATATCTAAGCAATATCATTTACCTGCAGGTAAACAATGCTGGTGTTAATTTTAATCTTGGCTCTGATAACTCAGTCAAAAATGCTCGTAAGGTTATTGAAACAAATTATTATGGCACCAAGCGTATGACTGAAGCTATTATTCCATTGATGAAGCCATCCCTTTTTGGTGCTCGTATTGTAAATGTAAGCTCACATCTTGGTCGACTAAATGGAAGAAGGAATGTAAGTAAAGCTCTTTACACTGTTTGCTAAAAAAATGTTTAGAAATTTTTGATCTTTAGATTCTTTCCCTTGTTAGTACTCATGGTTCTTTAATTTTCTTGCTTGGGCTTCTCCTAGCTTCGTCAAAGTAAAATCTCACTGTTTTCTTATTGGGGTCAAAACTCACATGTTTTCTCACACATAAATGTTCATGTTCTGCAATATAAAATGCACAATATTTTTGTTCTGATATTATCATTCAAGATTGCTTTCTGACATAAATTGCTTAATTGTTGTTAAGTTGTTGGTTACAGTAGCTGTAGTGTGAATTGCATATTTTTGGATCAAAGTTCCTGTAATCAAACCTATATCCTTCCTTGAATAAAATGAAAAATACTTTGAATTGCTGCAAAGTGACGTTTTTGTGAACAATCTATTTAAACATACTGTTTGTAGTAAAATATTTTTATTTTTAGCTTTAAGATTGTATTGGACCTATTACGTGCTGTATGACTTCTGCTGGACATAAATTTGATGATAATATTTTGTTTGAGTGACAGAGAATAAGCAATGTAGCATTAAGGGAGCAACTGAGTGATGTGGAATCCCTTTCAGAGGAACTTATTGACAAGACTCTATCTACTTTTCTACAACAAGTTGAGGATGGAACTTGGACTACAGGTGGGTGGCCTCAAGTATATACTGACTACTCAGTGTCCAAACTTGCAGTTAATGCCTATACAAGGCTTATGGCAAGGAAGCTTTCTAAGAGACCAGAAGGTCAGAAGATTTATATTAACTGCTATTGCCCAGGTTGGGTGAAGACAGCACTTTCAGGTTATGCAGGGAATAATACTGTTGAGGAAGGAGCTGATACTGGAGTCTGGCTTGCCCTTCTTTCTGCCCCATGGGAATCTTTTCGTGAGAAACTTAGCCAAAAATATTTCCGGGAAACAATACATTGATTCCTGGGAATGTTATTTTTTAAAAAACAAACCAAACATGGGAAATAAACATTCCCAACTTAAGATTCCCTAGAAACTAAAAATTTCCCTTGTACCAAACGTCCCCCTATGGGAAAGTTTTTTGCTGAGACGGAAAATTAACTTTTAAGCTGTTGCCTGTTGGGGGATTACAAGAATTTAAGTCCTGCTACTGACTTTTGCAAATTTTCAAAGGAAAAGAAATATGGAATTTGTCTGTTGGCATTAGTTTGCTGGCAGGTTTAAGTTTCCTCCTGTATCATGTAATTTTAGTTGATAAGTTAATTCTTTTGAATATTTTATGCTTAGCTAGTTGTAACCGCAGGAGCGCGTGGACACATATATAGGGAACAAATAGTGAGAAATGAGAATCGTAAATTTGGACCATACAATCATATATGAATGTTAATGGTTAAAAGATAAATGTAAATCAGGATGTGAACAGCTTAAACCAACTGCATGCAAGATCGGTACATATCACAACTTAATTAGTTACAACCCTTTCACCTTATCTTTTATATTAGCTCCCAGGTGATCAAGATCAACAACATCTCTGCAACTTCAAGTCAAAAAGAGCAACAACACATTAACTTATAAAAAAACCAGTAACTGTTTTTACCAAGAACAGGAAGCTAAATACTGTGAAATAATCAAATAAGTAGGGTTTGAATCTCAAAACTATATAAAAGTGCGTAAGAGAAACAACAAAATGCTAAACATAATAACACTAAGAGGGAAAAATATAAAGGCTCTAAATAGCATGCATAACACCAACTAGGATTTGCCAACTCCTACTCTGAAACAGAGTGAAATTCTAAAGTTTTTTGATACTCCAACTTCAGTGAAATCACCATTAAAACTTACATTAGCTTTGCACTGACACTAGATAATTTAACATATATTTCATTCTCTTCCAAGTTCTATGCTTTTTGCTAGCAGTGTCACTATTTGTAGGAAAGTGACATCAAGGTAATTGTGTATATTTTTATTGGACTGCAAGAAAAATGAGCTTGTTGTAAATGTTAGAAGCTGACTCATGAAAATGCATATATTTAATCAAAGGCTCACCAGGTAATCTCCATTAATAAAGGATGGCTTCATGACAAGCCTGAAAGAGGGATGCTCAGATCTGAAAGTTGTGGCTTTGTTTAAAGTGGTAGAAGTTAACTGCTCCACTTTTAGGCGTTCAGTGTTAAAAATGCCTTTATTCTCATCTTCGAAAAAATTGAACATGACATGAGTAAGTTTCAAAAAAATTGGTCTCCAAAAGCTAATTGGATCCACAGAATGACAAAATAATCTTATGAAGACATACATACCATCTAATTCATGCTTGACAAATTTTGCCTTCTGGGATCTAGTACTTCTATTTTGGACATGCTGATGCAAGTTTACCACATTGGGGCCTCTTTCAACATTTGTAGCTAGGCCAGTTTTCATTTCCTTACAAGGTTGAGGAGAAGACATTGTTGGTGTCACTCTAGTCTTTTGGCATAAAAGTTGGTCATCCACAATTTCAATGGAATCATAACTAATCTCCACAAGGTTGTCCTATTCATCAAGGATACCATGGGAAGAACGAGGTGAAATGTCATTTTGAAAACTTATTCCAACAATCAGCTTCTTAATGGCTGAATTTGGATGGAATACAGTTTAAACAACTCTTTCAGGAAGAGAGGGAATCCTTATCATCTCCTTTCTCACATGAAGAGATCAAGGCTGCCGTTTGGAGCTGTGGTGGGGGGAAAAGTCCTGGCCCCAACGGCTTGAATTTTGAAATTTTTAAAGCTTGTTGGGATACAGTTGGGGGGGACATTTGTGATGCTGTCCAAGAGTTTTATCATAACGCTTCTCTGCCAAAGTCGATTACCTCATCTTTCATTGCCTTAATTCCCAAAACCAATAACCCTCAATCCCTCTCTGAGTTTCGTCCGATTTCACTTATAGGAAGCATTCACAAGATTATCTCCAAGTTGCTAGCTGCGAGGGTCAAAAAAGTTCTCAATTCTATTATCTCCCCTTCTCAATCTGCATTTCTCCCAGGTAGACAAATCTTGGATGGGGCTTTGGTAATTAATGAACTTGTGGACTAGGCTAGAAGAGTTAACAAGGATTTTTTTATCTTCAAAGTTGATTTTCAAAGAGCATATGATTATGTTAATTGGGGTTTTTTGGATTATATGCTTATCCGATTGGGTTTTGATGTAAGATGGAGGTCCTGGATCAAAGCAACTGTCTGTCTGCTCAAGCCATATCTCAATTTTGGTTAATCGTACTCCAACTTCAGAGTTTCAGGCAAGGAGGGGTCTGAAACAAGGTGACCCTCTAGCCCTGTTTCTGTTTTTGGTAGTGGCAGAAGGGCTTGCAGGTATGTTTAAAAGTGCTGAGGCAGCAGGGATGTTTACTAGTCTGATGGTGGCGGAAGAGGTTCAGTTTTCTCTCTTACAATACGCTGACGACTCAATTATTGTGGGTGAGAAATGCATAAGCAACTTGTGGGCTCTCAAAGCCATCTTTTGGAGTTTTGAACTTATGTCTGGTCTGAGGGTTAACTTTCATAAAAGTAACATCTATGGAGTTAATGTTGATAATTAGTTTTTGCAAGCAGTTGAAGCTTTTCTACATTGCAACATTGCTTCCTTTCCCGTTAAATTTTTAGGACTCCCTATTGGAGCCAATCCTCGGTTAAGCAGAACCTGGGAACCAGTCATAGCTGCTTATCAAAAGAAGTTAATAGTTTGGAAGGGTAAACAACTATCTATGGGTTATAGAATAGTACTCATTAACTTTGTTTTGAACAGCTTACCCCTTTATTTTTTCTCATTCTACAAGGCTCCGAAAAAAGTACTAAATACTCTTATAGGAATTCAGAGAAAATTTTTGTGGCAGGGTTATAATGATGGCCAGAAGATCTGTGGGTCTCTTGGGATCGAGTGTATTTGCCAAAAACACAAGGAGGTTTGGGAGTTAAAAACTTGGAGCTATTCAATATTAGCTTACTTTCAAAGTGGAGGTGGAGGATCCTTTCAGATGACAAGGTTGTTTGGCATAGTTTATTGGCTTACAGATATGGGAATATTCTTCAGACACTTGAATCACAACCATAAGACAATAATGCATCAATTTGGTGGAAGGATATCAGGGAGATCAACACTCACTCACAATGCCCGAATAGTTGGTTCTCTTATCAAACTATCAGAAAAGTGGAGGGAGGTGAACAAACACTTTTTTGGTCTGATAGGTGGGTTGGTAATGAGTGTCTAAAAGACTCTTTTCCGAGGTTGTTTCAGATAGCTTTAAATAAAGACAGTCTTATCTCTGATCTAGGTGTTTAGGAGGAAAACACCATCAGGTGGAACTGGATATGGAGATGTCCTTTATTTGCTTGGGAGGAAGGCCTGTTGCGCCAATTGGTTCTGCTGTTGCAGGGAATCAGTCTTCAGGTTGGGGTTCCAGACAAGTGGTGCTAGAAGTTGGAATCATCACAAGTATTCTCGGTTGCATCCGCTTACAAGCTGCTGATGGCTCATCGACAAACGAATTTGGGAGCACAGAATGATGATGATGTCATGAGAAAATTTTGGAGGACAGATGTGCCTTCCAAAGTCCTTACCTTTTCATGGAGGTTGCTGTTAGATAGACTACCAATATTCTTGTGTCTTTTGTCACTCAGCAAGTGAGGATTGTAACCACCTATTTTTGCAATGCTCCTTTTCGAATCAGTTTTGGAAAGCAGTATTTTGGTGGCTGGGGTTCAGTACAGTTTGCCTATATAACATTAAGCAGCTATATGTTCAATTGGGGTTTCAATGTAGAAGATTGAAGGCTAGTAGGATGAAGTTTCTTTTTTGGCATACAAACTGCTGGTGTCACTGGAATGCCAGAAATAGTTTTATTTTCAGGGGTGAAGAAGTTGAAGCCAGTTGTATCATTGTGAAAATAAAGTCCTTTTCTTGGCAATGGCTTTTGTACAAAAATGGCACCAAACCAGGTGTTTTTTACTCATCCTGGTATGCTAACCCTTTAGGGTGCTTCTAATTTTTTGGATCTTTTGGTGCTTTTTGTAGAGAAGTTGTAATTGGTCTCACACCTGGTTTTGTATCTACTTGTGTATAGTGTCTCACTGTACATCTTTCCTTTTGTAGTTACACTTCTTATAATGAATATATGATTTTCGCTTTCAAAAAAAAAAAACCAGGGGAAGGATAGTCTACTTAAACGGCATTGTTGTCAAATATGTTCACATCAAAATGAGAAGTTCCCTGAGATTCAAACAACAGTAAGTGGCCATGGTCTAGAGAATAATATGTGGCAAACTCCTTCCAACCCTTTTGAAACCAAATCTCGCCATCATGGTTGGTCCATTATATTCTCCATTCATTGCCATCTGCAGGCTTCAGAAACACCGGGTTTGACATTCCATCTCCATATTTTCCAGCTGGGAGGTTCTGCAAAGATTATTCCCAAGCATAAAAGAGAAACATATACCCCCAAAAAGTTATCTTATCAATTCAAATATATGAAAGGGAGAAGTTTGTGTATATTACATGCAGAGATAATGAAGTGGTAGTTTCAAATTGGATTTTTAGACGTTTGAATATTTGTAATAACCACCTATATATATGGTTAAGTAGGTTAATTATATTTTTTGTCATGTAAAATTTCAGATTTTTGGTTTTAGTTTCTAAAATTATTTTGCTCATTTTTCAACTCTTTTTTTTTTCATTGTCTATATCAACTAAAAATGGGCAAGAAAGGAGCAAACTTTTTAACTCCCATGAACTGATATTGATGACGAAAAATAAACAAGAAACTAAAATGGACCATTAAAAAAAGCTATAAAGACTAAAACTAAAAATCTAAAAGTTTATAGAAACTAAATCATAATCGTAGTTATTAGGTAGAGTCTGAGGAGCCAACTATATATGGTGCTAAAGATGAACAATATCAAGTTGAGTCAAACAAGAAGTATGAAAGAAATGATGCTTACAAGTATTCCATGTTCAAGACTTGTTCTTGGTATAATCTTATAGAAATGAACTGCAGTGGGCAAGGGGTGGTTATTGTGTGGGGAAGTCATGTTAAGGATTGGATGTTGATATGAGATTTGAGGGTTGGCGTAAAGGTGTAAGGCCCCGTTGTATTTACATGTGGCGGAATAATCTATTTTAGCGAGAGAACTTGTGTTCGATTCCTTCCGTGAGATCAAAATAGATGGTTTGGATTAAAATACTTATTTAAGAATTCATTAAAACTTCATGTACACCATCAAATTTATAAAGATTCTCAATTATCACGTCATAAAATATTTCAATTATCATGTTACTTTATTTTTTTTTTTTTGAAATTGTCGTTAAGCCATCATCATCACCACCATGACTGTCGTTTGCCGCCACCGCCATGACCACCGCAACCACCACCATGACTGCCATCACCACCACCGTTGATGTTGGCACCACCACCACGCCTGCTGCCTCCATAATCATTGTTGCCATTACCGCCATGAACACCGCAACCATCAACACCATGATTGTCACCGTCGTCGCCAAATTGTTTGTATTAAAGTTAGGTTGAACGAGCATACATTCAAATGCATATTTTGTGATAATTGATAAGTGGAAATTTGGAGTTTTTGGTTCAACATTCGTTTGAGGACCTCCCAACGAAAAAACAAACATACTGCAGATTTCAGGTTAACTCTCTCATTTTCCTTATTTTTAGCTAACCCCCGCCTTTTCTTTTTATTTTTTTAAATTTTTATTGGCTTTGCACATAATTGAATATTCGCATGACATGTTGTTGTTGCATAAGCGGAACATTGAGTTAGATTAATTAATATTTTGTTTCTGTAAGTAAGAATGTGGTATTTGGTAGATCTGATGAGAATTTTTATTTTTATTTTTTATTTTTTTTAACCTGTGACAGAAACCAGGCGAAATTGAGGCTGATGGCTGAAGTTGGCAGGCACTGACTATGTACTGAAAAACATGCTTACAACTCGCAAACCAGGTCCTCCAATCCTTCCCAAGGGAAGGTTTGAATTCAATCCGGAAATGCCTAACACCTTACCCTCTTGATTCACAGAAGATGATCTTGCCTATTAAGTCTCCAAATTTGAGGAATCTGGATTCACTGGAGGCTTGAACTACTACAGAAATATGAACTTGTATTTCTTTAATTTCCGTGTTGCTTGTGATAATTGTTTTCCACTGCTCTAAAATAATCTTTCTTTTTTGGGAAAATATTTGTGCTACATGGCAGGGATCCCTATTTGAAAGAAATAATAATTTATATGCTTAAATAACTTTTAATCCCTGATAAATTTCTAAATTTTGCTTTGGGTATCTGATAAATCTTTTCGTTGTTTTGAGTCTCTACCGTCAGTTAAATGATGACGTGATACCGTCAGTTAAAACAACGAAAAAAATTTATGAGAGACCCAAAGCAAAATTTGAAAATTTATTAGGGACTTAAAAATTATTTAAACCTAATTTATACGTACTTGCAGAAATTGGGAGCTCACGGCATCGTGAACTGGAGTGCAAATCAAGTTGCCAGTTAAATTCATTACAGGTGAGTTGGACATAGTGTACACCTCGCCAAACTTTAAGGAAAACCGAGGAGATCAATAGTCACATTTACGATTTTATCAAAAAATTTTGATCTGATCCAAAAACGAGTCGAACCTGAAAGCTGGAACACTGTCGCAGGGTCGTGCAGTTGCAATTTACTTTGATATTTAAGGTATCGAGACATCCAGTCAAGCTTCCTGCTTGTGCGTATGTTATATCTTGTACCCGCTAAACTTTAGAAAATAAATTTTCAATCTTGTCATGCAATGGTACAACTTAAAACATATTATAATCAATAAATTTCTCTTAAAAATAATTTCAAATATACATATTTTTGGTATTTAGAAGTAAGCTTTAATGCATGCATGTGTATGATTTCGATACAATCTCGTACAACATCAAGTAAGAAAAAAATATTTTGTGTCCCAGAACTACAGGATTTTTTTTTTCCACAATTGTGCATTATATATAAACTGTCTAGTGAGACAACTTTTATAATTATGTCAAATGAGAATAATAGCGTGTTTGGAACCCTTTTGATTCAGGTTGAATGGAAATTTTATACTTTCTAATTCATTAAATAGTAAGTAAGCAACTCTCCCAACTCAATGTATTTCTGCCAATTATGTAATTATGTAAAACTCTTATCATGTCAACCATTTTCGCTTTCAAATAGAATAATTTTAACACCATTGATAACCTTCTGATTGGAATCCAGTTATAATGATATATATATGTCTAAATCATTGCACAAATTGTCATAAATATTTATCACTCAAAGGTATCTACACATCAATACCACAAATCATGTTTTTCTAGTTGATAATTTATATCAACATCAACTTCGACACTTTGAACGAAATTCAAACTCAATGGACTACATTTGTAATAAACTAATAATTTATCATGTTGTATTCACCACATATAACTCTTGCTCAAAATAATTACACAGCACATAGTTTATCCTCAAGGCGATTCATCACGTTCACTACTAACACATTAAGAAAGGCCTATCTCAATGATTTTGAACTAAACCAAAAGCGGAGATTTGATCGACCAACCATACTACAGAACTATAAAACACACATTAAGACAGAGAAAAAAAAAGAACCGCCAAAATCAAGGCAGAGAAAAGAAAAAAGAATGTTGCATGTGAATGCACAGGTAAACTTAGAAAAGGCAAATCTTAATTGAATTATTGATGATGGGTCAACTATTCACGGCAACCACCACGTTCTAGTTTACTATACTGAGGTTGAAGAGGCCCTCGGGACTCTACAACTAATTGAATAATTAGTAATGAAGTATAATTACAAAGCTTTTTTTTTTTTTTTTTGTGCAATATAATTACAAAGTCATCACACCTATTTATAAACCAAACTGCGGTTGGTATAGAAAAACCTGATTCCGCCCATTCTATTGAATTCAAAGCATAAATTGATAACAACTGGTTTCTAGTACGCATATAATAAAGAAGCAACTAGCAATTAATATATTGGTTCACAATTTATTAATTCAATTGCAGTTAAATTGTGGTTGAATTCGTAATAATTAAATTTATATTTTTAATATTATATAATATTCTAAATAATAAAATAGTATAAAGTTATAATAAGTTAAGATATTAAAAATTATTAATTAATATAAATGATTAAATTATATATTTTATAAAATAAAAAATTGTAATTATTAAAATAATTTAAACTTGTGTGATTTTTAAATAGGTATTATTATTTATCTTAAAAATATTTTAGATTAAATTAAAAAAATTAAAATAAAATCAGAAATTTAAAAATACTAGTTCAAACTAATATTTTACACTAACTTTAAACCAAATTGATCAATTCTTACTGATTTTGAGATGACCCAATTTTTAAAGTTAATAGACCGATCTAGGCTAAATTGCTACTAGATCAGTCAAAACCGGTCAATCTAATCCAACTTTTAAAACAAAGCATACCATACTATCACTACTTTTACAAATAATAAAAAAAAATTCTCTCAACTATCTCAAATTACCTCTTCTATCATTATTTATATTTTGACCTTCTTGATTCTATTCATTTCAATCTACCATAATTTATTTCTATTTTCAAATTAAATTTCAATAATTTTTTAAAAAAGTATCAATTATTAAAATAATCTTAGTGTAAATTATAAAGGTTCTTATAACCAGTATCCATACGTTCTCAATAAGGAATTTAAAATATAAATTTTTTATTAGAATTCATATTAAGAATGTATTGAAAATCACAGTAAAAATCTTAAATAATACATTTTAATAAAAAAAAATATTTTGAAATCCTTAACCACTCTTAGGACATTAGTTAGCCTTTACTTTTTTTTTTAAAGGAATTTAGCCTTCAAAAAATTATGATTAAAATAAATTTGTACACACTTATTAATTATTAAAATTAAAATTAAAAAATACTGATAAGTATGAAACTGATAAATACGAAAAATATGGATACTGGTTACTTTTTAACTTCATCCTCTCCCGTGTATTATATCAAAGTCAAATTACTACTATTTCCAGTTGTTTGACTTGTTTTAATCAGAAAAACTGAAACGTATTACTTTTGCAACAAAGCGGCGTAAATTCATTGAATCACCGACAGTCCATTTAGGACCACCTTCTAAAGGTACAGTTACATTTGACTTACACTTTCCTTTAGAAAACAAGACGGTGCGAAAGAGATAGCTTTTAATGCTATTGCCTTTTTCGCCGACAAAAAAAAAAAAAAAAAAAAAAAAAAAACAGGATGGTGCGAAAGAGATAGCTTTTAAAAGACAAAGAGAGGAATGTGTTCATAAATCATTATTAACTAGCTTTGTGCAAGAGAGGGAGTGAGATGGAAGGCATAGAACACAGAACAGTTGAAGTAAATGGCATCAAAATGCATGTTGCAGAGAAAGGAGAGGGTCCTGTGGTGTTGTTCCTCCACGGCTTCCCCGAGCTCTGGTACTCGTGGCGCCACCAGATTCTAGCTCTCAGCTCCCTTGGCTACCGAGCCGTGGCTCCCGATCTTCGTGGCTACGGTGACACCGAGGCACCAGCTTCAATCAGCAGCTACACCTGCTTTCACATTGTGGGTGACCTCGTTGCGCTTATAGACTCTCTGGGTGCCCAACAAGTGTTCCTTGTGGCTCATGACTGGGGTGCCCTTATTGGTTGGTACCTCTGTCTGCTTCGCCCCGACAGAATCAAGGCTTATGTTTGCCTCAGTGTCCCTTTCCTCCGCAGAGACCCCAACGTCAGAACGGTAGATGGTATGCGTGCTATGTATGGAGACGACTACTATGTCTGCAGATTTCAGGTTGTTTTTTCCATTTGTTTTTAATTTTAGAGCAAATTACAGCAACACCTCATGATATTTCATATAATTACATAAGTACTTCCTGTTTTTTTAACTATTACTTTCGTCTTCTTCATAGAAGGTGTCAGTGTAAGATTTGAGAGAGTGTGAGTGTAATGTTTTCAAACATATCAGAAGATGTTAGTGTAATGTTTTCAAACTTAAAAAAAGGTTAGTGTAAGAAAATAAAAAAAAAAGTGGAGTTATTTATAATTTGATAAAAATTCAGGAGGTGTTGCTATAAATACATAATTTAATTTTCGCAATTGCATGCTGCTGTTGCATTGCATATAAAGAGGGGGGCCATTAATTAGTTACTAGTTGAAACACACATAAGGTTCCACGTTGAGCTTTTAATTAATCTTTGTTTGTGTCAAATGAAGGGAGAATTAGTTTAGTGCAATAATTGTGTTTAAACGGTGTGACAGAAACCAGGCGAGATGGAAGGTCAGATGGCTGAAGTTGGCACAGAGTATGTGCTCAAAAACATCCTTACAACTCGCAAAACTGGTCCTCCAATCCTTCCCCATGGAGAGTTTGGAACTGGATTCAATCCGGATATGCCTGATACCTTGCCCCCTTGGCTCACACAAGATGATCTTGCTTATTATGTCTGCAAATTCGAGAAAACGGGCTTCACTGGACCCTTGAACTACTACAGAAATTTGAACTTGTAATTTCTTCATTTTGCGTATTGCCTGGGATAATTGTTGTCGACTTCTATAAATTAATGTTCTCTTTTGGGAAAATATTTGTACAACATGACAGGGATATCCCAATTTAAATTAATGATAAATAATTTTTTGTATGTGTATTTTGCAGAAATTGGGAGCTATTGGCACCATGGACTGGAGTACAAATCAAGGTGCCAGTAAAATACATTACAGGTGAGTTGGACATGGTATACACCTCGCTAGGCTTTAAGGAGTATGTCCACGGTGGAGGTTTCAAAGAAGATGTGCCGAATTTAGATCAAGTGATTGTGCAGAAAGGAGTAGCTCACTTCAATAATCAAGAAGCCGCCGAGGAAATTAATAGTCACATATACGATTTTATCAGAAAGTTTTGATTTGATCTGATATCAAAAAACGAATTCAAAGGGTCAAAGGGTCTAAATCGTTGAAGTTGTGTGTAATAATAATATTTATATCGTACCCGCTAAATAAATTTTCAATCTTGTTATGGAAATAGTATATAAGTTACAGGAAAATGATTGTTAGATATCTAATTGGTGAGAAGAAATAAGTGATTGATTTAATTGGTGATGTAATGTGATAAAGAGAAATTAGACGTGTTGATGGAGATGTTTAGAATTTGAGAGTGTCCAAATATAAACACTCTAAGTTATAATATATTTTCATCAATAAATTTATCTTATAAATTGTTTTGAAATATGTGTATTTTTGGAAGTAAGCTTCAACACATGTATATATGATCTCGACACAATCTCATTGAAAATCAAGTGAGAGAGAAATACTTTTTGTCTCACCATTACGTTTTACAGACTTGCGTATTCTAAACTTTAACGAGTTAACTATCACACTTGGAATACTGTTGCAGGATCGTGCAGTTGAAGTCAAATTAAAGGGTCTAAATCATTAAAGTTGTGTGCAATAATAATATATGGTATACCCGCTAAATAAATTTTCAACCTTATCATGCAATGTTGTAAGTTACTAGAAGAAGTGCATGTGCTATGTACCGGACAATTGTCAAGAAAATTATTTAAAAGAATTTTTTTAACACAATACAATTCATAAAATAAGAATAAAATAGTTACTGGATATGAAGATCATTAAGAATTTATGTTCTAAAAAAAACGTGTTTGATAAAAATTAAAAAATTATCTATAAAATTCATAACAAAATAAAATTTGAATATTGATTTCATAAAGAAAAAATAGGCTATGTGTTGACAGTGTAAAATATTTTTTTTTTATAAATTCAGACTTTAATAATAATAATAATAATAATAATAGACAAATCTCATTATGTTGATAGAAAGTGTTCAATTTAAGCTGTAATAAGGTTAACAAATTCAAAAACTTCAATAATATCACATAATTAAAACTAATATATTCAAAATGATTAAAATATTACTTTAAAATATTTTTTTTTATTTTTATAATAAAAATATTTAAAAATTATTAATTATAAACACACAAAATTCAAGTACATATAAACATAGTATTCACAATACTTTCACAATTAAAATAATATTAACTTATTTTCTTAATTTCAGTAAATTTTTTTTTTTACATATATATTTCAGTTTGAAAGGAGTGCCAATTTATTTCCGCACCCACCACATTATAATACTTTGTCCCCTCAAATTCAATAGTTCCACCAATTAAAGTTATTTAAATTATTTTAAATCCCCTTCAGTCATTGGCCCTAATCAATGTCGTTCTGGATTTTGATCCTTTGCAGTTTTTCGATTTTTAGAAAGAAAAATGATTAATGGACGTTCAAGAGCTATCTAAGAGCTAGAAAAATAAAGAGATAGAAAAGAGAGAAGTGTAGATATAATATTTTCTCCGTCCCAAAATAACCGATGTTTAAAGTCTTTTCACATAGATTAAGAAAAATAAGTATACCAAGAAAATTTTATTTATTAAAGGATAGTTTAGTAAAACTATCCTTATTGAAAAGTGAGAACATTTGAAATTTTTTTCAAAGGTTAAAACTATTTTCATTTAGGATGGAGGGAGTAAGTATTAATTATTATGATGTGATAAAAAGAGAGAGATAAATAAAAAAGGAAAAAACTTAATGGGAGTAAGTATTAATTATCCTTAGATACATACAATATCATAGGTACTGTTGGTGTTGTTCTCCCATCAGATTTGGAGTTTTATCTTGATAATATGTGATGACATTTAATGAATTCCTTTGTGTTTCACATATTACTGAGGTGAAACTCCAAATCTGATTAAAGAATAACACCAACAGTACTTTATGGTACTGTATGTAAGTTTTGTCCTAAAAAAAAAGAGTCTTAATGGAGTGTTTATAATTGAAAAGTATTTATATATTAATGTCCTTAGAAAAATTCAATGGGATGAATCTCAACCATTCATTTTATTTTGAAGTTGCACACGGTTCTATAATCTATATATTCTAAGTGTATATTTGAATTAAAGTTTACAAACTTAAGTTTAAGTTAAATTTAAGTTTACAAATTGAGTTTGTAAAAGTATCTTAAGTTTTACTTCTCTTAAACTCAGTTTCAAAACAAAAAATTACTTTTAAACATATTTTTAAAGAATAATCAAACATAATCTTAAAATAATTTTACTCTCAAATTTACTTTTAGATTCTCCTACAGAAAATCCATACATGCTATAAAAGTGTAAAAAATGGGAATCCGTGCGCCTTCCTATATTTGGGTCGAGAGTGCAATTACTCCAAAACACAACATTAGGTACTAGTACTACTGTACATCATTTGGAAGTACGTTTGCCAGCTGGTCTCGTGCACTCAAGTACTCAACTACCAAAAATGAATTAAATGAATACAAACAAATCCATTGTTAAAAAATATTTTTATTTAATTAAAGCTCGAATGATAAATATGATTTACTTACAAGCATGAATATATAAATATTTATAAATTAGGGAAACAAATACTAAATTTAATGCTCACAAATATAAATTTAAAAATATTTTTTAAAAAAGAAGCAAATATAAAATACGAATACCTTACATAAATGAAGTTTAAGCGATAGTATTTATTAAGAACTTATTTATTTTACAGTGAAAATCAATTATTTACACTATGCATATTTTTAATGTAAATTTATAATTAAAATTAATATAGACACACTTCTTAATTATTAAAATTAAGAAAAATACTGATAAGTATGAAACTAACGAATACGAAAAATTCGATGTAGGTTAGTTGTTTAACTTCAACCTCTCCTGTCTATTAAGTCAAAACACAAATTATTAGCAAGTTGTTTCTTTCTGAAATAAAAGAAATCTGCATGTAACTTGTGCGATAAAGCTTCTCATATTCATTGAATATTAATTGGTAATCCATTTATGGCCACCTAATAAAGTTATAACCATAAACCATAACACGACATTAGACTTACAGTTTGGATATTAATTGTCAAATCACATTTTCCTTGAGAGAGAAAAAATCAAGATACACACGTGACTTCCTATATTACTATATATGGGTGATAGTACACAGGACAGTGGAATTCAACAACAAGTAACACGAAAATGCGTTTAAAAGATAAAGTGTGTATTTGGATTGCAGTTGAAAAAATGTAGTTGAGTTCAGACGAAGACTATGGTGGAAAAGTAAGTAAAGTTTCCCACCGTGTGAAAGTTTTTTTCCACCGTTGGATATCTTTAATTTTAAATCTACGATTCAAAATTTTCAACTTTCTTCTTTTTCTTTTTTCTCTTTTTTTTTCACCCTTTCCCCAGTTTGTCCCTTGAAAAATCATGTTCTTTGTTAGGGATGGCAAAACGGGCTGGTCCATCCCGCCTGTGGCCCGCCAAAAACGGCCGGGTCGGTTGGCTCGCCAATATGGGGGCGGGCTGGAAAGCTTGGCCCGCCCCGCCTAAGAGCGGGCTGATGGGCTGGCCCGCCAGTTTTTCTTTTAATTTATTATAAATAAGATATAAATAAAATGATTTTGCATCACTTGTATCATAAAAGGATAATATAGAGTATTTTTGTTACTGTGAAGTGTGAACACAATTAAAAATAATTGCAATATTGTTTCATTTTCTTCAATAAACCACAAACTAATAGTCTTTTAACACCACAAGTTCAAGATTATCATGAATAATATCTTAAAAAGGTTTACCACAAACTAATAGTCTTTCAAAAGTACACAACAAAATATTAATAGTCCCTAATAACTTATGTTATTTTAGATATATTAATTAAAAAAAAAGTATTGGCGGGCTGGCCCGGCGGGTTGGCGGGCTAGGTGGGGCGGGGCAAAGTGGGCTGGCGGGCTGTAAACCCCACCCTGCCCTGCCAAATTCGTGGCGGGCTGGAGGGCCGGTCCGCCTGGCCCGGCCCGCTTTGCCATCCCTACTCTCTGTCGATGTGTCTTCCCCTCAAAGACCCAACCTCTTCCACTCCAACTCCTTCTCCAGCAGCAACCTCCACTCCCTCCCTGGCAGTGGACCACATCACCATCGACCTTCATCGGTTGATTTTTTCTAACTGGGATCAAGTTCTTTAGTACTACCATGCCTTATTCATCATCCCCACCCAACAAACAAGTTGCAAACAGTTGTTTTCTGAAGCTTGCGTTTCGATTTACGATATGAGTTTTTAAAATTTCAAGTACAACATAGGCGGTGAAGGGGGCGAACTGAGAACATGGAGGTCGTGCGCACGATGGTGAAGAAGCTCCGGCACAGTGACTTGGGGTTTTTGTGCCTGTTTCTGTTCTTTTATTTGTCATATTTTTCTTGATTTCTTGGTTTTTGTTCACACCTCTCTGATTGGGATCTTGGGTATGAAAGGGGAAAGGGTGGAAATCCATGTTGGGTGGCTTGGATCTGTTAAAGTTTGATCCTTTGAGGGTTTGGGATGAATGGGTATGTGGTTGGTGGTGGCTGTTGCCGTCGGAGGGTGGCTACGGTGGAGGTGTCGTCGGTGCGGCGGGGATGAAGGTTATGCGACAGCAAAATTGTGGACTGGAGTCTGAGAGAGAAGGGGTTAGGGACAAGTTAGGAAAAACAAAGTAAAGGAAAAGAAAATAAAATGAAAAAATAAAAAAGATTTGAACTGTCCGATTAAGAATTAATAGATCTAACGGGTGGGAATTCACTTTCCCACGGTGGGAAACTTGGGAGGTTTCCCACCTTAGAATCCGTCTTATGTTCAACTTAACTTTGTAAACTTAAGTTTAGTTAAAAGTAAGTTTAATGTAACTTGATTTATGTTTGTATGTTTTTATTTTAAAAGTACTTTTATCATAATAGAAACTTGTTTGGATGATATAAATGAAAAATGCTTTTAAATATATAATTATTAAAATGGGTGTGAATTTCATACTATTATTTTTTATTAACTTTTTTTTTATCTTGTTAAACTTTAAAATGAATTTCTTATATTTTTAAATTTTACCTATAATCTACTAACGGTGATACACAGGAACAATATTCCCAATGTTCCTATCTCAAATATCAAATTGTGAGATAAAAATAATCTTAATGGCTGAGGTTGGGGTCCTATCCCTGTTGTTTCCAAATATCTGAAATTGCTTCAAGCAACTCACAATGGTAAATCCCTTCCCAAATTTTTTTCCTCTTTCGGTCTTCCCTCATCCTCCCCTCATTTTTCTTCTTCTCCTCCCCTCTCACAACTGTTATGAGCCAGCTACTTGTGGCGCGGTGGTGATGATGGACAACATGCCGACGAAGCAACCGAAGGCGGCATGGAAGGTGGTGAGGAGGGCGAATGCGTCGGTGTCGTAGAGCGAGCTGAGGTTCCTAATGGTGCTCAACTTGGCATTCATCCAAGGGATAATGTTATCTGTGATTGTTTATTGAAATTTAAAATATGCATAAATGTTTTCAGCTTACAACGTTGAACGGAAAAAGCAAGTCACTAGTTACTTTGAGTTCAACGGAGGTTTTGATGAAAATCGCATCTAGTCCAATGGAAAACGGAAGTTGCCAAACGAGCTTGTGCAGCGTTCAATGGTGCATGAACGTCCGTTTGGGTGCCGAAACGATGAACCAAACACACCCAAAGAGAAGAAAGGTGTCCATAAATCATCAATTAGCTTTGGTTAAGCCCGTCTAGCCGACGCAGGCTAGCGTGGGGAGCTATGCATGTCCCCCACCGTGCGAAAATGATTTTTGACCGTTAGATTTCTTTTTTTTTTTTTTAATTCACGGTTTAAATTTTTCTCCTTTTTTTCTTTTTTTTTCCTTTTGTTTTTATCACTTTCTTTGCCAAATTACCCCTCCTTCTCAACGCCACTTTTCCCACAACCCCACCGCTCCCCGTGTGGGTTTGAATGTCTGATTGCTTATTTTTGTCACGCCACCGTGCAGAGTGATTCCCATTCTTCTTCCGTCGTGGATTACAAGCGTTGGGTGGGGACTTTTGGGTCTCACAGTAGTTCCGATCTCTCGAAGCACGTCGCGCGTGGCGGTGAATGTCACACTGGTGGTGGCTTTTAGATTTTCCTTTGGGTCTTTTGAATAATTATTGAAGATCTATGGAAGGCAACACAAAACCTTATCTGAATATGGGTAGCGAAGTTCGGGAAAATTTTGTTGGACAAATATACTCCTTTCTGTCAAAATATTTTTGCTTGCTTGATGATAATTTGTGGGACTAAGAACTAAACAAAATTTCATAACTATCCACTCCTCTTGCCACCGCCGTCGAAACAATGGCATCAATAGTGGGGTTGTGGGAAAGGGGTGGTTTTAGGTTTGGGTGGTTTTGAGAGGGAGGGGTAATTCGATAAAGAAGGTGATAAAAAAAAAAGAAGAAAAAAAGAAAACAAGGAAAACAAAAACTTAACTGTTTATTAAACAGCAATAGGATCCAATGGTTAAAAATATATTTCGCACCGTGGGGGACCTACTATGCTAGCATGCGGTTTAGCTGTGTGCAAACTAATACTATCAAGTGAATGGAAGGCATGGTACATAGAATAGTGGAAGTGAATGGCATCAAAATGCATAGTGCAAAGAAAGGAGAAGGCCCTGTGGTGTTGTTCCTCCACGGCTTCCCCGAACTCTGGTACTCCTAGCGCCACCAGATTGTGGCTCTCAGCTCCCTCGGCTACCGCATCGTGGCTCCTGATCTCCGCGGCTTCGGTGACACCGAGGCACCAGCTTTAATCAGCAGCTACACCTGCTTTTACATAGTAGGTTATCTCGTTGCGCTTATAGACTCTCTGGGTGTCTTACAAGTGTTCCTTGTGGCTCATGACTGGGGAGCCCTTATTGGTTGGTACCTCCGCATGTTTCGCCCTGACAAAGTCAAGGCCTATGTCTGTCTCAGTATCCCATTCCTCCATAGAGACCCTAACATCAGAATTGTAGGTGCCATGCGTGCTGTGAATGGAGACGACTATTATATCGTCAGAATTCAGGTTAATTATTTTCCTATGTTTAGCTAACCCCTGCTTTTCTTTTTATTTTTATTGGCTTTGCACATAATTTAATATTCTAATCACATAAGCGAAACATTGTGTTAGATTAATTAATATTTTGTTTCTGTAAAATGAAGTAATTAAGAATGTGGTAATTGTTAGATCTGATAAGAATAATTTGTTAGAGTTTAAGACTATTGACGATGTCCAACCCCTCAAACTTCGATTTTGATGATAACAAATGAGATTAAATTTTGAAGTATCTAATGTCTTATGTTTGAGTATTATAGGTACCACATCGTCCAATGCCTCAATGGTATTGTATTTCTTAAACTCAAACAAGATATCTCTATGTGTACAGTGCATCCAATGAGTAAATGGAAACTTGTTCTTCTAAGTATAAAACCCAGTGTCCAATGCGCTGTTATAAGACAAGCGTCCAATGCTTTGTGAAAACTAGTTTGTAAACACTACGTCTATTCGAGGAAGCGTCTAGCGCTTATATAACTTACACTATCTTTTTCTATCAAACAGTTATATAATGCATCCATGTTGTGTAAAAGTATACTTATACTTTTCGATATTGATTCTCTGAAATGTTCCTTATTCCCTCTCTTATCATATGTGACATTTCATTTAAAATTCGAAAAGTGTACCACAGGGGACAAAAAAGCTTCTCTCTGTAGAAACCGTACTGAAGTGGAGGTGTTGTATGTACTGTTGTCTCCTCCCTCTCTCCACCCCAAGCTAACACGTAGCAACGGTCATATGATCGTGAGAGAACGGTTATTGGCAAAGGCATAGATCCCACAATGGATATCTTCACCAAGCCGCCTATAAATAGAGGATCAAGCTCAAGAAATCAACAACGAAACATTCAAGTTTTCTAAGAGCTGAAACTCTACTAAAACGACTAGACGACCTACACTTGTGCAAAAAGAGCAATCTTCTTAGCTTTGCTAAGTCATTATGTGTATTCAAGTTACATTGTAATATCCTCTCTGTGAGAGTTATCTATTAACTTGTAAACAAACCATTGTTTGGAAAGCCAGGTGTGGCTTAGTGACAAAGAATACTTGGGTGTTCTTTAATCTCCCTGAGATTAAAGGTGTGCTAGAAGTGGCTTAGAGAATACTTATAGCCAGAAGTGGCAGGGTATATAATACTTGTTTGTAATCAGGATTTGATTAGTGGAATCATTCAAAGGTTTTTGAAGGAGAACTGGACGTAGCTCAGGTTGAGTGAACCAATATAAACCATGTATTTTTACTCTATCGCTTTTAAGCTTACCAGTTATTCTTTTAAGTTGCTTCTTCGCATTATAAGCACAAGTCTCTTTACTTTATATTTGCGAAAAATCGTTTGCTTTATGCTTGGACGATACGCTAAAATGCAATTCCATTGAACTGTTATTTTAAACAACTGGACGATAGCTGTAATCTTCTGTTTTGCAAGCTCCTTGTAAAACTTAAGTTGAAATATCTCCATCTTTGCACTATTCAACCCCCCCTTCTAGTGTGATTTTCTGCATTTCATAATTGTTTTAAACCGTGTGACTGCAGAAACCAAGTGAAATTGAGGCTCAGATGGCTGAAGTTGGCACTGAGTATGTAATAAAAAAACATGCTTACAACTCGCAGACCTGATCGTCCAATCCTTCCCAAGGGAAGGTTTGAATTCAATCCAGATATGCTTGATACCTTACCCTCTTGGCTCACACAAGATGATCTTGCCTATTATGTCTCAAAATATGAGAAAACCAGCTTCACTGGAGGCTTGAACTACTACAGAAATTTCAACTCGTAATTTCTTGAATTTCTGTGTTGCTTGGGATAATTTTTTCCGCTGCTCTAAAATTAAATTAATGTTTCTATTTTTAGGAAAATATCTATGCAACATGACATACATCCCAATTTAAAAGACAAATAATTAATTAATTATTTGTATGTATTTATAGAAATTGGGAGCTGACGACACCATGGACTGGAGTGCAAATCTAGGTGCCAGTAAAATTCATAACAGTTGAGTTGGACATGGTATACAACTCGCTAAACTTGAAGTAGTATATCCATGGGGGAGGTTTCAAGGAAGATGTGCCAAATTTGGAAGAAGTGATTGTGCAGAAAGGAGTAGCTTACTTCAATAATCAAGAAACAGCAGAGGAAATCAATAATTACATATACGATTTTATCAAGAAGTTTTGATCTTGTCGAAAATTGAATTCAACCTGGAATAAAGTCGCAGGATCATGCAGTTAAAGTCAAAGGGTCTTATAGTTGCGCTTTTATTTTGATATTTAAGGTATCGATCAAGATCTTTTTGACGGGCAGGATTCATCAGTTGCAAACAACCTCAACCCCATACCATCAACCTTCCTATGCAGGGATGGATCCAGAAATGCATTAAAAGGGGGTCAATTTTTTTTTTTACACAATTATTTAGAGAGAAATGTTAGCAACACACTCTCTGATACACTCTTTTTAATTAGTTAAAATTTCTTGGAAATTACAAAAAATTGTGGGTTCCACATCTTATTTAATGACTCGCTCCCATACTTTTGCGGTTTCCACTAAATTTAATAACCAATAATATAATGTGTGTTGGAAGAGTGTGTTAGAGAGTGTGTTGCTAGCACTCCTCATTATTTAAATATCTAATTTCTAATAAATAATTATTTAATCAATAATAAGTTTCACAAAAATATTTATTATTAATTTTATGTGTAAAACTAGAGATAAGATCTATTACTAAAAAGAAATTAAGCAAACATACACTCTATTTTTTTATTCATTTTCTTCTATCAATATTTTTTTTTAATTTTTATTTTTTTTCTTCTCATATATGTATAAAGGAGCATGAGGGAGTGGGGGTGATCATCAGTCGGATTCGGACCCAAAATGTCCAATCCGTTAAAAATCGAAGAGTAAAAAATAAGATTCGTTGCCGTCCGTTTAGTGTTCGGATTATGTGGGGCTTGGGTTGATCTGGGTTCGGGTGAACAGGGGTGGGTTATTTCCGGTAAGCATTCCACGAACCTTCATAGATCTGAGCCTCCTCCTATGAAACTCGTGGTCTGAATGCAGCGCGGTTGTGAGGGTGGTAGATCACCATTGTCATTGATGGAGCCAGGGATGAGAGGCGCGGAGTGGGTACTGGGTAGAGCTCAAATGAAAGACGAAGTCAAGTGAAACTTTGACGAGGAGTGGGTACCTCGTAGAGAAATGGTGGTCACGGTTGTGAGAGAAACGGAGAAGATGAAAGCATTTTATTTTCACTATAAATTCTCAAAACTGAAGTTTCAACATGTCTAATATTCAAAAAAATAATTGACAATATTAAACACATTACAATTTTCAAATTGAAGGGCTAAAACTAGCTACTACAACACGTCAAAGTGTCAAAACTCATTGAGCCATGTGCATTACTCACTGCAACACGTCTTTACACTACTCATTGTCACAGTAATAAATAAAAGTTAACTGCTGTGTCAGGAGAAAGAGACAAAGTGTGGCAGCCTCTTATTTTTTAAAGTGCAACATGTGTGGTCGGGTGTAGGTTTCGATGGATTTTTTTTCTAACCCGCACCTGCCTGAAACTACCCACCCTTAACCGTTTCTTCGTTGAACTTAGCCTGACACCCGTACCGATTTGTCCGACAAACTAATTTTTGACTCGGTTTTTACGGGTTGCTAGCGGGTCTGGAATTTCTTATCACCCCTATGAGGGAGGGGAAGGGGGGCCAGGGCCCCTGCTTGCACCCCCTAAATCCGTCCCTGTTCCTATGGTTGTTTGTATTAATAAACTGATAATATTACTGTATTGTTTGGTACTCGCTAAATAAATTTCCAATCTTGTCATGCAAATGGTATATCTTAAAAAATGTTTTGAAATGTGTATCTGGAAGTAAGCTTCAATACGTGTGTATGATCTCGACATAATCTCCTAGAAAATCAAGTGAGGAAAAAATTAGTTTTTGCCTTTAGAGTTTTTTCACACTTGCATATTATAAACTGTTTAATGAGGTAATAACTTTTATAATGATACCAAATGAGAATATAAGTCCCTCATTGCTGAGCAATCTAACCCATTACAAATCATTCACGTTAAAAGCTCAATAGTCCATAATTAATTAAATTATATTACGATATTAATTTCCAAAACTATTATTATATATAATAATTTAAAATTATTCTTACAATTAAATAATTATATATATATTAATTATATATATTTATTTTATATAATGATTAAGTATTTTATTTAAAAAAATAGTTTATTTTAATAATTTTAACTTTTTATACTTAAAAAAAGTAAATGAGTAAAATGGGTCAGCTCGTTTGCCCCCATAACCTGCCAATTAAAATCTATGCTAAAATAGCAAAATTCCAACCAACCATAAACTAGGACCAGCAGAACGGGATTCACAGCACATAAAGCTGTAGTATGTGTTTGGATTATCTTTAAAATAATGGTAGAGCATGATGAGATGGATCAAACTTGATTTTGACCAAAATTTTTGTATGTTTGATTATCTTAGTAGAATCAATTTTGATGAAAAAAATCATGGTGAAGTTGAAGCAAGTAGGAGTTGCTTCTACTTCTACCAAAATCAATTATAGTTGGATTTTGTCTAATTTACTCTCACATCAAATTGATTTTAAAAGTGTACATAGGCGTTAAATCTCATTTTGGTCATTACACCTTCAAAATCAATTTTGATTCAAAGTATCCAAACAACATTCTCTTAAAAAATCACTTTTCTGATATCTGTTATCCAAACAAAAATCACGTTACTTTATAATCAATTCTAACCATAATCAATTCTATAAAATCAATTTTATTCAAAATCAATTTTGCCACCGTCAATCCAAACACACTTAATAATCCTATTGAAAACTAGTATAAGCCACACGTTGCATTTGACTTACTATTTCGATAATCAAGATACATAGCGACTTCCTATGTTTGGGTGATAAAATCAAGTAGACAGGACATAGGAAGAACAAATCTTGTATCGCTGTGCAAGAGAGGGAAGGAGATGGAAGGCATAGAACACAGGACAGTGGAAGTGAATGGCATCAAAATGCATGTTGCTGAGAAAGGAGAGGGTTCCGTGGTACTCCTGGCGCCACTAGATTGTTGCTCTCTGTTAGGACTTAAGCACAAGAAGAGAGTCCAACCCAAAAGACTAATCCATTAGGTGGAAAAACCTCAAAGCTTAAGTACAACATCAAGTAGTTTATTCTCCCGATCTCTGGGGCTAGGGAGAGACCGATGCTCCCTCTTCAGTGAGCAGCTACACATGTTTTCACATAGTGGGTGACATCATTGCACTTATTGACTCGCTGTCCATCATGTCTTCCTCGTGGCCCATGACTGAGGTTGGTACCTCTGTCTGTTTCGCCTCGACAGAATCAAGGCTTATGTTTGCCTCAGTGTCCCTTTCCTCCGCAGAAACCCCAACGTCAGAGCCGTAGATGGATCGCATGCTATCTATGGAGACAATTACTATATCTGCATATTTCAGGTTAGTGCTTTTATTGGCTTAATTTACACATAATTTAATGAATAATTCTAAATCTTCTTACCATTTCCTTTATTAATTCTCCCATTTTCTCTCTATGATTTTAAAATAATAGGAAGATTTATAAGAGAATTTGTAAAAGATATAACATTACTCTTATACTGGGGGTATTCCGACTGCCGAATAGCCAAATACCTGAAGGTACTTTGGTCCGAGGATACATCAAGATAAGGTCCCGGACACTCAGATGGCCGAACACATAGCCAAGGGTATTCGGACTGCCGAATAGCCGAATACCTGAAGGTACTCCAGTCCGAGGATACATCAGGATAAGGTCCCGGACACTTAGATGGCCAAACACATAGCCAAGGGTATTCGGACTGCCGAATAGCCGAATACCTGAAGGTACTCCGGTCCGAGGATACATCAGGATAAGGTCCCGGACACTTAGATGGCCGAACACATAGCCAAGGGTATTCGGACAGCCGAATAGCCGAATACCTAAAGGTACTTTGGTCCAAGGATACATCAGGATAAGGTCTCGGACACTCGAATGGCCGAACACACACTTGGACGGCCGAATACGTAAGAATGTCTCAACCTATGACAGATCAATAATAAGATTATCTATATAATTGTTGTTATAATAATAATTAAATATAGATTAACCATAATGGTAATCATGAACAAGGCCCATGAATCCAGAAGCCCATTAAGGTATGTATAAATAGGGGTTAAATTCTCAAGGTGAAGGACACGGTTGATTCACATTTACTACTCTCATTAAATGCTCTGAGCCGAAAGCTGACTTGAGCGTTGGAGTGCCTTTTGCAGGTACCCCACCCCTTTTCATCTTGGAGGATTCGGACAGCTAAAAGAGATCTCGGAATGAAGATATCAGCAAGGAGAAACTTACCCTATCATCCTCAGGCAGGAACAACTCTAATTTTATTTTCATAATTGCAAGTTGTTGCTGCATATAAAGCGGAGCCCGATTAGTTACTAGCTCAAAGACACATGGTTCTATGTTTCCGTGAAATGAAAGGAGAATTTACTGAAATGGTTAGATGTGATGGTAATAAGTGTTTCTAGACCTTGCCTTCTTGGCTCACACAAGATTATCTAGCCTATTATGTCTCCAAATTTGAGAAAACCGGCTTCACTGGAGGCTTGAACTACTACAGAAATTTGAACTTGTAATTTCTTGAATCTCCGCGTTGCCTAGGATATTTGTTTTCCACTGTTCTAAATTAATTATTTAATTATTTGTATGTATTTGCAGAAATTGGGAACTCACGGCACCATGGACTGGTGTGCAAATCAAGGTGCCGGTAAAATTCATTACAGGGGAGTTGGACTTGGTATACACCTCGCTAAACAAGAAGGAGTATATCCATGATAGAGGTTTCAAGCAAGATGTGCCAAATTTAGAAGAAGTGGTTGTGCATAAAGGAATAGCTCACTTCAATAATCAAGAAGCGCTGCCGAGGAAATCTATAGTCACATATACGATTTTATCAAGAAGTTTTGATCTGATCCAAAAACGATTTCAACTTGGAACACGGTCGCAGGGTCCTGCAGTTAAAGTCGAAGGGTATGCACCAAACAACTTATTCGAAGGGTCTAAACTGTTAAAGTTGAATTTTATTTTATCAAGGTATCAAGATCTTTTATGATGGGGAGGACCCGGTCCAATCAACCTTGCTGCTTGTGTGTAATAATATTATTATAGTTTTATTATTTATTTAGTTTTTATAATTGTATAAACTTTATATTTTAGTTTTTATATCTAAACACTACTTATTTTAATTTCTTAACATATATTTTTTTAATTCGTTTTAGTCTTTATTGTCTAAAATTGACTAGTCCTTCATTGTTAATTTGATGTGTCCCATTTATGTGTGTGGTGTGCAGGACCGTGTCAAAGAGTCCCTGTTAGGAGTCCCACATTGAGTAGAACAAACTACTTGATGTGATACTCAAGCCTTGAGGCTCTTCCACCTAATGGACTAGTCTTTTGGGTTGGACTCTCCTCTTATACTTAAGTCCTAACAATTGGTGCTTTCATTGAGAGTCGGGCCACGGAAAGGGTTACCTATAGACTGGATTAAGGTGTAAACCGAATACTGATAGATGAGTAAAGCCGTCAAAAGGAAAATGGCTACCACCAGGTCAGTGTCGATAGAATGAAAGCCGTTGTGGACGTTGGCCCTTAAAGGGGATGGCAATGTTAGGAGTCCCACATTGAGTAGAATAAACTACTTGATGTGGTACTTAAGCCTTGAGGCTCTTCCACTTAATGGATTAGTCTTTTGGGTTGGACTCTCCTCTTATGCTTAAGTCCTAACAGTCCTGTTCTTTATTTCATCATTTCTCCTCCGTAACTGAATAATAAGTTCACCCTTGTTGACCTACTACAATTGTTCATTAAACTTCCTCCTTCATCTTGTCAGTTCAAATATATGAAATGGAGAAGTTTGTGCATTGCATGCCCCAATAAAATGAAGTAGTAGTTTCAAATTAGTTTTTACACGTTAGAATATTTATAATAATCACCTATAGATAGTTAAGTGGACTAAATAATAGGGGGCAAACATTTTAACTCTCATAGAGTGATATTGATGACAAAAAATAAAAAAAGAGATTAAAATGGTGCTAAAGATAGGGTGATATTGATGACAAAAAAGAAAAGAGATTAAAAACTGATAAGAACTAAAATTAAAAATCTAAAATTTAATAGGGACCAAAATCATAATCATGTAGAGTCATTTGGGGAGCCAAATATATGGTGCTAAAGATGAACAATATCAAGTTCACTCAAAGAAGAAGTATGATGTAATGATATGATGCTTACAAGTTTTTCATCTGCAAGAGTTGTTGTGAGGATAATCTTAAAGAAATGAACTGCAGTGGGTAAGGGATGCTTTATTGCGTGAGGAAGTCATGTTATGGATGTTGAGATGAGATTTAAGAAACTAAGGTAGCTGCTTGTGAAAAGTTTTTAAGTAGCATCGTCACCGAGAAGAATTAAATGCCACAAGAAGTTCAAAATTAATGACAAGACACTCAAGTTCTGTTCTCATACGAGAGTCCTAAACAATTAACTTTTTTTATTATATTTTTTTTATTTTTTTATTTTTTATTGTTTTTTTAATTTTTTTATGTAATAAATATTTCTTTAACAAAATCTTTCTATTTTCAAAATTTATCCTTGTTAAGTTTTTATATAAACAAAAGAAATGCATTTAAAAAGATTCTAAAAGAAGTCCTTGTTAATAATAAATTCCTTAAGAACTCTTTATATAAAAAATCAATTATAAAAATTCTTGTTAACAAAATCAAAATCTTAATTATCAAGTTAAACTAATAATGGTTCAAATTAATTATAACCAAGTTATTTTAAAAAAAAACCTATTATTGATAAATTGTAATTGCTTGAACTTTTCCATTTTTGTATTAATTAGAAAAAAAATAAAAGTCCTTCTTTTATTCATTTTGTTTGTTCAATCCATCCTTTTCTATATAAAAAAAATAATAAAAAATGTTAAGACTAAAAAGAAAAAAATAAATAAGAGTTAATATAATAAATAAAAACAATAAAGTTTAAAAAAACAAAATAGATAAAAAAAGAAGAATACAAACAAAACTGGTAAGAAAAAAAGGAAAAAAGAAAGGAAAAGAACCAAGGAAGGGAACAAGGCTAAGCATGTTGAATCCTATCTTAGTATTATGACATGGTGCCTTCTCCTTGCTCTCTGGCATTTAATTACCATTTTGGTGATATATATATAGCAAATCAGCTTTTACAGAATGCTCACTCCTAAGCCACTTTAGCTTGCATACTCAACGTTGTTAGAGTCTAAGACTTTGGACGATGTCCAACCACTCAAACTTTGATTTTGATGATAACAAATTAAATTGAATTTTGAAATATCTAATGATTAATGTTTGAGTATTACAGGTACTACACCGTCCAATGCCTTCATGGTATTGTACTTCTTAAGCTTAAACTATATATATCTCTGTGTGCTTATTGCGTCCAATAAGTAACTGGAACTTGTTTTTCTTAAGTGTAAATCCAGCGTCCAATGAACTGCTATAAAACAAGCATCCAATGCCTTGCGAAAACCAGTACGTAAACACTGTGTCCATTTGGGAAGAGTCCAATAACTTATATAACTTACACAAACCTTTTCTATCAAACAATTATATATTGTGTCCATTTGTCAGGAAGTACACTTATGCTTTTCGATGATGATTTCATTTTGAATGATCTGTTATTCCCTCTCTTATCATTCATGACATTTCATTTGAATATTAAAAAAGTGTACCACAGGAAACAAAAAAGCTTCTCTCTGCAAAACCGTACAACTAGTTGAGCCGCTGCATGTACTGTTGTCCCCTCTCTCTCTCCATCCCGAGCTAACACATGGTAATGGTCATATGATTGTGAGAGAACAGTTTTTGACAAAAGCTCAGATCCCACAACGGATACTTTTGCTCAGACGCCTATAAATAGAGGACGAGGCTCATGAAGAAACACACGAAGCATTCACGAATTTTCAAAGAGCTGAAACTCTGCCAAATTATTTGGACGACCAACACTTGTGCAAAAAGAGCATTTTCTTAGCTTTGCTAAGTCATTATGTGTAATTTGTTTTACATTGTAATATCCTCTCTGTGAGAGTTGATCTGATATTGGTAATCAAACTGTTTTGTTTGGGAAGCCAAGAGTGGCTTAGTGATAAAGAATACTTGGGTGTTGTTTTAATCTCAGGGGGAGATTAAAGGTGTGCCAGAAGTGGCCTAGAGAATACTTGTAGCCAGAAGTGGCAGGGTAGAGAATACTTGTTTGTAATCAAAGTTTTGATTAGTGGAACCCTTCAAAAGGTTATTTTTGAAGGAAAACTGGACGTAGCTCAGGTTGAGTGAACCAGTATAAACCAAGTGTTTTTACTCTATTGCTTTTCGCTTACTAGTTATCTCTTATGTTATTTCTTCGCATTAGACACACAAGTTTCCTTTATAAACTTGTTTGTGAAAAGGTTTTGTTTTTCGCTTGGACGATAACTTGAAAATGCAGTTTCATTAAACTATTATTTTGAACCACTGGACAATAGCCGTAACTTTGCATTTTACAAGTCCCTTGTAAAATCTAAGCTAAGATATCTCAATCTTTGTGAAAAAGTTTTCAGACTTTATCTAACACACAATTCAACCCCCATCTAGTTTGTTCCCTGCATTTCAAACGTAACACCTTAGTTTGTACCAATTTGCTAACAACTTCTTACACTTTGTTTTTGTCAATAAAGAGGCCAGGTAGGGGCACACACTCAAACTCAATCACAATATTATTCTCTCACTTTTTCTTTGCTTCATATATCTAGTAATTAATTAATACATGAGTATTGATTAACCTACACTTAGAATTTGTACATCTGGTCTTCACTTAGTACACACGGTTAATTGTGTGTATAAATTGGTTAATTTTGTATAATACTAAGTGATTAAGAATAAAAGAATGCATTTATATATAATTATCGATGTATGATAAATATTATTGTTGTCGCACAAATATTTCGAAGCTAGCTGAATAGAATTCGGCTACTCAAGCTCCAACACGATTCCAAAATTCGAGTTTTGAATCAAACAATTTGATCACCAAAAGGGGAAATTTACCTTTTAATCTGGTATGCTCAAGTAACTAAAGAAAGTACTTGATTGGTGGTGAGAGTAACAAACATTCAAAAATAAAATTGAAAGTAAAATGGAATTTAAACTTGAAAAGCAATAACTTCGACAAGAAATATAAACTGGAAAGATAATTGTATTGATTGATTTTTCATTGAATGTCCTTACAAACGTACCCAGAACACATATTTATACTTGAAAAATCGTAACTAACTATCCTAGATCATGTCTCTACCACGTTCGGCCATTATTGGCCTGACCATAACTAAATCGGTTGCCCTAAACCTGTTTCGGCTAAATCTTAATGCTGTCACATACCCCACGTCCCATTTTCTACTCCTATTTTCTTGGAACTACTCTTAGATCATGGGATCTCATCAAATCGAGCTTTCAACCACTTTTCTCATGCTTCCTTGTTTCTCGTATCCACCTTCAGTTAGCCCATATTTTAACTAACCTGTTATCACTTCAAGATCTTTGCTGAATTTTGAATTTCAATCTATTAGCCAAAAGGTTCGTTTTTACTTATCATTTACCACCAACATTAGCCAACAATATCAGACACCAACTTATCCTATCAGCTTTATCCTTTCGGCTAACTGACTTTCTGATCAACATATTTTGAATGGCAACAAATGCCCCTATATCTTAACGCTGATTGGCTAAATGAAGAGCCTAAGATATAACCATTTCTATCTTTCCCCCTTCTTCTGATCTTTGTAACTGACTTGCATTTAAAACTTAGCTGTTACGCGCCCTTCTGTTTGTCAATCATGTCACTTTAAATAACTTACTTTTTACTGTTACTTGACTATCCAAATTACCTATTGCCTTTCTTGCTTCTTTTCTTGCTTCTTTTTCCCCCTCGAGCAATCCCAAGAACTTATACCATAATGTCGACCACTAATAGCTCTCAATCAAGGCCTCATGAGTACGGGAATGAGTATGATGATAAAGCTTCGTCTCATAAATCGGTGTCCAGCTTCTCCATCGCTCATGATGATCCCAATGCCCTTGGGAGTTTCAAAAATGGCTTACCCGCTTATGAAGGGCACTACTATCTTTGCCCTTGTGCTGATGATGTGATGGATGTTGTTACCTTCCTCAACTATTACCTTCATCACATCAATTACCCAATTCCCATCACCTCTTGGTTTTGGCTAAACGCAATCCCTCAAACCCTAGGTACATGGCCTAGAGGTTCTAATCCTTACTATAGGTGGCTCAATCAGATGACCAAAGCGAAAGGAACTAACTGGAAGAGATGGGGTATTTATGATGCCATCAATCTAACCAGGCATGATGTTGAACCAAACTATTCGTTGATCTTCAACTTCTTGAGCTTTTGGTCAACGGCTATCAACGCTTTCGTCTTCCTATTCGACATCATGACTATCACTCTCCAGGATGTGGTGACCATTCTCGGATTGCCCATTATTGGGAATGAACTCCCCTCCTTGTACGCCCAGGCCACCGACAACTTGGGGTTCTCATTCGACAGATCCACCAATGGCTACCTTCACTTCATCAAAACTCATATGAAGTCCTCGACTACCATTTTGGCTAAAGAACACCATGTCTTCCTCTTATACTAGTATTGTAAATATTTCATTTGTTCCTCCTCTAAAGTAGTAGTTTCTGAATATGCTCCCCACGCTTCTCTGCTTCAGTCGAATGAACCTATGGCCATTGGCGTACTATTCTTATCTTCTTTCTACAAGTCTATCTTTTTGCCTTTAGAAAAGATGAAGGTGGTCAGAACATAGGCAGTGCTTCTAGCCCCTTTTAGTTCTTGCAACTTTGGGTTACCAGGTATTTTCCTATGTTTGCTGCCAACATCCCAAAATCGGCTATGGTGGCAGAGCGCCATGCTAAAAACACTACCTTGGGTGAAGCTCTTCGAATCAAGTCCACTGCCACTGGTTCGGCTCACTTCTTTGTTGAATCTATATTTGGCATCCTAGATGATGTCGATGCTTTTTGGAATCCTCCAATAGTTGACCATGATATCCCTAGTTGGCTAAAACTGGACCCTCAAGTAAATCTAGAGGCCCAAGCCTGTCAAATAGCTAATTGGGGCAGCATCCTGGCGGCTAGGGACTTGCTATGTGGTATCAAACCTAGCTCCATATATAACAAGATTTCAGTGGAACCTTACAACCCTCAATTTGTTGCTCGCCAATTTGGCCTTACATAGCACCTTCCAATGGCTTTCTTGACCTGTCATCTCCTAATTCTCAGCCTTCATTATCTGCCGAAGAAGTGAGGAAAATTACTCGCCAAACAAAATGGATGCTTGACTTGTTCGAATTTAGCTTGTTTCTTCCTGACTTGAAGAAGACCCCTAGCTTCCTCAATTGGTGGCCAACCATAAAGGATGCTTTGTTCCCTAACAGCATTGCATCCTACCTTCTGCAGGCAGATGGACAAGTTACTGTGGAACCTGTCATTTCCAATGTAGAAATATGAAGACCCCTATGTTCTGTAATCAATAGATCTTTAGTTTTGATGATGTATCTGGACTTGTAATTTCTCCTTATAGTATGAGCTATAGCCTATTAGAATGATTGTTATAAGCTTTCATTGTGTGAATGTGTGTGTATCATGCATATAGGCCAGATATAAGTATATTCCCTCACAAAACCATTGATTGATCATTGTTATCTTATCTCATTTTAACCAAGGATTGAAACTGGGTAGAAAACCTTTTGAAAATTCAAAAATTTCAATCCTAGAACAAATTAATCGATTACATGAACGATATAATCGATTATCTCGAGGCTCGATTTTATGAAAATTGGATAACGTTCGCTGATAATTGATTATCCACTAATAATAATCAATTATCTGACCCTGAAAGAAAATTGAACCATTCACAGTTAATCGATTATCTTAGGAAATAATCGACTATTTTGATCTTCAGCATTTCTAGTTGATAATTAGAATGAAATAATCAATTATCTTAAGCAATAATCGATTATCTCTGTTTTGAGGCCTATACTAACTTTTCGAAGACTCTTGTGTGTGACACCATTTTCTCTCATTTTCTTCATCTTTTTCATCTGAGAGAACTCTGAAAGTGTGTGTCATCATCATCAAGATTCATTGGATCAAATCTTTCTAATTCTCAAGAAAATAATGAATCTTTCACAAGCTACATGGAGGGAATATGAACACAAGTTAGGAAGAGCTGCAACTTTTGATCTTCACATTAGGTGATTTCTTTCCTTAACTTTGTTGTGTAAATTCGTGTAGGGTGGGTTTCCCTATGAGGTTACATTGCATATAGATAGGTGTTCTATATTGTAGTGTGTTTCTTGAATAGGTTTTTCAAGAAGGTGCATTTTGCATAGTGTGTGCATTTTACATGTGAGTTTGTATGTAAACAAATGTGATAGTGAATTATGTCCAAGCTCGGGATGCTTGTGACAACATTGGATGTAGATTTCATGTTGAAATCGAACCAGTATAGATCTTGTGTCACTTTCTCTCTTCCCTTATCTTCAATTTCTTGATCTTATATTATCTTTGTATATTGATCTTGTGCTAAAACTTGTCTTGGATATAAGGAATAAGAGACATAAGCTAAGCATACAATACTCATCTTGAAAGGGATTCAAAAAGGAAATTTCATCTTACAAAAGGATTCTCACTTAAAAAGATTGCTTTTTAAAAGAAAAGTTTAAGAATCTAATTCACTCGCCCCTCTTGATTTCTTGTGAACTAAGCCATTTTATCTAACATCCAAGTCCTTAAGTAGACCACAACCATCTCTATAGTCTACTTCAGTTTTGGTCAAGAAGAAGGGTAAATAGGTTGGCATCACCATTAATCCACCAACAACTCCTACACCAGGTAATTTTAGCCTCTTGAGATGTCCTTATTTTCCTCTCCGTTCAACTAATATTCCTTCTTTTTAGCAAAACTTCTTATCGAAACCATAGACCTGGACGATGTAGATAAAGGTGACTCCCTTGATTCAGCCCCCCTAATTTTTAAAAGAACTACCAGGTCTATAGCTGTTGAAAGAAGTGCTCCAAAACCGAGCCTACTCCTGCCAAGGTATTTATCATCTTCTAAAATGTATCTGTTTTTGCCCTGCCGAGAACTAAACAATCCTATACTCCTTGTAGGAATTAACTTCTGCTTCTAGCCGAAGTGTTAAAAGACTAAAGCTGGGTACTTCTACCAAGATTCCACTGTAAGTGTCATTCATTTGGTGTTGCTTTTTACTATTATCTCATATCCTTTAACTAATTCCTATGCTACTCTCTCAGGAATCATCCCCTGCTACTAAGCCTGTCGACATGCCACTTGAATCCTTCACCATGCCTGACGTACCAGGGCCCACTCCTGGTCCTTCTTCAGCTTTTACTCGTCCAATCTTACCGAACGTGACAGACGAAGCTTTGGCCAAATACTTTCAATCCCCCACCTCGTCTGTTCCAGTGGTTCCGGATAGGTCACCTATCGATGACCACTTTTAGCATGTTGAACAGTTTATGTGTAGTGTTGTCCCTGCTGATCCGGCCATACTCAAGTCAGTTTAGCTATCCTTTTGCCAAATTAGCTAGAGCACCGACCATTTTAGAATCCAGTCGTTAGATCCTAATTCATATTAGCATGATTGTGGGCGATGTTATCTTCAACCATAACATACATCAACGTAGATACAATTCTGTTGCTGCTGACTTAAAGCAACTATGAGACTTGCAGGCTCAGAAATCTACCTACACCTCTAGCTTTCAAACAGTTGAAGCTGGCTGGCAAGCCGATTTGGCTGAACAGGAATGACTCAACAAGAGGGTCGAAGATTTGATGGTAGAATTGGACCGGATTAAGAAGGAATTGGCCGAATTGAATCCGAAGATAGCCGTGTTGAACACGAAACTCAACAGCAACTTGGATTGGTGTATTCAGCTGTATACCTTGACCACTTCTCTAGATACAAATATCAACCACTTACTTCATCAGAAGGATGGATTAGAGAAAGACCTGAGTGTAGGCGAAGCGAGCATTGCCAAGGACAAGAAAGCATGAGACAACTTAAGGCAATTATTTGACCAAGCTAAACAAGCCTTGTTTGCTCCTACTTCTGCTCCTACTACTTCGGCTGCTTTGTCCTCCTCTATCCCTTAAGTAGGTATTGTTGATCGTATTATGGAAGTTGCTACCGAAGTAACCAATGCCACCGCTGCTGCTAATGAGGCCCCTGTGATTGCTGAAGGTGTTGATAATGGCATTAGCGAACTGCATGCAGAAGAAGACGCAGGTTATACTGGTACTTCTTCAGTCGAACTCATTGACATGGCTGTTTACTCGGCTGCCAACCCTTGAAAACTTCTATATTGAACTTGCTTTTAAATTATGAATAAGTTCAATTTTTGAGCATTTTTGCTTAAGTTAGCTATGTTGCCGGCTTGTGGTCACCTTTTGAACCATTCGATTCTTGTTTTTGTCCTTCTTCCGATATGGAAGGATGGAAGATTTTTAGATATTTTGCATTTATGCTCCTATCCATTTCCTTCCCATCTTGATTGATTAGCCGATGTAACATTGTGATTTTCCTAATTGTATGTTTAAGTGTTTGATTAATAATGCAAGAAGAAATTAAATTTAAATTTATAATATGTATAAAAGAATTTATGCATAGATTGTTTTGTTATGTGCTATAGTGTTGTTGATAATTTTCATGTATGGTTGGGCTTAGAGTGTAAGGTTGTTGTTAGGACTTTTATGTGAGTTTCTTGAGTTGTAGGAAAGAAAAGAAAAAAAAAAGAGAGAAGGGGGTGCCTTTAGAGGAAACATAGATGTTAATAGTAGAATTTCAAAAATTCTCCCAAGCTTATACGTAAGAGAAGCTTTCTTCTCCCTTATCTCTTTCATTCTTCCTTCCTCTCTGAGTCTTTCTTTTCTCTTGAGTTGGTGGAATTTCTACACCATTTTGAAGCTTGATTTCTCTTTCTCTAGAGCCTCCCTAGTTGATTTCAAGTTGGTAAGTTCAATTCCTTTCTATTCTTGATCTCTTAGTTTCTTTCTCAACTCCTACCAAGAACATGAGACATGGGTTTCATGTAGAATCTTGGTTGGTGGGTGAAAATTTGATTGAAGCTCTTTTTGGGATTGATTTAGGTTTTCTCTAGTTGATTTCATAGCAAAAGTTGATAGAGATCATTCTTGAATCACCGAGTCTCCTCCCTAGCTTCTTCTTCAAGGTTTTGAGTCAAAAATTTTAGGTAAGGGAAACTTTAATATGATTGAATGCTTTATTTGTATATTCTATGATTGGAATGTTGTTTTTGAGTGTGGAATGATGTATATATGTTATGCTTGATGTAAAATAGTTAAAGGGCTATTTTGAACCTTTTAAATAATATAAGGTACCAAAGTGAATTTTTTAAAAGATAAATGACCATTTTGAACCTTTTAAATAAGATAAAGGATCAAAGTGAACTTTTTAAAAGATAAAGGACCATTTTGAACAAAATAAATAAGATAAAGGACCAAAATGATCATTTAGCCTATTAAAAAATGTTTGTCTTATCACTGTTAATAAAAATGGTGCCCATTTTCGCCCAAATATCACTTCGGCTTAAGCGGGTTTGGGTTAGTTGGGTGACAAGTTTTGATGGGTGGGTTGACTTGGGTACAGACTTAATTGGTTGGAAATAATTTAAAAAAATGGTACAAAGGGTCTAGCTCAGTTGGTTAAGTATGTATAAAGAGGGGGTGTTGAGTAATTAGCTCAGTTGGTTGATAGTAAAATTTAGCAATTTTGCTCTATTTTTTTGAAACATAATTTCAAATTCCACACACACTCTTTTATTTTTTTTTTATAATTAATGTTAGCTAGTCATTTTTTCCTTTATGATAAAAACATATTTTTAAAGGGAAAACTAATAATTATAAAATATTTTTTATCATTAATATTTTTTATTAAAATTATGTATATATCCAAGTTATATAGAAATGCAAATTTATTTATAAAAATAATATTTTTATAAATAAATATTTATAATTATATAAGACATATTTATGAATATTAACATATATATTCAAATAATTTTATATTCACATATATGTCTTATATCATTATATCATTTAAGACATATATGTGAATATAAAATTATTTGAATATATATGTTAATATTCATAAAAATAAATATTTATAATGATATAAGACATATATGTTAATATTCATAAATATGTTAATATCATTATATATGATAATATATATATATATATATATATTTAAAATTTTTGTATACATATCTACTACTATATACAAATATACAACTTAAAAGTAATTGAGAAATAAATTAAAAATTATAATAATATAAAAGTTATAAATTGTAAACTCAATACCGGTATAAGACACGAATTATTAAACTAGTTATTTTATACATATATGTGTTTGAAAGTTATTTTTGAACTCTTGTTTTTAAGTTTTATATGATATTTTAAACAAATAAAACATTTTTCAGTGATCTTGTATACTGTGTAATAAGAGGGTGTGACACTTCGATTCCCGTCATACCAATTATTATATTCGTCATAATGACGAGAAACTAAAACAACGGCTCTAACACCAAATACATTTCTCGAAACACAATATCTCCTTTCAAAGCCTCTTCACTCTTTGCATCTTTCAAGGCTGGGGGGCATGTATATTGGTAGAGTATCCGGCCAACCAAGTGATCAAATACCCAACCAAAGATGCAGAATCATAAGCACCAGTATGGGTCTTGGCCGTTCAACCAAATGGTCAAGAACACTAAGACAGGATAGTAAGGGGCCACATCAGTCATAAAAGGAAAGGTCTCGGGTATCCGGCTTACCGAATAGTCGAATACATCATGATCAAAAGAAAGACAAACAAGGAAGAGTCTCGGATATTCGGCTCACCGAATAACTGAATACATCATGCCTAAACAATTGGAATGTTTTGACCACATCATAAATGGGATTATGACTATAATTATCATCTTAATAAAGATTAAGGATAGATTACGTACCTCGGATACTAATCATATGAGAAGCCCATGAACTCAGGGCCCATTAAAGTTTGTATAAATAGGGGTACGATTCTTGAGGTAATTTTGGCTTGATATCCATTTATTACTCTCATTCAATGTTGTGTGCCGAAATCTAACTTAAGCGTCGGAGTATCTGTTGCAGGTACCCCATCCTTTGGACTATTGGAAAGCCGAGTATGCGAAGAGATAACCAAGGAAGACCAGACTCAGCAAGGGAGGGAATTACTCTTATACCCCCAAACAGGTACAATCAACCTTTTTACTACATATGAAAAATAAAAAATGAGCTATTTGGCCCATTAAAGCTGAATAATTTGGAAGTTGAAAAATAAAAATATAACAAAATTGAGAGTTTATTCTTACACAGTAAATTATTTCAGTTGAAAAGTCAAGGAAATAAATGAAATAAAAAATTATTTAATTGATTTTTTTTCATCTTTAAAGTTTTTTAAGCCCCTTCAGCCCTAGGCCCTTTCCCCTTTTAGTGCCAGCCTTGATATTAGAGTATATATCTGGTGTGTCATCGTTTGGCTAATGTATGCAATCTCCACACAATTGAACTGGGACAAGGCACCTGCTGGTATTGCTTTAACAGTTGGATCATAAAAGACTGGCCACTTGACCTCTTATTTCATGTAGGTTAAAATTTTCTTTTATGAGAATCAAGATTTCACCGAAACTGGTTAACAAGTTGCTTAAACTGTTTCTTTTCTATTCCTTTAAAACTTTGCAGTTGCAAAGTTCAGATGCACATTGCTAAGAAAGAAAGTACAGAGCCAATAGAACATTCAAACGCTATTATCCTAAAAGGCAATTAAGTTGACAAGCAGGGTTGTCTAATTTTGTTGGTACTAATAATACTGACAAGTGACAAGCATCTAGCACGTTCTCCATAAACAATATAACTAACATTTATTGTTTAATTACAATATCACCTGATCAGCTAAATCACAATATTCACAACATAAATTAGTTTTCACACTTTCATGGCTCATTGAATAGGATCTGAGACGGATCTGAAACTGTATTTAAACAGATCTAATTCGAACCATAATGAGTTTTTGTGGTCAGATGCAACGACTTTTTATGAGATGAAATGAAATTTAACTATATATTATAGGTACCGTAAAAAAAAAATACTATATATTATTGGTGCAGCTAATTTAAAAATTGGGTTGCGTGATATGGTATGGATATGGTGACAACTAATTAACATTAACAAATTTCAAATTCAGTACTCGCATCGCATATGCTCGCTCGTGTCTCTGAAACTAGCACATATCATGTCTGTGTAAGTCAAACGACCATGTGTTTTTGGACAAGTGGATGATACTTTAATTTGGCTATGCCAAATATTATGACTATAACCAATATTACGTGATGCTTAAATAATCCAATAAATATTACAATGACAAGCATGGTCCATTTAAGTAATTGGATAAAAACCAATGAATTAGCTATATATCAAACTAGCTGCATAAATATTAAAGAATGAGGAAGCTACACTCAAAGTCCTCCTCTTACTATGGACTTGGCTATATACAATGTTAAACAACATGAAGTTTTGCACTCACCACAAAGCAAAAAACAGAGCTAGACTAAAATGGCAGAAACTGCAGTGTCCTTGGCTGGTCAGCATGTGCTTCCATAATATTTGGAAGCTGTCAATATGCAGAGAGATCTCCAGAAAGAAGTTGCAGACACTAAAGATGAATTGGAGAGCTTTCAAGATTTCATCAATGATGCAGACAAAGTGGCTGAAGCTGAACAAGAACAATAGCGTGGCACAACTCACTTAAATTGGAGCCTGCCATATACCACCATCCAATTACAACAAGAACAACTTATTCTTGAATATGACAACGTAATGTGCATGGGGGAGAATGTACAAGGGACTATATATATCCATACTTATAAGATACTAATTAGAAATATGATTATATTATGATTATGATGCTTCCCAAATCTTATAGTCTTTTCCCCCAATAGCTAATGACCATTTCTGGGAGTCACTTGGTGGTTCAAAATGTCCAGGTCCAATCTTCATAGCAACTTTTTCATCGATGATTGCTGCATAAACATCCCTTTCTGCTTTACTAATTTGAACCTTGAGCAAGAAAGAGGAAAGGTTAGTGTTCCAATGATATAAGCATTTGTATTTGTTAGTACATTACATCAATTTGCCACTGAATGCCCATGTAAAGAACATCATTACATTTTGAATAAGATAATCATGAAAGATATAGGTGTGCATATGGTATTTTTATCAAACACCAAGAAAAGCTAATCATATGATTCCTGTTAATTTAACCTCCACCACTAGAGAGCTGTAGCCAAAACAATAGATGCATATTGTGGAATGTCAGGTGTCATTTTGCATTATGATTTTTGAGAAATTGATGTCACTCTCTTAACCTATGTTGAGAACCAAAATTAGTTTGCCATCACATGATCAGAAAACAGTTTCTTCTTATTCATCCACCCCAGAAAATATTGAGTACACAATACTAGATTTAGTACACAGGACAATATTCTGATACTTACTGTACTCCTACAGCGGATCTTGTTCCTCTTCCTGAGAGATATTAGACTTGCTATTTCAGTTTTATAGTGAGAGGAAATGTGGTCATAAAACACTGATGGAGTTCCTGGGTGAGTAAGAATGTAGGCATATCCTTGCATTTCTTTTCCACTGGGAAATCTCCAATGACCCTGCAAGAGACAATATTAAAGAGGACTATAAATCTGAATAAACAATCTGAAGAAATTCCAAGCAAAATGCCTAATTTGAAATATCTAATTATACTGGCATTATTTTTAACAGTAGGTTAAGCAAACCTTTTCTGTATGAACTCATTGGTGACAAATTTTCTCAACATAATTAAACCTAGAACAAATATCTTCATGATATTTTTAGAATGAGGAAGTTCAAACCTGGGTGGAACCAGTGTCATGATTCTCTATAAATGTAACAGCACGAGATGGCCACCACCCAAGAACGCCTGGAGGCTTTCCCTTCTCATCTGACAATCGCCAATATTCACATCTTTCCAATGCCTAATATTGAGAAAGAATTTAACATTTCACAATTAAAGAATAAATGGGAACAGCAATCATGTTATGGCAAGCACATTTTTGTTTTCTTACAAGAGGTACAAACTTTAGTTGGAAACAAATTAAGAGGCTAATGTAAGGTTGTTTATATCAGTACAATTGCTTATATTTCTGATATAGCAAGAAGATATGTGATGTTATTACAGGCAGAATCATCAGCAGATGAGCACCAAACCTGACTCCACTAAAGGGAGAAAATGTGTAAACTGTCAAGTGAGAATGTAAGTGTGCTTCTACCCTTGATTTAAATTAAAGAATCTCATAAATTTAACCTACTTTAAAGCAAGGGTAAATATATCTTTATTTTCTTACTTTACATACATACTCACAGTAGAGGAGACAAATCCATGAATACCATATGAGAAGTATATGTTCATTCTATTTGAATCACAATATGATTCCCTTTTATTTGAACAATCATGAAATTTTAGGCATAGCATCAAGTAGTATTAGAGATATAGTTAGTTGAAGCCTATATAAAGGTTAGAGTAGTCACTTTGTACTCACTATTGTCATTATCATTTATCAGTACATTCTATTTTCTACTCATTACATTTTTATCCTAATTCTCTCTTCTCTCTTATTGCTGAACCATGAATCTTAACAAGCAGCTTATCACCAATGAGTTAACACTTTACACTAACAGTAAAATTAATTATTTTTGAACATTAAAAAAAAAAAATCACAAGAAACCCAGTAGTATACTACCTTTACTCCCCCAAAAAAATGTCAACAAATTCCATCAAATAAATGAAAGTAGTGATAATTTCAAAATACGTTTAACTTTGTAAGAGGGACATGGAATATGTAAATGTGAACAAATGCTGTGAAAAAGATGTACCAGAGTTGATGCTTACAGAGTGAAGAATCCCTTTTGTTGTAACATCAAATGCACCAGAGGTACCATTAGTGGCATTGATCCAATCAACTATCCTCTGCCTATGAGCATCTTGATTATGATCCATTTCACTATATGTATAACTGTGGGAATCCCAGTACTCTCCCACGGAAAAATAAGGTTCACTTGCATCTATGTAGTCCTTTAAATAACCACCCCAAAATCCTCTCACAAAGTCAAGCCTCCATCCATCATACCCAATTTCTTTCCTGAAGGTCACACAGTATTAGAAAAGTATACAATTTTGTAAGACACTATATTAGTTTTAATCACACCATAAAGCATATGACAATTCCTTGTGAATATTAACTTTCCATTTCTGTCACTCACGTTTTCAATAAAGCACAAAGCAGCACCCCCCCTCCCCCATAGCAAACTAAGTTATGAGGGGTTTGCATAAAATGAGTCCTTAACAAAGAATATATGACTAGGAAAAAATACTAGATAATTTTTGTCTGATATCTCCTGAACAGATAAGCTATATAGCCTACACAAACTAGGGACTGGCATCTGTATTACCAGGACATGTCAAAGATAAAGACAACAACACAAATATGAGAAAATAAGAAACCAGCTTAGCTCTCAATCTGCTATAACTTGAGCATGTTCTAGCATCAAGCTGTCAATGCACACTTACAAACTCCTTACATGAAACACAATTTTTTTTAATTAGTTAAGCCACATTGTGGTAGTTGCCAAGTCATGTACAAATAATAAAGTCTGAAATATAAAGCTTCAAACATGAAAATTTACAAAATTTTAGAGATGATTTTAACCTCAATTCTCTAGACAGAATGTCTTAGCTCTCCAGCATAACTATCTTGGCAGTGAAACCATTACTCTCAATATCATATGATTAGAATCTATGATCTACTCACAAACTGACAAAACATTTTTTTGTTAAAAATAAGCTGAAGAAAATTTGGGTCTAAAAATATCAACCTCAACCAGCATAACCATTCTGTGAGATCCTTTCTCACAAACTCCTGTGAATGATCAATGTTTGGAGCGGCATGAAAATTATCTCCACTACTCTTGTTGCCCCTGCCCTGTATGTTAGAAAGGATATTCAATATTTTTTTCAGGTTCACCCAGAAAGTAACAGTATCATAGTGTGAAAATTATGAATGAACAAAATGTAAAGGCAAGAACTACTATGTTATAGAAAAAGTAGAAAACCTTTTATCTCATTCTGTTTTATGATTATTATTATTAGTGTCAAAGAACAATGAAACAGAACAAACATGCAAAATCTTCACAAACAAACCTGAAAATGTGGATCATCAGCTACAACAGCAAGATCATCCCAGTTAAGAGGGCCTCCAAATATGTTCCAAATACCATTTTGATTCTGATAATGAGCACAGCGGTGGTTTGAAACAGCATCTCCTAGAGTTTTGATCCCAACTTCATGAAATCTTTTCACCAAATCTTTCAGTTCATCAATGTTTCCGTATCTGATATTTATTTTCAAAAAACAAAATTGTAACAATTCATATGAACAAGTTCCTTTTCACGATGATGTTATGACTGTTATCTATTCTTTGAGATTAAGTTTTTTATTTTCTTTTCTCATGTATTATATAAATAAGCAGCTGAAAATATTTTCCCTGCTACTCATGTTAATAAGTGATCATAATATTTCAAAGTCCAGCATATAGCATATGCTGTTGAATGTAAGCACTGTTGAAAATGAGCAATTTGCCTAACACTGAACCTTCTATCAAATCAAAGTATTAAGACAAGATTGACATCAATAACTATAAAAGAATTGGAATGTTTCTAATCTAGTACCTGGAATTTAAAATATATAAATCCTTTGGCATGTATCCTTCAGGTGAAACAGACTCTGTAGGTGGTGGCAACCAGACCACAGTGAAACCAAGTGATGCTAGTTCTGAAGCCATCTCTTTAAGCTCCATGTACCATCTTCCAGATTTATGAGATTCCCAGTTAAACCCTTGGCATAATATTTCATACCCTGTGCCTGTCCCTGAGCATAATTTTGGATCCAGGGACAGTGTCTCTGATTCCACTGAAGCCTCAGGTACCACAATAGTTGTTGCCTGAGGTTCCACAATAGTTGTCTCAGGTTCCACAATAGTTACCTCAGGTTCTGCAGCAGTTGCCTCCGAGAAAGTTGGAATGGAGCTTCTGAATATATTATAGGCTTCAGCAGCCAGCCTTCCAATTTCTTGAAAAATTCTTTGTTGCACTTTTTTGGATTTTGTCTTTTGAATCTTCTCAGAGGAATCGTCTGTGACCAAATTTCTTATTTCATTGGCTATTGTATCAGTAAATGCAAAGAAAGAACTCTTTTGACTAGCCTCTTGAATCACTTCCCTCTGCATACCTTCTGACTGACCCTCTTTGTTGCCAATATCAAGAAAGCTACTAGAACTTGAGAGGGGGATATAAAAGTCATTTCCATAATACTTGAACCAAGTATTTTCATTTTGCTTAAGAACAAACATAAACCCTGAAAATTCTTCTTCTAAAGTGATTAGTGCTGAAGATCCTTTTCCATCATCTCTTGGCTACAAAACAGGATGAAAAGGTAAATATAACATAAAACAAAGAAAGGCATTAACTACAATACTATACCTCTATATCCTGACCAGAATAAGAAAACCAAACTTGAAGTTTTTACCCCAAAAGAGAGACAGAGAGAGAGAAGGGGAGAGCAAGTAAGAAACTGTTAGAAGAATTGTTGCTTGAATACCATGCATTCAGTCAGTGGCGGATCTAGAAAATTTTCTTAGTGGGGGCAAGAAATAATTTATAATATTTTCACAAAAGTAAAATATCCCAAACTTTTACAAAATATATAATGTCATGACAAAAGAAATCTAAAATACTTAAATATTCTAAAAATTACAATTGTCCTCTACGCATTTTCATACTTTGAAAATGTTCTATGATTTTTTCATTGTCAATACTATAAAAAATATCTCTCTCTATGTATGTAACCAAACAATCATTCAACCATTCATCTCCCATGCGATTGCGCATTCTATTCTTCACAAAATTTATTGCAGAGAAACATCTTTCATCTGTTGCAGTTGCTACAAGCAAAATCAAAGCTAACTTCACAAGTAAGTATACCATCAGATACACAATATGCTTTTTAGTTTTCACCAACATTTGAGAAAGATCAATAATCCCGTCTAACTTTAAAAATTGATCATCAGACCAAACATCTCTAATAAAAGTTTCAAGTTGACTTTCAAGCCCCATAAGTTCCACAGAAGAAAATTCTGATGGATAAAACTTTGCCAAACGAATCAACTTTTCCTTATCAAATGCAAAAAATGAATCTCTTGGATTTAAGCTTGCTACACAAAGAAGCAACTCAGTGTTCACCTCAGTAAATCTATTGTTTAGCTCTTGAAGTTGTCTATCAATCACTTGATAAAATAACTCAACTTGAAAGTGATGGAGATTTGAAACTTTTTGAACTTTACGCTTTGATCTTCCTTGTGTAATGAATGATCATCCATATTTGGAATGTTAATTTCTTGCTTTTCACAAAACAATGATACTTCATTTAATAAAGTATGCCAACCATTATCTCTCATGCATTGTAATCTTTCCTTGCACACACTAACTAATGCTATAGCATTTACAATATCTTGATCACTTCTTTGTAGTGCTTGAGACAACTCATTAGTGATCCCCAATATATGCCTCATCAAGTGCAAGTTAAAAATAAATTCAAAAGAATGCATAGATTTCAATAAATGACATGCTTCAGCACGTTGCTCTGAGCTTATGCCATATTCCTCAACAAATTCAAGGACATCAATCACTGAAGTAAACAAAGAGATCAAGTTAAGTAGCGTAGCATAATGTGAGCCCCATCTTGTATCTCCAGCTCGTTTCAATGTAGTCTCTTGATTCAAGCCAGAACCACCAGAAATTTCTCCACTCTTTAATGCTACAGTAACTCTAAGAATTTGACTTTCTCTAAGAATCTCCCGTCATTTACATGAAGCTCCAACAACATTAGATAGATTGTTAACCAAACTAAAAAAACAACCAATTTCAATTGTTTTTTTGCAACTGTCACAAGTGCCAATTGAAGTTGGTGAGCAAAGCAATGAACATAGAATGCAGAACTGTTTTCTTTCAAAATCAAACTTTTGAGGCCATTGAATTCACCTTGCATATTACTAGCACTCTTGATAGGCTTAAACTATGCTTTGCAAACAATGATTCCAATGCCAATTTTAAAGATTTGGAACTTGTATCCGAAACATGAACAAGACCAAGAAACCTCTCAATGACACTTCCATTTTTATCTACGTAACGCAAAACAACAGACATTTGCTCCTTAATTGATATATCTCGAGATTCATCAATTAAAATGGCAAAGAAATCATCTCTAACATCATCAACAATAATATTGGTGGTCTCACAAGTTGCAGCTGTCACAATATCCTTTTGAATATTAGGTGCCACTAATTTGAGATTTCCATGAGCATTTTTTAGAACCTTATCAATCTCTTCATTATGATTGGCCAAAAAATGAAGAAGCTAAAGGAAATTACCTTGATTTTGTGAATGAACTGATTCATCATGACCACGAAATGCCAACCCTTGCCTCAATAGAAATCGAATACAGTTAATTGTTGCCGTCAAATGAATCATGTATTCCCTTTTCACTAAATCTGATTGCTTGTTAATAGCAACTTCACTATGTTGTTTTCTGTTCATTAATGCTTGACAACTTCTCAAAGCTTGATTGTGAGCACTATTAAAGTCTCCAACATGGGTTTTCAACCTATCCTTTTTTTTCCAATTTGAAAAATCGTCAGTCGAAAATGCATCACCACTCTTTTGTTCTCCCATATCAGGTCTCATGAGATAACAACATAAACAAAATGCGGCATCTTTTGATACACTATATTCCAACCAATTGCCAAATTCCAAAAACCAGTCAAGATTAAACTTTCGAAATAGAGTCCCAAATTGTCGTTTTGGAAAATCATGCTCTCTTGGTTGACAAGGTCCTTTTTGCAAATAAGCTCTTCGGATGTTATCCCGATCATTAGGATGATAACATGATATTTGTTTCCTCTCTCCTGGATCAGCAAGAAGATTTTTCAAATCAACTTCTAAGAATCTCTTTTTCACGGATATTGGTGGTTTTTCTCTTTCAATAAATTCTCAAGACTCTGATGTGAAATTCCTTTTTAAATATTTCTCCATTTCTAGCGCACTACAAAAAAAATATAAAACTAATTAAGGTAAAAAAAAACTGAATAAAGTAGCTTTCACTTTCACATAGTGACATTAAAAAGAATAAAATGAAGCAAATTAATTTTTTTTATCAGCTAACAGTAACACCTAATAGAAAAATTTATTGAAAATAAAAGGGTACCAGTGGGCAGTGGTACCCATGGAAACATTAAAATTTACAAATTACAAAAGCATGCTACATTTGTAAGTTTGTAACAAAATGTATGTACCTATTATAACCAAAACATAGCAATATAGCATCAATCTTTTAGAACCAAAAAACTATAGCTACTGTGCTGCAAGACCGATCATATATATAGCAAGACACCAAAGCTAATGATTACTATTTACTTGGGGAACTCTTGCTAGCCAAACCAGAAATCTAGATATTCAAAAAGTTATATGCCCTTTTTCCTAGAAATCTAGAACCCAAGTTTAGTAGACTAAAACTGATTGCTTATAAGAGTCATCCATTCTACACCAAAACCAGAAGCTACGAGGGGCCTAAAAAATTAATTCCCTTTTAGAGTTCATATAAGATGAATCCTAACCAAAACCAACCTACCAGACAGTATGTAATGTGTTCCCTGGAGGAGTATCAATACCATTGCAAGATTAATTATAAATTTATAATTTATATCTATAAATCTATCTATACTGAATCAAATGTCAAAAAGTTCTATATGTATTTCAAATTCAATCAAGTTGCAGCCATGCTCATGCCACCAAGAGTAATAGATTATTTTTGGATAAAATTTTTACCTTCAAGTCACAAAACAAAAGCTTGTGCAAGAATTCCGCAACTCCGCAAAATCTCACAACTCCGCAAAACCGCAACTCCGCAGCACCTCCGTGATCGTGTGAATGTGAATGAGATTCAGGAATCAAGTTGAAAGAGAAGAAATATGAGGCATTAGATATAGAAAAAAGGAACTAGAAATTCGTAAAAGTGAGACGGTGCCAATCTCTCTAAGAACCTTACTTGCTCAGTTGCTCTGTTTGGGAATTGGGAGGGTGTAGTCATAAAATGAAAACGTGTAATGTAAGTTAGTATGAAATGTGTGCTCTTTTTTGTATTATTATTACAGAATGGGAATTGCCAAATTGGGCTAAACTGTTTGGGCTTAAGCATGCAATTTTTATACTGAGTGTCTTATGTCTGTTTGGGCTTTGGTTTGGGCACAGCATGTGGGGGCAATATATTATTTTTTATGGGGGCATATTTTTTTTATTATACATTAACAAATAAAAAAAAAAATTTGTGGGGGCAATTGCCCCCATAAGTGTGAACCTGCATCCGCCACTGCATTCAGTCATAATCTAAAATTCTAAATATATTTGTGAAGGGATAAAAACCATCAATATTTGCAAAAGAATATGTAGTGAAAAAAGAGGAACTGGTTGATAGTAAGCATGAAGGACTTTTAATAACTTAAATTAAGTTATAAAACATAAAAAGAAAAAAGGACAGATTTGTGAGTTCTGTACCCAAAATTGAGTTCTCAAAGCCCTGTCTTTAAATACCACTGTGCCTGGTGGATGAGGAGGAGGTGGAACTTCCCAACTTTTTGAATCATCCCTACAAACTCCCCAGTGAAGGACAACATCTCCAGGTAGATCAGTTTCAAAATGTAAAAGGTCCTTAACTGCCCCAGACTCATAGCATTTTTCGGTGGAGACACTGATAGAGTTATTGACTAAAACCTCCTTTGTGATAGTCACTTCCTCATAGAAACCTTCTGGTTGATTATTTTCTTGTTCTGGAACTCTGGATTCACTGCTGTCATCTTGGTCAGCTTCTGACTTGAGGAACATTTTAGATATCTGCCCCAAATTCCCTAGGATTGAAAAAATAGTATCACAAATCTTGGACTGCGTATCACAAGGTTATGGTTTATTTGACACTCCTAGAGAATTGAGAAGATAAACAAGATAGACTTCTTTACAGAAGCAGATAAATCACCGAGTAATGATTTGTAAAACCTGGCCATAAATCAAAGCCCTTTAGGTCCAATTATATTAGTATCCTCCTTAAGGTTGTTGACCAAAAAAACCTTGAAATCTCTTCTTTTGTTTTTATACCAAGTTCCCGTTTCCTCATCCTGAATAAACAACAGGACCACCCAAATTGGGAAGCAGAGAGAAATGACAAAAGGGAGCAGCAATGTTCAGTCAAAAGGTTCTCAGAATCAATGCCTTCTTTGTAAGCATCCTCAACTGCTAATTGTTAGAAACAAACGTTGAGAACAAAATTAATTGCTGAAATTCCATTGTTGGCTTTAAGATCAATCCTGACTTCGTGGAGCATATCTCCTTCAGCAGATTAGGATGACTTCTTTAAAGGGGTCTCTATTGCATAGTCCTGAAATATTATTCACTTCCAACTCAAACTTTCTGCATGGCAATATGAACATGTGCCACATGTGATCATGAATAGTCACAAAGCCACTGTCTACCTTTATAGTAACAGATCCAGGGGGTATCATATCATGAGGAGGTTGATCCCATTCCCTCATTATTAAACTTAAGTGGATTATTAATATTAAAATTTGTTGAGTCTTACAATAATATCAATTTCTCAAAATCAGAATCAAATGTTTAACATGATGTACCTTCCAACATCATCAACTCCCCAATGAAGAATCCATTTTCCGGGTAGATTGCAACCCACCGTAAGCTCCCGATCCCTCAAACCCTTTCCGTGATCTAATCTCACAAAAATCTTTCCCTCCACCTAAAATATTCCATCACAAACAACCCCATCAATGCCAAACACCAAAACATGTTTAATTACGTAAAGACTTAACAAAGCAAAAGTAAAATCAAAACACCCTTTTTGTCTTTGATGCATGGTGATTCCATTTTAACCAACTTTCAATGACAAAATTGATCTAGCTGATTCAAAAGTTTCAACTTTTTCATTCTCAGGAAAAAAAAAACTACAAAAACAAAATCTAGGACACCCAACAACTTGTTTGATCCAAACATATTCCTGAAAACACAAAAATCAAAACAAAAACTAGGACACCCAACAACTTGTTTGATCCAAACATATTCCTGAGAACACAAAAATCAAAACTTTTTCCCATTGGGTATTCCCCCGCAGTTTCTCATGAAACCAAACAAGATGATATAATGGGAAGGGAAAGTATTTGAGACCAGTTCGGTTCGGTTGATTTGGAAAGTGTTGGTGATGGTGTGAAGGCATTGAAGGGAGTGGAGGACAGGTGTGTCTGTAAGAGGAGGAGAAGAAGAAGAAGAGTGGATTAAAATGTCATTTTGAATGTGTTCTCTACACTATTGGATGAGTTTCTCTGTGGAAAAAGATTACTCTACATCCAAAGAGTTTACACCCATGTTCACTTGGTTATTTTTTTTTTTGGTAAAGTGTTCACTTAGTTAAATTATGTGTATAAATATAATTAATTTTATTTTGTAAATAATTAAAAGTAAATAAATATAATTATATATAATTTAAATATTAATAGTCAGGGGTGGAGTTACCTTTGATGACAAGGGTGTCATGATCCTTCCAAATTTTATTAACGCCCTCTATTTTATATATAATTTTTTTTATATGCGAGAAAAAAATTAAAATTTATGATTAAGGATGGAAGAGTTTTTATCAAAATTAAATAGTTTAGTTTGACAAATTTCCCACAACATATAAATTATATATATATATATATATATATATATATATATATATATATATATATATATATATATATATATATGTTTTACAAAATTTTACAATCTAATAATAATAACAGTAATATAAAGAAACTTAAATCAAGAGAAACACTTAGCCAATATTATTATAACACATAACTTTTGACTTTAAAAGAGTAATTTTATGAGTCAAATTTCGTAGTTTATAAGGTGGTAATTTTTTACATACATATATGTTTTATAGTGTAACTTATAGACATTTTTTAGTTGTGTCCCAATAAGAATTATTCTTCTATACTCAATAAATTTGCTTTAATATGTGAAACTTATGTGTAGGCTTCTATGAAATTTTAAATATTGATTTATTTTAATTTTAAACCAATCATACATATAAAATTATTCTACATGCGATCGCACATTAAATTATGATCATAATTCTAAATTTGCAAACTAATTGTTGTCTAATATATAAAATTTTATAATAAAAGATAAAAGAAATTTTTCTTTAATAGTATTTTATATATTTGGTCACCCCAACAAAAACAGTCTAGCTCCACCACTATTAATAGTGTCATGAAATTATGAACTACCACATGTGGTTAATTATATATGTAGATATAATTAAATTTGTATCACAAGTGGTTAATAGCTTTATTAAATTATTGACTATCATACATGGTTAATTACATATGTAAATATGGTAGTTATTGGAATGCTTAATAGTAGTTATTGGAATGCTTAATAGTAGTTAATTTTTTTAATCTATAATAGTGGTTAATTTTATCTTATAAGTAGGTAATCGTGTTAACAGATTATATTTTTTTTTCTTACAAGTATGCTCCTTTTTATTTCTTAATTATTCTGCCAAAATTCTCACTGACATAGAAATTAGATTTTATTTATTTTTAGAATACCCCCTTCACTTATAATAAGATGAAAATGAGTCATATTTCCCCCTATTATTCATATATCATAGGCCATGAACTTGTCAACTGGTATGTTGCCATGGTTGATTTTAGAGAATATGATTAGGACAAGTAATAATTAAATTAAACCAATGGCTGTAAAATGCTAAATATAGCACATACCATTAAAAAATGGATAGTGAAATAATGTCCGTTAACTCCGACGTGAAACCAACGAACGAACATCAACCAAATCGCATAATGGAGTGATGCATCATATCATATCTCAAAAGTAGTGTTCCTTGTTGGCCGGAACCAAAAATAGTGTATGAAAGATATGCTAGCGGCACCACGTGTGAACCAAGAAAGGATGAAAAGATTGTTAAAACTATATATGTGATTAAACTGAGAAAGAAAATGAGGTATACTAGTATAGTAATATTCGTAGGAGCCATCATATCTTCATGGACCTTATATATATTATGATATTTAGCGCATAGGACACGTGCATTCTTGTATTTCTCTCATACACCGTTCGTTAGCTTTGTTTCTTGTTCTTCTCTGCCATCGAGGCATCCATTGAAAACTAGTAAAATTTTCTTGTATGTTAAGTTTTCGTTTTCTAAAAGGGCAAAGACTACGGTGGACCACCTTTACAAGTGATCCACCGTGAACAAATTTTATTGAGCGTTGGATTTATCTAGGTTACATAGTTATATTCTAAGTCCACCACATTGGATAATTTTTTCTATAGACTAGTTTTTTTCCCTTCCTTTTTTCACTGCCTCTACCCCCACCTTCGAGTCCACTGGAAACGGTGTTACTGTAGACCCCGTCAAATGGGCCTCCCTCCTCGCTGCCTGCAACCTCACCGTGCCCACTCCATTGCACACTCCCTTCAGCATTTCGCAATTTGTTTCATTTTATTTGACATACATGAATCATACAGAACATAACCAAAAGTGATACAATAACCAAAAGGGTTAATTATGTTTTTAGTCTATGAACTTTTTCGAGTTTTCACTTTTAGTTCCTAAACAAAATTTTGATCGGTCTTAGTCCCTGAACTTTTATTCCGTTAATGTTTTTAGTCCCTACAGTCAAATATCACCGTTAATGATGACGTGTCATTAATTTTAATATTATTTTATTACGTTTAGTGGCGGTTCATTTTCTGGCGGTCAAAAATTGCCAAAAATTGCTTAGCAAAAGTGTTTTAATAGGTATTAAAAAAATTTCTGGCGGTTAAAAACTGTCAGAAATATTAACATACAACAATTCTTTTTCTTCAACATATCCTAACAATTAAACATGCCACAAAAGTATACTAAAATATTAAATGATTCTTTTTTTTACCCAATATTAAATAATTCTTAAATATATATTTTAATATAAAAAATGAATATAAGATTGATTGTGTTAATAATATAAAATTATAATTAGTTAAAATTTAAAAAAGATAAAATAATTAATTTAATTTTTTTTAAAAACTAAAAATAAATGGGATTTTATTAGAACAAGGAGGAAGGAGCCCGTGGGTTTGATTTATGCAATATCCTCCGATCAAATGTATTGAAACGCCATATGAATCATCCTTCAAATTTGATTCAAGGATTGAGTTGTTGATGCAATATCCGTGCCAACTAATCATAGTCAAATGTCCAAGGAGGGAAAGCATTGAAACGTGGCGGGGAGGGTGCTCCTTTGAGTCATCCTTCAAATTTGATCTAGCTCCGCTACCACTTCTGATCGCCGCTACCTCCTTTGAAACATGGCTAAGGTTGGGTTTGGGGGATGTGAAAAACACAAAAATCATCACACAATTGTCAACCCCGACACCGTCGTGCTGGAAGAGGGTGCATGATCCCACACAATCGTGTCGTCAAAAGCACAAGAGTCGGCAGAGGAATTGGGTGGAAAGTGCGAACGAGAACCCTCTTGGAGATCCTCGCATTAGGAATTGCGGCCATGTGAGGCGCGTTCGCGTGTTAGCATTACTTACCAACGGTGAGTCGAATTCTGGCAGCCATGTTCTCTTCCTCCTCAGAACTCGTAAACACCATTTAATCAAAACAACCCAAAAAAAAAATAATGAAAGCTATTGGTTCAGATTCATGACTTTCGCAAAGCCCAAACGAGAACTTCCTTGAGAAATTCACTGGCAGTACCACTCGACACACGTCACTTGCGTTTTGCGGCTAAGATTGGGTTTGGGTTTGGGTTTGGGTTTGGGGGAAGAGGTGGTGGAGGGCACAAAGATTAAACAAGTGTGACTATTTAGTTTGTACATTCTAATTACTAAATCTGATTTTGGATTTGGATTTGTGTCTACTGAATTCCATTTTGATTTTGAATCTGGACTTGCGATTGATGGAGGAAGGAAGAGAAAACCACAAAAAGGCAAAAGCAACCAGAAATCGTTTAATTCATTTTCAACATTTTAGCAAGCTATTTCTGGCTATTTTTTACCGCCAAAAAATGAACCGCCACTAAACGTAATAAAATAATATTAAAATTAATGACATGTAATCGTTTAACGGTGATATTTGACAGTAGGTAGGGATGGGAATAGGCCAGGCCAGGCCAGGCTTTGCATAAATAGGCCTGACCTGTTTTATAAAATTAAGGCCTAAGCCTGGCCTATTGTCTATCAAAGGCTTTTTTTAGGCCTGGTCTATTAGCCTATTTAAAAGCCTATTCTTTACAAACATTATTTAATAGGCCAACAAACTAAATTTTAAATAGGTCAATCTGTAAAAAAAAAAAAAAAAAAAAAAAAAAAAAAAAAAAAAAAAGGCAAAATTAAATAGGCCAACGAGGTTTTTTTTTTTATATTAATTTACATGGTAAAAAAAGAGGTCTACTTCCATTGCTATTAAAATTTAATTTTTAAAAGAATAAAAAAGTAAGAAACAAACGTAATATAAATTAAAAAAAAAAGCTAATGTAAAAGCCATAGATATAGCTAACGTAAAAGGTTATAACAAGCCTATTTAAGTTCTGATTGTCACTATATAATTAGTTTTTACACATTTTTATATAACAAAAAACATATTACTGAGAATGCCAAGCATTCAACTTTCAAGAAAAGGAACAAAGGTGTTATTAACTTAGCAAAGGAACAAAGGTGTTATTAACTTATTGACTTATGATAATAACAGTGGTAGACTAATAGTCTAGTATGTATTTTGATATATTAAATTATCAATAATATTAAAAATCTGATCTTTGTCTTATAAATTTATTTAACTAATAGTATTATTATTAGTGTAATATAGTAATATATGTATATTTATTTTTATTATATTATATAAATAAATAGGTTGGCTTATCAGGCCTAATAGGCTTTTTTGTAAGCCTATTCCTAGTCTATTTAAATAAATAGGCTTTTTATAAAGCCTAAGCCCAGCCTTTTTATTAAACAGGTCATGCCAGGCTAGGCTTTAAATAGGCCAGATAATAGGCCCCTATTTAAAGCCTGGCCTATTCCCACCCCTAACGGTAGGGACTAAAATACATTAACGGAATAAAAGTTTAGGAACTAAGACTGGTCAAAATTTTGTTCAGGGACTAAAAGTGAAAACTTGAAAAAGTTTAAGGACCAAAAACATAATTAACCCTAACCAAAATTAAAAGAGACACTCTACTCAGCACTCAGAAATCAAAAGTGTGTTTGCACTCACACCAAAAAATTGTGACAGAAACGAAACGATTATCAAAGTAAATAGAGGAATGGATCTTTGATTAACAGTAACAGATTTGGTAATTTACAAATTTTGATTCAGATAACCAGTTTTGGATTGAAGTTGTTGATTGACTTGCGAAATCCCAAAATTGTATGGGTAAAGCCAACGTCATTTCTCTTTTACATTGTTGGGATGCGTGTTCAAATTTCATCGTCTTAATGAGGGAGGCCGCGGCGTCGTTCCTGGCACTAGTGTCTACGGTTCTTCAGATCCGACGAGTACATGTGTCGACGTCGTCGATCGCTTCTCTCTCCTCATAACCCGCAAATATGAAATCCTCTAAGAACCATGCCACCACCACGGCTCGCAGCACGTCCATGTCCTCGTCACCCATCGCCTTCTGCGATGCCGTGAACATGCAGTTCTTATCAGCGGAGACCTCACCGACGTCCGAGAGTCGGAACACGGTATGGGTACCTACGAAGGAGGGGTGGGACTAGGAAGTGGGTGGGGGAGAAATAATCGAATACGGTGGATGTAGGATTTACCTCTGAAACCTAGATGAATCCAGCGCTCAATAAAACTTATCCACGGCAGTCCACTTATAAAAGTGGTCCAGAGTAGATTTTGCCTTCTAAAAGTTCAGCTTTTTCATTATTTTTTAAATTAAAACACATTTTCACTTTTTCTTTACTAACAATTTTAATTTTTATATTATGAAATTGAATCTTCATTTATTTAATATGAAGACATTTTTATTATATTTTCTCCTTGTGACACGTAACTATGCCATTATTTAAAACTTGCTTTATATTTTTTTTAATTTTCAAAACTGGTAAAATTTTCTTGTATGTTGAGATTTTTTTTTTTCTTTCTAAAAGTTAAGCTTTCATTATTCTTAATTAAGTTTTTTCATTTTTTTTATGTTTCACATCTCAGTTATACTACCAACACGGTGTTGGTCCAAATAAAATTCGATTCAGCTTTCTTAAATATGATCTTTAGTTTGAATATTGTGATGAAAATAAAATTAAGAAAAAAAATTCTACTAAAAATATTAAGTTAGATTTTCAAGTAAAGATTATCATCGATAAAATTGGTGAATATTTCGAACTTATTACACGGTGACCCAAAAAAATCTCAGTTATAATTTCAAATTAATTACTTTTAATTTTAAAAATTATTTCTACACTACTTTCTTAATTCCTTACTTCTTTCGTCAAAACGTAATGAGTGGAACTTCAAAATTCGACAACGCGTTTTTTATTTTAGGAATAGTCTTTACTAGCATCTAACCTGGGAGCCTCATTCATTTGCTATTACTTGGAATCAAATTTGCATTCACATTTACAGGTGATATTTATATATTTTGAATATTTCTAGTAAAGTAGAACTATATATGCCGCAAAGAATATGCATGACAACGAGATTAGGCGAAAAATCCTCATTTTTTACGTGGAGAACATGAATAACATACACGCGTTAATAATCCATTAGGATTGCTCTAGCGATAGAAAGTCTAGGTAGCTTGCACAAAGTTTAAATTCAAACCTTGTTGCCACTATTTTAAACTAAAACATGCATGTGTTATAAGCAATGAAAAAGTAAATCATAATGTGCATCATGTGCATTCTCTTTGCCATTATATAATCACATATAACAAGTTAATTAGTAAGAATTCCACACTTATTATATGTCATTTTTATGTGAAAATATAAATAAATAATATTTAAAATCATAATAAAATATATAATTAATTTACACAAATAAGTAAAAGTACAAGTAGTTAAATTTAAGAAAAAAGAGTAATTTTTTAATAAAAATTAATTCAAAAGTATAAATAATTGCTATAAATAATAATAAACGAAAATTTAACTAAAAAAATGAAAGTATTGTTTAGAGAAAGTTAAGATTTAAAAAAATAACAAATGAACAAAAACTAAAAAGAAATTTATAATGCTATTTTTTTTTAAAAATAAGTGTGTAAAGATTTTTTTCACTGTCAATCAATTAAAAATCATGTTAAATATAACTTAAAAGTCAATAAACTTATCATATATGATAATATATAATTAAATGAAAATATAAAAATTATTTATATTGTCAATGTATTTAAAATAAGCTTATAATAAAATTATTTGTTGCAAAAAAAAGTATAAAATATCATCTCACTCTCAAAAATAAAGATTTTTATTTTACAAGGGTGGATTGAATACTATGAACGCAAAGATTTTCAAAATGAAAAATATTATCACTGAAAGAGCTAGCTAAATTGAAAATTCCATTGCCCCTAATTAATGGAAAACCACCACGTCCTCGCCAACTAAAGTAGCATTTGCATTAATAAATTAATTAAGTAATTATTCAATAAAAATTTGTTATTTACTTTTAATAAATTTCACAAACTTATTAAAATAAGTTTAAAAACTTATCAGAAGGCCTGTCAGCTTTACAAACTTAACCAAAGGTCTTATGAGTGTAGGCGATAGGCTTCAAAACGGCTCAAGGGGATCATACAAATATCTTAAGGGAAAGAAAGAACAAAACAGCAATCCATAAAAAAAAATCCAATAATTAATATGATAATGCGATAAGAGAAAAAAAAATTATGACAAAAAAATCATTGAATAAACTTATATATGGATGGTTCAATAGTACGTAAATAATTTGCTTCGAATGCACACTATCCACTAAGAATAATCAGCCTATCGCTAATTCTGATAGTAGACAAAGCCAAGGATAACTCTACGTATATATAACATTAAAACAAACACAGCACAAGCCACAAATGAAGCAATTTCGCCCACAACCATAATTATTATTTGCAAAACAGATTTATTTCATTATTTGCTTTGAATTTATTATTCACAGATCCACAAAGATGGAACTGGATAGAAAGACTGAACAAGGAATGGCAACTGCATATGAAAGAAAAAGCAGGTTGTGGTGTGTTCAAGAAGATATGGGTGGGTTCACTGGAATACCCTCGCAACGCCGGGTTGGGACACTATTTAACCTCATTCATGGCTTTCTTCACATTTTCATCTGGCACAATGTCCACGATAAGAGTCTGAACTATCTTATACCCATATGCTGGCATAGCCTAGAAAGTAAAAGCAAACATATTAAATGATATGACAGGAAGAGAGATAGAGAAAAATGATAGATGTTATATAAGTGTTTAAAAAAATTGGGTGTCCAAATACCATAACTCTAAAATAAAAGGAGATACCTTTTCAAGTTCTTCCTCCACTGCTTTTGCAACGTTCTTCTGCTTAAAAGTAGCATCTAGTTCCATCTTTGGAACACTTGCTCTGATAACTGAAATAACAGCAAGAGTAAATAAGTCTCAACCTGAAGATGCACACATAAACCTAAATTTCTTTCAAGTAGATTCAGTGGCACTAAAATACCCACCATCTAAGACATAGGATTCTATCTGTGCTATGGTATTGCTGAGTTTGTATGCCAATGCCAATGCTCGATATTGAATAGAAGCAACCACAGTAACAAAGACATTGTCCTGATGGGATGCATTACACAATGGTCAGTCAAATAATCCAGCCATTAATCAGGATACATATATGTGCAACAGTTTGCAGGGAAACAAAAAGACTAAACAAAAATATTGTTAGATATGTCATCACATCCATGATTTTACATTACAACTCTAATATCCTTCTTCAATTTCGCCACTAAAATTCTCTTTATATATATAAAAAAAAAAAAAAGTAACCATATGATATCTCAAGATAACAAATGTCAAACATTTTTATCCTTCTATTTATTAGATGGAAAGACTAAAATGTCTTGTATTTATAATTTACAGAGTTTAATTTATATTCACCAACAAGGAATCATAAATCATACTAGGGATTTCAACGTCGTCAACCAATCAGAAATCATGTTATAGTGATTAGTTTTAAGGTAGTTATTATAAAATGTTTGACACTCATTTTATGGAGGAGGAATCAGAATGAGTTTTTGGCAATATTTTCTATCAGAACTAGAGTTTCATCTCAATATTTCACATAATAAAGTTCAACAAAGATTATGAAGTGAAACTTCAATTGTGATTAGGGAACGACACCAAAATACTTGAATTGTGATAGGAGAACAACACCAAAATAAGTGAGAAAGAGCAAGTGAAGAGAGTGGAAAATTTAACGAGCCTTAGTCTTAGTTTCACAGCGAACATCTAGCTGTTTGACACGCAAAGAGCGAGCACCAGCCTTAAAACTGACGAAACAGCATAGAACACAACGGACTTCACAGTAGAAACCACCAGGTTCCCCATCTTCAAGAACATCATCGGAAACTTCCTTGGTTGACTGATCCACTTGCACAGAACCAAACACTTGTCCCATCTTCACAGATCAAAACACCTAAACAAACACCAACATAAGTTTAATGCATCAATACTCAAAAGAATAATAACAAAAACATTGACAGTGCACTCACCTTGATAATGAAAATTTGATATGGAATGAGTGTGAGAATGAAAAGAAAAGGTGGTGAGTGGTGGTATTTATAGGGAGGGAGTTTGAAAGTGAGAGGAAAGTGATAAAGCAGTTTGGCAAGGTTATCAGTTATCAGTTTACAGAATCCAAATGCACCAGTAATGCCGCGTCCTACTGCAAATGGAAGGTGAAGAGTGGATTCAAAATGATATTAAATCATCCTTTATTACTTCTGCCTAAAAAATCATAACGTAAGAAATATTCCTTTATCCATGGATGATTTGATTTTAACTACAATTTATTGAATCATAATTAATTCACTACGTAAAAGGAATTTTTTTTTAATTTCACAATTAATAGGGTCATGCATTTTCAAATTTGTAATTAATAAGTGAATAATTTATCATAAATATTACGTTACTTCTTTTAAATAATAATTATTCTTTCATATCCAAATTATATTTTATCAAGTAAATTGATTTTTAAATAACAATTCATTGAAAGCGAATGTGCATGATTATATTAAGTATATAATAATCATGTTTGTTATGTAAAGCAATATAAAATCTATATGGTCATCTAATTTAAAATCTTTGATATAAAAATTATTTTCGTCGACATTTTTGGACATTTTTTAATTCTAAACGAAAATAATTACTATGTAAATAATTTATTACAACATCTATTTTCCAAAATACATTCAAAAGGAGAATTTAATTCAAATAATATAATTTAAAAACGGAACAATCATAATTGAATTATTCTTTTTTTCATTTAATCATCCAAGAATATTTATAGTGGATCTTTATTTAATTTAAATCATAACTTTATATGGTCGTCTAAGTTAAATTAGTTACGATTGTTTAAAAAATTATTTAATAGGACAATTATTCTAATCAATAATCAATAATTAAATATAAGAATAAGTAAAATATATTTCAAAATATTGCAATTTAACATGAAAATAAAATATTTTTTACATCTATATCTTATCAGTTATAAACAGATTAGATATTATTATTATTATTATTATTATTATTATTATTATTATTATTATTATTATTATTATTATTATTATTATTATTTACAAAACTATATATTATAATGATTTTTTACATTGATCATTTTATCAAAAGTTTAAGTGATTCTTTATTTTGCAGTAAAAAAAAATCTTTATTTTAAGCCGAGTCTTCAAATCACTTTAAATTTTAAAAGACATAACTCTTGCATGGTATTTGAAATAAATATTTATTTTTTCTTATAGATTCTTAATTATAGAATATTATAAATATACTTAATGATTATTTTTTATTTTTTATTGAAAGAAATAAAAGTTATACTTTCTTGCATTTTGTAATAGGAATATAAAAATAATAAAATTGTGACATCCAATATAATCAAGAGGAGTGCCAGGGATACTCTCTCTAATACTCTCTTTTAGACACTTTCCCTATGATTGGTTGAAATTTATTGAAAATCATCAATTTTGGTGGATCCCACCACTAAATCAGGAAAGAGAATCCTTAAATGATACGTGAGACTCACAAAAATGGGTGATTTTTAATAAATTTCAACATCATAGGATAATCCTACAAATTATAGTGATATTTCCTTTGAGACACGTTCAAAGTAGCAAATGTGTTGAATTCCTTGTGCATAACTTGTGTTTAGCATGTTTATGAGTTATGTAACTCTTGAAACACGGCTTAAACTTGGTTCACCTATTTTGGTAAAACATTAATAATGTGCCTAAGTTCAACCTAAAACAAGTTCTAAGTTATAGGTACACTTGTGTTGCATGGTATACTTGAAAATAGGACTATATGTGCTTGTTGAATGCATTGTTCTGCCATGCCCTGTTTCATGAAAATTACTAGGAATGATGTCTAAGGTTGTTGTAAGAACCCTTTTATGGCATACAATATTTACTTGTCTATTTCTCAATGAAATTGGTCCCATAGCATTTCAAATTTCGTATGATTTTTAGTGATTTTTCACCATGGTATGTTCTATTTGTTTTTGTTACTGTACAACAACTATAATTATGTGGAATCTTCCATGTTTTGAGCATGGATTGGCTTGCCCTGTATTCTTAGATCAAACTAGACATTCTAATGAAACTAAAAGGAGTTGGAATCACTCCATTTTTACTTTTTGATAATTTACTATGAATTTTCTAAAATGGAATTGGAGATGGACACAAGTGTTGTCAAATCTATTTTGGTTTGTGAGAAGAAGAATGAATTTGAAGCATTGATGCTTGCTGTAAAATGCTGAAAAAATTCTTAGATATTCCTTGATGTATTGGAAGAATCCCTATTGAGTTTTAACCCTGACAGATTGGTATCGGATTCTGGCAAGTGCACCAATTGAACAAGTAGTAAATGGATAAGTCCAAGTATCGTTTTCCCAAGGGATTTGCGTAATATAGGCAGTGTTCACATAGATATTAGCTAGACTAAACTGGTTTTCACAAGAAAGCAGTAAAAACATAAACTTTGGTTGGTTTTGTGAAAGGTTACAGCATATCTAATGCAGAACATAAATTAAAAAGATGTTTTTGTGGTTTTAAAGTAAAACACAGCAGTAGACAGAGGTTAAAAAAAATAGATAAATAAAGATGTTGTAGGGGTTATATCTCACCAAACTCTACTCTCTTCTTGCATTAACGCATGATATATATTCCATTTGCACTTAAATGTTAAAATCAGTCAATAAAAACGTTCTCAGCCCTAATCCCTTAGGTGCAAAGAGTCTTAGATTACTTCCTTAAGCCTTGACCCCTCAACAACTTAACGAAGCAACTAGCTTTAAGTCTAGTGACCACAAGATAATTCATGAACTAAGTTCCATTCCTAGACACAAAGTTCATGAGGTATATTGCTTCAGACCTAGACAACAAAAGTGTTTCCCAACAACAATCATGTCCACAGATCATGCTATGGGTGATCAAGCCACAACAAGCTTTAAGAAAAGAAGCAAAATACTAACATTAAACACAAATATGCAGAATATATATAAATAATATTAGAAGATACAAGAGAGTTTTGAGAATGGTTACATCTAACCCCTTACAACTAAAGAAATCAGTCACTCGTGGGCATGAGCAACTGGAAAATACACATGGAGGGGAAAGAGATAAGGAAGAACACTAAGAATAAGAGAGAGCTTTTCTCTCCAATAAAAATAGTACAAAATGAGCTACAAAGAATGCTCCTGAAAATGTCCCAGACTCCTTCATAAATGAGGGTCAGCTCTTTATATACATGTGCAGAATTTCTTCAAAGTGACATTTCGCTCAGCCTGGAAATTTGGCTTGGCTGATTGGCAGTTCCTACACTTCAATAGATTGCTACTGCAAAAGACCCTTCACTGCTTCCAAAACTTTAGAATGCAGCTCCAAAATGTGTTCTTCAACTTCAATTTCCAATTCCTACAAAAAGTGGGGCAAAACACTAAGATATAACCATAAAACTAGAAAATTAAAGCAATTCTAACTAAACTACAAAATTAACAGAAATTGAGTAAAACAACACCCCAAATAAGAGAAAAGATAGATAATTGCCTTAAAAACCACTTGAAGAGTAAGTAATAACAGCAACTAAGATAAGTTTTCTTATTTTGAGAATTTCTCCACCCTAAGTGCATGTTTAAAGTTTAAAAGATGTTTTAGTCACAAGTATGTTGTTTTTGTTCAAGTCCTAGCTTTCAAGACTAGTAACCTAATTTCTTGTGTTTCTATATATAGTGATAGTGTAGAATAGTACACAGTCTTTTAATTACAAATCATCATGTATGGCAAGTTTGTTGACTTTTACAATAACTATCTTAAAAGTTATTCCAACAATAATTTCTAATTAGTTCAAAAAAATACCTTTTCGTTAACAATTTTATTATCAAAATCCCTAACAAGTTAAAGAGTATTTTTGTAGTGAACATGGATTAGCCCTTAGCTCCACTCATGGTTAACACTCTTCCTTCTTAAAATTCTTATTTTGATGCCTTTGTGGCCCAAAGTTCTTGCTATTTTGAATCCTCGCTTGACAATTCTCTTAAAAAAAAACCCTACATTTGTTTACTAGAGTTGCAAACTCTCAAATCTCCTGATGTTCTATAGCCTCTTTAATCTCAAGTCTCAAGCCATTCTTAAACTTGACAGAATCTCAAGTCTCTTGTTGCTATCTATGTGAAAGGAACTTTCAATCCAATGGTGGGTTTTAAGAAAACATCATCCAGTTGAAAGTTATTGAGTGGTGTAATAGTTGTTTAAGTTACACCGGTGTAATTTGATCCCTCCTATATATATATATATATATATATATATATATATATATATCTTAGGAACTTTTAAACATATAGAAACACAAGAAATTAGGTTACTAGTCTTGAAAGCTAGGACTTGAACAAAAACAACATACTTGTGACTAAAACATCTTTTAAACTTTAAACATGCACTTAGGGTGGGGAAATTCTAAAAATAAGAAAACTTATCTGTCGGGGTTAAAACTCAATAGGGACTCTTCCAATATATCAAGGAATATCTAAGAATTTTTTCAACATTTTACAGCAAGCATCAATGCTTCAAATTCATTCTTCTTCTCACAAACCAAAATAGATTTGACAACACTTGTGTCCATCTCCAATCCCATCTTTGAAAATTCATAGTAAATTATCTAAAAGTAAAAATGGAGTGATTCCAACTCCTTTTACTTTCATTAGAATGTCTAGTTTGATCTAAGAATACAAGGCAAACCAATCCATGCTCAGAACATGGAAGATTCCACACAATTATAGTTGTTGTACAGTAACAAAAACAAATAGAACATACCATGGTGAAAAATCACTAAAAATCATATGAAATTTGAAATGCTATGGGACCAATTTCATTGAGAAATAGACAAGTAAATATTGTATGCCATAAAAGGGTTCTTACAACAACCTTAGACATCATTCCTAGTAATTTTCATGAAATAGGGCATGGCAGAACAATGCATTCAACAAGCACATATAGTCCCATTTTCAAGTATACCATGCAACACAAGTGTACCTATGACTTAGAACTTGTTTTAGGTTGAACTTAGGCACATTATTAATGTTTTACCAAAACAGGTGAACCAAGTTTAAGCCGTGTTTCAAGAGTTACATAACTCATAAACATGCTAAACACAAGTTATGCACAAGGAATTCAACACATTTGCTACTTTGAACGTGTCTCAAAGGAAATATCACTATAATTTGTAGGATTATCCAAACTCATGTTTTTCTATGTTGGGGGATAAAATGGGAATTTGGTAAACCATTTAAATTCTTTTTTTTTTCTTTTCTTACTTACCTAACCACTTTAATCTATCCCAATATTAGTAAATCTTATCTTTATTCATGAATAACATTTTTAATAGTTATTTTTGAATGAAAATATTTTAGTAATTATTTTTGAATGAGAATATTTTTAAGAGTTACTTTTATTTTTATTAAGTTACATGTTTTATTGGTATTAATAAATTAAATATTTGTTTCTTTATATAGGATAATAGATAGTATATCTTTTTTATAAAACTAATATAATATAAAGAAAGAAAGTTTTTGTGCACTTTTTCCCTTAAAAAAATAAGTCATTTTTAGTTATTTTATTATTTATTTATTTAATTTAATGAATCATATTAATTAGTGAGGTATTTAATAGGAAATGAGTTTTAAATACACATTTATTACTCCATCCGGCCCAAAATGAGTGTCGTCGTAGGTGTTTTTTACACAGACCAAGGAAAGCTATTAAATAGATGAAAGAGAAATGTAATTTTAGAAAACCAACCTTATTATTATGGCACTGAAAAACTAAAGTGACACTTATTAGGGTATTAGTGGAAAAAAAGTACTCCCTCCATTCCAAAATAATGGTCTTCTAAGGTTTAGGCACACAGGTTAAGAAATGCTCAACTGATAAAAATTTAGACAAAATAACCTCAGCTTTCAATCATTCTTGTCATAATTATTTTAAATATTCCCATATTCTCTCAACTACTCACACTAAGAGTAATTAAAAATTGGTTACAGCTCTAATAAGAAAGAGAATGAAAATGTTCCCACCAAAATACAATCATCGAGAATTGGTTAATTGCGCCAACATATACTGTAAACAACTTTTGATTGCCACTTAAATATTTTCATGAAAATTTTTGAAACTTAAAATTCCCACTAAAACAAAAATTTTAAATTCCCCCAAATTTTCTGATATAAGCTGCGTTTGATACTGATCATCGATCAAATATGGCTACTAAGAAAGATAAACACATGTCTTTAGTTGAATTAGACTTGAATATTGATTTAACGGATTCTAGTATATCCAATGGAGGAAAAGAGTGTGAGAAAGCAAACTCTGATTTGCCAGATTTAATTGCTGATGCTCCAGAGTTTTCTATCTTCAATCATAATCAAGCTTCTTCAAATGCTGGTCTGTTATCATCCAATGGAGTACTAGACTTAAACAGTGAGCCACCTGCAGAAGAGGACACGCGTATGCTTTTGGACTTAAACACAAACCAGCCTCTAGAAGATATTCATCTCCTTGAAAATAGTCATTCGTCTCTGGAAGAGGATACGCATTTGGAAGTAGGATTACAAGTATTATCAAACTCAAATTATGGTATCAGTTTTTACTAATTTTATTTTTTGCTTTATTATTATTATTATGGAGTAGTTGTTGTTTTTCTTTAATTTAATCATTTTACCTTGATATAGATTTCATTGTTTAAAGAATATAAGATTCTTATGACGTTAGTAATTACTCCTTATATTACTTGTGCAATAGAATATATTATTTATACAATACCCTGATACATTGGTTCTACAGTATCACTTTCTATATTCTTATTAGCATTATTTCGAGCTTAATACCTTTTATATTGTATGTTTCTCCTTTATTAGAAGAAGACATGGATAATAATGATCAGGAAGTACAACTACCACAGCCACATGATAATAAGAAGATGAAAGGAAAACATTTGTCCAATGATTAACGAAAAGCCATTTATGAAATGCTATTGCAGACAAGTGTTGACGGAAAATTAAAAAAAGTGGCAACAAGAATGGTGGCATCACAATTTTCAGTTTCTATGAAGTGTGTTCAAAAAATTTGGAAGTGATCAAAAGATTGTGGCACTTATGTTGATGTATCTCATAAAATGTCAAAATGTGGTAGAAAGAAAATCGAACATGATCTTGGTGAAATTCGTAACATCCCTTTGCACCAACGAACAAATTTGAGATCTTTAGCTCATGCCTTAAAGATAAGCAAGACAACATTGTTTCAGTGTGTAAAGTCGGGAGCCATACGGAGGCATACAAATGCTATCAAGCCTTTCTTAAAAGAAGAAAACAAAAGAGAAAGATTGCAATTTTGCATATCAATGCTTGATGCCACTAGCATACCGAATGATCCAACTTTTGTGAAGATGCATAATATTATTCATATTGATGAGAAGTGGTTTTATATGACAAAAAAAACAGAGAATTTCTACATGTTGCAAGATGAAGAGGATCCAATACGTACTTGTAAAAGCAAAAAATTTATTAGCAAGGTCATGTTTTTAGTTACACAAGCTCGCCCAAGGTTTGATGCACAAGGAAATGAAATATTCTCTGGAAAAATTGGTTGCTTTCCTTTTGTCACAAAAGAGCCTGCTAAAAGGAATAGTGCTAATAGAGCTGCAGGGAGATTAGAAACAAAACCAATTGTTTCAGTCATGAGAGAAATTATAAGATCATACTTGATAGATAAAGTACTACCAACTATCAAGGAAAAATGGCCAAAAGAGGATTTAAGGCATCCGATATTTATTCAACAAGACAATGCAAGAACACACATCGATCCAAATGATGATGAATTTCACCAAGCAGCTCTAAAACTTGGATTAGATATTCATTTGATGTGTCAACCTGCAAATTCTCCCGGTTTGAATGTTCTAGATCTTGGGTATTTTAGTGCCATTCAATCTTTACAGCATAAAGAGGCACCTAAAAATGTTGATGAACTTGTTAATTCAGTTGTGAAATCATTTGAAGATTTTTCATCAACAAAGTCAAATCACATATTTTTGTCATTACAATTGTGTATGATAGAAATTATGAAAGCAAGAGGTTCTCACAGGTACAAGATTCCACATGCAAAGAAAGCAGTGTTAGAAAGAAATGGGCAGCTCCCGGTGCAAATGAAATGTGATTCTACATTGGTGCAAGAGGTTCTCCAATATTTAAGTTAGATTTTGTTCCAAAATATCAATGGTCGGTGAGAGTTACCAATGGTGCAATCTTATTGTTTCATTTTGTTTTATTCTACTTTGATTTTTTCTCACTTTATCATATCATGTTTGCAATTATTGGTAGCATTTTTAATTATTGGTATTGTTTCAATTTTGCACTGTGGCACGACACATTTTTCACGTTAGTAGGCAATATCTTTAGACCAATTCTTATAATGTCAACCTGTGCGTAGCTCATGGGTTTATAATTTTACAATCTTACTCATAACATGCAACTATGTAAATGATTAGTTTATTCGGCTAATGTGAATTTTAATTAATTGTCTAAAAAAGAATTCGAATTGGAGTGAACCAGATTCCAATTGTTGATTTTAAATGGCATGGCATGCGGTTGCAACTAGATCGGCACTAACGAGTTAATTCATTGTTTTTTTCATAAACCAAATTATACAAGATTAAACTTACTATGTTCAATACCAAGATTAAAAAAATTGGAGTAGTACATATGTTGTTCACATGCCTCCGTTAATTCGATACCAAGATTAAAGGTTGAGTAACTAGTAGGAATACAATGTATGAATCGTTTTTAGCTATGCATTGCGGAGCGCCAGGAACAGTAAGTAAACATAGACAAAGACAAAATAAATTTTTTATCATAGAAATAAGAACAGATAAATTTTTTATAAAAATATAGCACTCACAGTAAAGCAAAATGTAGCACTCATAACAATAACTAAGAGTATGGTAAAATTGTTAGTAGAATTTCGGCAGCAAAATTTTCAACATGTCAATGAAACCTCTTGAAAAGTTTCTCCTTCCTCACCTGACAATTTATTTAGATCAAATCCGATATCCGCTGGAAGATTTAAATCGATATCCAGGGATACCTTCTTGGCTTGAACATAAAATGCTTCATTAGATTCATGACAATCTTTGCAATTTGATGTAGCTGAGTTGTGAGAATCAAATTCAAATGAGTCTTCAACTATTGCTTCAAATGAGTCCTCCACTCTTTCTTCAAATGAATCTTCAACTATTCCTTCAAATGAGTCTTCAACTATTTTGTCAAATAAATTTTCATCTCTCTCCATTTTTATATTGCAATTGCAACTGAAAAGAACATGCGATTCTTACCTTTCAAACTCAATTTATATATTCCAACTAAAATGAGAATTCAAGCCAATTTGTGCAACCTGCATGCGCATGGATATTGATAGGCTGAGTGCTTTTGGGACTTGAGAGCATTTATCACAAATAATAAATATATTCTACTGTCCACCTATTTATTTTCTTGGCTGATATCCCTTTTCAATGCAAGTAATAATTGTATTAGTTTGTCTTCTTAATGATATCTAAGGGTATTTTTGGAAAAAATAGTTAAAAAAAAGCTAAAAAGACCATTATTTTGGAACAAAAATAGAAAGCTAAAAAGAGCATTATTTTGGAACAAAGGGAGTAATTAATTTTACATTGAAAAGCTAAATGCGACACTCATTTTGGGACAAATTTTTTTCCAAATGCGACACTCATTTTGGACAGAGGAAGTATTAGGTATTGGAAAAAGGATAATATATTTTAATGGTATCATTATTTAAATTCATGAATTCATTCATTGGTTAGTATACATCCATTCATTATATTCATGAATTTTATTTTTTTTAAAGGGTGTTGGGCACTGGTTAACAAATTCAAAGAAATTTTTTTTTATTGAAAATCATATGGAAACGCATTTAAAAATTATAGTGGAACACAATTTTATGCATCATAATAAAAAAAAATCCCTTTTACTTCCTTATCAAATTTTTAAAAAATAAAATAAAATAACTAAATGTGTTAACTATTGCTTCATTAATATGTAATAATTTGTCGATGAATTAATCTCATAAGTTCTAGATGTAAAAATACCTTGCTCTCAAAAAAAAAAATACAATAAAATTTGATAGTGTTTAAAAAATTGTTAATATATAATTATCACTAATATTATATATATATATATATATATATATATATATATATTATTCATCTTGTATAATAAAAAAATTATTTATATTGGCAAAGTATTTGCAGCCAGTAATTAAATAAAGATAATAGATAGATGATTTTTTTTAACAATTAATTAGTACATCATTTACAATATAAGATGTAATTTATTAAAATTATTATTCTTATTAGAATGGGAGATTATTATTATTATTATTATTATTATTACTATTATTATTATTATTATTATTATTATTATTATTATTATTATTATTATTATTATTATTTCTCAAATTTTAATGTAATACAATGACTAAAAATAAATACTTAATTATATAAATGTATTTTAATAAATTTAACAAAAAAAATGATATGTTACTTTTTATGATACATTATCTTTTATTGTACTTTAACAATAATCAATTATTCATTTATTCTTTATTTTTAAGTATATAAATAAACCATTTTAGAAATCCACAGCCAGTTTTTTAACTCTCCACCTGCAGTGTAAGTTTGTTCTTCCAATAGAACCCATTGCTTAACAAAAAAATAAAAATGAGATTTACATGAATGAACGATGGATAATATGTATCTAAATAGAGAGTTTAAATTAATAAGCACAGTCATCAAGTTATTAGTTATTACCACACGCAAACCTTTCTTCGGCATTTTTGTTATACCAAAAAAAAAATCCTTTCTTCGGCATTTTTGTTATTGCTTTTATTTTTGAGCATTTGTCATGAGACTAACAATGTTAACAGAGAACAATCCTGATTCCAGGGCAATGTCTTCTCAATTTCTTGCAGTGCAAGCTCGTCAACAAACTATACATAATTAAACAACCACAAATAAAGCAATTTTACCCAGTATCATTACTATTAGCAAAACAATTTTATTTGCTTTCAATGTATTATTCACAAACTGAAAAAAGACGGAACTAGATAGAAAGACACTGAACATGGGATTGCAAATGTATCTAAAAGTTGTGGTGTGGTCAAGAAGATAAGGGTGGGTTCACTTAGATAACCTAAGCAAACCTTTATTATGCAGAATATTGAATTGAAGAACAGCAAGAGCAACAAAAAGACTTAAAGAATAGCAACTAAGTTGTACCCTATACACATAGTTGTGAAGCTAAACCAACTAGAGGTATGACATGTAAGTCTTCAAGACTTTGTTGCATTTCCTTGGAGAAGACCATCCCTAATTTGTGAAGCAACATCATGTACAGCACCAGGTCCATGTGGAATGAAAACAGCATTGGATTTTGAGGTTGCACCAATATCCTTCATTGTGTCAAAATATTGAGTCATGAGAACCATGTCCATGATATCCTTTGATGTTGTCCCTGGAACATTCTCAGAGAAAGCCAACACACTGTCCCTCAGGCCATCTACTATGGCTTGGCGCTGACGAGCAACTCCAAGGCCTGCTAGGTACTTTGATTCTGCATCCCCTTCTGCTCTCTTTATCTGCAATATCTTCTCTGCTTCCGCTTTCTCATTTGTAGCCACCCTCAATCTTGCAGCTATTTGTGATGGTAAAAGAACAATGCAAAGGGTGATCAGGAAAAGATAAAAACATGCTTCAAACAAAAGTGTCTATAAGTATATGCAAGGTTTGTGCATTTAGTTTAAGGTGGCACCAACAAGTATAAGTAATTGTTCAGGATAATGGTGCTAATGACATCAGGAATTTGGGAAGTATTCTATAATGAAAAATGATTCACTATTCAGACTTGTTAACTGCATGAAATGCCAAGGCTTTTGTCTAATGTTTATATATCTATAAGGTCCAACTCCTTTCTAAGGTAATATAGCTTTAGTTATATAATAATGTCAGGGAATCCAAAAACACTCTAATCAAAACCTCTCGGCTTGGAAATCTCCAGACACCACACTAAACTAACATCTGTTTGTTTGCATGCTTGAAAAGGGAATATGAGTAACTCTTAACTGAAGCAAGCACATGAACATGTAGAAAACATATATACCAGCATTAATCTCATTCATGGCTTTCTTGACACGCTCATCTGGCTCAATATCCACAATAAGAGTCTGAACTATCTCGTAACCATAAGCTGACATAGCCTAGAAAGTAAAAGCAAACAGATTATTAAGGATAGGTCCTACCCCATTCTTAATTTAAAATAAAATAAAAAGGGGATATATACCTTTTCAAGTTCCTCCTCCACTGCTTTTGCAATTTCGTTCTTCTGCTCAAAAGCAGCATCTAGTTCCATCTTTGGAACACTTGCTCTGATAACTGAAATTGCAACAGGAGTAAATAAGTTTCAATCTGAAGATGCACATATAAACCTACAAGCACTAAAATACTGACCATCAAAGACATAGGATTGTATCTGTGCTCTGGTATTGGTGAGTTTGTAGTAAGCATCTGCTGCCTTTTCTGCCAATGCTCGATATTGAATAGAAGCAACCACAGTAACAAAGACATTGTCCTGATGGGATGCATTACACAATGGTCAGTCAAATAATCCAGCCATTAATCAGGATACATTGTAGAGCAAAAAAAAATGACCAAACAAAAATATTGTTAGATTTTCAACACATCAATGATTTTACATTACAACTCTAATATCCTTCTTCATGCCAAGTGTAGTTGGACTGGCCACCAACCTTGTTCTGACAGTAAACTTCAATTCTAGGCCACTTGCATAGAGAGACATTAATGGTATGACACGAACATTATATGTTTCTATATTACATATCTAACCATATGTGTTTTTGGCATTATTTTCCTATCAGAACAAGAGTTTCACCTCGATATCTCACGTAATAAAGATCAACATAGATTACAAAAGTAAAATTTCAATTGTGATTAGAGAACAACACCAAAATACTTCAATTGTGATAGGAAAACAACACCAAAATAAGTGAGAAAGTGCAAGTGAGAGTGGAAGAAAGAACCTTTGTCTTAGTTTCACAGCGAACATCTAGCTGTTTGACACGCAGAGAAAGAGCACCAGCCACACGCCTGCCGAAACACCATGGAACACAGTGGCAGCCAGGATCAAGAACATCATCGTACTTCCCGAAAACTTCCTTGATGGCCACACTTGACTGATCCACTTGCACGCAACCAAAGACTTGTCCCATCTTCACTAAAACCACAACAGATCAAAACACCTAAACAAACACCAACATAAATATAATGCATATATCAATTGTATTCTCCTCAACTCAATACTCAAAAGAATAGTAACAAAAACATGATAGTGCACTCACCTTGATAATGAAAATTTGATATGGAATGAGTGTGAGAATGAAAAGAAAACGTGGTGAGTGGTGGTATTTATAGGGAGGGAGTTTGGAATTAAGAGGAAAAGAGGAGGAAAGTGATAAAGCAGTTTGGCAAGGTTATCAGTTATCAGTTTACAGAATCCAAATGCACCAGTAATGCCCCGTCCTACTGCAAATGGAAGGTGAAGAGTGGATTCATAATTAATGATATTCAATCATCCTTTATTACTTCTGCCTAAAAAATCATAACGTAAGAAATTTTCTTTTATCCAAGGATGATTTGATTTTAACTACAATTTATTGAATCATAATTAATTCACTACGTAAAAGGAATTTTTTTTTTTTAATTTCACAATTAATAGGGTCATGCATTCTCAAATTTGTAATTAATAAGTGAATAATTTATCATAAATATTACGTTACTTCTTTTAAATAATAATTATTCTTTCATATCCAAATTATATTTTATCAAGTAAATTGATTTTTAAATAACAATTCATTGAAAGCGAATGTGCATGATTATATTAAGTATATAATAATCATGTTTGTTATGTAAAGCAATATAAAATCTATATGGTCATCTAATTTAAAATCTTTGATATAAAAATTATTTTCATCGACATTTTTGGACATTTTTTAATTCTAAATGAAAATAATTACTATGTAAATAATTTATTACAACATCTATTTTCGAAAATATATTCAAAAGGAGAATTTAATTCAAATAATATAATTTAAAAATCGAACAATCATAATTGAATTATTCTTTTTTTCATTTAATCATCCAAGAATATTTATAGTTGATCTTTATTTTATTTAAATCATAATTTTATATGGTCGTCTAATTTAAATTAGTTACGATTGTTTAAAAAATTGTTTAATAGGACAATTATTCTAATCAATAATCGATAATTAAATATAAGAATAAGTAAAATATTTTTCAAAATATTGCAATTTAACATGAAAATAAAATATTTTTTACATCTATATCTTATCAGTTATAACCAGATTATTATTATTATTATTATTATTATTATTATTATTATTATTTTCAAAACTATATATTATAATGATTTTTTACATTGATCATTTTATCAAAAGTTTAAGTAATTCTTTATTTTGCAGTAAAAAAATCTTTATTTTAAGCCGAGTCTTCAAATCACTTTAAATTTTAAAAGACATAACTCTTGCATGGTATTTGAAATAAATATTTATTTTTTATCTTATAGATTCTTAACTATAGAATATTATAAATATACTTAATGATTATTTTTTTATTTTTTATTGAAAGAAATAAAAGTTATACTTTCTTGCATTTTGTAATAGAAAGATAAAAATAATAAAATGGTTACATCCAATATAATCAAGAGGAGTGCCAGCAATACTCTCTCTAACACTCTCTTTTAGACATTTTCCTTGAAATTTATTGAAAATCATCAATTTTGATGGATCTCACCACTAAATCAGGAAAGAGAATCCTTAAATGATATGCGAAACTCGCGAAACTCACAAAAATGGGTGCTTTTTAATAAATTTCAACATCATAACCAACCATAGGTAGGGGTGGACCCAAGATGCAACAATAGGGGGGCCAAAATGAAATAAATATGTAAGCATTAAAATTTATATGAAATATTTATATATTTTATAAAATAATTTAAAAATATATAATAGAAAATACATTTACATGGAAGATATTAAACGTATTTTTAAAGACCCAAGATTACAAATGATAATAACCAATTACATATATCACCGAGAACTTTAATGAATTTATAATAAAATTTGGTATTTATGTTAATCATATATTTTTTATGAAAATCCTATTAATTATATTATAAAAATCTACTAAATTCAAATAAATTATGTTACTAAATTATCTTTTATGACAATAGTAGCTAACAACCATATTGAAGAATAATCTACTTTTAGAAAATTGGAAAAAAGAAGAAAAATATTTATTATGACAAAGGCTATAACTTTGAAAGCAAATTATGGCAAACTTTTGGTGCAACTCGATATCTAATTTACTTTCCAAAAATTTACATAGCACACGAGAGAATAATATAGGAAAATAGTGATAGAAAAATAGAATGTTTGTTTATGTGTTTAAAAATTTAAGTTGTCAATCTTATATATAGTGTTTGTAACTTTGATCCATTGACAAAGATTAATAAAATCATTTGATTACAAACTATAATTATTCATAACTATTAAAATAATAATAATAACATATTATAAAAGAAAAACCATTTGAAAGAAAAATAAATGATACTAAAATATTTTATTTCGAAAAGACAAAAATATAATTATCTCTACAATAAATATTACAAAAGAATAGAATATTTTACTAAAATGTAAAAATGATAAATAATAACAATTAAATTCCCTAAACAAAACAAAATAATTATCTAACGTTAATTTTTTTTAACATTACTTAATATTAAAAAACAAAATTGAAAAAGGGCAAGGGGGCAAACATATCTCAAATGCTACTATTTTATCCAACCAAATAAGTAAAAGAAAATATTTCATTCCATTAAAAGAAAGATTCATTCTCTTTATTTCTTCACTTCACCCAGAGACTTGGGGGCAATACCGCAATAGGGCAAGAGGTTTCGCAGAAACTATAGCAAATGACGTTGCACGACACCGTGAGGCGGTGGCGGAGTATCGTTAGAAACTTCTTCAACACGAGGATTTGAGGATTCTCGGGTTCGTTTCTTAATCTCACTTTGCATTCAACGCACTCGTGCCTTTTCATTCCCCTGTGAATCGTGATACTGATAATGTCTTCAACTCGGTCTTGTTTTCATTTCTCCTACTTTTTTTTAATTCCTATTGATTAGGATTTTGCTATGAATTTTGATGAGTTTAGCTTTGAAACACGAATTGCGGTTAAAGAGAATTTGATTAGGGTTTCACTTCCTCACCGTAATGCGAGCGCTTCCGCGCGAAGTACGTTTTAGCACTTTATTCTTTTCAGATGTTAATTTGATGCATATGATGTTCCTGTTCTTGTTGTGCTATCTGATTTGGTTTCTTTGTGAAAATCATCTGCTAGTTTTTCATTCGTGATGGTCAAATTTCAATATGATCTATTGTGAGTTGACAGGTTCATCCAGTAGTTTGCAATCAGATCCCTAACTTTGATTCTTTCACCATCCACTCATTCCTTTTCCATAATTTCTCAATTGGATTCTTCATCTCCTATTTCTTCTAAATTTTATTTCTTTTTCCTAATCTGAATCTGACTTGAAACATTGAAGCTATCTCTTAGGATGAACTCTTAGCTACTACGGAATCCTTGGCATTTCAAAGAATGATTCTCAAGGTAATTTGAACAAGACTTACAAGAAAGCTGCCATGAAGAATCACAATGAGGTTTTGGTAATGCTGATTCTGGCCCTGAGGTCGTACACTCACAAAGACATGGTTGAGCTTAAATGTCACAGGAGCAAAGTGTGTCTGCATCACCTGCTAAGGACTTGTTTGGAAGCCAGAGCAACACTTGCTTAACCAGGTGCATCTGTTACTCTAAATGAACCTAATGCTTTTTCAGCCCTTACTTAAAAAACCAAGTGCAAATTACTTGTTTGTTCCTTAATTAGCGGTGATTGGTGTTTTCTTCTTTCAGGTGAGTTTACTCTTTGTGCTTTTCTAAATGGTCGTTGCCAAATTAATCGCTGAAAATGTCTTTCAGCTGAAAATGTTGCAAGATTAATCACTGCCAAATCTGTGGCTATTGCAGATGCTGCTCTGGCAGGAATCCAGGCATTTGAGTTGTCTAAAATAAGTTGACTTTTGACAACTGTAATTTTTGAAATAGATACAGCACTGATCGTGATTGGGAAGTCAGACTAAAATAATTATTATTAGGAAATAAAGTTTTGAAAACTGTCTAATATAATTATAAAGTTTTGAGCTTATGTGGTCGTTGAAGAAATAGATGTTATTATTCAGGAAAGGAGATGTTCCCTTGCCACATAAATTTAATCTGGTTTTTTCTTCTTTATCTAGTGCTACATCACGAGGTATCCTAAACAGAGCTATTGAAGCAGAGGACATAAAGTAGGGAGATTTCTTGAGCCTGGTAATTTGACATATTGTCCTTTTTGTTTCATTGGCTTACGGATTATTTATCATTTTCCTTCTGTAACTTCCATCTGGACCACATCATTTGCTAGTTCAGTACTTCTATGTAGTATTATTATTGGAAACTAACACATTTTATTTTGGTTAGCTTTCTTGGTGTTTATGATTTATCCCTCCTGCTATATAGTCATACAATGTAGGAACCTGACACAATTTTCATATTTTGCATCTTTTCACCTCAAGTTGAAGCACTCAAAGTATCAGTCTAATTGTATTTAACAAACTACACATTTTGGTTGTGATAACAGTTAGTGGTGCAGTTTTCGGTGATTCTGTCTAAATACTGATGCTCATTCAAAGGTTGTTTCCCTAACTTTTGGGCAAAAGAGTGCTAAGGATTCTGTTAAGCGAGCGAGAGGCTGAGGAAAGGCCACAGAAACAGTGGCTTCATGAGCAGGAGCAAATTCAAAGTGAGTCTATTGACTCTTTTATATTAGTTTCTATTGTATTTTAACTTCCTTTGACAAAATGGATAATAAAGGGTTAGTTTCTTTGAGGACTGAGCTCGCTTTGCATAGGTACGTTTTTCACAATGAAGCCTTTTTTGTGGATTTTTTAAGGGATAGTTTCTTTGATTTCTTTCATTTATTTATGCAAATGTGTTATTTTAAATTTCAGGGCTGCCAGAGATAAACATGTTATGGATTATTAGAGGCTTTTGACGAAGGAAAGCCAGAAAAGTGAGACTCTTGATTCTTTTTCTGGTTCTTCAAATTAAATTTAAATACTTGTTAAATAATTGTAGTACACATGTAGTTTTTCTTTTTTTTAAAGTTCCTGATGCATGCAGGTATTAATAATAATAAAGTACTAGTTGAAAAATAGTACTTCTTACAGGGTCTTAACATCTTGTGCAGATTTCTTTATTTTCTTTTCACTGGTTTTGTTCATCTTTTCCCTCTTTTAAGTATTTATGCCCATGAAGTTATTTTGATTGGTTTAAAAAGTAATGCAAGATGTTGATCCTTGATGTTTAGTCTGCAGTTATTTGTTCCTTTAATTTTTATCCAAGGGGGAAGTAGGTTAGGGATTACCTATATCTAGTGTAATTGTAAAAAACTATCTAATGTTCCAATTCCTCCCCCAGCAAATTTTAAAAAAAAATATGGATGCATTTTCTGGCGGTTATTAGCTGCCAGTAAATGCTACATCAAAACTCATTCAGAATGCATTTACTGGCGGCTTTTAGCTGCCAATAAATGTTGAGGATTTTCTGACGGCTTATTCAGAATCAATACCAGCGGCTATTTAAAATCCGTCAAAAGCTGTTTGTGACGCGCGTACTCCTGATGGCTAATTTAGCCGTCAGAATTGCCATTTGTGGCGGTTTTTAACTGCCAGAAACTGCAATTTTAGCCGTCACAAATCACCACTTTTTTTGTAGTGATAGACTAATTAAAATAGGAGGTTAGTACTTAGTAGTTAACAAAATTTTCATTATTATATTTGACTTGTTTAAACAACATTAGTTGTTCTGCAAAAAAAAAAAACAAAAAAAAAAAAAAACAAAAACAATAACATTAGTTGCAGTTTACTATATAAATAACAATCGAAATTGGGTTATTAATTATTAAATTTTTTAATTTCCATGATTGTGTATGATGGAATTGACCAAGACTCAAGAAAGCAATCTCATTTAAACAATGGTTGAGGACTGAAAGCTGAATATATTATTAAAATAATCAAATGGCGTGAGTCCATACATCAGTAAGTACCATATGAAAAAACTAATGTTTGAAGAATAATGTACTGTAACAAGCTAAAAGTGTAGAAAGATCCATGACAATAATGAATTTATTATTTTATCTATTAAAAAAAATTAAGGTGTTACAACGGTAGACTAAAAAAAAATAGATAGAAAAAACAATCACGCTGATAGTTCTCCTACCAACTTAATTTGGAGAGCGTCGTGCAGTGCAAAACCTTACCACCTTAATTATGAACTCCACAAGTAACATTAAGACAACGGTCGCTCCAGACACAAACAAAGGGGCTGGCATTTTAACTGAGCCACACTTAAATCCAGACATTTCATCTGTTAACGCTGCAATGTGATAGACTACAAAAAGTGTCATCTGCCAGTGCTGGAAAATGACTTGCCATATTCTGATCAATATGCACACCAACTTGCTTAGAGTTCTCATGCACAATTAGAGTTTCCTTAGGTTGCCATTTTTTCTTAGGGTCTTGAGCATAAACCCATTTATTTCGGCTATCATTAGCATTTAGGGTACAAGGAAGAGCCATTTCTTCACTTTGTCCCACTGCATAAGAGTAAGTGCTGCCAGAATTCCTAAGAGCAGAAACAAAATTGATCAGGGTTTTTGAGAGCAACGCAAGAGGTAGTAGCTCTACGAGTGTTCGGGAGAAAGAAACTTCAAAACTGAAAACAAAAAATGTCTCTATCTCCATCTCCAAGTAATGATAAAGGGAAGAACAAGCTAATTCATTCAAATGGGTAAGAAGAGGCAAAGAAGGGAAATTGTGGTTCTTGTTCCCCCCACCATGTAATGGACATCCCTGGCCAAAATGATGTTACTATGGTGAGAAATTCTACTACTCAAAATGATGATGGTGTGTGGGTTACTTTCTGGGGATTGCAAGTGGGCATGGTGTGCGCTTTTGGCAATCCTTGGGCCAAGATATCACAGTTTGATAATGGCTCAGAAGAACTGCGTTTATCTTTTGGGCAAGCATATTCCAAGTTTCTCCCAATCATAATATGGACTTCTGAGCTTTTCCTTAACTCCATTTACATTGCAAGACTCACCCCTTCATCGCCTATTTTTGCGTGCTCAAATGCATTGCTGACACTTTCTGTAGTATATCACATTGCAGCGTTAATAGATGAAATGTCTGGATTTAAGTGTGGCTCAGTTAAAATGCCAGCCCCTTTGTGTCCGGAGCGGCCGTTGTCTTAATGTTACTTGTGGAGTTCATAATTAAGGTGGTAAGGTTTTGCACTGCACGATGCTCTCCAAATTAAGTTGATAGGAGAACTATCAGCGTGATTGTTCTTTCTAACTATTTTTTTTCAGTCTACCGTTGTAACACCTCAATTTTCTTTAATAGATAAAATAATAAATCCATTGTTGCCATGGATATCAGTTTATCCCAACCGTCCAATCAGTTTGAAGGATAATGTACTCTAAGAAGCTAAAAGCGTAGAAAGCTTTAGCTTGAGGGGGAGTGTTGGAAGTTATGACTCATCGACTCTTCCTCTGCTTGTTTCAAGTCCTATCGTGCTGATATCTGAGTCCCTAATGTCCTTGCATTACTTGTCTTGGGTTTCAGTCTACTCCCTCGCAACATCTGAGTTTGAAGAAGAATATTTAGTTTTTGGTGTCGTACTCTACGCATTGGAGAGTCCTCTACCTTGGAGTTGTTTTCATTTTTTTTATGCTTCAATTATGTTCCAAGCTTGGAGCATTAAGTTGTATGCTCTAGCTTGAGGGGGAGTGTTAAGATATAATATGATAGAGATTTATGAGATATCATAAGATATGATATAATAGATATTTAGGAGATTTGATAGCCTATATCTAGGAAAGTAGGAAACTTTTTATCTTTCATTATCTTGTAGGATTATATCTCTAAGATTTAGATTAGATTTGATTAATCTTTTCCTTTTTATTTTCTTATCTTGTATCTATATATATTCATACACTCTTTGAGTCAATAATGGAAAATTCACAAATTTTCAGTTCTGTCCTTTAATCTTAACAGTTACATAAACAGTAAATAAACCATAGTCAAAGAGTATAGTGTGCAACCATAAAACTAATTATGTTTCCAGAAATTACATGAATTAAAAAGTCCTCCAGCAAAAAAGGTTCATCAAGAAGATGGGAAACAGTAACTAGGATTACAAAGAAATCCTTAATAGCATGAAACTTGCATTAAAAGCATAATAATGAAACCAGGATTTAAATCACACATTAGAAAAATATAAAAAGACAATCTCATTAATATAATAAAGAAAGCTTTTTTACAATTACATTAGATAAAAGTTGTAACACCCTAAGGATATTACCGTAACTACGCTTAATATTTCTAAAGACGCAAAAATTAAAAACATTTACACAACCATCTCATGCGGAAGCTAACATATAAACATATAAATTACAACTTGATTTAATAATTACAACTTATTTCTTGTAACATTTACATCATACAACATATAAGAAAATTACATAGAAATATAAAATAACTAAGCTACATCTTCTATGACGAGGCTCCATGCTCCAAATACACGAGCCATCACCTATTTCCTGAAAGGAGGGAACTTAAAGGGTGAGACATAAGGTCTCAGTGAGTGCTCTAAGACTCTACGGCTGGGTTAAACCCTTCTATCCAAACAATTCATCTATTAGTCTTTATGAATTTACCCTCTCCGAGCCTCTATCAAACTCTATTATTTCTATAGTTAGTCTACATCCATCGATCATAAACACTTTCCTATAACACATCTCTCATGCTCACTCTACTACGCTGGTTCACCATCATCAGTATCTTAGTATTTATTCTTTAACTAGCCAGTTACTTCCATTACTCCCTCTCACGTTAACTTCACTTTCCATACTTGTATTCTACTATCTAACACTTTCTTTGCATCAGTCTATTTCTTAATAGCAAAATACATCATGACCTATACTCACATAGTGTCGTTCTAGGTACATCTCTCTCTATGCCCATAAAGAGTCACATCCTATCCTATTCCATTACAAGTCTAGATATATACATTCACAACATATTATGATTATGGATAGAATCATTCACACATCACATAAGTACAACTTAAGGTATACATGGCATCCACTTCATAAACCACACAAGTCAGACAAAACTTACAATAATGCACGTATGCAATGTGATGTTCCATTCTCTTTTCTCATATGCATGTGGTACCAGTAAAATACTCTTGTGAAAGTAGCCTGAGAGTACATGCGAGTCGATGAATAGCCACACCATGGGCATCCGACACTAACAGTCTCAACCAGGATGATATCCCCAGCGGCTCGTCAGGGTTACCCAGTCTTGCAAGGATACTCCAACCCATGGGATCAGCATGAGTTTAAAGGAGATTCGAAACCAGATAATACCTCCAAGGTCAGAACTCATCGAGTTCTTCACGACCTCCCCAGTTAGGTTCATAAACAACTTTTGAAAACACATATATATCATGTTATGATGCATGATTCACATAGATGTTCATGGCTTCATTAAACCTCACATCAAACATAGTGATCCCATTCTTACCCCACATGGGCTAGGTCACTCACGGTCAAAATATCACCTGGGTCCATTCTCACCCCACATAGGCTAGGTCATCCATCTCAATGGCATCTAACATCATCTCTTAACTCAAAGTCAAAGACACTTAATACTCATACATCGCAATTCACACTTTAGGGATAATGTAAAGCATTCAATGATTGCACAACACTCACAAATCACCATTCAAGTTATAACATCAACACACATGTATTCAATATCATTAATCAATCAAGTCAAGATAAGATAATTATCTACAACTTCTATGTTGGCCTCAAAATCTAGTTTTATAATCTTATATGCCTAAAATTAAGAACAACACCAACTTATCGCAGAATCATGAAAGCTTGACCTTTTCTCACTAATTCGTTGATATCTAGAGTTCTAGAATTCTGATTACCGTGAAACCAAAGCCATTAGTTAGATAACATCTAGGGATATATTTCTTATGAAGACACCTAAGCCTAATTCGGTCTTTTTCGTAACTCGTTTTTCACATTAAAATCACGTTCATGGTTACTATATTCACATCTCTTGATTTCTATATCATTCTTCTAAACTATGATAAGATATCTAGTTCCTGAGATAGGTTAAGATACTTAAATATCTACAATTCGAACACAATCAATTTATCATTTCATTAAAGAAAACATAATGCTTCAGGGTATTCACAACCCGTCCAATTAAAATATAAAAGCGAAGGGTAGGGGAAAGCACTCACTTGGGAAACACGAAGATGATCTCTGACCGACCTGGGAGAGCTTGGTGGCGTTGTCCATCATGACCATCGCAACAACTCTTACTATCGCTAAAACTTGGGTGTGAGAAAAACACGATCCCAAGCCGCCTATATGTCCCGAGTTTGGAAACTCTAAGGGGGAGATAAAAATATTAACTATAAGGGGCTCCGCACTTAACGCTAAGCCCACTTTATTTTTTGGTTCTACTAAGGCTTGGTGATCTCCTCTATATATATAGGAAGGAAGGGATTTATGAAATTATTTTGCCCAATGTGGGACTTAAAGGGTTTTTTATAATCAAGTGATCTACTTTAGAGCCGATTTTCTCTAAGATGGAAGCCGATTTTGGTTTCTAAGGTGTAGGGATAAATTGTAGCTTTTTCAGCAAGCTTTCCAACGACGCAAATGACACCTCATATTGACAAGTACAACTCAAGATATGACGTAGTCTTTCTAGGGTTTTCATCATAAAGCTCATCACTATACTTAAACATTTTTCAAACATTCTAATTATAAGAACTTAATCTAACACTCCTCTAACACCAAATATAATAACTATAACACTAACATAATGTAATATAATAAAGATAATAATAATAATCTAACATCCAGACCAATAAGATCACAAATAACAACAACAGTAGCAATAAAATACACACGACACGTGCATAGAAAAACACAAATACTATCACAACATAGGTACATGCTTAGGACAAAACCAATAGTATACAAGCAATAATAACAAGAATTTACAGAAAATATAACAAGAGTCCTAATAAGGGTTCTCCTTAACGTATTTTCCTAGTACCCGAAACTTGGGGTATTACAAAAGTAGTTCAGGGGTAGATGTATTAGTTGTCAGTTGCGTGGGGTAGGTTTGACTTGTTTCTTGAGTTCATTAATCTCATTCTAGAGAGTCCTTTGTTCTGATAGAAGAAACAAGGATAAGCCAAACAAAATGTTATGAGAACATAATAAATGCAGACTTATGACTATTGCTTGAACTTATAAATCGGAGCACCTCAAAACAAGGAAATTTTATAAACCTAGTCACCTAAATCTATAAGTATATTTCCATTCATATAGTACCTAATCACATAATGTGTCTAATACATTATTTGGTATTGACAGCTGGTATTGCAGCCAGAAAACAAGAATGAATTATTTCACATATAGAAAGAAAAATTTAATAAACCTTTTGCATTGTGCAGCAATAATAGTAATAATTTTTTTAATTGCAGAACTAAGTCACTACTTATAAAAGAACCAATCAACTATGGATTGGATGCCAACATCTGATGAGACCTTGCACCATTCAGACAAAACTTCATTAACTTTGCAAACATTACGCATACACCCCCTTATTTAGAATGTAAACAAGAATAAACTTGTTATTTGTGACTTAAAAAAACCCAAAAATAAAAGTTACCAGCAAACCTCTTAAGTACATGATGAGTAACATGTTGAACGCGCTTCAGATACTGCCAGGCCAGAAAACAAAAGGTCATTAATATTAGAGAAAAAAATAGTGTGAAATTGTTTCTGATAAGATATAAACCTGCTGCATTATGACCAATAGAATGAGCATAGGTAATCCAATAATCACAAGAAGGAATGGCACTAGGTACCTAACACAGTGTCTTTTCTTGTGTCACTTTATGGTTTTTTCTATATCTGGTCTTGGCCTCCCATTATCTTGTAAAGCAACAGTACCACACACTGCAAGATATATAAACAATGAAATATAACAAAAAAATACATTGTCGAGGGACTTACAACTGCAAGACTGAACCCAGACTGATTAACACAGTCAAGAAAACACATGATGATGTTAGTCAGAAGACATTAATCAAATAAATAAAAACTTAAGGAAAAACATAACATTATTATCAATGAGGATTTAATATGATAGGAGGTAACAGGAGAAGGAAGAAAAATTCCTTGTGAAAATTGAACCACACCCTGTAGAAAAATGACAATCCAAATGTCAAGTCCAGAAATAAACTAAAACAACAAAAATAGAGTGATGATGATTGATTGATGAAAAATTAGAAATAACCCTATACTGATTTCAGTATCTTAAATGTTAGCTAGTATGCATTAATTAGTCCTTATCTTATTGGCTTATTGATTAAAGTCTTTAAGAATTATTAAGGGCCATGTGGTGTATCAATAATTGTTAGTATAATTATATATTATATATTATTATACTACAAGAAGAGCATAATTAAAAACATAAAGATTCACCTGAGAAGCATCTAGTACAAGAAGAGCACCCTCACATGCAGGGACTGATCAAAAAACCTGGCTTGAATCATTAAGGAAGAAAACAATAGATCAAATATAATCATCTAAGACACATGCATCAGATAAAAACCATAACATGATATATGATTGATCCAAACCTAGCATAGTAAGTGTGCAATTTTTTTTTATCAAAACCCTCATTAGCAATGATCTGTTGATTGGAGAAAAAAATCATAAAGCAAAATTATTGTTAACTCAAAAGTATCCATTTCAAATAATAATAAAAATTAAAATCCATGAAAGGAAACTTACTACAAAAAAAGTTATGAAACATTGTGCTAATAATAACTTAAAAGCCTAAGATGTTTGGACTAATTAACCCTTTAGGCTAAGAAACTACCGCCTAAACTTATATAACACTAATTACTAATGAAAATTTGTTAACCATAAATACATTTTTTTTTTATTTTGTTAAATTGAATGGATCAATTAAAGTTTTCCTAAAACTGGTTTGTTCAGGGTTTTAAAAGCAACTATTGTATAGGCTCTCTAAAAAATAACGCTTGACACTACTAAAGTAAATTATTTAAAATTAAAATGAAAATTAAATCTGTTTAAGATACAAATTTGGCACTGGGGTTCATGCACGATTTTAAAAGTAGCCTGAAATAATCCTATCTCTTTTTGGAAAAAATAAATAAAAAGGATTTCTAACCTTCATCACAGGTGAGCAGGTTTAAAGAGAGAAAAAAAATGAAGTAAATTAAGAGAATTTTTTTATTTATTTATTGCAACACAGTGATATTGTTACTTATGAGACGAGAGTGAGCTTGGAGAGTTGATCCAGAGAGAGAATTTCCTGATCAAGTCTGTGAGTACTTTGTGGGGAAGTATAAGTCTTTGGAACCTGCTGGAGGTGTGCTAAGTTCCCTGATCAAGTCCTTGTTTCTCCTGAATGTAAAGGTGCAATATTGGCAGGATTATAACCATTCTTAATTTTTGACACCCCATTTAATTCCCTACACCAAGCACGACTTACTTGATGAATAAATTGATTGACAATACAAAAGTAATTAGTACTAATTAATTAGTAATTAGAGATGGTACAGACCTCAATGTAATTCATCAGATAAGAACAATGCTAGCCTAAAGGTCCCACATATATTTCCTCACCTCCACACTTCAACAGAAGTAGCTGTAATATTACAATATATATGTTCAGCCTTGAGACATTGAATTTTGTAAGCAAGTTAAGAGAAGGAAATGACCACTGACCTCATCAAAAGCATCAAATATATCAATGCTAGGCTGGTGGATTGTGCAGACCACAGTTTTCCCAATATCAACTATCAACTGTATTCCTCCCTATTCTCATTACTATAGCAGTAGCTCTGGCATGAAGGCCAGAGGTAGGTTCATCCATGAATATAATAGATGGATTGGCAACAAGTTCAACTGCAATTGTTATCCTCTTACGCTGCTCCATGGATAGGCCTTTCACTCCAGGCAATCCCACCAAGGCCATTAACCTCTTAATTATACTATGTGTGATTGCACTATGTAAATTTATACTGTGTAGAGATAATTCAATTACACGTTTCCCTAAGATAATTATTCACAAGTGAAATTTAATTTAATTGATTAAGAAAATTTAAATTTTATGTATGTTATTTTATGTCACAAATTTTAGTGAAATTCAAATTTAGTTAAAATCTAATTTTTACACCGTGTGAAATTGTACTGTGTAAGATTGCACCGTATAAATTTACACTGTGTGAGGTTAATTTGAATTACATTTTTCTAGATAATTAACACATTAAACAAGGTTAATTAGTGTGTGATTAGCCATATTTAGTAAAAGTAAAATTAACATTTTTGCCTAAATCAACTTTAACCATTAATAGCTAAAATTTTCAAAAGCAATTTAGCCAAAAATGGCTTTGCTTGGCCGGATGAGCAAAGTCTCACTTTGCCAACAATTTCATTCAATTCCCAAACTTTTAATCTCTTGGATTTTTAACACCCTTGGACCAATGACCTGCACCCCCCTCCCCAACGTGTAACTATAGCACCATTTCAAAAGGAAGGCAAAAAAAAAAAAAAGGTGAGAAGGAGACTTATATGTGTCTTGGCCGAGAGTTTTAGAGAGAAAGGGAGGAGCTTTTGGTTCTTGTTCTTCAAGCAGTGTTATAGCTTGTTTTGGGTAGTTTGGCCTTAAATATTTGGGTAAGTAAACTCAAAATTTAATTTCATCTAATCTATATTTTCCTCTCTAGAATTTCTAGAGCTACAATTTTATGGTTTTGATTTTTCATTTAGTGACTAGGAAAATTTTTAGACACAAGTGTCTATTTCTTGACTTGCTTGGAAATTTTGTGTTCATCACTTGAGGTATGGAGGGGTTTCTCTTTTTCTCTAAGCTATTCTTCTTTTCTTGTTGAAAGTTGATTGTTGTTCTTGTTGGTGGCCTTTAGACTCCATGGGTGTCACAAGAACATGTGAAAACCTTGAAATGTGCTAGATGCTATTTTTGCATTGCAACAGTGTTTGAATTTTTTGTATTGGTTTTCGTGCATGTTTTTGATGATGTAAATACACTTTTCTATGTTTTGATGCCTCTGGATGTCATGGTAGTTTTTTTGGAATTTTTCAACCACTGCAACTATTTTTACCCAAATTATTTTCAAAAACGGTTGAATCTGGAAATTGGGCTATTTTGAATTTTATAACAGTTTGGGATGGAAACTTGGAAAACTGGAAATGTGAGTTTACTTTATAAATCATGGATGCCATCTTATAATTTTTATAAAGTCAGAAAAATTTGGGAATTATTTTTACCAAATTAATCTTTAGAAAACCAAAAAGCTGGACAGTGCAGAAAATAAATGAAAAATATTACTCTCTCCGGTCCTTTTTATAAGAAACAAAAGAGGGTTCTTTTTTGGTTCTAATTATAAGAAACATAGACCCACTTTAAGCTGTATTAATTGCTAGTTTTCTTTTTTACCCTTCATCTTGTGAAATCCATTAATGAGACACCATACTCATTTCTCATGCATTTATTGGTCTATTAACCATACAAGTTAAACTTATTGGTGGAGGTGTAGTGTCAGTAATGTAACCACTACTTAAACCAATCAATTTAAGGGGTACTTTTGGAATAAAATTAAAATTTATGACATTATTAATTATAACTAACTAACTTAACTATTTTTATTGGTCTTGACGATTTAGTTATTTGTTTCTTATATAAAGGACCGGAGGAAGTACTTTTTATGAGAAATTGGCTTTGAGAAAATTATATGATTTATTTTGAGCCATTTAGAGTGTTCATGAAGTTTTCCAGAATTTTGTAAGCAATTTTTTGTAATTATTGGTATTTTGTCAATGTAAACTCTGTTTTGGAACAATAGTGATATTGAAATTCAAAAAGGGAATTTTTCGTAGTTGGTTTATGCTGAAAAAATTATATGTGATGCTCTACATGCTTGAGATCTCGAAATACGTTTTACAGAGTGTGTCCAGCCTCTGTTTTTAAATCTAAATAATTATTTAGGAATTGAATTTTTGCTTGAGATTTTTATGTGAAGAAGTATTTATATAAATGTGTATTTCTGCAAATTTTTGTAGAATTCCAAGTTGATTTAGTATATCTAATAATTTATGAAGCATGAATTCAGCTCTATTTGATTAATTGTAATGTACTTGAAATAATTGCGTAAGTGTTGTGGTTTGACTTATTTGTGTTAATAACGAAGTATTCCACCTAAAAAGGGGAAACTTCATATAAATGTGAGTGTATTAATTACTGATGATTGGTGCTTGAATTGTGAGTTATTGATTATTGTTGTTTATCTTATTATAACTGTAAATTGGAGACCGGGAAGAATGTGATCATCGGGCAATGAGTACTGGATAATTTCTATGAGCATGTGAATTTTGTGATGGCTTGTCGATTGTGGGAACAAAAATCTTATATTCTTGTATGTGATGCTAGAATGTCATTCTAATAACTAATAACATTCACTACAAACAACAGTGAATCAATTATAAATGAGAAGAGTGTGAACCTAATAATATTATGGGTTCACTACTACAAAAAAGATTTTAGATTGGTTAAAAATGACTTTTTAGATCGGTTGTACGACCGATGTATATTCGAGCGATATAGAAAGCTTGACTTTTTAACCGATCTAAAAAGTTTACTTTTAAGATCGGTTATTTTAATGACCGATCTAAAAAGTCAACGTGATAGATTAAAAATAGAACTTTTTAGATCGGTTCATTAGTAACCGATCTAAAAAGATAACTTTTAAGATCGGTTCTCTACACTAACCGATCTAAAAAGTTATACTTTTTAGATCGGTTCTCTGCATTAACTGATCTAAAAGGTTCACTTTTTAGATCGGTTATATACAAACCGATTTAATTTTTTTTTAATTTTTTTTTATAAATAGTATACGTTATATATATTTTCCTCCCTATAAACAGAAATCGTAGAGCCACATACCACAACACAAACAAACTTATCACATCACAACTAATATATTTTCTTAATCTATAAAAGCAAATACTCATTCTAAACAAATTATAATCATCATTCTAAACAAAAAATGTACTACTCATTAAACCTTAAAATATATACACAACACAAACAAATTTATCACAACCTTATATATGTGTTAACATATAAAAACAAAAGTACTCATTGGGTTCTAAACAAACATTCTCAACAAATTGTAACAAGAAAGCAACATTCTAAACAAATAAGTTTACAAGTTACTAATTTCAAGAAAAAAAGTTGCCCAACGTTGTTGAATGTTAGCAATATCCTCCTCGGGTATTGGACCCGCATTGTTGAAGATCTACAATTTCAAATAACATAGATAAAATATTAGCTCATGAACTAAAAACAAAGCATAATTAATCTAACTTGTTGAGAATTGCATTACATCTTTCCATGAATCAGCAATATTTGCCATGACAATTGTGAGCATATGCCTCATAATATAATATCCACACTCATAACCCCCATATTGCATTTCACACTACAAATGAATATCAAATTTGAATATAATTAGTAACTATTTAAGTATTATAAATTGCAATTGATAGTCGGTTTGTAAACTACTTACACGGGGAAAAATCCATGTGGGCTTCCTTCTAGATCCTGACTGCAAACCCACCAACCTCTAATATCCGTCCATAGCTCTAACATAAGAAAATTATCATGTGAATTGCATTATAGGTTTTAGAGATATAAGCACAATCAAATTTTTTAGAAATAAAAGCTTACGAATCAATTGTGTTTTTCATTTCTGAGTTGATCGTCTTCTTATGTAACGAACACAATAACACCACAACATTTTGCTTAGGACAAATAATCAACAATTGCCAGTGGCTCCTACATTAGAGAACAATTAGTGACCAATCTCGTCTTAAATTTGACGAAATTTCGGCAGCATTTCGCATTGATCTCCAAGTACACGAAATGAAAGTGGTGATGTAAAATCCACCACAATCAAGTATGCACCCAGAGAACAAAAGGAAATGCACTAAACAGAAATTACATCAAATTTAAGATGATACTTAACCTCTACGTATTAATCAAGTATAAAAAAATAAATCTTCCCAAACTGTCCAGCCGGACAATTCAAGATTCAATACAATGATTAATTATTGTATTGAATCTCAAACGGGAAACTAAGGTTCACTCATAATGCATAAAGCCAATATAAAGCATGTAATTAAACAAACAAGCTATAAAACATACAAAACATGTCCTATTCCTACAAACATATTCGTATAAACTTCATAATGAGAGTCGATCAAGAACATACCTTAAACAGCAAGCAAGTCCTCAAATGAGCACAAGAAAGAAATGAGATTAAGATGAGGTACCTATTCCACACAATATAACAACATTTAGAAATCATGTCCAACGTCTACTACTAATACTACTCATGGAGCTAAGCTAATTAACCACACAATACCAAACCTAATTAGCAGTAGTCAAAATTGGGCACGTACACACAAATTAGCGTTAATAGTTTATTTTCACACTCATTTCTTATAATTATATAAAATTTTAAATTATTATAGTTTAATAATTTAAATTATAATTAAAGAAAATTAAAATTACACTTTTTACTAAATTTAATTAATTCTTAAATTTTCTATTTCAATATAATATTCAAATGTTAATGTATGACTTATTTAAAATCTATAAGTAAATTATATGTTGAATAAAGTAGGACAAATTCAAAACACTTATTACTAACACTACACAAGTTAAACGAACCTGTAATGAAAATATATATTAAAAAAACGTGATTTTTTATATTAAACATCATTCTCTGGAGTACGTAATTCATGTCACCCTTTTCATGCTCAAAGGCAAATGAAATTGTAATAAAATAATTAACTTATCCAAATACATAACAATTAAGATAACGTATTATTTAATTTCTATTTCTACTTATCTATATTAAAGGATGATGGTAACTCATGAGCACTAGTGAGGGGGTATCTTTCAACCAGCACTAAATAACGTGACTAATTTAAAAACTAAAAAAAAATTGCACTAGTCATTACTAAATGAATATATGCACTTTGAACAAATTTAAATGAATGATCTCATTTCATGAACTAACAGATAGTTTCTTAATTTTTTTAGAAAAAGAAGACTGAGATAGCCCCAATAAATATACGTCAACCAACAGCAGCAGGGAACCTATTAACCTTTGCCAAATTGCCACAAGACAAGCTATATGTACCACATATGACCAGTCAAAATGATGACTAGTATCAGAATCGCCAAAAATCAATTATATAAAAAGAGTGGGGCAATGCCTTTTAACATGACAGAGCAGATCAGAGTAGCTAGCATATCAGAGCAACATAAAAATGACAAATTACATATTAGGATGATCTTATATATAATATCTCATAATTTTAGAGTCACCATTTCGAATTTGCAACACAAAATTCATTCTATTTTCAATGTTTCAAGCCACTCAAATGTACAAACAATGTTAATCAACAATTAAAGAGTAGTGAATCAACTATGAGACTATCAAATTACATAATAGAGGAAAAAAAATACATGCTCTGAACCCTAAATCAAAATCAATCAAACCAAACCCAAAAATAATAATGAACTAAACAACAAAAACCAAAATGAGATATGAAAAATCAACCTGCAAACAAGCTTTGAACGGAGACAGCGTCAGCAGAGCGAGAGAGAGCGTGTGTGAGCAGAACGATAGAGAAAGAGTGTGTGAGTAGAGCAAGGGATAGAGAGAGACCGTGAGCAGAGCGAGACAGAAGAGGAGCGTGAGCCGAGCGAGAGAGATTGAAGACGAGCGTGAGCAGAGCGAGAGAGAAAAGGAGAGTCAGCAGAAGAGAGCCTCACAGCTGCGTCTGGTTCGCGTTTCACAGTTACGGAAGAGAGCATCGATGAATGAAAGAACGAAGGTGGGGTTCGGAAAAATTAGAAATTACTTTTTAGATCAGTTGTACTTATAACTGATCTAAAAGCAACCTTTTAAATCAGTTTTAAAATAAACTGATTTAAAAAGATTACATTTTAGATCGGTTTTGCTTTCAACCGATTTAAAAAGCTTTTTTTAGATCGGTTATAGAAGAACTGATCTAAAAACATTTTTTATAATTACAAAAATGCCACCGCATTTTTTTTAGATCAATTTTTTTATAACCGGTCTAAAAAGCTGTTATAAATTCAATTTCTTGTAGTAGTGGTTAGTAATTAATAAGTACCTATGCATATGGACGATGAAGGATGTTGGACTTAGAATAAACTGATTTAAAAAGATTACATTTTAGATCGGTTTTGCTTTCAACCGATTTAAAAAGCTTTTTTTAGATCGGTTATAGAAGAACTGATCTAAAAACATTTTTTATAATTACAAAAATGCCACCGCATTTTTTTAGATCAATTTTTTTATAACTGATCTAAAAAGCTGTTATAAATTCAATTTCTTGTAGTAGTGGTTAGTAATTAATAAGTACCTATGCATATGGACGATGACGGATGTTGGACTTAGAATAAAAATTAGGACCCTTGCATGGACTTTGAGACCCAAAAATTAGGACCCTTGCATGGACTTTGAGACCCAATGACTAAATTATGCATAACACTTGAGAGTGAGTAAGGATTCCGATAAGATATGATAAGCTGGTGAAATCATGAATGTGGTTCATGATTGGGTAAAGTGCATTATGCATGCGTTGCTTTGGTTGTTTGAAATATTGTTTGCTTTGGATGTTGTGAGAAACAAAAGGAGAAGGAAGAACCCTTTTTCCATTGGGTTGTGTGTGACCGTTGGAACTGAAATGTGTTCGTGAAGAGGGCGACATGTCAATCGAGAAGGATAACCTTACACGATCAAAGCCAAATGGGCAAGTGTTGAAGAGGTTGTGTGAAAGCTTCATCTGCAGTGAGCAATGTGCTTGTGAGAGACGGGGTCGTAATGTTTAACCACTGTGATAGTAGGGAGTTGGATCTCCGTATGTTATGTTTGGGACATATGTTGATTGAGGACCGTAGTAAAGTACCTTCGGTAGAAAAGCCTACACGGACCTGTAAAAGATGAAACCCGACAAGGAGAGTGGTTGAGGAGTCAATCCTTAGAGATTGGATGACCACACATAATGGTACCTGAGGTATGTTCGCTGACTTGCTGTTTCTTGGGGGTCTGGCGTCGAGGTTGTGGTCTTGTTTCCACAGAGCCGACTTGGCAACCCTAACAAATACGAGGCATAATCGTGTTGGTGAGAGCTCGCCATTGTACCGTGGTGAGGGTGTACTCCCAATAGTCATCCAGTTTAAATTGTGTAAGACCACTGAGTTCTGGGAGTTCCAGTGATAGCGGGCCCTAGTTGTGACGAGTTGGAAAGTTAGTGAGATGGGTTGAGTTTGTCAAGTGAGACTTGTGAGAGCACCACAATACTGTGGTTGATGTTGTGCATTTGTGATTGTTTGTGACCAGAAGGTTGTTTGGTTGTTGGTTTAAAGGAGGAGGGAGACTCACTCCATACGCCTTTATTTTTTTTTTTAGATAAATAATCATGTGCAAACAACGAAGGTGGAATGGAAAAGCTACGAGAAGCACTGTGGACACGGAAGGACTTCTTAAGAGAAATAAGAGGATCCTTCGAGGGTGCTACATGGGTTAATTGGGTATTTTGGTTTTTCATTGAGTCACTGCTCTGAGTCTCTGTCCTTTCTTGTATAAAAAAAGGTAGACTAGATTTTAATTGAAGTGAATAAAATAACAAAAGAAGGAGGGGTTGAATTGTGTTTTCATAAATTTTGATGTCGTTTGAAATATTCTGAAGTAACTCGGAATGTAGGATGTTCATAATGAATATTCGTTCTGAGTTCAGAAGGAGTTCTTTAGTAGTTTCCAAAAAATGTTTACTCAGAATGAAACTTCAAGTTCTCTGTGTATGAAGAGATCTTTCCAAAATATATTTTATATTTGAAACACTGTTTTAAAGAGGTTTCATTTAAGTATGTAAAACAAAACTTATAATGTTTATCAAATAAATAGCAAAGGAAAGAGTAAGGAAAGATCACACAGGGAATTTTATACTGGTTCACGCCAAACCCAGGGCTACATCAAGTCCTTACTCTTTAGTGAGATTTTCACTAAAATCAACACCATAACTAGTCACCACTGGCTTACACAGCAACCTCAACAGGTTCACCACATCATAGAGCTCACATAAGCTCTTTACACAGCAACAGCAGTGTCACCACATTGCAACAAAGGTACTCCCTCACCATAGCACCACACCTTGGTCTTGGCTTGGAGATTTCACTTAATACAATAAAGGGTATCTATGATTTACTGCACATATTACATATTCTCTCTAACAGGGGATTTCCACTCAAGAAATACAATCACACTTCTTTCTTGTTTACAAGGAAAGCTCACTAGAAATAATACAGAAGTGGGTCACTTTCACTGAGAGGCTTGAAGTAGGAAACTAACAAATCCTCATCGAGGTAGAAAGGCTTGAGTAGCTCTCTTTCTTGCTTGCTTCAAGGTGCTTTGAAAGGCTTCCAAGAGATCCCTTTTATAGTGTTCAAACGGTAGTCGTTGGGCTCTTGGCACAACTGTTTCCTTGACAAAAATTTTGAATTATGCCAACTCTGTGTGACCTGTCATCATTTTGAATCTGTTCTGAATAAACCATTCTAATAGACAGATTCTGATGAACTTATGAAGATACATCATAATTGCATTATGATGTTTGCTGAGGAAAGACCTATTTTGATGTAGGTTCCTTCTGATGAAGACTTCATGATGGGGCTTTGTAAGGAGCACATCTTCATCCCCACTAATCAACTCTTCACAGCACTGATCATTTTGAAGCAGCTTGCTTCAGCATATCTACTTAGTAGGTTGCTGTTGGTGTTGAATGAATTTTTTCATTGGTGCAAACTTCTAAAAGTTCTTCTTAGCTACAATATGATGTTCCATATCAGATTCTCAAGGACCTATCTCAGCTATCAATGTCTTGCATCTTTCTTTTCTGTTAACATCAATCTTCTTACGAACCCCCAGTATTGTGGTCCATATGAAAGATGTGATGTTGTCCACTTCAGTCTTCTGATGAGTCCTCTGTGTTTGTGACTGCATATGGAAGACATGAAGTTACAATCCATTCCATTCTGATATCAACCTCAGTCTTCTAATGAGCCCTCTGTGTTTATGGCTGCATTCGGAAGACATGTTGTTGATCTTCATTTAGTTTTGATGCATAGAGTTTTCAGGGTCTAGCCTTCAACACATCATGTAGATGTGATCATTTCATAACCAATTTGTCTTAATTCTGGATAGCATCATTATGATGCTTCTTCTTCTACAGCTTCATTCTGATGGTGTAGTTTATGATCTTTCTTTGAATGAGACAGTCTTGATCTTGCTAACTTAGAGAAAGCACTGACTTCATTATGCAGATGAGGCTTCATGTGATGCATAGTTGAGACATCCATTCTGTGCTTGTTCTGAACTCACCAGAATACTTGTTTTCAATCTGCTCTTAATATGATCTAAAACACTTAGCAGATTGTTAGCTTGCAGAGCTTCATTATTCAATTTGCAAAAACTAATAGTTTGTCATAATTAAAACACTAAGGGTTTTGGATTCAACATTAATATCATGATGTATTGATTCCTTATATGTGACTTAAATGTATAATGTGTTTAATTCCAAGAATGTAAATGCATAAGTATATCTTGTGTAATATAATAGTACAATGATGAATCTGAGGATGTTCTTAATTAAGGATGATTTTGTTATGTTTCATGGTTTACAACGAAGTTAATGTATTGTAAAATGAGTTTGATTTACTAAGATCAATATTAAAAAAAGGGTTTTAATATGATGATAAGTTATGATGGATGATCGTCGTTTGGAATTTGAAGTAATCACGTTTTTAAGGAAAACAAATTTCTCCATATTTTAAAGGTTATTTTCAATAATTGGGTATCAAATTACTTCACAATTTTCTTAATTAATAAGAAAATCTATAATAGTAACAAGGGGTGTTATAGGGAGAATTTTTTTCCTTCCACTTTTGTTTTCTTCACTTTCTTTCAATTTTTTATTCATTTTCTCCTTTCTTTTTATTATTACTATATGATATGTCAAAAATTATTTAATTTAAAATATAATTTTAATGTTCAATATTATTGTACAATAATATTTTTGCAAAATAAAATATATCTATTACTAAATAGGAAAAGGAAATACTACCAAAATTATTTTTTTGCCTCCAACTTTACACATGTCGCTATTTGGGAGAACTTTTTCCCTTCCACTTTTTTTTATCTTTTTATTTCACTTTTTTTAATTTCTTTTCTCCTTCTTTCTTTTTCTTCTTACTATATGACATGTCAAAAATATTTAATTTAAAATATATTTTTAAAGTTCAATATTATTGTACAATAATATTTTTACAAGATAAAATATAACTTATTTAAATCAAATAAATAATGTTGAATTATTATTTTGTTTAGAAGTCACTAACAAGGAAACTATTGATATGAATATCACACACAAACGCGCGCGCACACACACACACACACACCTCTTTGCTATCTGCTCCAACAAACACGAAGTTCGAAATGATTACAATCACAACCACAAGTGTCACAACACAAGGTAAGCATACCAAAACAGATATACTTAAAAAAATTTATAACTTAATAAAATAATATGTATTTAAACTTTATCATCTTTAGAACATTGCATTTGAAAATCGGATAATAATATTTGAATCATGTAGAAAGGGCATCTCATGAACAATTATCATGAATCACAAACAAATATCAACATCATAAGTCAACCACTCAAGTATCATCATCTAGAGTCTATCAATCAGAAAGAAAAAGCAGTGGTTCTTAGACATCGGCTGTTCCAGACACATAACAGGGGACATGAGTAAATTCCTGGACATCAGTAAAAAAGATGGAGGAGTCGTGACCTTTGGAGACAACAACCAAGCTCAAAACAAGGGTATTGGAAAGATAGGTAATCCTTACCCTGCTCATATAGATAATGCATATTATGTAGAGGGTCTGCAACATAACCTGCTTAGCATAAATCAATTGTGTGATAATGGTTATCAAGTAATTTTTAGACCTAAAAATGTATGATCAGAGAACCATCCTATGGAAATGTTATATTTTCAGGATGTAGGGATAATAACCTATATAGTATCTCCTTAGAAGAACTTCCTAGCTAGTCATGCTTCATGACATCTGATGATGAACAATGGATCTGGCATATGAAGGTTGGTCATGTCAATATGAGAACATTGCTAAACTAGTAGAGCTAGATCTGGTTAAAGGTTTGCCTAAAATAAAGTTTGAAAAAGATAAAATCTGTGAGGGATGTGTTAGAGGAAAACAAACCCATCAAGCTTTTATAGTAAAAATGCAGTATCAATCACTAAACCACTTGAGTTGTTACATATGGACCTCTTTGGACCTACTAAGACTTTGAGCTTAAGGGGAAAAAGATATGGCTTTGTGATAGTGGATGATTACTCTAGATTTACATAGGTGTTGTTTCTCTCTACCAAGGATGAGGCATTTAATGCCTTTAAGAGTTTCTGTAGGAAGGTACAAAATGAAAATGGTTCTAACATTATTTTATTAGGAGTGACCATGGAGGAGAGTTCCAAAATTCATCTTTTAGAACTTTCTTTGATGAGCAAGGTATTTCATGTAACTTCTCATGTCCTAAGACTCCTCAACAAAATGGTGTAGTTGAAAGAAAGAATAAAACCTTACAAGAAATGGGCAGAACACTTCTAAATCACTCTAGCATTGAAAAATGTTTTTGGGTAGAAGCTATAATCACTTCTTGCTACATTTTAAACATAGTATCAATCAAAAGCATTCTGAACAAGACTCCATATGAGTTATGGAAAGGGAGAAAACAAAACATTTCTTATTTTCATGTCTTTGGATGTGAATGCTTTATTCTAAACAATAAAGAAAATCTTGGAAAATTTGATTCAAAATCAAGATTTGTTGGTTATTCTCTTACTTCTAAAGCTTACAGAGTTTAAAATCTTAAAACTCAAGTTATGGAGGAAAACATGCATGTGGTGTTTAATGATAATCATTCTCTCAAGTTCAAACAAGTTGTAAATATAGATGATGAACTTGAAAGAATGAATATCAGTAACAACCATGCAAGCAATTTTGTACTAGAAACTATAGAACCCCACGCCTCAGCAAAAATTGAAGAAACAGATACCTCTCAAAATCAAAATCAAAATCAAAATCAAAGGATGCCTAAAGGATGGAGGCTTGTTTCAGCTCATCCTCATGATCAGATAATTGGAGAAACATCTCAAGGAGTGAGAACAATATCTCACTTCAGAGGTGAAATCAATGCTATGGCACTAATATCAGAAGTTGAACCCAGCTGCTTAAATGAAGCCCTTGGTGATGAATATTGGGTGAAAGTTATGCAGGAAGAACTTGATCAATTCAAGAAGAATCAAGTTTGGACTCTTATTTCTCCTCTAATAGATCAATTTGTTATAGGAACAAGATGGGTTTTTAAAAACAAGATGGATAAAGTAGGTAAGGTGGTCAGAAACAAAGCAAGGTTAGTTACAGGCTACAATCAACAGGAAGGCATTGATTATGATAAAACCTTTGCACCTATTACTAGATTGGAAGCCATTAAAATCTTGCTTGCATATGCTTCACATAAAAGCTTTAGATTGTTCCAAATGGATGTCAAAAATGCATTCCTAAATGGTTATATCAATGAAGAAGTTTATGTGCATCAACCACCTGGTTTTGAAGATAAAAATATCCTGATTATGTTTTTAAATTAACCAAAGCGCTTTATGGACTAAAGCAAGCTCCTAGAGCTTGGTATGAAAGGTTAAGCAGCTTTTTGATTGAAAATGGGTTTTCTAAGGGCAAAATAGACACAACTTTTTTGAAAAACCCATCACACAGATCTTCTCATTGTGCAAAATATATGTTGATGACATTATTTTTTGTGCAACTAATGAGAAGTTATGTGAAGATTTCTCCAATCAGATGAAGAGTGAATTTGAAATGAGTCTCATGGGTGAATTAAGATTTTTCTTAGGTCTTCAAATAAAACAAAAATAAGAAGGTATTTTTATTTTTCAAGAAATATACATTTTAGACCTTCTGAAAAAAATATAAGATGGATGGTGCTAAATCAAAGCCTACTCCTATGCATCCATCCACTGTGATTGTACCTGATGAAGTTGGGAAATCTGAAAAAGAGTATAGAGGCATGATAGTTTTAAAATGTTTTTAATAAATTATAACAATACTTGATAAATTATATTTAAAATGTTTTTAGTAAATTAATACTTATTATAAAGGAAATGCTAATCGACACGGGTTAAGAAAGTAAAAGAGAAAATATTTCTATTGAGATACGAAAAAATACACTCTCCTATAACTTTTAAACATCCAATAAAACCTTTCAGCAACACCCTAGTATAAAAATATTGTTTTCCATTACAAATTAACTTTTTTAAATATCAATTATTTAAAAATTACTTCACCCAAAATCTAGACCAAACTTACATTATTCTCTCTCTTCATGCTCCAGCACCTGTAGTGGTGAAGCTGGGAATTGAATTGGACACAGCTGCTGCATACTGCACAGTTGCCAAAGCCACAGAGAAAGAGATGGGGAAGAAAGAAAAAGCTAAGGAACGAAGAGAAAAGCGATTGCAAGAGATACACCTTTAGAGTACCATTCCATATTCTAATCACTAGAGGTTCATTTTTCCTCCCTTTTTATTTATTTATTTATTTTGCAATCCCCTTTCTCTATTTTGTTTTGGATTTTGAAACCCACAAATTTAATAACAACTCGCACTGGCTTACCCTACTTACTAACTTAATTTCTGCAAACAGAACCAGTTTTTGTTTTTAGTTTGATGTGTATTTTATTTGTTGTTTTTACTTTTTATTGAACTGAAATATAATATATCCTACAATTAAAATTACAATTACATTCGTGTTGTCTAGTTTTCAATTATTGAAAAGCATTTTACACCCAACTCTTGTTGTCATAACTGTGCATCATGTATGGGCAGCATGGCTCATTCTAAGTTTATTTATTCGTTAAAATTTTAAATGGGATACCTTAATCTTAAGTCGGACCATGAATAAGAGGAATACAAGTAACATATTCTTTATTGTTGGGTGATATAGTAACATGTTCACCACTAAATAGGGAGTAGGATAGGATCTTGTATTCAAGGGGCATGACTTACATCATTTAGTGTATTTCTCTAGATAATCAAGAGTGTGTTAGAAAAAATGTGCTGCTAGCGTTCCTGGGGGAATAATTGTGAATACAAAAGTTGATTTTTTTTTTCATTTTTATTTTGTTGCAATGTTTTGGTGCATGCTAATATGTTAAGATGACCTTTGCATAAAGCCCTTCATCCACCTCCAGGCTCCAGGCCAGTGAGGTAAAAAAAATATTGTTTAGCTTCAAGTGAATTTCCACATGTTATGTTGGATAATTGAACTCAACCTGAGAGTGTTGCTAGTTGCAACATGGCAAGCATGTAACTCTCAGCATGCGATTTGACAAACGATTGTTGTTTCAGCCTTTAACCATCCGTAGTTTATGGAATTACAAAATATTCTTCTGAGATCCATATCTTGTTCTAATTGTTGTTGATTTGAGTATTCATAGGTGGTGGTCCAAGGAAACTGTTGCTGTGGTTACTAGTGGAAATAGAGGAATTGGGTTTGAGATTTGTAGACAACTTGCCACTCATGGATTGACTGTTGTACTGACATCAAGAGATGTTGGTACTGGTGTTGAATCAGTTAAGGCTTTGCAAGAAGGCGGTCTCAGTGTGGTTTATCATCAACTTGACGTAGTAGACTATTCATCCATCAACCAGTTCGTTGAATGGTTGCGGGAAAATTATGGTGGTTTAGGTATTCTGGTCAGTTTCTACAATGTGCTTTCTTCCATATTGTTGGTCTGTTTTTAACTAAGTTAGCATGTGCTGTTGGGATCTATCTAGTTGTTGTATCCATTTTAATTACTTTTGGCTTATTTTTTATGTTATATTCTCAAAATAAATTTGTTTTAGATTTTGTTCATAGTGGATCTAAATATGCTAAACATGGAATTAAACACAATAAGATAGTTAAATTTTACAAGGAAGTATGCAGAATGGGGTTTCATACATATCTAAGCAATATCATTTACCTGCAGGTAAACAATGCTGGTGTTAATTTTAATCTTGGCTCTGATAACTCAGTCGAAAATGCTCGTAAGGTTATTGAAACAAATTATTATGGCACCAAGCGTATGACTGAAGTTATTATTCCATTGATGAAGCCATCCCATTTTGGTGCTCGTATTGTAAATGTAAGCTCACATCTTGGTCGACTAAATGGAAGAAGGAATGTAAGTAAAGCTCTTTACACTGCTAAAAAAATGTTTAGAAAGTTTTGATCTTTAGATTCTTTCCCTTGTTAGTACTCATGGTTCTTTAATTTTCTTTCTTGGGCTTCTCCTAGCTTCGTCAAAGTAAAATCTCACTGTTTTCTTATTGGGGTCAAAACTCATGTTTTCTCACACATAAATGTTCATGTTCTGCAATATAAAATGCACAATATTTTTGTTTTGATATTATCATTCAAGATTGCTTTCTGACATAAATTACTTAATTGTTGTTAAGTTGTTGGTTACAGTAGCTGTAGTGTGAATAGCATATTTTTGGATCAAAGTTCCTGTAATCAAACCTATATCCTTCCTTGAATAAAATGAAAAATACTTTGAATTCCTGCAAAGTGACATTTTTGTGAACAATCTATCTAAACATACTGTTTGTAGTAAAATATTTTTATTTTTAGCTTTAAGATTGTATTGGACCTATTGCGTGCTGTATGACTTCTGCTGGACATAAATTGATGATAATATTTTGTTTGAGTGACAGAGAATCAGCAATGTAGCATTAAGGGAGCAACTGAGTGATGTGGAATCCCTTTCAGAGGAACTTATTGACAGGACTCTATCTACTTTTCTACAACAAGTTGAGGATGGAACTTGGACTACAGGTGGGTGGCCTCAAGACTACTCAGTGTCCAAACTTGCAGTTAATGCCTATACAAGGCTTATGGCAAGGAAGCTTTCTGAGAGACCAGAAGGTCAGAAGATTTATATTAACTGTTATTGCCCAGGTTGGGTGAAGACAGCACTTTCAGGTTATGCAGGGAATAATACTGTTGAGGAAGGGGCTGATACTGGAGTCTGGCTTGCCCTTCTTTCTGCCCCATGGGAATCTTTTCATGAGAAACTTAACCAAAAATATTCCCGGGAAACAACTGGGAATGTTATTTTTTTAAAAACAAACCAAACATGGGAAATAAACATTCCCAAATTAAGATTCCCAAGAAACTAAAAATTTCCCTTGTACCAAACGTCCCCCTATGGGAAAGTTTTTTGCTGAGACGGGAAATTAACTTTTAAGCTGTTGCCTGTTAAGGGATTACAAGAATTTAAGTCCTGCTACTGACTTTTGCAAATTTTCAAAGGAAAAGAAATATGGAATTTGTCTGTTGGCATTAGTTTGCTGGCAGGTTTAAGTTTCCTCTTGTACCATGTAATTTTAGTTGGTAAGTTAATTCTTTTGAATATTTTATGCTTAGCTAGTTGTAACCGCAGGAGTGCGTGGACACATATATAGGGAACAAATAGTGATAAATGAGAATTGTAAATTTGGACCATACAATCATATATGAATGTTAATGGTTAAAAGATAAATCTAAATCAGGATGTGAACGGCTTAAACCAACTGCATGCAAGATCGGTACATATCACAACTTAATTAGTTACAACCCTTTCACCTTATCCTTTATATTAGCTCCCAGGTGATCAAGATCAACAACATCTCTGCAACTTCAAGTCAAAAAGAGCAACAACAATTTAACTTATAAAAAAACTAGTAACTGTTTTTACCAAGAACAGGAAGCTAAATACTGTGAAATAATCAAATAAGTAGGGTTTGAATCTCAAAACTATATAAAAGTGCGTAAGAGAAACAACAAAATGCTAAACATAATAACACTAAGAGGGAAAAATATAAAGGCTCTAAATAGCATGCATAACACCAACTAGGATTTGCCAACTCCTACTCTGAAACAGAGTGAAATTCTAAAGTTTTTTTATACTCCAACTTCACTGAAATCACCATTAAAACTTACATTAGCTTTGCACTGACACTAGATAATTTAACATATATTTCATTCTCTTCCAAGTTCTATGCTTTCTGCTAGCAGTGTCACTATTTGTAGGAAAGTGACATCAAGGTAACTGTGTATATTTTTATTGGACTGCAAGAAAAATGAGCTTGTTGTAAATGTTAGAAGCCTGACTCATGAAAATGCATATATTAATCAAAGGCTCACCAGGTAATCTCCATTAATAAAGGATGGCGTCATGACAAGCCTGAAAGAGGAATGCTCAGATCTGAAAGTTGTGGCTTTGTTTAAAGTGGTAGAAGTTAACTGCTCCACTTTTAGGCGTTCAGTGTTAAAAATGCCTTTATTCTCATCTTCGGAAAAATTGAACATGACATGAGTAAGTTATAAAAAAATTGGTCTCCAAAAGCTAATTGGATCCACAGAATGACAGAATAATCTTATGAAGACATACATGCCATCTAATTCATGCTTGACAAATTTTGCCTTCTGGGATCTAGTACTTCTATTTTGGACATGCTGATGCAAGTTTTCCACATTGGGGCCTCTTTCAACATTTGTAGCTAGGCCAGTTTTCATTTCCTTACAAGGTTGAGGAGAAGACATTGTTGGTGTCACTCTAGTCTTTTGGCATAAAAGTTGGTCATCCACAATTTCAATGGAATCATCACTAATCTCCACAAGGTTGTCCTTTTCATCAAGGATACCATGGGAACAACGAGGTGAAATGTCATTTTGAAAACTTATTCCAACAATTAGCTTCTCAATGGCTGAATTTGGATGGAATATAGTTTAAACAACTCTGTTAAGAAGAGAGGGAATCCTTACCATCTCCGTTCTCACATGAAGAGATCAAGGCTGTCGTTTGGAGCTGTGGTGGAGGGAAAAGTCCTGGCCCCAATTAGGGCTGTTCAATTCAAACTGGACTGAATTGAATTGCTGTGAACTGTTCCAAACTGCAAATGCGGTTCGCCCGAACTGAACTGAACTGCAAAACAGTTTGGGTGAACCGAACCGAACTATTTTATATGTGTATTGAGCCATGTTGAACTGAACTACTCCGAACTACTCTGAACTTATCGAACTGTTTTTTAGAGTCATTTGTTTTGAGAAAATATTTTTTATTTTCACTTTTAATTACAAAAATACCACATTATTTGCTTCTGGTTTTTACAGATTTTAAAAGAAATAGTCAAAGAATTTTATCATACTAGAGTTATACTTGAAGCCTCTGGAGAATGAAAGATTTATATACAATAAAAAAAAAATCTGCTATTGTGAAGAAAAATTAACATTTTTCAAATTGCACCTCACCACAAATTGAGCCCAAGGGCTGATCACCATGATGAGGAATATTGTCGTGCGTCTAAAATATAAAGTGGCAAAAGTTTCCATGACAACAAAACATAATTCATAAGCTTCTCTGCTTTTGGCCCCACTTATAAAATAACTATAACTTAATAAGCTAATTATTAGAGTTATTAGATATATTCATTTGTTTGTGTAGATGATGCGTGCGCATGATTGGTCACGTTAGTGTTCCAGCAATTCTCGCATACGAGGAATCTGGTTGGAGAACTATATGACGTGGGGACTGTTGCGGACTTGCGGTGACGAGAAAAAAACTGAAAACTTAGTAGCACTGAACTGCTAAAAAGAGCAGTTCAATTTTAAAAAACTGAAGTACTGAACAGTTCAGTTCAATTTTTATGTGAAACAGATCAGTTTTTTATGAGTCAATTCAGTGCAGTTTAGTATCAGTTCAATTCAATCTAGTTTATTTTGCCCACCCCTAGCCCCAATGGCTTGAATTTTGAAAATTTTAAAGCTTGTTGGGATACAGTTGGGGGAGACATTTGTGATGCTGTCCAAGAGTTTTATCATAACGCTTCTCTGCCAAAGTCGATTACCTCATCTTTCATTGCCTTAATTCCCAAAACCAGTAACCCTCAATCCCTCTCTGAGTTTCGTCAGATTTCACTTATAGGAAGCATTCACAAGATTATCTCCAAGCTGCTGGCTATGAGGGTCAAAAAAGTTCTCAATTCTATTATCTCCCCTTCTCAATTTGTATTTCTCCCTGGTAGACAAATCTTGGATGGGGCTTTGGTAATTAATGAACTTGTGGACTAGGCTAGAAGAGTTAATAAGGATTTTTTTTATCTTCAAAGTTGATTATCAAAGAGCATTTGAATATGTTAATTGGGGGTGTTTGGATTGTATGCTTTTCCGATTGGGTTTTGATGTAAGATGGAGGTCCTGGATCAAAGCAACTATTTGCTCAAGCCATATCTCAATTTTGGTTAATGGTAGTCCAACTTCAGAGTTTCAGGCAAGGAGGGGTCTGAAACAAGGTGACCCTCTAGCCCCGTTTTTGTTTTTGGTAGTGGCAAAAGGGCTTGCAGGTATGTTTAAAAGTGCAGAGGCAACAGGGGTGTTTACTGGTCTGATGGTGGCGAAAGAGGTCAGCTTTCCCTCTTACAATACGCCGACGACTCAATTATTGTGGGTGAGAAATGCTTAAGCAACTTGCGGGCTCTCAAAGCCATCTTTAGGAGTTTTGAACTTATGTCTGGTTTGAGGGTTAACTTTCATAAAAGTAACATCTACGAAGTTAATGTTGATAATATGTTTTTGCAAGCAGCTGAAGCTTTTCTACATTGCAACATTGCTTCCTTTCCCTTTCAATTTTTAGGACTCCCTATTGGAGCCAATCCTCGGTTAAGCAGAACCTGGGAACCAGTCATAGCTGCTTATCAAAAGAATTTAGTAGTTTGGAAGGGTAAACAACTATCTATGGGTTGTAGAATAGTACTCATTACTCTGTTTTGAACAACTTGCCCCTTTATTTTTTCTCATTCTACAAGGCTTCGAAAAAGGTACTAAATACTCTCATAGGAATTCAAAGAAAATTTTTGTGGCAGGGTTATAATGATGGCCAGAAGATCTGTGAGTCTCTTGGGATCGAGTGTCTTTGCCAAAAACACAATGAGGTTTGGGAGTTAAAAACTTGGAGCTATTCAATATTAGCTTACTTTCAAAGTGGAGGTGGAGGATCCTTTCAGATGACAAGGTTGTTTGGCATAGTTTACTGGCTTACAGATATGGGAATATTCTCCAGACACTTGAATCACAACCATAAGACAATAATGCATCAATTTGGTGGAAGGATATCAAGGGGATCAATACTCACTCACAATGCCCGAATAGTTGGAATCATCACAAGTATTCTCGGTTGCATCTGCTTATAAGCTGTTGATGGCTCATCGACAAACGAATTTGGGAGCACAGAATGATGATGATGTCATGAGAAAATTTTGGAGGACAGATGTGTCTTCCAAAGTCCTTACCTTTTCATGGAGGTTGTTGTTAGATAGACTACCAATATTCTTGTGTCTTTTGTCACTCAGCAAGTGAGGATTGTAACCACCTATTTTTGCAATGCTCCTTTTCGAATCAGATTTGGAAAGCAGTGTTTCGGTGGCTGGGGTTCAGTACAGTTTGCCCATATAACATTAAGCAGCTATATGTTCAATTGGGGTTTCAATGTAGAAGATTGAAGGCAAGTAGGATGAAGTTTCTTTTTTGGCATACAAACTGCTGGTGTCTCTGGAATGCCAGAAATAGTTTTATTTTCAAGGGTGAAGAAGTTGAAGCTAGTTGTATCATTGTGAAAATAAATTCCTTTTCTTGGCAATGGCTTTTGTACAAAAATGGCACCAAACCAAGTGTTTTTTACTCATCCTGGTGTGTTAACCCTTTAGGGTGCTTCTAATTTTTTGGATCTTTTGGTGCTTTTTGTAGAGAAGTTGTAATTGGTCTCACTCCTGATTTTGTATCTACTTGTGCATAGTGTCTCACTGTACATCTTTCCTTTTGTAGTTACACTTCTTATAATGAATATATGATCTTCGCTTTCCAAAAAAAAACCATGGGAAGGATAGTCTACTTAAACGGCATTGTTGTCGAATATGTTCACATCAAAATGAGAAGTTCCCTGAGATTCAAACAACAGTAAGTGGCCATGGTCTAGAGAATAATATGTGGCAAACTCCTTCCAACCCTTTTGAAACCAAATCTCGCCATCATGGTTGGTCCATTATATTCTCCATTCATTGCCATCTGCAGGCTTCAGAAACACCGGGTTTGACATTCCATCTCCATATTTTCCAGCTGGGAGGTTCTGCAAAGATTATTCCCAAGCTTACAAGAGAAACATAAACCCCAAAAAGCTATCTTATCAATTCAAATATATGAAAGGGAGAAGTTTGTGTATATTACATGCAGAGATAATGAAGTGGTAGTTTCAAATTGGATTTTTACATGTTTGAATATTTGTAATAACCACCTACATATAGTTAAGTAGGTTAATTATATTTTTTGTCATGTAAAATTTCAGATTTTTGGTTTTAGTTTCTAAATATTATTTTGCTCATTTTTCAACTCTTTTTTTTTCCATTGTCAATATCAACTAAAAATGGCCAAGAAAGGAGCAAACTTTTTAACTCCCATGAATTGATATTGATGACGAAAAATAAACAAGAAACTAAAATGGACCATTAAAAAAAACTATAAAGAGTAAAACTAAAAATCTAAAAGTTTATAGAAACTAAATCATAATCGTAGTTATTAGGTAGAGTATGAGGAGCCAACTATATATGGTGCTAAAGATGAACAATATCAAGTTGAGTCAAACAAGAAGTATGAAAGAAATGATGCTTACAAGTATTCCATGCTCAAGACTTGTTCTTGGTATAATCTTATAGAAATGAACTACAGTGGGCAAGGGGTGGTTATTGTGTGGGGAAGTCATGTTAAGGATTGGATGTTGATATGAGATTCGAGGGTTGGCGTAAAGGTGTAAGGCCTCGTTGTATTCATATGTGGGAGAATAATCTATTTTAGCGAGAGAACTTGTGTTTGATTCCTTCTGTGTGCAAAATTTTCTTGGGCCAGTGGTAGCTACGTACCGTGAGTGGGATTAGTCTATGACCTAGTGGGTTGGTGACACCCGTGGTCTCTTACCCAGGACCTATATATATATATATATATATATATATATATATAGAGAGAGAGAGAGAGAGAGAGAGAGAGAGAGAGAGAGAGAGGTCATGTATTATGAGAGGAGGGTTTCTTTTTTGAGAGTGAGAGTATTCAATAATCATAGTGAGATAAAAATAGATGGTTTGGATTAAAATACTTATTTAAGAATTCACTAAAACTTCATGTACACCATCAAATTTATAAAGATTCTCAATTATCACATCCTAAAATATTTCAATTATCATATTACTTTATTATTATTTTTTTGAAATTGTCGTTAAGGCATCATCATCACCACCATGACTGTCGTTTGCCGCCACTGCCATGACCATCGCATCCACCACCATGACAGCCATCGCCACCACCGCCACGCCTGCTGCCAACATAATCATCGTTGCCATCACCGCCATGAACACCGCAACCATCAACACCATGATTGTCATCGTTGTCACCAAATTGTTTGTATTAACGTTAGGTTGAACGAGCATACATTCAAATGCATATTTTGTGATAATTGATAAGTGGAAATTTGTCGTTTTTGGTTCAACATTCGTTTGAGGACCTCCCAACGGAAAAACAAACATACACTACATATGCATATTTCAGGTTAACTCTCTCATTTTCCTTATTTTTAGCTAACCCCGCCTATTCTTTTTATTTTTTTAAATTTTTATTGGCTTTGCACATAATTGAATATTCGCATGACATGCTGTTGTTGCATAAGCGGAACATTGAGTTAGATTAATTAATATTTTGTTTCTGTAAGTAAGAATGTGGTATTTGGTAGATCTGATGAGAATTTTTATTTTTATTTTTTATTTTTTTTAACCTATGACAGAAACCAGGTGAAATTGAGGTTGATGGCTGGAGTTGGCAGGCACTGACTATGTACTGAAAAACATGCTTACAACTCGCAAACCAGGTCCTCCAATCCTTCCCAAGGGAAGGTTTGAATTCAATCCGGAAATGCCTAACACCTTACCCTCTTGATTCACAGAAGATGATCTTGCCTATTATGTCTCCAAATTTGAGGAATCTGGATTCACTGGAGGCTTGAACTACTACAGAAATATGAACTTGTATTTCTTTAATTTCCGTGTTGCTTGTGATAATTGTTTTCCACTGCTCTAAAATAATCTTTCTTTTTTGGGAAAATATTTGTGCTATATGGCAGGGATCCCTATTTGAAAGAAATAATAATTTATAGGCTTAAATAACTTTTAAGTTCCTGATAAATTTCCAAATTTTTGCTTTGGGTACCTGATAAATTTTTTCGTTGTTTTGACTCCTTGATATATCAAAACTTTTGTTTTAAGTCCCTACTGTCAGTTAAATGATAACGTGACACCATCTCAAATGTTGATATATATTGGAAAGATCTGTTCGGATTGTGTCAAAGTTTTGATATATCATGACTCAAAACAAAACAAAAAAATTATGAGGACCCAAAGCAAAATTTAGAAATTTATCAGGATCTAAAAATTATTTAAGCCTAATTTATAATTTATACGTACTTGCAGAAATTGGGAGCTCACGGCATCGTGAACTGGAGTGCAAATCAAGTTGCCGGTTAAATTCATTATAGGTGAGTTGGACATAGTGTACACCTCGCCAAACTTTAAGGAAAACCGAGGAGATCAATAGTCACATTTACGATTTTATCAAAAATTTTGATCTGATCCAAAAACGAGTTCAACCTGAAAGCTGGAACACTGTCGCAGGGTCGTGCAGTTGCAGTTTACTTTGATATTTAAGGTATCGAGACATCCTGTCAAGCTTCCTGCTTGTGTGCATGTGCGTAAGTTATATCTTGTACCCGCTAAACTTTAGAAAATAAATTTTCAATCTTGTCATGCAATGGTACAACTTAAAACATATTCCAATCAATAAATTTCTCTTAAAAATAATTTCAAATATACGTATTTTTGGTATTTAGAAGTAAGCTTTAATGCATGCATGTGCATGATTTCGATACAATCTCGTACAACATCAAGTAAGAAAAAAATATTTTGTCCCAGAACTACAGTTTTTTTCTTTTTTTTCACAATTGTGCATTATATATAAACTGTCCAGTGAGACAACTTTTATAATTATGTCAAATGAGAATAATAGCGTGTTTGGAACCCTTTTGATTCAGGTTGAATGGAAATTTTATACTTTCTAATTCATTAAATAGTAAGTAAGCAACTCTCCCAACTCAATGTATTTCTGCCAATTATGTAATTGTGTAAAACTCTTATCATGTCACCCATTTTCGCTTTCAAATTGAATAATTTTAACACCATTGATAACCTTGTGATTGGAATCCAATTATAATGATATATATGTCTAAATCATTGCACAAATTGTCATACATATTTATCACTCAAAGGTATCTACACATCAATACCACAAATCATGTTTTTCTAGTTGATCATCTATATCAACATCAACTTCGACACTTTGAACGAAATTCAAACTCAATAGACTACATTTGTAATAAACTAATAATTTATCATCTTGTATTCACCACATATAACTCTTGCTCAAAATAATTACACAGCACATAGTTTATCCTCAAGGCGATTCATCACGTTCACTACTAACACATTAAGAAAGGCCTATCTCAATGATTTTGAACTAAACCAAAAGCGGAGATTTGATCGACCAACCATACTGCAGAACTATAAAACACACATTAAGACAGAAAAAAAAAAAAAAAAAAAAAAGAACCGCCAAAATCAAGGCAGAGAAAAGAAAAAAGAATGTTGCATGTGAATGCACAGGTAAACATAGAAAAGGCAAATCTTAATTGAATTATTGATGATGGGTCAACTATTCGCGGCAACCACCACGTTCTAGTTTACTATACTGAGGTTGAAGAGGCCCGTGGGACTCTACAACTAATTGAATAATTAGTAATGAAGTATAATTACAAAGCCTTTTTTTTTTTTTGTGAAATATAATTACAAAGTCATCACACCTATTTATAAACCAAACTGCGGTAGGTAGAAAAACCCGATTCCGCCCATTCTATTGAATTCAAAGCATAAATTGATAACAACTGGTTTCTAGTACTCATATAATAAAGAAGCAACTAGCAAGCAGTAAATAGTGTAGCAGCAAACACTATTTAACGTTTCAGTAAAAATGAAGCACCTCAAAGACTATGAGTGCTTGCAATATTCATGCCTCATGCATTGATCGATTTTGGGTTTATTAGAAAGAACGGGAATGGAATGGAAGGGTAATGTTAGTTTTAATTTGTTTAACTCCAATAGTTCCAACTAAAATATATAGAACTTTTTTACAGTGACTGCTGAGTGTAGATAATATCTGTCCTGAAGGTTGCATTGGTAAAAAATAACAGCAATATTTTTATCAATATCTCCAGTTGCAATTAAGTCCGGCGCATCAATAGATTAGAGAATGAGATCATAGTGGATATACTATATACTCTTATACAAATCTAAAGAGTAAGAATTTCATTCTCAGTTATATATTTTTAATATTTTCTTTTCTCTCCTTCAAATATATATTTCACTTGTAATCAATGATTTTAAAAATTAGATTAGTAATTAAAATAATAAAAATATTAGTTCACAATTTATTAATTCAATTGCAGTTAAATTGTGATTGAATTCGTAATAATTAAATTTATATTTTTAATATTATATATTCTAAATAATAAAATAGTATAAAGTTATAAGAAATTAAGATATTAAAAATTATTAATTAATATAAATGATTAAATTATATATTTTATAAAATAAAAAATTGTAATTATTAAAATAATTTATACTTGTGTGATTTTTAAATAGGTATTATTATTTATCTTAAAAATATTTTAGATTAAATTAAAAAATTAAAATAAAATCAGAAATTTAAAAATACTAGTTCAAACTATTTTTTTACACTAACTTTAAACCAACTTGACCAATTCTTACTGATTTTGAGATGACCCAATTTTAAAAGTTAATAGACCGATCTAGGCTAAATATCTACTAGATCAGTCGAACCGGTCAATCTAATCCAACTTTTAAAACAATGCATACCATACTATTACTACTTTTACAAATAATAAAAAAAAAATTCTCTCACCTATCTCAAATTACCTCTTCTATCATTATTTATATTTTGACCTTCTTGATTCTATCCATTTCAATCTACCATAATTTATTTATATTTTCAAATTAAATTTCAATAATTTTAAAAAAAATTATCAATTATTAAAATATTCTTAGTGTAAATTATCAAGGTTCTTATAACCAGTATCTATACGTTCTCAATAAGGAATTTAAAATATAAAGTTTTTATTAGAATTCATATTAAGAATGTATTGAAAATCACAGTAAAAATCTTTAATAATACATTTTAGTAAAAAAAAATAATTTTGAAATCCTTAACCACTCTTAGGACATTAGTTAGCCTTTACTTTTTTTTTTAAAGGAATTTAGCCTTAAAAAATATATGATTAAAATAAATTTGTACACACTTATTAATTATTAAAATTAAAATTAAAAAATACTGATAAGTATGAAACTGATAAATACGAAAAATATGGATACTGGTTACTTTTTAACTTCATCCTCTCCCGTGTATTATATCAAAGTCAAATTACTACTATTTCCAGTTGTTTGATTTGTTTTAATCAGAAAAACGGAAATGTATTACTTTTGAATCACCGGCAGTCCATTTAGGACCACATTCTAAAGGTACAGTTACATATGACTCACAGTTTCCTTTAACTAGTATTTGGTAGAGAGGTGTAAAAAGGAATGAAAGTGAATTGAGACAAAAGTTTTAAATTAAAGTAAAGTGTAAAAGTGTAAATCTTATCTCATTTTACCATTTATTTCATTTTTTTCGGCTTTCTTTCATCACAACCAAACAGAGGGTTGGAAAACAGGACGGTGCAAAAGAGATAGCTTTTAAAAGACAAAGAGAGGAATGTGTTCATAAATCATTATTAACTAGCTTTGTGCAAGAGAGGGAGTGAGATGGAAGGCATAGAACACAGAACAGTTGAAGTAAATGGCATCAAAATGCATGTTGCAGAGAAAGGAGAGGGTCCTGTGGTGTTGTTCCTCCACGGCTTCCCCGAGCTCTGGTACTCGTGGCACCACCAGATTCTAGCTCTCAGCTCCCTTGGCTACCGAGCCGTGGCTCCCGATCTTCGTGGCTACGGTGACACCGAGGCACCAGCTTCAATCAGCAGCTACACCTGCTTTCACATTGTGGGTGACCTCGTTGCGCTTATAGACTCTCTGGGTGCCCAACAAGTGTTCCTTGTGGCTCATGACTGGGGTGCCCTTATTGGTTGGTACCTCTGTCTGCTTCGCCCCGACAGAATCAAGGCTTATGTTTGCCTCAGTGTCCCTTTCCTCCGCAGAGACCCCAACGTCAGAACACTAGATGGTATGCGTGCTATGTATGGAGACGACTACTATATCTGCAGATTTCAGGTTATTTTTTCCATTTGTTTTTAATTTTAGAGCAAATTACAGCAACACCTCCTGAGGTTTCATATAACTATACAAGCATTCCCTGTTTTTTAACCATTACTTTCGTCTTTCTTATAGGGGGTGTCAATGTAAGATTTGAGAGGGTGTGAGTATAATGTTTTCAAACATATCAGAGAGTATTAATGTAATGTTTTTAAACTAAAAGAAGGGTTAGTATAGAAAAAAAAAAAAAAGTGAAGTTATATATAATTTGATAAAAACTCAGGAAATGTTGGCTTCTTACATAATTTAATTTTCGCAATTGCATGCTGCTGTTGCATTGCATATAAAGAGGGGGGCCATTAATAGTTACTAGTTGAAACACACATAAGGTTCCACGTTGAGCTTTTAATTAATCTTTGTTTGTGTCAAATGAAGGGAGAATTAGTTTAGTGCAATAATTGTTTTTAAACGGTGTGACAGAAACCAGGCGAAATGGAAGGTCAGATGGCTGAAGTTGGCACAGAGTATGTGCTCAAAAACATCCTTACAACTCGCAAAACTGGTCCTCCAATCCTTCCCCATGGAGAGTTTGGAACTGGATTCAATCCGGATATGCCTGATACCTTGCCCCCTTGGCTCACACAAGATGATCTTGCTTATTATGTCTGCAAATTCGAGAAAACGGGCTTCACTGGACCCTTGAACTACTACAGAAATTTGAACTTGTAATTTCTTCATTTTGCGTATTGCCTGGGATAATTGTTGTCGACTTCTCTAAATTAATGTTCTCTATTGGGAAAATATTTGTACAACATGACAGGGATATCCCAATTTAAATTAATGATAAATAATTTTTTGTATGTGTATTTTGCAGAAATTGGGAGCTATTGGCACCATGGATTGGAGTACAAATCAAGGTGCCAGTAAAATACATTACAGGTGAGTTGGACATGGTATACACCTCGCTAGGCTTTAAGGAGTATGTCCACGGTGGAGGTTTCAAAGAAGATGTGCCGAATTTAGATCAAGTGATTGTGCAGAAAGGAGTCGCTCACTTCAATAATCAAGAAGCCGCCGAGGAAATTAATAGTCACATATAAGATTTTATCAGAAAGTTTTGATTTGATCTGATATCAAAAAACGAATTCAAAGGGTCAAAGGGTCTAAATCGTTGAAGTTGTGTGTAATAATAATATTTATATCGTACCCGCTAAATAAATTTTCAATCTTGTTATGGAAATAGTATATAAGTTACAGGAAAATGATTGTTAGATATCTAATTGGTGAGAAGAAATAAGTGATTGATTTAATTGGTGATGTAATGTGATAAAGAGAAATTAGACGTGTTGATGAAGATGTTTAGAATTTGAGAGTGTCCAAATATAAACACTTTAAGTTATAATATATTCTCGTCAATAAATTTATCTTATAAATTGTTTTGAAATATGTGTATTTGGAAGTAAGCTTCAACACATGTATATATGATCTCGACACAATCTCATTGAAAATCAAGTGAGAGAGAAATACTTTTTGTCTCACCATTACGTTTTACAGACTTGCGTATTCTAAACTTTAACGAGTTAACTATCACACTTGGAATACAGTTGCAGGATCGTGCAGTTGAAGTCAAATTAAAGGGTCTAAATCATTAAAGTTGTGTGCAATAATAATATATGGTATACCCGCTAAATAAATTTTCAACCTTATCATGCAATGTTGTAAGTTACTAGAAGAAGTGCATGTGCTATGTACCGGACAATTGTCAAGAAAATTATTTAAAAGAATTTTTTTAACACAATACAATTCATAAAATAAGAATAAAATAGTTACTGGATATGAAGATCATTAAGAATTTATGTTCTAAAAAAAACGTGTTTGATAAAAATTAAAAAATTATCTATAAAATTCATAACAAAATAAAATTTGAATATTGATTTCATAAAGAAAAAATAGGCTATGTGTTGACAGTGTAATTTTTATTTTATTTTTATAAATTCAGACTTTAATAATAATAATAATAATAATAATAATAATAGACAAATCTCATTATGTTGATAGAAAGTGTTCAATTTAAGCTGTAATAAGGTTAACAAATTCAAAAACTTCAATAATATCACATAATTAAAACTAATATATTCAAAATGATTAAAATATTACTTTAAAATATATTTTTTTATTTTTATAATAAAAATATTTAAAAATTATTAATTATAAACACACAAAATTCAAGTACATATAAACATAGTATTCACAATACTTTCAAAATTAAAATAATATTAACTTATTTTCTTAATTTCCGTAAATTTTTTTTTTACATATATATTTCAGTTTGAAAGGAGTGCCAATTTATTTCCGCACCGACCACATTATAATACTTTGTCCCCTCAAATTCAATAGTTCCACCAATTAAAGTTATTTAAATTATTTTAAATCCCCTTCAGTCATTGGCCCTAATCAATGTCGTTCTGGATTTTGATCCTTTGCAGTTTTTCGATTTTTAGAAAGAAAAATGATTAATGGACGTTCAAGAGCTATCTAAGAGCTAGAAAAATAAAGAGATAGAAAAGAGAGAAGTGTAGATATAATATTTCCTCCGTCCCAAAATAACCGATGTTTAAAGTCTTTTCACATAGATTAAGAAAAATAAGTATACCAAGAAAATTTTATTTATTAAAGGATAGTTTTACTAAACTATCCTTATTGAAAAGTGAGAACATCACTCTATTTGAAATTTTTTTCAAAGGTTAAAACTATTTTCATTTAGGATGGAGGGAGTAAGTATTAATTATTATGATGTGATAAAAAGAGAGAGATAAATAAAAAAGGAAAAAACTTAATGGGAGTAAGTATTAATTATCCTGAGATACATACAATATCATAGGTACTGTTGGTGTTGTTCTCCCATCAGATTTGGAGTTTTTATCTTGATAATATGTGATGACATTTAATGGATTCCTTTGTGTTTCACATATTACTGAGGTAAAACTCCAAATCTAATTAAAGAATAACACCAACAATACTTTATGGTACTGTATGTAAGTTTTGTCCTAAAAAAAAAGAGTCTTAATGGAGTGTTTATAATTGAAAAGTATTTATATATTAATGTCCTTAGAAAAATTCAATGGGATGAATCTCAACCATTCATTTTATTTTGAAGTTGCACACGGTTCTATAATCTATATATTCTAAGTGTATATTTGAATTAAAGTTTTCAAACTTAAATTTAAGTTTACAAACTGAGTTTGTAAAAGTATCTTAAGTTTTATTTCTCTTAAACTCAGTTTCAAAACAAAAAATTACTTTTAAACATACTTTTAAAAAATAATCAAACATAATCTTAAAATAATTTTACTCCCAAACGTAATTTTAGATTTTCCTACAGAAAATCCATACATGCTATAAAAGTGTAAAAAATGGGAATCCGTGCGCCTTCCTATATTTGGGTCGAGAGTGCAATTACTCCAAAACACAACATTAGGTACTAGTACTACTGTACATCATTTGGAAGTACGTTTGCCAGCTGGTGTCGTGCACTCGAGTACTCAACTACCAAAAATGAATTAAATGAATACAAACAAATCCATTGTTAAAAAATATTTTTATTTAATTAAAGCACGAATGATAAATATGATTTACTTACAAGCATGAATATATAAATATTTATAAATTAGGGAAACAAATACTAAATTTAATGCTCACAAATATAAATTTAAAAATATTTTTTAAAAAAGAAGCAAATATAAAATACGAATACCTTACATAAATGAAGTTTAAGCGATAGTATTTATTAAGAACTTATTTATTTTACAGTGAAAATCAATTATTTACACTATGCATATTTTTAATGTAAATTTATAATTAAAATTAATATAGACACACTTCTTAATTATTAAAATTAAGAAAAATACTGATAAGTATGAAACTAACGAATACGAAAAATTCGATGTAGGTTAGTTGTTTAACTTCAACCTCTCCTGTCTATTAAGTCAAAACACAAATTATTAGCAAGTTGTTTCTTTCTGAAATAAAAGAAATCTGCATGTAACTTGTGCGATAAAGCTTCTCATATTCATTGAATATTAATTGGTAATCCATTTATGGCCACCTAATAAAGTTATAACCATAAACCATAACACGACATTAGACTTACAGTTTGGATATTAATTGTCAAATCACATTTTCCTTGAGAGAGAAAAAATCAAGATACACACGTGACTTCCTATATTACTATATATGGGTGATAGTACACAGGACAGTGGAATTCAACAACAAGTAACACGAAAATGCGTTTAAAAGATAAAGTGTGTATTTGGATTGCAGTTGAAAAAATGTAGTTGAGTTCAGACGAAGACTATGGTGGAAAAGTAAGTAAAGTTTCCCACCGTGTGAAAGTTTTTTTCCACCGTTGGATATCTTTAATTTTAAATCTACGATTCAAAATTTTCAACTTTCTTCTTTTTCTTTTTTCTCTTTTTTTTTCACCCTTTCCCCAGTTTGTCCCTTGAACAATCATGTTCTCTGTTAGGGATGGCAAAACGGGCTGGTCCATCCCGCCTGTGGCCCGCCAAAAACGGCCAGGTCGGTTGGCTCGCCAATATGGGGGCGGGCTGGAAAGCTTGGCCCGCCCCGCCTAAGAGCGGGCTGATGGGCTGGCCCGCCAGTTTTTCTTTTAATTTATTATAAATAAGATATAAATAAAATGATTTTGCATCACTTGTATCATAAAAGGATAATATAGAGTATTTTTGTTACTGTGAAGTGTGAACACAATTAAAAATAATTGCAATATTGTTTCATTTTCTTCAATAAACCACAAACTAATAGTCTTTTAACACCACAAGTTCAAGATTATCATGAATAATATCTTAAAAAGGTTTACCACAAACTAATAGTCTTTCAAAAGTACACAACAAAATATTAATAGTCCCTAATAACTTATGTTATTTTAGATATATTAATTAAAAAAAAAGTATTGGCGGGCTGGCCCGGCGGGTTGGCGGGCTAGGTGGGGCGGGGCAAAGTGGGCTGGCGGGCTGTAAACCCCACCCTGCCCTGCCAAATTCGTGGCGGGCTGGAGGGCCGGTCCGCCTGGCCCGGCCCGCTTTGCCATCCCTACTCTCTGTCGATGTGTCTTCCCCTCAAAGACCCAACCTCTTCCACTCCAACTCCTTCTCCAGCAGCAACCTCCATTCCCTCCCTGGCAGTGGACCACATCACCATCGACCTTCATCGGTTGATTTTTTCTAACTGGGATCAAGTTCTTTAGTACTACCATGCCTTATTCATCATCCCCACCCAACAAACAAGTTGCAAACAGTTGTTTTCTGAAGCTTGCGTTTCGATTTACGATATGAGTTTTTAAAATTTCAAGTACAACATAGGCGGTGAAGGGGGCGAACTGAGAACATGGAGGTCGTGCGCACGATGGTGAAGAAGCTCCGGCACAGTGACTTGGGGTTTTTGTGCCTGTTTCTGTTCTTTTATTTGTCATATTTTTCTTGATTTCTTGGTTTTTGTTCACACCTCTCTGATTGGGATCTTGGGTATGAAAGGGGAAAGGGTGGAAATCCATGTTGGGTGGCTTGGATCTGTTAAAGTTTGATCCTTTGAGGGTTTGGGATGAATGGGTATGTGGTTGGTGGTGGCTGTTGCCGTCGGAGGGTGGCTACGGTGGAGGTGTCGTCGGTGCGGCGGGGATGAAGGTTATGCGACAGCAAAATTGTGGACTGGAGTCTGAGAGAGAAGGGGTTAGGGACAAGTTAGGAAAAACAAAGTAAAGGAAAAGAAAATAAAATGAAAAAATAAAAAAGATTTGAACTGTCCGATTAAGAATTAATAGATCTAACGGGTGGGAATTCACTTTCCCACGGTGGGAAACTTGGGAGGTTTCCCACCTTAGAATCCGTCTTATGTTCAACTTAACTTTGTAAACTTAAGTTTAGTTAAAAGTAAGTTTAATGTAACTTGATTTATGTTTGTATGTTTTTATTTTAAAAGTACTTTTATCATAATAGAAACTTGTTTGGATGATATAAATGAAAAATGCTTTTAAATATATAATTATTAAAATGGGTGTGAATTTCATACTATTATTTTTTATTAACTTTTTTTTTATCTTGTTAAACTTTAAAATGAATTTCTTATATTTTTAAATTTTACCTATAATCTACTAACGGTGATACACAGGAACAATATTCCCAATGTTCCTATCTCAAATATCAAATTGTGAGATAAAAATAATCTTAATGGCTGAGGTTGGGGTCCTATCCCTGTTGTTTCCAAATATCTGAAATTGCTTCAAGCAACTCACAATGGTAAATCCCTTCCCAAATTTTTTTCCTCTTTCGGTCTTCCCTCATCCTCCCCTCATTTTTCTTCTTCTCCTCCCCTCTCACAACTGTTATGAGCCAGCTACTTGTGGCGCGGTGGTGATGATGGACAACATGCCGACGAAGCAACCGAAGGCGGCATGGAAGGTGGTGAGGAGGGCGAATGCGTCGGTGTCGTAGAGCGAGCTGAGGTTCCTAATGGTGCTCAACTTGGCATTCATCCAAGGGATAATGTTATCTGTGATTGTTTATTGAAATTTAAAATATGCATAAATGTTTTCAGCTTACAACGTTGAACGGAAAAAGCAAGTCACTAGTTACTTTGAGTTCAACGGAGGTTTTGATGAAAATCGCATCTAGTCCAATGGAAAACGGAAGTTGCCAAACGAGCTTGTGCAGCGTTCAATGGTGCATGAACGTCCGTTTGGGTGCCGAAACGATGAACCAAACACACCCAAAGAGAAGAAAGGTGTCCATAAATCATCAATTAGCTTTGGTTAAGCCCGTCTAGCCGACGCAGGCTAGCGTGGGGAGCTATGCATGTCCCCCACCGTGCGAAAATGATTTTTGACCGTTAGATTTCTTTTTTTTTTTTTTAATTCACGGTTTAAATTTTTCTCCTTTTTTTCTTTTTTTTTCCTTTTGTTTTTATCACTTTCTTTGCCAAATTACCCCTCCTTCTCAACGCCACTTTTCCCACAACCCCACCGCTCCCCGTGTGGGTTTGAATGTCTGATTGCTTATTTTTGTCACGCCACCGTGCAGAGTGATTCCCATTCTTCTTCCGTCGTGGATTACAAGCGTTGGGTGGGGACTTTTGGGTCTCACAGTAGTTCCGATCTCTCGAAGCACGTCGCGCGTGGCGGTGAATGTCACACTGGTGGTGGCTTTTAGATTTTCCTTTGGATCTTTTGAATAATTATTGAAGATCTATGGAAGGCAACACAAAACCTTATCTGAATATGGGTAGCGAAGTTCGGGAAAATTTTGTTGGACAAATATACTCCTTTCTGTCAAAATATTTTTGCTTGCTTGATGATAATTTGTGGGACTAAGAACTAAACAAAATTTCATAACTATCCACTCCTCTTGCCACCGCCGTCGAAACAATGGCATCAATAGTGGGGTTGTGGGAAAGGGGTGGTTTTAGGTTTGGGTGGTTTTAAGAGGGAGGGGTAATTCGATAAAGAAGGTGATAAAAAAAAAAAGAAGAAAAAAAGAAAACAAGGAAAACAAAAACTTAACTGTTTATTAAACAGCAATAGGATCCAATGGTTAAAAATATATTTCGCACCGTGGGGGACCTACTATGCTAGCATGCGGTTTAGCTGTGTGCAAACTAATACTATCAAGTGAATGGAAGGCGTGGTACATAGAATAGTGGAAGTGAATGGCATCAAAATGCATAGTGCAAAGAAAGGAGAAGGCCCTGTGGTGTTGTTCCTCCACGGCTTCCCCGAACTCTGGTACTCCTAGCGCCACCAGATTGTGGCTCTCAGCTCCCTCGGCTACCGCATCGTGGCTCCTGATCTCCGCGGCTTCGGTGACACCGAGGCACCAGCTTTAATCAGCAGCTACACCTGCTTTTACATAGTAGGTTATCTCGTTGCGCTTATAGACTCTCTGGGTGTCTTACAAGTGTTCCTTGTGGCTCATGACTGGGGAGCCCTTATTGGTTGGTACCTCCGCATGTTTCGCCCTGACAAAGTCAAGGCCTATGTCTGTCTCAGTATCCCATTCCTCCATAGAGACCCTAACATTAGAATTGTAGGTGCCATGCGTGCTGTGAATGGAGACGACTATTATATCGTCAGAATTCAGGTTAATTATTTTCCTATGTTTAGCTAACCCCTGCTTTTCTTTTTATTTTTATTGGCTTTGCACATAATTTAATATTCTAATCACATAAGCGAAACATTGTGTTAGATTAATTAATATTTTGTTTCTGTAAAATGAAGTAATTAAGAATGTGGTAATTGTTAGATCTGATAAGAATAATTTGTTAGAGTTTAAGACTATTGACGATGTCCAACCCCTCAAACTTCGATTTTGATGATAACAAATGAGATTAAATTTTGAAGTATCTAATGTCTTATGTTTGAGTATTATAGGTACCACATCGTCCAATGCCTCAATGGTATTGTATTTCTTAAACTCAAACAAGATATCTCTATGTGTACAGTGCATCCAATGAGTAAATGGAAACTTGTTCTTCTAAGTATAAAACCCAGTGTCCAATGCGCTGTTATAAGACAAGCGTCCAATGCTTTGTGAAAACTAGTTTGTAAACACTACGTCTATTCGAGGAAGCGTCTAGCGCTTATATAACTTACACTATCTTTTTCTATCAAACAGTTATATAATGCATCCATGTTGTGTAAAAGTATACTTATACTTTTCGATATTGATTCTCTGAAATGTTCCTTATTCCCTCTCTTATCATATGTGACATTTCATTTAAAATTCGAAAAGTGTACCACAGGGGACAAAAAAGCTTCTCTCTGTAGAAACCGTACTGAAGTGGAGGTGTTGTATGTACTGTTGTCTCCTCCCTCTCTCCACCCCAAGCTAACACGTAGCAACGGTCATATGATCGTGAGAGAACGGTTATTGGCAAAGGCATAGATCCCACAATGGATATCTTCACCAAGCCGCCTATAAATAGAGGATCAAGCTCAAGAAATCAACAACGAAACATTCAAGTTTTCTAAGAGCTGAAACTCTACTAAAACGACTAGACGACCTACACTTGTGCAAAAAGAGCAATCTTCTTAGCTTTGCTAAGTCATTATGTGTATTCAAGTTACATTGTAATATCCTCTCTGTGAGAGTTATCTATTAACTTGTAAACAAACCATTGTTTGGAAAGCCAGGTGTGGCTTAGTGACAAAGAATACTTGGGTGTTCTTTAATCTCCCTGAGATTAAAGGTGTGCTAGAAGTGGCTTAGAGAATACTTATAGCCAGAAGTGGCAGGGTATATAATACTTGTTTGTAATCAAGATTTGATTAGTGGAATCATTCAAAGGTTTTTGAAGGAGAACTGGACGTAGCTCAGGTTGAGTGAACCAATATAAACCATGTATTTTTACTCTATCGCTTTTAAGCTTACCAGTTATTCTTTTAAGTTGCTTCTTCGCATTATAAGCACAAGTCTCTTTACTTTATATTTGCGAAAAATCGTTTGCTTTATGCTTGGACGATACGCTAAAATGCAATTCCATTGAACTGTTATTTTAAACAACTGGACGATAGCTGTAATCTTCTGTTTTGCAAGCTCCTTGTAAAACTTAAGTTGAAATATCTCCATCTTTGCACTATTCAACCCCCCATTCTAGTGTGATTTTCTGCATTTCATAATTGTTTTAAACCGTGTGACTGCAGAAACCAAGTGAAATTGAGGCTCAGATGGCTGAAGTTGGCACTGAGTATGTAATAAAAAAACATGCTTACAACTCGCAGACCTGATCGTCCAATCCTTCCCAAGGGAAGGTTTGAATTCAATCCAGATATGCTTGATACCTTACCCTCTTGGCTCACACAAGATGATCTTGCCTATTATGTCTCAAAATATGAGAAAACCAGCTTCACTGGAGGCTTGAACTACTACAGAAATTTCAACTCGTAATTTCTTGAATTTCTGTGTTGCTTGGGATAATTTTTTCCGCTGCTCTAAAATTAAATTAATGTTTCTATTTTTAGGAAAATATCTATGCAACATGACATACATCCCAATTTAAAAGACAAATAATTAATTAATTATTTGTATCTATTTATAGAAATTGGGAGCTGACGACACCATGGACTGGAGTGCAAATCTAGGTGCCAGTAAAATTCATAACAGTTGAGTTGGACATGGTATACAACTCGCTAAACTTGAAGTAGTATATCCATGGGGGAGGTTTCAAGGAAGATGTGCCAAATTTGGAAGAAGTGATTGTGCAGAAAGGAGTAGCTTACTTCAATAATCAAGAAACAGCAGAGGAAATCAATAATTACATATACGATTTTATCAAGAAGTTTTGATCTTGTCGAAAATTGAATTCAACCTGGAATAAAGTCGCAGGATCATGCAGTTAAAGTCAAAGGGTCTTATAGTTGCGCTTTTATTTTGATATTTAAGGTATCGATCAAGATCTTTTTGACGGGCAGGATTCATCAGTTGCAAACAACCTCAACCCCATACCATCAACCTTCCTATGCAGGGACGGATCCAGAAATGCATTAAAAGGGGGTCAATTTTTTTTTTTACACAATTATTTAGAGAGAAATGTTAGCAACACACTCTCTGATACACTCTTTTTAATTAGTTAAAATTTCTTGGAAATTACAAAAAATTGTGGGTTCCACATCTTATTTAATGACTCTCTCCCATACTTTTGCGGTTTCCACTAAATTTAATAACCAATAATATAATGTGTTGGAAGAGTGTGTTAGAGAGTGTGTTGCTAGCACTCCTCATTATTTAAATATCTAATTTCTAATAAATAATTATTTAATCAATAATAAGTTTCACAAAAATATTTATTATTAATTTTATGTGTAAAACTAGAGATAAGATCTATTACTAAAAAGAAATTAAGCAAACATACACTCTATTTTTTTATTCATTTTCTTCTATCAATATTTTTTTTAATTTTTATTTTTTTTCTTCTCATATATGTATAAAGGAGCATGAGGGAGTGGGGGTGATCATCAGTCGGATTCGGACCCAAAATGTCCAATCCGTTAAAAATCGAAGAGTAAAAAATAAGATTCGTTGCCGTCCGTTTAGTGTTCGGATTATGTGGGGCTTGGGTTGATCTGGGTTCGGGTGAACAGGGGTGGGTTATTTCCGGTAAGCATTCCACGAACCTTCATAGATCTGAGCCTCCTCCTATGAAACTCGTGGTCTGAATGCAGCGCGGTTGTGAGGGTGGTAGAGCACCATTGTCATTGATGGAGCCAGGGATGAGAGGCGCGGAGTGGGTACTGGGTAGAGCTCAAATGAAAGACGAAGTCAAGTGAAACTTTGACGAGGAGTGGGTACCTCGTAGAGAAATGGTGGTCACGGTTGTGAGAGAAACGGAGAAGATGAAAGCATTTTATTTTCACTATAAATTCTCAAAACTGAAGTTTCAACATGTCTAATATTCAAAAAAATAATTGACAATATTAAACACATTACAATTTTCAAATTGAAGGGCTAAAACTAGCTACTACAACACGTCAAAGTGTCAAAACTCATTGAGCCATGTGCATTACTCACTGCAACACGTCTTTACACTACTCATTGTCACAGTAATAAATAAAAGTTAACTGCTGTGTCAGGAGAAAGAGACAAAGTGTGGCAGCCTCTTATTTTTTAAAGTGCAACATGTGTGGTCGGGTGTAGGTTTCGATGGATTTTTTTTCTAACCCGCACCTGCCTGAAACTACCCACCCTTAACCGTTTCTTCGTTGAACTTAGCCTGACACCCGTACCGATTTGTCCGACAAACTAATTTTTGACTCGGTTTTTACGGGTTGCTAGCGGGTCTGGAATTTCTTATCACCCCTATGAGGGAGGGGAAGGGGGGCCAGGGCCCCTGCTTGCACCCCCTAAATCCGTCCCTGTTCCTATGGTTGTTTGTATTAATAAACTGATAATATTACTGTATTGTTTGGTACTCGCTAAATAAATTTCCAATCTTGTCATGCAAATGGTATATCTTAAAAAATGTTTTGAAATGTGTATCTGGAAGTAAGCTTCAATACGTGTGTATGATCTCGACATAATCTCCTAGAAAATCAAGTGAGGAAAAAATTAGTTTTTGCCTTTAGAGTTTTTTCACACTTGCATATTATAAACTGTTTAATGAGGTAATAACTTTTATAATGATACCAAATGAGAATATAAGTCCCTCATTGCTGAGCAATCTAACCCATTACAAATCATTCACGTTAAAAGCTCAATAGTCCATAATTAATTAAATTATATTACGATATTAATTTCCAAAACTATTATTATATATAATAATTTAAAATTATTCTTACAATTAAATAATTATATATATATTAATTATATATATTTATTTTATATAATGATTAAGTATTTTATTTAAAAAAATAGTTTATTTTAATAATTTTAACTTTTTATACTTAAAAAAAGTAAATGAGTAAAATGGGTCAGCTCGTTTGCCCCCATAACCTGCCAATTAAAATCTATGCTAAAATAGCAAAATTCCAACCAACCATAAACTAGGACCAGCAGAACGGGATTCACAGCACATAAAGCTGTAGTATGTGTTTGGATTATCTTTAAAATAATGGTAGAGCATGATGAGATGGATCAAACTTGATTTTGACCAAAATTTTTGTATGTTTGATTATCTTAGTAGAATCAATTTTGATGAAAAAAATCATGGTGAAGTTGAAGCAAGTAGGAGTTGCTTCTACTTCTACCAAAATCAATTATAGTTGGATTTTGTCTAATTTACTCTCACATCAAATTGATTTTAAAAGTGTACATAGGCGTTAAATCTCATTTTGGTCATTACACCTTCAAAATCAATTTTGATTCAAAGTATCCAAACAACATTCTCTTAAAAAATCACTTTTCTGATATCTGTTATCCAAACAAAAATCACGTTACTTTATAATCAATTCTAACCATAATCAATTCTATAAAATCAATTTTATTCAAAATCAATTTTGCCACCGTCAATCCAAACACACTTAATAATCCTATTGAAAACTAGTATAAGCCACACGTTGCATTTGACTTACTATTTCGATAATCAAGATACATAGCGACTTCCTATGTTTGGGTGATAAAATCAAGTAGACAGGACATAGGAAGAACAAATCTTGTATCGCTGTGCAAGAGAGGGAAGGAGATGGAAGGCATAGAACACAGGACAGTGGAAGTGAATGGCATCAAAATGCATGTTGCTGAGAAAGGAGAGGGTTCCGTGGTACTCCTGGCGCCACTAGATTGTTGCTCTCTGTTAGGACTTAAGCACAAGAAGAGAGTCCAACCCAAAAGACTAATCCATTAGGTGGAAAAACCTCAAAGCTTAAGTACAACATCAAGTAGTTTATTCTCCCGATCTCTGGGGCTAGGGAGAGACCGATGCTCCCTCTTCAGTGAGCAGCTACACATGTTTTCACATAGTGGGTGACATCATTGCACTTATTGACTCGCTGTCCATCATGTCTTCCTCGTGGCCCATGACTGAGGTTGGTACCTCTGTCTGTTTCACCTCGACAGAATCAAGGCTTATGTTTGCCTCAGTGTCCCTTTCCTCCGCAGAAACCCCAACGTCAGAGCCGTAGATGGATCGCATGCTATCTATGGAGACAATTACTATATCTGCATATTTCAGGTTAGTGCTTTTATTGGCTTAATTTACACATAATTTAATGAATAATTCTAAATCTTCTTACCATTTCCTTTATTAATTCTCCCATTTTCTCTCTATGATTTTAAAATAATAGGAAGATTTATAAGAGAATTTGTAAAAGATATAACATTACTCTTATACTGGGGGTATTCCGACTGCCGAATAGCCAAATACCTGAAGGTACTTTGGTCCGAGGATACATCAAGATAAGGTCCCGGACACTCAGATGGCCGAACACATAGCCAAGGGTATTCGGACTGCCGAATAGCCGAATACCTGAAGGTACTCCGGTCCGAGGATACATCAGGATAAGGTCCCGGACACTTAGATGGCCAAACACATAGCCAAGGGTATTCGGACTGCCGAATAGCCGAATACCTGAAGGTACTCCGGTCCGAGGATACATCAGGATAAGGTCCCGGACACTTAAATGGCCGAACACATAGCCAAGGGTATTCGGACAGCCGAATAGCCGAATACCTAAAGGTACTTTGGTCCAAGGATACATCAGGATAAGGTCTCGGACACTCGAATGGCCGAACACACACTTGGACGGCCGAATACGTAAGAATGTCTCAACCTATGACAGATCAATAATAAGATTATCTATATAATTGTTGTTATAATAATAATTAAATATAGATTAACCACAATGGTAATCATGAACAAGGCCCATGAATCCAGAAGCCCATTAAGGTATGTATAAATAGGGGTTAAATTCTCAAGGTGAAGGACACGGTTGATTCACATTTACTACTCTCATTAAATGCTCTGAGCCGAAAGCTGACTTGAGCGTTGGAGTGCCTTTTGCAGGTACCCCACCCCTTTTCATCTTGGAGGATTCGGACAGCTAAAAGAGATCTTGGAATGAAGATATCAGCAAGGAGAAACTTACCCTATCATCCTCAGGCAGGAACAACTCTAATTTTATTTTCGTAATTGCAAGTTGTTGCTGCATATAAAGCGGAGCCCGATTAGTTACTAGCTCAAAGACACATGGTTCTATGTTTCCGTGAAATGAAAGGAGAATTTACTGAAATGGTTAGATGTGATGGTAATAAGTGTTTCTAGACCTTGCCTTCTTGGCTCACACAAGATTATCTAGCCTATTATGTCTCCAAATTTGAGAAAACCGGCTTCACTGGAGGCTTGAACTACTACAGAAATTTGAACTTGTAATTTCTTGAATCTCCGCGTTGCCTAGGATATTTGTTTTCCACTGTTCTAAATTAATTATTTAATTATTTGTATGTATTTGCAGAAATTGGGAACTCACGGCACCATGGACTGGTGTGCAAATCAAGGTGCCGGTAAAATTCATTACAGGGGAGTTGGACTTGGTATACACCTCGCTAAACAAGAAGGAGTATATCCATGATAGAGGTTTCAAGCAAGATGTGCCAAATTTAGAAGAAGTGGCTGTGCATAAAGGAATAGCTCACTTCAATAATCAAGAAGCGCTGCCGAGGAAATCTATAGTCACATATACGATTTTATCAAGAAGTTTTGATCTGATCCAAAAACGATTTCAACTTGGAACACGGTCGCAGGGTCCTGCAGTTAAAGTCGAAGGGTATGCACCAAACAACTTATTCGAAGGGTCTAAACTGTTAAAGTTGAATTTTATTTTATCAAGGTATCAAGATCTTTTATGATGGGGAGGACCCGGTCCAATCAACCTTGCTGCTTGTGTGTAATAATATTATTATAGTTTTATTATTTATTTAGTTTTTATAATTGTATAAACTTTATATTTTAGTTTTTATATCTAAACACTACTTATTTTAATTTCTTAACATATATTTTTTTAATTCGTTTTAGTCTTTATTGTCTAAAATTGACTAGTCCTTCATTGTTAATTTGATGTGTCCCATTTATGTGTGTGGTGTGCAGGACCGTGTCAAAGAGTCCCTGTTAGGAGTCCCACATTGAGTAGAACAAACTACTTGATGTGATACTCAAGCCTTGAGGCTCTTCCACCTAATGGACTAGTCTTTTGGGTTGGACTCTCCTCTTATACTTAAGTCCTAACAATTGGTGCTTTCATTGAGAGTCGGGCCACGGAAAGGGTTACCTATAGACTGGATTAAGGTGTAAACCGAATACTGATAGATGAGTAAAGCCGTCAAAAGGAAAATGGCTACCACCAGGTCAGTGTCGATAGAATGAAAGCCGTTGTGGACGTTGGCCCTTAAAGGGGATGGCAATGTTAGGAGTCCCACATTGAGTAGAATAAACTACTTGATGTGGTACTTAAGCCTTGAGGCTCTTCCACTTAATGGATTAGTCTTTTGGGTTGGACTCTCCTCTTATGCTTAAGTCCTAACAGTCCTGTTCTTTATTTCATCATTTCTCCTCCGTAACTGAATAATAAGTTCACCCTTGTTGACCTACTACAATTGTTCATTAAACTTCCTCCTTCATCTTGTCAGTTCAAATATATGAAATGGAGAAGTTTGTGCATTGCATGCCCCAATAAAATGAAGTAGTAGTTTCAAATTAGTTTTTACACGTTAGAATATTTATAATAATCACCTATAGATAGTTAAGTGGACTAAATAATAGGGGGCAAACATTTTAACTCTCATAGAGTGATATTGATGACAAAAAATAAAAAAAGAGATTAAAATGGTGCTAAAGATAGGGTGATATTGATGACAAAAAAGAAAAGAGATTAAAAACTGATAAGAACTAAAATTAAAAATCTAAAATTTAATAGGGACCAAAATCATAATCATGTAGAGTCATTTGGGGAGCCAAATATATGGTGCTAAAGATGAACAATATCAAGTTCACTCAAAGAAGAAGTATGATGTAATGATATGATGCTTACAAGTTTTTCATCTGCAAGAGTTGTTGTGAGGATAATCTTAAAGAAATGAACTGCAGTGGGTAAGGGATGCTTTATTGCGTGAGGAAGTCATGTTATGGATGTTGAGATGAGATTTAAGAAACTAAGGTAGCTGCTTGTGAAAAGTTTTTAAGTAGCATCGTCACCGAGAAGAATTAAATGCCACAAGAAGTTCAAAATTAATGACAAGACACTCAAGTTCTGTTCTCATACGAGAGTCCTAAACAATTAACTTTTTTTATTATATTTTTTTTATTTTTTTATTTTTTATTGTTTTTTTAATTTTTTTATGTAATAAATATTTCTTTAACAAAATCTTTCTATTTTCAAAATTTATCCTTGTTAAGTTTTTATATAAACAAAAGAAATGCATTTAAAAAGATTCTAAAAGAAGTCCTTGTTAATAATAAATTCCTTAAGAACTCTTTATATAAAAAATCAATTATAAAAATTCTTGTTAACAAAATCAAAATCTTAATTATCAAGTTAAACTAATAATGGTTCAAATTAATTATAACCAAGTTATTTTAAAAAAAAAACTATTATTGATAAATTGAAATTGCTTGAACTTTTCCATTTTTGTATTAATTAGAAAAAAAATAAAAGTCCTTCTTTTATTCATTTTGTTTGTTCAATCCATCCTTTTCTATATAAAAAAAATAATAAAAAATGTTAAGACTAAAAAGAAAAAAATAAATAAGAGTTAATATAATAAATAAAAACAATAAAGTTTAAAAAAACAAAATAGATAAAAAAAGAAGAATACAAACAAAACTGGTAAGAAAAAAAGGAAAAAAGAAAGGAAAAGAACCAAGGAAGGGAACAAGGCTAAGCATGTTGAATCCTATCTTAGTATTATGACATGGTGCCTTCTCCTTGCTCTCTGGCATTTAATTACCATTTTGGTGATATATATATAGCAAATCAGCTTTTACAGAATGCTCACTCCTAAGCCACTTTAGCTTGCATACTCAACGTTGTTAGAGTCTAAGACTTTGGACGATGTCCAACCACTCAAACTTTGATTTTGATGATAACAAATTAAATTGAATTTTGAAGTATCTAATGATTAATGTTTGAGTATTACAGGTACTACACCGTCCAATGCCTTCATGGTATTGTACTTCTTAAGCTTAAACTATATATATCTCTGTGTGCTTATTGCGTCCAATAAGTAACTGGAACTTGTTTTTCTTAAGTGTAAATCCAGCGTCCAATGAACTGCTATAAAACAAGCATCCAATGCCTTGCGAAAACCAGTACGTAAACACTGTGTCCATTTGGGAAGAGTCCAATAACTTATATAACTTACACAAACCTTTTCTATCAAACAATTATATATTGTGTCCATTTGTCAGGAAGTACACTTATGCTTTTCGATGATGATTTCATTTTGAATGATCTGTTATTCCCTCTCTTATCATTCATGACATTTCATTTGAATATTAAAAAAGTGTACCACAGGAAACAAAAAAGCTTCTCTCTGCAAAACCGTACAACTAGTTGAGCCGCTGCATGTACTGTTGTCCCCTCTCTCTCTCCATCCCGAGCTAACACATGGTAATGGTCATATGATTGTGAGAGAACAGTTTTTGACAAAAGCTCAGATCCCACAACGGATACTTTTGCTCAGACGCCTATAAATAGAGGACGAGGCTCATGAAGAAACACACGAAGCATTCACGAATTTTCAAAGAGCTGAAACTCTGCCAAATTATTTGGACGACCAACACTTGTGCAAAAAGAGCATTTTCTTAGCTTTGCTAAGTCATTATGTGTAATCTGTTTTACATTGTAATATCCTCTCTGTGAGAGTTGATCTGATATTGGTAATCAAACTGTTTTGTTTGGGAAGCCAAGAGTGGCTTAGTGATAAAGAATACTTGGGTGTTGTTTTAATCTCAGGGGGAGATTAAAGGTGTGCCAGAAGTGGCCTAGAGAATACTTGTAGCCAGAAGTGGCAGGGTAGAGAATACTTGTTTGTAATCAAAGTTTTGATTAGTGGAACCCTTCAAAAGGTTATTTTTGAAGGAAAACTGGACGTAGCTCAGGTTGAGTGAACCAGTATAAACCAAGTGTTTTTACTCTATTGCTTTTCGCTTACTAGTTATCTCTTATGTTATTTCTTCGCATTAGACACACAAGTTTCCTTTATAAACTTGTTTGTGAAAAGGTTTTGTTTTTCGCTTGGACGATAACTTGAAAATGCAGTTTCATTAAACTATTATTTTGAACCACTGGACAATAGCCGTAACTTTGCATTATACAAGTCCCTTGTAAAATCTAAGCTAAGATATCTCAATCTTTGTGAAAAAGTTTTCAGACTTTATCTAACACACAATTCAACCCCCATCTAGTTTGTTCCCTGCATTTCAAACATAACACCTTAGTTTGTACCAATTTGCTAACAACTTCTTACACTTTGTTTTTGTCAATAAAGAGGCCGGGTAGGGGCACACACTCAAACTCAATCACAATATTATTCTCTCACTTTTTCTTTGCTTCATATATCTAGTAATTAATTAATACATGAGTATTGATTAACCTACACTTAGAATTTGTACATCTGGTCTTCACTTAGTACACACGGTTAATTGTGTGTATAAATTGGTTAATTTTGTATAATACTAAGTGATTAAGAATAAAAGAATGCATTTATATATAATTATCGATGTATGATAAATATTATTGTTGTCGCACAAATATTTCGAAGCTAGCTGAATAGAATTCGGCTACTCAAGCTCCAACACGATTCCAAAATTCGAGTTTTGAATCAAACAATTTGATCACCAAAAGGGGAAATCTACCTTTTAATCTGGTATGCTCAAGTAACTAAAGAAAGTACTTGATTGGTGGTGAGAGTAACAAACATTCAAAAATAAAATTGAAAGTAAAATGGAATTTAAACTTGAAAAGCAATAACTTCGACAAGAAATATAAACTGGAAAGATAATTGTATTGATTGATTTTTCATTGAATGTCCTTACAAACGTACCCAGAACACATATTTATACTTGAAAAATCGTAACTAACTATCCTAGATCATGTCTCTACCACGTTCGGCCATTATTGGCCTGACCATAACTAAATCGGTTGCCCTAAACCTGTTTCGGCTAAATCTTAATGCTGTCACATACCCCACGTCCCATTTTCTACTCCTATTTTCTTGGAACTACTCTTAGATCATGGGATCTCATCAAATCGAGCTTTCAACCACTTTTCTCATGCTTCCTTGTTTCTCGTATCCACCTTCAGTTAGCCCATATTTTAACTAACCTGTTATCACTTCAAGATCTTTGCTGAATTTTGAATTTCAATCTATTAGCCAAAAGGTTCGTTTTTACTTATCATTTACCACCAACATTAGCCAACAATATCAGACACCAACTTATCCTATCAGCTTTATCCTTTCGGCTAACTGACTTTCTGATCAACATATTTTGAATGGCAACAAATGCCCCTATATCTTAACGCTGATTGGCTAAATGAAGAGCCTAAGATATAACCATTTCTATCTTTCCCCCTTCTTCTGATCTTTGTAACTGACTTGCATTTAAAACTTAGCTGTTACGCGCCCTTCTGTTTGTCAATCATGTCACTTTAAATAACTTACTTTTTACTGTTACTTGACTATCCAAATTACCTATTGCCTTTCTTGCTTCTTTTCTTGCTTCTTTTTCCCCCTCGAGCAATCCCAAGAACTTATACCATAATGTCGACCACTAATAGCTCTCAATCAAGGCCTCATGAGTACGGGAATGAGTATGATGATAAAGCTTCGTCTCATAAATCGGCGTCCAGCTTCTCCATCGCTCATGATGATCCCAATGCCCTTGGGAGTTTCAAAAATGGCTTACCCGCTTATGAAGGGCACTACTATCTTTGCCCTTGTGCTGATGATGTGATGGATGTTGTTACCTTCCTCAACTATTACCTTCATCACATCAATTACCCAATTCCCATCACCTCTTGGTTTTGGCTAAACGCAATCCCTCAAACCCTAGGTACATGGCCTAGAGGTTCTAATCCTTACTATAGGTGGCTCAATCAGATGACCAAAGCGAAAGGAACAAACTGGAAGAGATGGGGTATTTATGATGCCATCAATCTAACCAGGCATGATGTTGAACCAAACTATTCGTTGATCTTCAACTTCTTGAGCTTTTGGTCAACGGCTATCAACGCTTTCGTCTTCCTATTCGACATCATGACTATCACTCTCCAGGATGTGGTGACCATTCTCGGATTGCCCATTATTGGGAATGAACTCCCCTCCTTGTACGCCCAGGCCACCGACAACTTGGGGTTCTCATTCGACAGATCCACCAATGGCTACCTTCACTTCATCAAAACTCATATGAAGTCCTCGACTACCATTTTGGCTAAAGAACACCATGTCTTCCTCTTATACTAGTATTGTAAATATTTCATTTGTTCCTCCTCTAAAGTAGTAGTTTCTGAATATGCTCCCCACGCTTCTCTGCTTCAGTCGAATGAACCTATGGCCATTGGCGTACTATTCTTATCTTCTTTCTACAAGTCTATCTTTTTGCCTTTAGAAAAGATGAAGGTGGTCAGAACATAGGCAGTGCTTCTAGCCCCTTTTAGTTCTTGCAACTTTGGGTTACCAGGTATTTTCCTATGTTTGCTGCCAACATCCCAAAATCGGCTATGGTGGCAGAGCGCCATGCTAAAAACACTACCTTGGGTGAAGCTCTTCGAATCAAGTCCACTGCCACTGGTTCGGCTCACTTCTTTGTTGAATCTATATTTGGCATCCTAGATGATGTCGATGCTTTTTGGAATCCTCCAATAGTTGACCATGATATCCCTAGTTGGCTAAAACTGGACCCTCAAGTAAATCTAGAGGCCCAAGCCTGTCAAATAGCTAATTGGGGCAGCATCCTGGCGGCTAGGGACTTGCTATGTGGTATCAAACCTAGCTCCATATATAACAAGATTTCAGTGGAACCTTACAACCCTCAATTTGTTGCTCGCCAATTTGGCCTTACATAGCACCTTCCAATGGCTTTCTTGACCTGTCATCTCCTAATTCTCAGCCTTCATTATCTGCCGAAGAAGTGAGGAAAATTACTCGCCAAACAAAATGGATGCTTGACTTGTTCGAATTTAGCTTGTTTCTTCCTGACTTGAAGAAGACCCCTAGCTTCCTCAATTGGTGGCCAACCATAAAGGATGCTTTGTTCCCTAACAGCATTGCATCCTACCTTCTGCAGGCAGATGGACAAGTTACTGTGGAACCTGTCATTTCCAATGTAGAAATATGAAGACCCCTATGTTCTGTAATCAATAGATCTTTAGTTTTGATGATGTATCTGGACTTGTAATTTCTCCTTATAGTATGAGCTATAGCCTATTAGAATGATTGTTATAAGCTTTCATTGTGTGAATGTGTGTGTATCATGCATATAGGCCAGATATAAGTATATTCCCTCACAAAACCATTGATTGATCATTGTTATCTTATCTCATTTTAACCAAGGATTGAAACTGGGTAGAAAACCTTTTGAAAATTCAAAAATTTCAATCCTAGAACAAATTAATCGATTACATGAACGATATAATCGATTATCTCGAGGCTCGATTTTATGAAAATTGGATAACGTTCGCTGATAATTGATTATCCACTAATAATAATCAATTATCTGGCCCTGAAAGAAAATTGAACCATTCACAGTTAATCGATTATCTTAGGAAATAATCGACTATTTTGATCTTCAGCATTTCTAGTTGATAATTAGAATGAAATAATCAATTATCTTAAGCAATAATCGATTATCTCTGTTTTGAGGCCTATACTAACTTTTCGAAGACTCTTGTGTGTGACACCATTTTCTCTCATTTTCTTCATCTTTTTCATCTGAGAGAACTCTGAAAGTGTGTGTCATCATCATCAAGATTCATTGGATCAAATCTTTCTAATTCTCAAGAAAATAATGAATCTTTCACAAGCTACATGGAGGGAATATGAACACAAGTTAGGAAGAGCTGCAACTTTTGATCTTCACATTAGGTGATTTCTTTCCTTAACTTTGTTGTGTAAATTCGTGTAGGGTGGGTTTCCCTATGAGGTTACATTGCATATAGATAGGTGTTCTATATTGTAGTGTGTTTCTTGAATAGGTTTTTCAAGAAGGTGCATTTTGCATAGTGTGTGCATTTTACATGTGAGTTTGTATGTAAACAAATGTGATAGTGAATTATGTCCAAGCTCGGGATGCTTGTGACAACATTGGATGTAGATTTCATGTTGAAATTGAACCAGTATAGATCTTGTGTCACTTTCTCTCTTCCCTTATCTTCAATTTCTTGATCTTGTATTATCTTTGTATATTGATCTTGTGCTAAAACTTGTCTTGGATATAAGGAATAAGAGACATAAGCTAAGCATACAATACTCATCTTGAAAGGGATTCAAAAAGGAAATTTCATCTTACAAAAGGATTCTCACTTAAAAAGATTGCTTTTTAAAAGAAAAGTTTAAGAATCTAATTCACTCGCCCCTCTTGATTTCTTGTGAACTAAGCCATTTTATCTAACATCCAAGTCCTTAAGTAGACCACAACCATCTCTATAGTCTACTTCAGTTTTGGTCAAGAAGAAGGGTAAATAGGTTGGCATCACCATTAATCCACCAACAACTCCTACACCAGGTAATTTTAGCCTCTTGAGATGTCCTTATTTTCCTCTCCGTTCAACTAATATTCCTTCTTTTTAGCAAAACTTCTTATCGAAACCATAGACCTGGACGATGTAGATAAAGGTGACTCCCTTGATTCAGCCCCCCTAATTTTTAAAAGAACTACCAGGTCTATAGCTGTTGAAAGAAGTGCTCCAAAACCGAGCCTACTCCTGCCAAGGTATTTATCATCTTCTAAAATGTATCTGTTTTTGCCCTGCCGAGAACTAAACAATCCTATACTCCTTGTAGGAATTAACTTCTGCTTCTAGCCGAAGTGTTAAAAGACTGAAGCTGGGTACTTCTACCAAGATTCCACTGTAAGTGTCATTCATTTGGTGTTGCTTTTTACTATTATCTCATATCCTTTAACTAATTCCTATGCTACTCTCTCAGGAATCATCCCCTGCTACTAAGCCTGTCGACACGCCACTTGAATCCTTCACCATGCCTGACGTACCAGGGCCCACTCCTGGTCCTTCTTCAGCTTTTACTCGTCCAATCTTACCGAACGTGACAGACGAAGCTTTGGCCAAATACTTTCAATCCCCCACCTCGTCTGTTCCAGTGGTTCCGGATAGGTCACCTATCGATGACCACTTTTAGCATGTTGAACAGTTTATGTGTAGTGTTGTCCCTGCTGATCCGGCCATACTCAAGTCAGTTTAGCTATCCTTTTGCCAAATTAGCTAGAGCACCGACCATTTTAGAATCCAGTCGTTAGATCCTAATTCATATTAGCATGATTGTGGGCGATGTTATCTTCAACCATAACATACATCAACGTAGATACAATTCTGTTGCTGCTGACTTAAAGCAACTATGAGACTTGCAGGCTCAGAAATCTACCTACACCTCTAGCTTTCAAACAGTTGAAGCTGGCTGGCAAGCCGATTTGGCTGAACAGGAATGACTCAACAAGAGGGTCGAAGATTTGATGGTAGAATTGGACCGGATTAAGAAGGAATTGGCCGAATTGAATCCGAAGATAGCCGTGTTGAACACGAAACTCAACAGCAACTTGGATTGGTGTATTCAGCTGTATACCTTGACCACTTCTCTAGATACAAATATCAACCACTTACTTCATCAGAAGGATGGATTAGAGAAAGACCTGAGTGTAGGCGAAGCGAGCATTGCCAAGGACAAGAAAGCATGAGACAACTTAAGGCAATTATTTGACCAAGCTAAACAAGCCTTGTTTGCTCCTACTTCTGCTCCTACTACTTCGGCTGCTTTGTCCTCCTCTATCCCTTAAGTAGGTATTGTTGATCGTATTATAGAAGTTGCTACCGAAGTAACCAATGCCACCGCTGCTGCTAATGAGGCCCCTGTGATTGCTGAAGGTGTTGATAATGGCATTAGCGAACTGCATGCAGAAGAAGACGCAGGCTATACTGGTACTTCTTCAGTCGAACTCATTGACATGGCTGTTTACTCGGCTGCCAACCCTTGAAAACTTCTATATTGAACTTGCTTTTAAATTATGAATAAGTTCAATTTTTGAGCATTTTTGCTTAAGTTAGCTATGTTGCCGGCTTGTGGTCACCTTTTGAACCATTCGATTCTTGTTTTTGTCCTTCTTCCGATATGGAAGGATGGAAGATTTTTAGATATTTTGCATTTATGCTCCTATCCATTTCCTTCCCATCTTGATTGATTAGCCGATGTAACATTGTGATTTTCCTAATTGTATGTTTAAGTGTTTGATTAATAATGCAAGAAGAAATTAAATTTAAATTTATAATATGTATAAAAGAATTTATGCATAGATTGTTTTGTTATGTGCTATAGTGTTGTTGATAATTTTCATGTATGGTTGGGCTTAGAGTGTAAGGTTGTTGTTAGGACTTTTATGTGAGTTTCTTGAGTTGTAGGAAAGAAAAGAAAAAAAAAAGAGAGAAGGGGGTGCCTTTAGAGGAAACATAGATGTTAATAGTAGAATTTCAAAAATTCTCCCAAGCTTATACGTAAGAGAAGCTTTCTTCTCCCTTATCTCTTTCATTCTTCCTTCCTCTCTGAGTCTTTCTTTTCTCTTGAGTTGGTGGAATTTCTACACCATTTTGAAGCTTGATTTCTCTTTCTCTAGAGCCTCCCTAGTTGATTTCAAGTTGGTAAGTTCAATTCCTTTCTATTCTTGATCTCTTAGTTTCTTTCTCAACTCCTACCAAGAACATGAGACATGGGTTTCATGTAGAATCTTGGTTGGTGGGTGAAAATTTGATTGAAGCTCTTTTTGGGATTGATTTAGGTTTTCTCTAGTTGATTTCATAGCAAAAGTTGATAGAGATCATTCTTGAATCACCGAGTCTCCTCCCTAGCTTCTTCTTCAAGGTTTTGAGTCAAAAATTTTAGGTAAGGGAAACTTTAATATGATTGAATGCTTTATTTGTATATTCTATGATTGGAATGTTGTTTTTGAGTGTGGAATGATGTATATATGTTATGCTTGATGTAAAATAGTTAAAGGGCTATTTTGAACCTTTTAAATAATATAAGGTACCAAAGTGAATTTTTTAAAAGATAAATGACCATTTTGAACCTTTTAAATAAGATAAAGGATCAAAGTGAACTTTTTAAAAGATAAAGGACCATTTTGAACAAAATAAATAAGATAAAGGACCAAAATGATCATTTAGCCTATTAAAAAATGTTTGTCTTATCACTGTTAATAAAAATGGTGCCCATTTTCGCCCAAATATCACTTCGGCTTAAGCGGGTTTGGGTTAGTTGGGTGACAAGTTTTGATGGGTGGGTTGACTTGGGTACAGACTTAATTGGTTGGAAATAATTAAAAAAAATGGTACAAAGGGTCTAGCTCAGTTGGTTAAGTATGTATAAAGAGGGGGTGTTGAGTAATTAGCTCAGTTGGTTGATAGTAAAATTTAGCAATTTTGCTCTATTTTTTTGAAACATAATTTCAAATTCCACACACACTCTTTTATTTTTTTTTTATAATTAATGTTAGCTAGTCATTTTTTCCTTTATGATAAAAACATATTTTTAAAGGGAAAACTAATAATTATAAAATATTTTTTATCATTAATATTTTTTATTAAAATTATGTATATATCCAAGTTATATAGAAATGCAAATTTATTTATAAAAATAATATTTTTATAAATAAATATTTATAATTATATAAGACATATTTATGAATATTAACATATATATTCAAATAATTTTATATTCACATATATGTCTTATATCATTATATCATTTAAGACATATATGTGAATATAAAATTATTTGAATATATATGTTAATATTCATAAAAATAAATATTTATAATGATATAAGACATATATGTTAATATTCATAAATATGTTAATATCATTATATATGATAATATATATATATATATATATATATATATATATTTAAAATTTTTGTATACATATCTACTACTATATACAAATATACAACTTAAAAGTAATTGAGAAATAAATTAAAAATTATAATAATATAAAAGTTATAAATTGTAAACTCAATACCGGTATAAGACACGAATTATTAAACTAGTTATTTTATACATATATGTGTTTGAAAGTTATTTTTGAACTCTTGTTTTTAAGTTTTATATGATATTTTAAACAAATAAAACATTTTTCAGTGATCTTGTATACTGTGTAATAAGAGGGTGTGACACTTCGATTCCCGTCATACCAATTATTATATTCGTCATAATGACGAGAAACTAAAACAACGGCTCTAACACCAAATACATTTCTCGAAACACAATATCTCCTTTCAAAGCCTCTTCACTCTTTGCATCTTTCAAGGCTGGGGGGCATGTATATTGGTAGAGTATCCGGCCAACCAAGTGATCAAATACCCAACCAAAGATGCAGAATCATAAGCACCAGTATGGGTCTTGGCCGTTCAACCAAATGGTCAAGAACACTAAGACAGGATAGTAAGGGGCCACATCAGTCATAAAAGGAAAGGTCTCGGGTATCCGGCTTACCGAATAGTCGAATACATCATGATCAAAAGAAAGACAAACAAGGAAGAGTCTCGGATATTCGGCTCACCGAATAACTGAATACATCATGCCTAAACAATTGGAATGTTTTGACCACATCATAAATGGGATTATGACTATAATTATCATCTTAATAAAGATTAAGGATAGATTACGTACCTCGGATACTAATCATATGAGAAGCCCATGAACTCAGGGCCCATTAAAGTTTGTATAAATAGGGGTACGATTCTTGAGGTAATTTTGGCTTGATATCCATTTATTACTCTCATTCAATGTTGTGTGCCGAAATCTAACTTAAGCGTCGGAGTATCTGTTGCAGGTACCCCATCCTTTGGACTATTGGAAAGCCGAGTATGCGAAGAGATAACCAAGGAAGACCAGACTCAGCAAGGGAGGGAATTACTCTTATACCCCCCAAACAGGTACAATCAACCTTTTTACTACATATGAAAAATAAAAAATGAGCTATTTGGCCCATTAAAGCTGAATAATTTGGAAGTTGAAAAATAAAAATATAACAAAATTGAGAGTTTATTCTTACACAGTAAATTATTTCAGTTGAAAAGTCAAGGAAATAAATGAAATAAAAAATTATTTAATTGATTTTTTTTCATCTTTAAAGTTTTTTAAGCCCCTTCAGCCCTAGGCCCTCTCCCCTTTTAGTGCCAGCCTTGATATTAGAGTATATATCTGGTGTGTCATCGTTTGGCTAATGTATGCAATCTCCACACAATTGAACTGGGACAAGGCACCTGCTGGTATTGCTTTAACAGTTGGATCATAAAAGACTGGCCACTTGACCTCTTATTTCATGTAGGTTAAAATTTTCTTTTATGAGAATCAAGATTTCACCGAAACTGGTTAACAAGTTGCTTAAACTGTTTCTTTTCTATTCCTTTAAAACTTTGCAGTTGCAAAGTTCAGATGCACATTGCTAAGAAAGAAAGTACAGAGCCAATAGAACATTCAAACGCTATTATCCTAAAAGGCAATTAAGTTGACAAGCAGGGTTGTCTAATTTTGTTGGTACTAATAATACTGACAAGTGACAAGCATCTAGCACGTTCTCCATAAACAATATAACTAACATTTATTGTTTAATTACAATATCACCTGATCAGCTAAATCACAATATTCACAACATAAATTAGTTTTCACACTTTCATGGCTCATTGAATAGGATCTGAGACGGATCTGAAACTGTATTTAAACAGATCTAATTTGAACCATAATGTGTTTTTGTGGTCAGATGCAACGACTTTTTATGAGATGAAATGAAATTTAACTATATATTATAGGTACCGTAAAAAAAAATACTATATATTATTGGTGCAGCTAATTTAAAAATTGGGTTGCGTGATATGGTATGGATATGGTGACAACTAATTAACATTAACAAATTTCAAATTCAGTACTCGCATCGCATATGCTCGCTCGTGTCTCTGAAACTAGCACATATCATGTCTGTGTAAGTCAAACGACCATGTGTTTTTGGACAAGTGGATGATACTTTAATTTGGCTATGCCAAATATTATGACTATAACCAATATTACGTGATGCTTAAATAATCCAATAAATATTACAATGACAAGCATGGTCCATTTAAGTAATTGGATAAAAACCAATGAATTAGCTATATATCAAACTAGCTGCATAAATATTAAAGAATGAGGAAGCTACACTCAAAGTCCTCCTCTTACTATGGACTTGGCTATATACAATGTTAAACAACATGAAGTTTTGCACTCACCACAAAGCAAAAAACAGAGCTAGACTAAAATGGCAGAAACTGCAGTGTCCTTGGCTGGTCAGCATGTGCTTCCATAATATTTGGAAGCTGTCAATATGCAGAGAGATCTCCAGAAAGAAGTTGCAGACACTAAAGATGAATTGGAGAGCTTTCAAGATTTCATCAATGATGCAGACAAAGTGGCTGAAGCTGAACAAGAACAATAGCGTGGCACAACTCACTTAAATTGGAGCCTGCCATATACCACCATCCAATTACAACAAGAACAACTTATTCTTGAATATGACAACGTAATGTGCATGGGGGAGAATGTACAAGGGACTATATATATCCATACTTATAAGATACTAATTAGAAATATGATTATATTATGATTATGATGCTTCCCAAATCTTATAGTCTTTTCCCCCAATAGCTAATGACCATTTCTGGGAGTCACTTGGTGGTTCAAAATGTCCAGGTCCAATCTTCATAGCAACTTTTTCATCGATGATTGCTGCATAAACATCCCTTTCTGCTTTACTAATTTGAACCTTGAGCAAGAAAGAGGAAAGGTTAGTGTTCCAGTGATATAAACATTTGTATTTGTTAGTACATTACATCAATTTGCCACTGAATGCCCATGTAAAGAACATCATTACATTTTGAATAAGATAATCATGAAAGATATAGGTGTGCATATGGTATTTTTTTTCCCATATCAAACACCAAGAAAAGCTAATCATATGATTCCTGTTAATTTAACCTCCACCACTAGAGAGCTGTAGCCAAAACAATAGATGCATATTGTGGAATGTCAGGTGTCATTTTGCATTATGATTTTTGAGTAATTGATGTCACTCTCTTAACCTATGTTGAGAACCAAAATTAGTTTGCCATCACATGATCAGAAAACAGTTTCTTCTTATTCATCCACCCCAGAAAATATTGAGTACACAATACTAGATTTAGTACACAGGACAATATTCTGATACTTACTGTACTCCTACAGCGGATCTTGTTCCTCTTCCTGAGAGATATTAGACTTGCTATTTCAGTTTTATAGTGAGAGGAAATGTGGTCATAAAACACTGATGGAGTTCCTGGGTGAGTAAGAATGTAGGCATATCCTTGCATTTCTTTTCCACTGGGAAATCTCCAATGACCCTGCAAGAGAAAATATTAAAGAGGACTATAAATCTGAATAAACAATCTGAAGAAATTCCAAGCAAAATGCCTAATTTGAAATATCTAATTATACTGGCATTATTTTTAACAGTAGGTTAAGCAAACCTTTTCTGTATGAACTCATTGGTGACAAATTTTCTCAACATAATTAAACCTAGAACGAATATCTTCATGATATTTTTAGAATGAGGAAGTTCAAACCTGGGTGGAACCAGTGTCATGATTCTCTATAAACGTAACAGCACGAGATGGCCACCACCCAAGAACGCCTGGAGGCTTTCCCTTCTCATCTGACAATCGCCAATATTCACATCTTTCCAATGCCTAATATTGAGAAAGAATTTAACATTTCACAATTAAAGAATAAATGGGAACAGCAATCATGTTATGGCAAGCACATTTTTGTTTTCTTACAAGAGGTACAAACTTTAGTTGGAAACAAATTAAGAGGCTAATGTAAGGTTGTTTATATCAGTACAATTGCTTATATTTCTGATATAGCAAGAAGATATGTGATGTTATTACAGGCAGAATTATCAGCAGATGAGCACCAAACCTGACTCCACTAAAGGGAGAAAATGTGTAAACTGTCAAGTGAGAATGTAAGTTTGCTTCTACCCTTGATTTAAATTAAAGAATCTCATAAATTTAACCTACTTTAAAGCAAGAGTAAATATATCTTTATTTTCTTACTTTACATACATACTCACAGTAGAGGAGACAAATCCATGAATACCATATGAGAAGTATATGTTCATTCTATTTGAATCACAATATGATTCCCTTTTATTTGAACAATCATGAAATTTTAGGCATAGCATCAAGTAGTATTAGAGATATAGTTAGTTGAAGCCTATATAAAGGTTAGAGTAGTCACTTTGTACTCACTATTGTCATTATCATTTATCAGTACATTCTATTTTCTACTCATTACATTTTTATCCTAATTCTCTCTTCTCTCTTATTGCTGAACCATGAATCTTAACAAGCAGCTTATCACCAATGAGTTAGCACTTTACACTAACAGTAAAATTAATTATTTTTGAACATTAAAAAAAAATCACAAGAAACCCAGTAGTATACTACTTTTACTCCCCCAAAAAAATGTCAACAAATTCCATCAAATAAATGAAAGTAGTGATAATTTCAAAATACATTTAACTTTGTAAGAGGGACATGGAATATGTAAATGTGAACAAATGCTGTGAAAAAGATGTACCAGAGTTGATGCTTACAGAGTGAAGAATCCCTTTTGTTGTAACATCAAATGCACCAGAGGTACCATTAGTGGCATTGATCCAATCAACTATCCTCTGCCTATGAGCATCTTGATTATGATCCATTTCACTATATGTATAACTGAGGGAATCCCAGTACTCTCCCACGGAAAAATAAGGTTCACTTGCATCTATGTAGTCCTTTAAATAACCACCCCAAAATCCTCTCACAAAGTCAAGCCTCCATCCATCATACCCAATTTCTTTCCTGAAGGTCACACAGTATTAGAAAAGTATACAATTCTGTAAGACACTATATTAGTTTTAATCACACCATAAAGCATATGACAATTCCTTGTGAATATTAACTTTCCATTTCTGTCACTCACGTTTTCAATAAAGCACAAAGCAGCACCCCCCCTCCTCCATAGCAAACTAAGTTATGAGGGGTTTGCATAAAATGAGTCCTTAACAAAGAATATATGACTAGGAAAAAATACTAGATAATTTTTGTCTGATATCTCCTGAACAGATAAGCTATATAGCCTACACAAACTAGGGACTGGCATCTGTATTACCAGGACATGTCAAGATAAAGACAACAACACAAATATGAGAAAATAAGAAACCAGCTTAGCTCTCAATCTGCTATAACTTGAGCATGTTCTAGCATCAAGCTGTCAATACACACTTACAAACTCCTTACATGAAACACAAATTTTTGTAATTAGTTAAGCCACATTGTGGTAGTTGCCAAGTCATGTACAAATAATAAAGTCTGAAACATAAAGCTTCAAACATGAAAATTTACAAAATTTTAGAGATGATTTTAACCTCAATTCTCTAGACAGAATGTCTTAGCTCTCCAGCATAACTATCTTGGCAGCGAAACCATTACTCTCAGTATCATATGATTAGAATCTATGATCTACTCACAAACTGACAAAACATTTTTTTGTTAAAAATAAGCTGAAGAAAATTTGGGTCTACAAATATCAACCTCAACCAGCATAACCATTCTGTGAGATCCTTTCTCACAAACTCCTCTGAATGATCAATGTTTGGAGCGGCATGAAAATTATCTCCACTACTCTTGTTGCCCCTGCCCTGTATGTTAGAAAGGATATTCAATATTTTTTTCAGGTTCACCCAGAAAGTAACAGTATCATAGTGTGAAAATTATGAATGAACAGAATGTAAAGGCAAGAACTACTATGTTATAGAAAAAGTAGAAAACGTTTTATCTCATTCTGTTTTATGATTATTATTATTAGTGTCAAAGAACAATGAAACAGAACAAACATGCAAAATCTTCACAAACAAACCTGAAAATGTGGATCATCAGCTACAACAGCAAGATCATCCCAGTTAAGAGGGCCTCCAAATATGTTCCAAATACCATTTTGATTCTGATAATGAGCACAGCGGTGGTTTGAAACAGCATCTCCTAGAGTTTTGATCCCAACTTCATGAAATCTTTTCACCAAATCTTTCAGTTCATCAATGTTTCCGTATCTGATATTTATTTTCAAAAAACAAAATTGTAACAATTCATATGAACAAGTTCCTTTTTACGATGATGTTATGACTGTTATCTATTCTTTGAGATTAAGTTTTTTATTTTCTTTTCTCATGTATTATATAAATAAGCAGCTGAAAATATTTTCCCCGCCACTCAAGTTAATAAGTGATCATAATATTTGAAAGTCCAGCATATAGCATATGCTGTTGAATGTAAGCACTGTTGAAAATGAGCAATTTGCCTAACACTGAACCTTCTATCAAATCAAAGTATTAAGACAAGATTGACATCAATAACTATAAAAGAATTGGAATGCTTCTAATCTAGTACCTGGAATTTAAATTATATAAATCCTTTGGCATGTATCCTTCAGGTGAAACAGACTCTGTAGGTGGTGGCAACCATACCACAGTGAAACCAAGTGATGCTAGTTCTGAAGCCATCTCTTTAAGTTCCATGTACCATCTTCCAGATTTATGAGATTCCCAGTTAAACCCTTGGCATAATATTTCATACCCTGTGCCTGTCCCTGAGCATAATTTTGGATCCAGGGACAGTGTCTCTGATTCCACTGAAGCCTCAGGTACCACAATAGTTGTTGCCTGAGGTTCCACAATAGTTGTCTCAGGTTCCACAATAGTTACCTCAGGTTCTGCAGCAGTTGCCTCCGAGAAAGTTGGAATGGAGCTTCTGAATATATTATAGGCTTCAGCAGCCAGCCTTCCAATTTCTTGAAAAATGCTTTGTTGCACTTTTTTGGATTTTGTCTTTTGAATCTTCTCAGAGGAATCGTCTGTGACCAAATTTCTTATTTCATTGGCTATTGTATCAGTAAATGCAAAGAAAGAACTCTTTTAACTAGCCTCTTGAATCACTTCCCTCTGCATACCTTCTGACTGACCCTCTTTGTTGCCAATATCAAGAAAGCTACTAGAACTTGAGAGGGGGATATAAAAGTCATTTCCATAATACTTGAACCAAGTATTTTCATTTTGCTTAAGAACAAACATAAACCCTGAAAATTCTTCTTCTAAAGTGATTAGTGCTGAAGATCCTTTTCCATCATCTCTTGGCTACAAAACAGGATGAAAAGGTAAATATAACATAAAACAAAGAAAGGCATTAACTACAATACTATACCTCTATATCCTGACCAGAATAAGAAAACCAAACTTGAAGTTTTTACCCCAAAAGAGAGATAGAGAGAGAGAAGGGGAGAGCAAGTAAGAAACTGTTAGAAGAATTGTTGCTTGAATACCATGCATTCAGTCATAATCTAAAATTCTAAATATTGTGAAGGGATAAAAACCATCAATATTTGCAAAAGAATATGTAGTGAAAAAAGAGGAACTGGTTGATAGTAAGCATGAAGGACTTTTAATAACTTAAATTAAGTTATAAAACATAAAAAGAAAAAAAGGACAGATTTGTGAGTTCTGTACCCAAAATTGAGTTCTCAAAGCCCTGTCTTTAAATACCACTGTGCCTGGTGGATGAGGAGGAGGTGGAACTTCCCACCTTTTTGAATCATCCCTACAAACTCCCCAGTGAAGGACAACATCTCCAGGTAGATCAGTTTCAAAATGTAAAAGGTCCTTAACTGCCCCAGACTCATAGCATTTTTCGGTGGAGACACTGATAGAGTTATTGACTAAAACCTCCTTTGTGATAGTCACTTCCTCATAGAAACCTTCTGGTTGATTATTTTCTTGTTCTGGAACTCTGGATTCACTGCTGTCATCTTGGTCAGCTTCTGACTTGAGGAACATTTTAGATATCTGCCCCAAATTCCCTAGGATTGAAAAAATAGTATCACAAATCTTGGACTGCGTATCACAAGGTTATGGTTTATTTGACACTCCTAGAGAATTGAGAAGATAAACAAGATAGACTTCTTTACAGAAGCAAATAAATCACTGAGTAATGATTTGTAAAACCTGGCCATAAATCAAAGCCCCTTTTAGGTCCAATTATATTAGTATCCTCCTTAAGGTTGTTGACCAAAGAAACCTTGAAATCTCTTCTTTTGTTTTAATACCAAGCTCCCGTTTCCTCATCCTGAATAAACAACAGGACCACCCAAATTGGGAAGCAGAGAGAAATGACAAAAGGGAGCAGCAATGTTCAGTCAAAAGGTTCTCGGAATCAATGCCTTATTTTTAAGCATTCTCAACTGCTAATTGTTAGAAATAAACCTTGAGAACAAAATTAATTGCTGAAATTCCATTGTTGGCTTTAAGATCAATCCTTACTTCGTGGAGCATATCTCCTTCAGCAGATAAGGATGACTTCTTTAAAGGGGTCTCTATTGCATAGTCCTGAAATATTATTCACTTCCAACTCAAACTTTCTGCATGGCAATATGAACATGTGCCACATGTGATCATGAATAGTCACAAAGCCACTGTCTACCTTTATAGTAACAGATCCAGGGGGTATCATATCATGAGGAGGTTGATCCCATTCCCTGAAGAATAAAGCTTACATCATCATTATAAAACTTAAGTGGATTATTATTATTAAAATTTGTTGAGTCTTACAATAATATCAATTTCTCAAAATCAGAATCAAATGTTTAACATGATGTACCTTCCAACATCATCAACTCCCCAATGAAGAATCCATTTTCCGGGTAGATTGCAACCCACCGTAAGCTCCCGATCCCTCAAACCCTTTCCGTGATCTAATCTCACAAAAATCTTTCCCTCCACCTAAAATATTCCATCACAAACAACCCCATCAATGCCAAACACCAAAACATGTTTAATTACGTAAAGACTTAACAGAGCAAAAGTAAAATCAAAACACCCTTTTTGTCTTTGATGCATGGTGATTCCATTTTAACCAACTTTCAATGACAAAATTGATCTAGCTGATTCAAAAGTTTCAACTTTTTCATTCTCAGGAAAAAAAAACTACAAAAACAAAATCTAGGACACCCAACAACTTGTTTGATCCAAAAATATTCCTGAAAACACAAAAATCAAAACTTTTCCATAAACAAAAACTAGGACACCCAACAACTTGTTTGATCCAAACATATTCCTGAGAACACAAAAATCAAAACTTTTCCCCATTGGGTATTCCCCCGCAGTTTCTCATGAAACCAAACAAGATGATATAATGGGAAGGGAAAGTATTTGAGACCAGTTCGGTTCGGTTGATTTGGAAAGTGTTGGTGATGGTGTGAAGGCATTGAAGGGAGTGGAGGACAGGTGTGTCTGTAAGAGGAGAAGAAGAAGAAGAGTGGATTAAAATGTCATTTTGAATGTGTTCTCTACACGATTGGATGAGTTTCTCTGTGGAAAAAGATTACTCTACATCCAAAGAGTTTACACCCATGTTCACTTAGTTTTTTTTTTTTTGGTAAAGTGTTCACTTAGTTAAATTATGTGTATAAATATAATTAATTTTATTTTGTAAATAATTAAAAGTAAATAAATATAATTATATATAATTTAAATATTAATAGTCAGGGGTGGAGTTACCTTTGATGACAAGGGTGTCATGATCCTTCCAAATTTTATTAACGCCCTCTATTTTATATATAATTTTTTTTATATGCGAGAAAAAAATTAAAATTTATGATTAAGGATGGAAGAGTTTTTATCAAAATTAAATATTTAGTTTGACAAATTTCCCACAACATATAAATATATATATATATATATATATATATATATATATATATATATATTACAAAATTTTACAATCTAATAATAATAACAGTAATATAAAGAAACTTAAATCAAGAGAAACACTTAGCCAATATTATTATAACACATAACTTTTGACTTTAAAAGAGTAATTTTATGAGTCAAATTTCGTAGTTTATAAGGTGGTAATTTTTGACATACATATATGTTTTATAGTGTAACTTATAGACATTTTTTAGTTGTGTCCCAATAAGAATTATTCTTCTATACTCAATAAATTTGCTTTAATATGTGAAACTTATGTTTAGGCTTCTATGAAATTTTAAATATTGATTTATTTTAATTTTAAACCAATCATACATATAAAATTATTCTACATGCGATCGCACATTAAATTATGATCATAATTCTAAATTTGCAAACTAATTGTTGTCTAATATATAAAATTTTATAATAAAAGATAAAAGAATTTTTTTCTTTAATAGTATTTTATATATTTGGTCACCCCAACAAAAACAGTCTAGCTCCACCACTATTAATAGTGTCATGAAATTATGAACTACCACAAGTGGTTAATTATATATGTAGATATAGTTAAATTTGTTTCACAAATGGTTAATAGCATTATTAAACTATTGACTATCATACATGGTTAATTACATATGTAAATATGGTAATTTTACCTCACAAGTAGTTAAAAGTAAATAAAGCTAGTTATATCAATTATCGATATGTGATTAATAATATTACAAAGTTATTGGAATGCTTAATAGTAGTTAATTTTTTTTAATCTATAATAGTGGTTAATTTTATCTTATAAGTAGTTAATCGTGTTAACAAATTATATTTTTTTTCTTACAAGTATGCTCCTTTTTATTTCTTAATTATTCTTCCAAAATTCTCACTGACATAGAAATTAGATTTTTTTTTTTTTTTAGAATACTCCCTTCACTTATAATAAAGATGAAAATGAGTCATATATTCCCCCTATTATTCATATATTATAGGCCATGAACTTGTCAACTGGTATGTTGCCATGGTTGATTTTAGAGAATATGATTAGGACAAGTAATAATTAAATTAAACCAATGGCTGTAAAATGCTAAATATAGCACATACCATTAAAAAATGGATAGTGAAATCATGTCCGTTAACTCCGACGTGAAACCAACGAACGAACATCAACCAAATCGCATAATGGAGTGATGCATCAAGGGTTGGCAAAACGGGCTAGCCCGGCCCGTTTTGGCCCGGTCCACTTGTGGCCCGCCGAAAATGGGCCGGGCCGGGCTGGCCCGTCTAGCTGCCACGGGCTGCATGGGCTGCATGTCCTGGCCCGTCCCGCCATAGAGTGGGCTGGCGGGCTGGCCTGCCAATTTTTTTATTTTATTGTAAATAAAATATAAATAAAATGATCTTGCATCACTTGTATCATAAAAGGACAATAGAGAGTATTTTTGTTACTGTGAAGCGCGAACACAATTAAAAATAATTGCAATATTATTTCATTTTCTTCAATAAACCACAAACTAATAGTCTTTTAACACCACAAGTTCAACATCATCATGAATAACATCTTAAAAAGGCTTACCACAAACTAATAGTCTTTCAAAAATACATCACAAAATATTAATAGTTCCTAATAACTTATATTATTTTAGATATATTAATTTAAAAAAAAAAAGTGCTAGCGGGCCGGCCCGTCCCGCCCCGCCTGTGGCCCGGCGGGTTGGCGGGCCAGGCGGGGCTGGCCAAAGCGGGCTGGCGGGCTGCAAATCCCAGCCCGCCCCGCCAAATTGGTATACTAATATAGTAATATTCGTAGGAGCCATCATATCTTCATGGACCTTATATATATTATGATTTTTAGCGCATAGGACACGTGCATTCTTGTATTTCTCTCATACATCGTTCGTTAGCTTTGTTTCTTGTTCTTCTCTGCCATCGAGGCATCCATTGAAAACTAGTAAAATTTTCTTGTATGTTAAGTTTTTGTTTTCTAAAAGGGCGAAGACTACGGTGGACCACCTTTACAAGTGATCCACCGTGAACAAATTTTATTGAGCGTTGGATTTATCTAGGTTACATAGTTATATTCTAAGTCCACCACATTGGATAATTTTTCTATAGACTACTTTTTTTCCCTTCCTTTTTTCACTGCCTCTGCCCCCACCTTTGGGTCCATTGGAAACGGTGTTACTGTAGACCCCGTCAAATGGGCCTCCCTCCTCGCTGCCTGCAACCTCACCGTGCCCACTCCATTGCACACTCCCTTCAGCATTTCGCAATTTGTTTCATTTTATTTGACATACATGAATCATACAGAACATAACCAAAAGTGATACAATAACCAAAAGGGTTAATTATGTTTTTAGTCTATGAACTTTTTCGAGTTTTCACTTTTAGTTCCTAAACAAAATTTTGACCGGTCTTAGTCCCTGAACTTTTATTTCGTTAATGTTTTTAGTCCCTACCGTCAAATATCATCGTTAATGATGACGTGCCATTAATTTTAATTTATTACGTTTAGTGGCGGTTCATTTTCTAGCGGTCAAAAATTGCCAAAAATTGCTTAGCAAAAGTGTTTTAATAGGTATTAAAAAAATTTCTGACGGTTAAAAACCGTCAGAAATATTAACATACAACAATTATTTTTCTTCAACATATCCTAACAATTAAACATGCCACAAAAGTATACTTAAATATTAAATGATTCTTTTTTTTACCCAATATTAAATAATTCTTAAATATATATTTTAATATAAAAAAATGAATATAAGATTGATTGTGTTAATAATATAAAATTATAATTAGTTAAAATTTGAAAAAGATTAAATAATTAATTTAATTTTTTTTAAAAACTAAAAATAAATGGGATTTTATTAGAACAAGGAGGAAGGAGCCTGTGGGTTTGATTTATGCAATATCCTCCGATCAAATGTATTGAAACGCCATATGAATCATCCTTCAAATTTGATTCAAGGATTGAGTTGTTGATGCAATATCCGTGCCAACTAATCATAGTCAAATGTCCAAGGAGGGAAAGCATTGAAACGTGGCAGGGAGGGTGCTCCTTTGAATCGTCCTTCAAATTTGATCCAGCTCCGCTACCACTTCCGATCACCGCTACCTCCCTTGAAACGTGGCTAAGGTTGGGTTTGAGGGATGTGAAAAACACAAAAATCATCACACAATTGTCGACCTCGACACCGTCGTGCTGGAAGAGGGTGCACGATCCCACACAATTGTGTCATCAAAAGCGCAAGAGTCGGCAGAGGAATTGGGTGGAGAGTGCGAACGAGAACCCTCTTGGAGATCCTCGCATTAGGAATTGCGGCCATGTTAGGCGCGTTCGCGTGTTGGCATTACTTACCAACAGTGAGTCGAATTCTCACAGCCATGTTCTCTTCCTCCTCAGAACTCGTAAACACCATTTAATCAAAACAAACCCAAAAAAAAATGAAAGCTTTTGGTTTAGATTCGTGACTTTCGCAAAGCCCAAACGAGAACTTCCTTGAGAAATTCACTGGCAGTACCACTCGACACACGTCACTTGCATTTTGCGGCTAGGGTTGGGTTTGGGTTTGGGGGAAGAGGTGGTGGAGGGCACAAAGATTAAACAATTGTGACTATTTAGTTTGTACAGTCTAATTACTGAATCTGATTTTGGATTTGGATTTGTGTCTACTGAATTCCGTTTTGATTTTGGATCTGGACTTGTGATTGATGGAGGAAGGAAGAGAAAACCGCAAAAAGGCAAAAGCAACCAGAAATTGTTTTATTCATTTTGAACATTTTAGCAAGTGATTTCTGCAAAAAATGAACCGCCACTAAATATAATAAAATAATATTAAAATTAATGACAAGTAATCGTTTAACGGTGATATTTGACGGTAGGTAGGGATGGGAATAGGCCAGACCATGTTTTGCATAAATAGGCCTGACCTGTTTTATAAAATTAAGGCCTAAGTCTGGCCTATTATCTATCAAAGGCTTTTTTTTAGGCCTGGCCTATTAGCCTATTTAAAAGCCTATTCTTTACAAACATTATTTAATAAGCCAACAAACTAAATTTTAAATAGGTCAATCTGAAAAAAAAAAAAAAAAAGGCAAAATTAAATAGGCCAACGAGCTTTTTTTTTATTATTAATTTACATGGTAAAAAAAGAGGTTTACTTCCATTGCTATTAAAATTTATTTTTTAAAAGAATAAAAAAGTAAGAAACAAACATAATATAAATTAAAAAAAAAGCTAATGTAAAAGCCATAGATATAGCTAACGTAAAAAGATTATAACAAGCCTATTTAAGTTCTGATTGTCACTGTATAATTAGTTTTTACACATTTTTATACAACAAAAAACATATTACTGAGAATGCCAAGCATTCAACTTATGATGCTAACAGTGGTAGACTAATAGTCTAGTATGTATTTTGATAAATTATCAATAATTTTAAAAATCTGATCTTTGTCTTATAAATTTATTTAATTAATAGTATTATTATTAGTGTAATATAGTAATATATGTATATTTATTTTTATTATATTATATAAATAAATAGGCTGGCCTATCAGGCCTAATAGGCTTTTTTGTAAGCCTAAGCCTAGTCTATTTAAATAAATAGGCTTTTTATAAAGCCCAAGCCCAGCCTTTTTATTAAACAAGCCAGGCCAGGCTAGGCTTTAAATAGGTCAGGCCATAGGCCCCTATTTAAAGCCTAGCCTATTCCCACCCCTAACAGTAGGGACTAAAAGCATTAACGGAATAAAAGTTTAGGGACTAAGACTGGTCAAAATTTTGTTCAGGGACTAAAAGTGAAAATTCAGAAAAGTTAAATGACCAAAAACATTATTAACCCTAACCAAAATTAAAAGAGACACCCTACTCGACACTCAGAAATCAAAAGTGTGTTTACACTCACACCTAAAAATTGTGACAGAAACGAAACGAGGATCAAAGTAAATAGAGGAATGGATCTTTGATTAACAGTAACATATTTGGTAATTTACAAATTTCGATTCAGATAACCAGTTTTGGATTGAAGTTGTTGATTGACTTGCAAAATCCCAAAATCGTATGGGTAAAGCCAACATCATTTCTCTTTTACATTGTTGGGATGCGTGTTCAGATTTCATCGTCTTAATGTGGGAGGTCGCGGCATCATTCCTGGCACTAGTGTCTACGGTTCTTCAGATCCGGCGAGTACATATGCCGACGTCGTCGATCGCTTCTCTCTCCTCAAAACCTGCAAATATGAAATCCTCTAAGAACCATGCCACCACCGCGGCTCGTAGCACGTCTATGTCCTCGTCGCCCATCACCTTCTGTGACGCTGTGAACATGCAGGTCTTATCAGCAAAGACCTCGCTGTCGTGCGAGAGCCGGAACATGATATGGGCACCTACGAAGGAGGGGGTGGGACTAGGAAGTGGGTGGGGGAGAAATAATCGAATACCGTGGATGTAGGATTTACCTCTGAAACCTAGATGAATCCAATGCTCAATAAAACTTATCCACGGCAGACCACTTATAAAAGTGGTCCACAATAGATTTTGCCTTCTAAAAGTTCAGCTTTATCATTATTTTTTAAATTAAAACACATTTTCACTTTTTCTTTACTAACAATTTTAATTTTTATATTATGAAATTGAATCTTCATTTATTTAATATGAAGACATTTTTATTATATTTTCTCCTTGTGACACGTAACTATGCCATTATTTAAAACTTGCTTTATATATTTTTCTTTTAATTTTCAAAACTGGTAAAATTTTCTTGTATGTTGAGTTTTTTTTTTTTCTTTCTAAAAGTTAAGCTTTCATTATTCTTAATTAAGTTTTTTCATTTTTTTTATGTTTCACATCTCAGTTATACTACCAACACGGTGTTGGTCCAAATAAAATTCGATTCAGCTTTCTTAAATATGATCATTAGTTTGAATATTGTGATGAAAAAAAAATTAAGAAAAAAAATTCTACTAAAAATATTCAGTTAGATTTTCAAGTAAAGATTATCATCGATAAAATTGGTGAATATTTCAAACTTATTACACGGTGACCCAAAAAAATCTCAGTTAATTTCAAATTAATTACTTTTAATTTTAAAAATTATTTCTACACTACTTTCTTAATTCCTTACTTCTTTCGTCAAAACGTAATTAGTGGAACTTCAAAATTCGACAACGCGTTTTTTATTTTAGGAATAGTGTTTACTAGCATCTAACCTGGGAGCCTCATTCATTTGCTATTACTTGGAATCAAATTTGCATTCACATTTACAGGTGATATTTATATATTTTGAATATCTCTAGTAAAGTAGAACTATATATGCCGCAAAGAATATGCATGACAACGAGATTAGGCCAAAAATCCTCATTTTTTACGTGGAGAACATGAATAACATACACGTGTTAATAATCCATTAGGATTGCTCTAGCGATAGAAAGTCTAGGTAGCTTGCACAAAGTTTAAATTCAAACCTTGTTGCCACTATTTTAAACTAAAACATGCATGTGTTATAAGCAATGAAAAAGTAAATCATAATGTGCATCATGTGCATTCTCTTTGCCATTACATAATCACATATAACAAGTTAATTAGTAAGAATTCCACACTTATTATATGTCATTTTTATGTGAAAATATAAATAAATAATATTTAAAATCATAATAAAATATATAATTAATTTACACAAATAAGTAAAAGTACAAGTAGTTAAATTTAAGAAAAAAGAGTAATTTTTTTAATAAAAATTAATTCAAAAGTATAAATAATTGCTATAAATAATAATAAACGAAAATTTAACTAAAAAAATGAAAGTATTGTTTAGAGAAAGTTAAGATTTAAAAAAATAACAAATGAACAAAAACTAAAAAGAAATTTATAATGCTATTTTTTTTTAAAAATAAGTGTGTAAAGATTTTTTTCACTGTCAATCAATTAAAAATCATGTTAAATATAACTTAAAAGTCAATAAACTTATCATATATGATAATATATAATTAAATGAAAATATAAAAATTATTTATATTGTCAATGTATTTAAAATATGCTGATAATAAAATTATTTGTTGCAAAAAAAAGTATAAAATATCATCTCACTCTCAAAAATAAAGATTTTTATTTTACAAGGGTGGATTGAATACTATGAACGCAAAGATTTTCAAAATGAAAAATATTATCACTGAAAGAGCTAGCTAAATTGAAAATTCCATTGCCCCTAATTAATGGAAAACCACCACGTCCTCGCCAACTAAAGTAGCATTTGCATTAATAAATTAATTAAGTAATTATTCAATAAAAATTTGTTATTTACTTTTAATAAATTTCACTAACTTATTAAAATAAGTTTAAAAACTTATCAGAAGGCCTGTCAGCTTTACAAACTTAACCAAAGGTCTTATGAGTGTAGGCGATAGGCTTCAAAACGGCTCAAGGGGATCATACAAATATCTTAAGGGAAAGAAAGAACAAAACAGCAATCCATAAAAAAAATCCAATAATTAATATGATATTGCGATAAGAGAAAAAAAAATTATGACAAAAAAATCATTGAATAAACTTATATATGGATGGTTCAATAGTACGTAAATAATTTGCTTCGAATGCACACTATCCACTAAGAATAATAATAGCCTATCGCTAATTCTGATAGTAGACAAAGCCAAGGATAACTCTACATATATATAACATTAAAACAAACACAGCACAAGCCACAAATGAAGCAATTTCGCCCACAACCATAATTATTATTTGCAAAACAGATTTATTTCATTATTTGCTTTGAATTTATTAGTCACAGATCCACAAAGATGGAACTGGATAGAAAGACTGAACAAGGAATGGCAACGGCATATAAAAGAAAAAGCTGGTTGTGGTGTGTTCAAGAAGATATGGGTGGGTTCACTAGTTAACCTCATTCATGGCTTTCTTCACATTTTCATCTGGCACAATATCCACGATAAGAGTCTGAACTATCTCATACCCATATGCTGGCATAGCCTAGAAAGTAAAAGCAAACATATTAAACGATGTGACAGGAAGAGAGATAGAGAAAAATGATAGATGTTATATAAGTGTTTAAAAAAATTGGGTGTCCAAATACCATAACTCTAAAATAAAAGGAGATACCTTTTCAAGTTCTTCCTCCACTGCTTTTGCAACTTCGTTCTTCTGCTTAAAAGTAGCATTTAGTTCCATCTTTGGAACACTTGCTCTGATAACTGAAATAACAGCAGGAGTAAATAAGTTTCAACCTGAAGATGCACACATAAACCTAAATTTCTTTCAAGTAGATTCAGTGGCACTAAAATACCCACCATCTAAGACATAGGATTCTATCTGTGCTATGGTATTGCTGAGTTTGTATGCCAATGCCAATGCTCGATATTGAATAGAAGCAACCACAGTAACAAAGACATTGTCCTGATGGGATGCAATACACAATGGTCAGTCAAATAATCCAGCCATTAATCAGGATACATATAGGTGCAACAGTTTGCAGGAAAAAAAAAAAGACTAAACAAAAATATTGTTAGATATGTCAACACATTCATGATTTTACATTACAACTCTAATATCCTTCTTCAATTTTGCCACTAAAATTCTCTTTATATATATAAAAAAAAAGTAACCATATGATATCTCAAGATAACAAATGTCAAACATTTTTATCCTTCTATTTATTAGATGGAAAGACTAAAATGTCTTGTATTTATAATTTACAGAGTTTAATTTATATTCACCAACAAGGAATCATAAATCATGCTAGGGATTTCAACATCGTCAACCAATCAGAAATCATGTTAGTGATTAGTTTTAAGGTAGTTATTGTAAAATGTTTGACACTCATTTTATGGAGGAGGAATCGGAATGAGTTTTTGGCGATATTTTCTATCAGAACTAGAGTTTCATCTCAATATTTCACGTAATAAAGTTCAACAAAGATTATGAAGTGAAACTTCAATTGTGATTAGGGAACGACACCAAAATACTTGAATTGTGATAGGAGAACAACACCAAAATAAGTGAGAAAGAGCAAGTGAAGAGAGTGGAAAATTTAACGAGCCTTAGTCTTAGTTTCACAGCGAACATCTAGCTGTTTGACACGCAAAGAGCGAGCACCAGCCTTAAAACTGACGAAACAGCATAGAACACAACGGACTTCACAGTAGAAACCACCAGGTTCCCCATCTTCAAGAACATCATCGGAAACTTCCTTGGTTGACTGATCCACTTGCACAGAACCAAACACTTGTCCCATCTTCACAGATCAAAACACCTAAACAAACACCAACATAAGTTTAATGCATCAATACTCAAAAGAATAATAACAAAAACATTGACAAGTGCACTCACCTTGATAATGAGAATTTGATATGGAATATGAGTGTGAATGAAAAGAAAAGGTGGTGAGTGGTGGTATTTATAGGGAGGGAGTTTGGAATTAAGAGGAAAAGAGGAGGAAAGTGAGAGGAAAGTGATAAAGCAGTTTGGCAAGGTTATCAGTTATCAGTTTACAGAATCCAAATGCACCAGTAATGCCGCGTCCTACTGCAAATGGAAGGTGAAGAGTGGATTCATAATGATATTAAATCATCCTTTATTACTTCTGCCTAAAAAATCATAACGTAAGAAATTTTCTTTTATCCATGGAATATTTGATTTTAACTACAATTTATTGAATCATAATTAATTCACTACGTAAAAGGATTTTTTTTTTTTAATTTCACAATTAATAGGGTCATGCATGCATTTTCAAATTTGTAATTAATATTGTCTTTCAAATTTTGAATTTCGGTTAATCTATTACTCTGACCAATTTACTCTTTTCTTTCTATCATATTTATTTCTCTTACATTATTTGATATAGTAAAACTTAGCTTCTACCATTTCTTTCATTTTCTATTTGACTTTTGCCACCATTGTTCCTCCACTTTTTCACATACTCATACCATTTTTTTCCCTTCTAATGATCATTTTACTTTAGCCACTAAGGTATTTTTTTCACAATTGTTTCGCTATTATATTGTATTTTTTATTGGGTTTATTCTTTTGTCTTCTTTAGTGGGCTAAGAAAAGCATTTAACCTTATTCAAATATCAGGTAATTCATTTGATCTCCTTATTGAATTTATTTTGTTTTTTTTTTACCTATTTTTGTGTTGTGTTTTATCTTGATATTTTGCCCTGATTTTTTTACATGCACACCTTTGCCCTTTGTGCCATGTATGGGATTAATAAAAAAATGCCAGGGTGTTCTTTTCATTTTAACCCTTTATATGATGCAAAGCCCTCTATGTGTGTTCTTCCTTTTTTTTATGTATGATTTTTTTATGATCAGGTTATAAAAAGAGAGAAATAGTGAAGATAGTATAAAAAAAGTAAGGTAGATTTTTTACACTTTGTGGGATATAAAAAATTTGACAAGCATAAGGCAGGACACATTGGTGTGTGTTAGGACTAGAGTTTTTAAACTTGATTTTGAATTATTTTGATTTTTAAAATTAATTTTAGTTAAAAATAAGTTTTTTAAGGTAGGTAATTAAGGTTTCAAAATTTTATCCCAATAATATGTCTGCATTAATTTAAAATTCTCACTTTTAAAAAAAGTTATTTTTTTAGAGAAGAAAAATATTCCAATATGAGTGACGTGATTCTCGTGTTAATTTTCAATAGTCTTTATTTTAATTGTCGATATTTTTTTGCATGCAGTTTTTAATGTTTTTAAATTTTCTATTCCTAACCGTAACAATTCGTCCTACCCCCTTTAGTTTCAATTGTTATGAAGTTTAAAGATAAATTATTAATCCAAAAAATTTGTCCATAATTCTCATATGCTTTTTTAGTGTTTTTTACTTTCTATTGATAAATAAAAAGTAGTGCTAATGAAAAGTAAACCTTATGAAATTGTTATATATAATAGTAATTTTTGTTAGTTTAATGTAAAGTAATTCATAGGTATCAATTTTGTAATTTCAAATGCATTGAAACAGTCACTAAAATTCAAAATCAAATTAAAAGGAAAGTAATAAATATATATTCAATTATCATTTATGTACAATTAATAAATATAAAAAATTTAAATTAATAAGTGAATAATTTATCATAAATATTACGTTACTTCTTTTAAATAATAATTATTCTTTCATATCCAAATTATATTTTATCATAAATTTGTAATTATATTTTATCAAGTAAATTGATTTTTAAATAACAATTCATTGAAAGCGAATGTGCATGATTATATTAAGTATATAATAATCATGTTTGTTATGTAAAGCAATATAAAATCTATATGGTCATCTAATTTAAAATCTTTGATATAAAAATTATTTTCGTCGACATTTTTGGACATTTTTTAATTCTAAATGAAAATAATTACTATGTAAATAATTTATTACAATATCTATTTTCGAAAATATATTCAAAGGGAGAATTTAATTCAAATAATATAATTTAAAAATGGAAGAATCATAATTGAATTATTCTTTTTTTCATTTAATCATCCAAGAATATTTATAGTTGATCTTTATTTAATTTAAATCATAATTTTATATGGTCGTCTAATTTAAATTAGTTACGATTGTTTAAAAAAATATTTAATAGGACAATTATTCTAATCAATAATCAATAATTAAATATAAGAATAAGTAAAATATATTTCAAAATATTGCAATTTAACATGAAAATAAAATATTTTTTACATCTATATCTTATCAGTTATAAACAGATTATTATTATTATTATTAGTATTATTATTATTATTATTATTATTATTATTATTATTATTATTATTATTATTATTATTATTATTGTTTTCAAAACTATATATTATAATGATTTTTTACATTGATCATTTTATCAAAAGTTTAAGTGATTCTTTATTTTGCAGTAAAAAAAATCTTTATTTTAAGCCAAGTCTTCAAATCACTTTAAATTTTAAAAGACATAACTCTTGCATGGTATTTGAAATAAATATTTATTTTTTCTTATAGATTCTTAATTATAGAATATTATAAATATACTTAATGATTATTTTTTTATTTTTTATTGAAAGAAATAAAAGTTATACTTTCTTGCATTTTGTAATAGAAATATAAAAATAATAAAATTGTGACATCCAATATAATCAAGAAGAGTGTCAGGGATACTCTCTCTAATACTTTCTTTTAGACACTTTCCCTATGATTGGTTGAAATTTATTGAAAATCATCAATTTTGGTGGATCCCACCACTAAATCAGGAAAGAGAGTCCTTAAATGATATGTGAGACTCACAAAAATTGGTGATTTTTAATAAATTTCAACATCATAGGATAATCCTACAAATTATAGTGATATTTCCTTTGAGACACGTTCAAAGTAGCAAATGTGTTGAATTCCTTGTGCATAACTTGTGTTTAGCATGTTTATGAGTTATGTAACTCTTGAAACATGGCTTAAACTTGGTTCACCTATTTTGGTAAAACATTAATAATGTGCCTAAGTTCAACCTAAAACAAGTTCTAAGTTATAGGTACACTTGTGTTGCATGGTATACTTGAAAATAGGACTATATGTGCTTGTTGAATGCATTGTTCTGCCATGCCCTATTTGATGAAAAATACTAGGAATGATGTCTAAGGTTGTTGTAAGAACCCTTTTATGGCATACAATATTTACTTGTCTATTTCTCAACGAAATTGGTCCCATAGCATTTCAAATTTCGTATGATTTTTAGTGATTTTTCACCATGGTATGTTCTATTTGTTTTTGCTACTGTACAACAACTATAACTATGTGGAATCTTCCATGTTCTGAGCATGGATTGGCTTGCCCTGTATTCTTAGATCAAACTAGACATTCTAATGAAACTAAAAGGAGTTGGAATCACTCCATTTTTACTTTTAGATAATTTACTATGAATTTTCAAAGATGGAATTGGAGATGGACACAAGTGTTGTCAAATCTATTTTGGTTTGTGAGAAGAAGAATGAATTTGAAACATTGATGCTTGCTGTGAAATGTTGAAAAAATTCTTAGATATTCCTTGATGTATTGGAAGAATCCCTATTGAGTTTTAACCCTGACAGATTGTATCGGATTCTGGCAAGTGCACCAATTGAACAAGTAGTAAATGGATAGGTCCAAGTATCGTTTTCCCAAGGGATTTGCGTAATATAGATAGTGTTCACATAGATATTAGCTAGACTAAACTGGTTTTCACAAGAAAGCAGTAAAAACATAAACTTTGGTTGGTTTTGTGAAAGGTTACAGCATATCTAATGCATAACATAAATTAAAAAGACGTTTTTGTGGTTTTAAAGTAAAACACAACAGTAGACAAAGGTTAAAAAAATAGATAAATAAAGATGTTGTAGGGGTTATATCTCACCAAACTCTACCCTCTTCTTGCATTAACGCATGATATATATTCCATTTGCACTTAAATGTTAAAATCAGTCAATAAAAACGTTCTCAGCCCTAATCCCTTAGGTGCAAAGAGTCTTAGATTACTTCCTTAAGCCTTGACCCCTCAATAACTTAACGAAGCAACTAGCTTTAAGTCTAGTGACCACAAGATAACCCATGAACTAAGTTCCATTAATTCCTAGACACAAAGTTCATGAGGTATATTACTTCAGACCTAGACAACAAAAGTGTTTCCCAACAACAATCATGTCCACAGATCATGCAATGTGTGAACAAGCCACAACAAGCTTTAAGAAAAGAAGCAAAATACTAACATTAAACACAAGAATATATATATAAATAATATTAGAAGATACAAGAGAGTTTTGAGAATGGTTACATCTAACCCCTTACAACTAAAGAAATTAGTCACTCATGGGCATGAGCAACTGGAAAATACACATGGAGGGGAAAGAGATGAGGAAGAACACTAAGAACAAGAGAGAGCTTTTCTCTCCAATAAAAATAGTACAAAATGAGCTACAGAGAATGCTCCTGAAAATGTCCCAGACTCCTTCATAAATGAGGGTCAACTCATTGTATACATGTGCAGAGTTTCTTCAAAGTGACATTTCGCTCAGCTTGGAAATTTGGCTTGGTTGATTGGCAGTTTCTGCACTTCAACAGATTGCTACTGCAAAAGACCCTTCACTACTTCCAAAACTTCATAATGCAGCTCCAAAATATGTTCTTCAACTTCAATTTCCGATTCCTACAGAAAGTGGGGCAAAACACTAAGATATAACCATAAAACTAAAAAATTAAAGAAATTCTAACTAAACTACAAAATTAACAAAAATTGAGTAAAACAACACCCCAAATAAGATAAAAAGATAGATAATTTCCTTAAAAACCACTTGAAAAGTAAGTAATAACAGCAACTAACAACTCCCCCAAACTTGGAGTTTTGCTTGTCCTCAAGCAAAAGATAAAACAACAACTAAAAAACTAACTAAACTGAAAATAACTAACATTGAAACAGAAATCATGTACCAAGATCAATCCCATCCTAACAAATCCAAACATGCTTCCATCTAAGAATTGAAAAGGATCAAACCAATGATTCAAATTTCAAACATGGCGCCTTAAACCGAGACCATAACAAGGATGCAAGTACCTAATTTCTCAAGAAATGAACCAAGCATAACAATCAAAATTAGACAAAATCTAAGAATGTTTGATTTTTTTCACTCAAGTGTCTCACTCAAGCACCAATTGATTTAGGTGCTGAAATATCTCACATTCAATACACAATGGAAACCACAAATCAGTTTTGCTTTCCTTCTCAATGCAACGAAATTATGCACATAAATTAAGATCACAAGGACTTGATCAATGTCTGAAATGTGGCTAGGCTTGAAAGGAATTTGATTTTTCTAGATAAACAAAACACCATGAGATAAAGAGAGCAATCAATGCATTTTTTAGATTTTACCCAATCCCTCTTATTCTCTCACAATGACAAAGATACCAAATCCTTACAATTATCAAATTTAAGCTTAAAAACATGCCACTATAATCACAACAAGTATCACAACTTTTATTTATTTTTGCTTTCCTTGATCTTCTTTTTCTTTTCTTTTCTCAGATTTTTTTTTTGCAGAACATAAGATGAACACAGTTGTGACACTTCTTTTAATTCAATGGAAGTGGCCCACAATTGTTCCCAAGTTGTCCTTTACATGAAAAAAATTCCCCCAAACTTATTCTAAACCCAACACATGCAATTGCTCTCCTATCCAATGGTAAGGAAAGTGAATTGTTTTTCATTTAGGCTCTTTGGGTTATAATGACAGAAATTTATTTCAATTAAGGCTCAAAGGGGCTACACAAAAAGGATAACAGTAACAAGGGAAGGCTTTTTGGCTCTAGGATTCACAATCATTAAACAAAATTTGCCTTGATCATTTCTTTATTAACATGCAAAAATCATCACAGGAGAATTGTTCAAAACCAAGTGTGGTGCCAAAGGTGGTACTCATAATCATTTGAGACATCACACAACTCATAGAATAATTTCTCAAACATTCTCAAACCTGTCCTCAAAATCATATCATGCTTGAAACTTTTTCTCAAAAACATACATGCATCTCAGCTATGCTAACGAAACGCACAACCACAAAAATCATTCAAACCACGGATTCGTAAAAGCATTTTTCTTTAAAAAGCACGAGAAGCAAGCTAGGAAAACGCACGATGGGATTTTTCTAAGCCATGAACAACCACAACATAATTAAACTCGCAACCATAGCATAAGTACCAAGTTCAGAAAATGATTAAGCCTTGGCTAACATCACCAAAATAACAACTAAACTAATAGCAAACCCACAAAGTAACTAACCATGCACTAAAATTAAAATACTGAAATTATAAAAGCAGAAAAATAAATTGTCCTAGTAAAATGAGGATTAAACAAACAAATCCCCCATCAAACATCATCATCTTCCTCTGCCTCAGAACTGCCATACTCCTCTTCTTCCTCTTCAGTTCCTTCTTCCTCCATTTCACTTTCCTCCTCTGCCACGGCTTCATCCCCCACAGCAGCTCCTTGGTCTCCAGCCTCAGCAACAGCATCATTTCCAGTAGCAGCACCATTTCCATCAGCAGCATCAGCAGTAGCTGCACCCCCAAAAAAGAGAGGTATGTCCCCAGGCCATGCAGTCATAGCTTCAAACTCAAAAGGGGATGGCCAATGGAGACGTCCATGAGGTCTCGGTGCTGCAAGGGCCATGCTGAAAACAGAAAAGAAACAAAACAAAAAAATAAAACAGGAGACACAAGAAATGAAATAAGTTAGTACCAAAAATAAGAAACAAGAAACAAAAAATAATTTGAAACTCAAGTTACAAAACATAATTGAAACACAACACGTAAGAAAAGAAAAGAAAAACGGAACAATAAATTAACAATAAACTAAAAGGATAACTGAGAATCCATAAACAGCAAAGAGATTTTTGTCACACACATGTGCAGGAACCAGAACATGAACACAGATATGTGCAGGGGATTTGGCTTAGCTTCCACAGGGTAGCTTTGCCAAAACCCACCAATCATGCACTACTCAGATTTTTCAAAAGACGTGGTTCCAACAAGTGTGGGTGACGAATTGAATAAGAAAAACAAAGTGGTCCCAGATTTCAGTTAAGGAAAAACACACGTGAAGACAAAAAGAAAAACAAAAAGAAAAAGAAAAAGACAAAGGGATGCTTTTTACGCAAAACATAGAACTCACAACAGGACCCATGTGCTTCCCGAACAATAGTAGCAGTATACAAAAAATGTTAAACAAAACACAACAGCACAGAGACCCTAAACGTAGTCCAAAACACAGAGAAAATATGAACCTTCGAAGAATATTCAGAAAAACCAGAACTTAAACCATCAGTGGCCCCATAAACAATGAAAAAGACAAGATCCACATAGATTCAACCATTAAAAACAAGAACAAAAACTAAAAGGTTAAAAACAAAAGGAATAAAAGAAGGCTTCCCAAAAGATGAACAGAAAACGCAAAGGGGAAAGGGGAAAAATAATACGTGCCTACACTCAACAGGGAAAGATATCCCAAAACGGCACAAACAAAAGAAAAACGCACAAAGCTTGCACTTTTGCAATAAAAAGAGGTAGAAAAAGACATACCCACTCAACGGAAGCTTTAAAACAGCAAAAAGAAAAGAAGGTTCTAACAAAAGTTTTGACCTTTGTCAATGAAAAGGGAAGAAAACAGAAAATCCAAACACAAAAGGTTAAAACTTTTATAATAAAAATAATAAAATAGCAAGAACAGAAAATTTTTAAACATGCACATACTTCAAAAACTGCAACAAAAATCAAAACGAAAAGGAAAAAAGGAAATGACAGTGCAGAGATGCAAATGCACAGAACCCTATAATCTTTTTCTGAAAAGATATGAGAGTGACAAACAGAAAGGGAAAAAGGGAATGACTGAAGCAACACGCACAAGTGGACAGAGAAGGGTTGTGCTCGAGGTGGAGATGGAGAGTAGGCCGAGAGGGAGGGGTCACAGTCATAGTGCTCCTGGATGAGTTGAGAGAGGACGAAGGCTGTGCTCAGAAGGATGATGGGAATGAAAAAGTAGAAATGAATGGGGAGTAGAAGGGGTGGCAGCCTAGGGAAAGACGTAAAGGTGTGGGGAAAAGGTAGGAAAAAGTGAAAGAAAGAAACTGATTGGTGGAAAGGAGGGGTGAATAGGAAATGTACAGTGACTGTTATAAAGTGAAAGAAAATTCTAAGTGGAGGTGGAGTGATGTGCGACGATGTGATTGGTTGAAATGAGGGGTGAATAGAAAAATGTAACAGTGGTGGTTATAGGGAAACGGGACAGGGAAAGGTAATTGAGACTGAATGGAGACGTTATGGGTAAAGGGAAAAACTCTTGGGAGGTGGGAAATTTTGAAAAAGATCTGAGGGCTTGAAAAAGTAAACAACAGCTTAGCTACGAGGAATGGCTTGGCAAAAAGCATGAATTTGGATAAGGTTCATAAAGTGGTTTTTGGCTTAACCATGGAACGTGGCTTGACTCAACAATGTAGGGAAATTAAATCATTGCTCCAGTGGTTTTGGCTTAGAGCCAGTATTAGTGGCTTGAGCCAAAAGTCACTCGAGAGCATTTTTTTGCACAGATTTGACCAAAATATGAATTATGCATAATTGAGCCTAACTGCTGCAATGTAACAACCAAATGGAACATGTGCAACTACAAAACAATGCTTCTAAATGATCACACCACAAAGAACTAAATAAACAATAACAACACACAAAAATCAAACAAAGATCAAACACATGAGTTCTAGATGATCAAAACACATAACTAACTAAATCCAACAATTCAAAATGCAGAATGCAGAAGTAAAAGGGCAAGAAAACTGGGTTGCCTCCCAGGTAGCGCTCTTTTAATGTCATTAGCTTGACATTTGATGACCTCAAGGGTTACTTAGATGTAGAATTGTGGTCAGCTTCTCAATTTCACCCCCCAAATAAGGCTTTAATCTCTGACCATTAACTATCCAATTTCTTCCTGTTGAAGGATCCTCCAAAATAACAGCACCATGAGTCTTCACCTCCTTAATGATGAAAGGGCCAGACCATTTGGACTTAAGCTTGCCTGGAAATAATTTCAGCCTTGAATTGAACAATAGAACCTTTTGATTAGGCTGAAAGTCTTGAAATATAGAGAAATACACTAGAAGGGGGGTTGAATAGTGTATTTATAATTTCTTTAGAAAACTTTAACTAATGTGAAGATAGTATATCTTAAGTTTTACCAGAACTTAAGTAAAACAGAAGATTATGCTATCGTCCAGCAGTTTAAAATCAACAGTCCAATGAAACTGCTTTTTCTTGCTTTTTGTTAGAACACGCGTAAAGGATAATCGTATATAAAATGTGTGAAGAATCACTTTCGTAGTATGTTGAAGAGATAGTTTAATAGATATGCAAGTAAGCTAGAAAGCGAGAGAATAGAACACTTAGTTTTATACTGGTTCACTCAACTAAGCTACGTCCAGTTCTCCTTCAAAAACTTTTGAAGGGTTCTACTAATCAAGATCTGATTACTCTCAAGTATTCTAACCTTGCCACTTCTGGCTACAAGTATTCTCTAGGCCACTCCTGGCACACCCTTAATCTCCCCTTGAGATTAAACACAAACCCAAGTATTCTTTAACACTAAGCCACTCCTGGCTTTCCAAACAGAATTGTTTGAGTATAGAAAGTAAGACTTAACTCTCACAGAGAGGATATTACAGTAAGTACGAATATACAGAATCGCTTAGCAAAGCTAAGAAGAATGCTCTTTTTGCTTAAGTATAGATCGTCCAGTCGTTTTGACAGAGATTCAGCTCTTTATAAATTTTCCGTCAGTCTGATATGTGAGCTCATTCCTCTATATATAGGTAGCTTTGTTGAAAGGTATCCGTTGAGGGATCTGTTCCTTTTCCAAGAGCAGTTCTTTCCGTAGCATATGACCGTTGTCACGTTTTGACTTAGGGTGGAGAGATAGAAGTGACAGCCGTACTTGTAGCGCCTCTCCTACTTGTACTTTTTCTGCAGAGAGAAGCTTCTTCTTTTCCTGTTCAGTACTATTCAAAAAATCAAATAGAATGGCATGTTAAAATATGAGAGAGTGATCGTTGCCTTATATTGAATCAACATTGAAAACGTATTTCCTTATAATATTATTTTAAGATAGAAACTACAGAGAGGGTTATTTAATCGTTGGACGCTTGCTCTCACAGGAGCATTGGACGCTGCCTGTAGAATTCTTACAAAACACATTTGGACGCTTTTCTTATTAAAAACATAAAGTCCAGGTTTGAGAGATACAATACCATTGCGGAATTGGACGACGTAAATCCTATAACACTCAAACTAGATCATTAGATACTTCAAAATTTATCCTTTAGTTGTTATCATCAAAATCGAAATTTGAGGGGTTGGACATCGTCCACGGTCTTAGAACCTAACAATCTCCCCCTTTTTGATGATGACAAATAATGGTAAATTTTGATGTTAACAGACACATAATCATATAAGAATACAATGAATCAAGTCAGAGATGATTATGTTATGCCAGTGTATAAAAGTGAAATGAAGTACTCCCCCTGAGTTCAACATTTCTTATGCATCTGATAACAGAGAAATATAAAAGGCAAGTATATATCATGTATAACAGATATCATAGTGAAAAACATATCAAGGATATGGATGCAGAATTTATGAAATAAACACCTCATGTTTTGATAAAGAAGCCAGTATTTTTATATACAGAGTGTTTAGCTATTTACTCTTATGACATCAAAATTCCAATTTCTCCCCCTTTGTCATTAACAAAAAGGTTTGAAAGATGGAAAAATGATTGGGCCATCATGGTCACCTTATGGCTGTGGAGGTGGTTCTTGTGGTGGTGGTGGTTGTTCTGGTGGTGCTTGTATTGGTGGTGCTGGTTGGGGAGGTTGTGGTTGGACGGGTGGAACTGCATGAGCAACTTGTCCAAGCAAGGTGGCTGCTGTATTTTGAATCTGGTTCACAAGCGTCTGGGAGAGACTCATGAACTGTTCAGTGATGGCATTCTGCAGCATCATATGATGTTGATCAGCCTCAGCATGTTGCCTTTGCTAAAAAGCTTGAAGAGCTGCTTCGGTCTCCAGCTGTTGTTGCCTCAGAGCCTGTTGCACTATCTCGTGAACACGATCTTCTGAGACTCCTTGAGGTTCAGCAAATCGCAAGGGATGGATGCCCCTTGGACTTGAAGATCCGGTGGGAACCAGTTGTCGTGTGCCCGAATGTGCTTCAGTAGATGCATCAACAATGGGGAAGCTGGTGATATCTTTAGCAATAGGCTTTGCTGCAGTTGCTCCATCTGCTTGGATGCTTCAACAACGAGCTCTCTATCATCCTCGGACTTGCCAGATTGGACGGTAGGTTCTTCATGTGACGTGACAAAGTGTTCCACGTCCACTGGTACAGATGAGTCCAGGTCAAGATGAGCTAGCACCTTTGTTACTTTGGCCGATGCTTCATCCAGCTCTGCCTGTGTAGCTTTTGACTTAGCAACCGTATCTTCCTTTTCTATGGTTGCGATCTCAGCTTCCTCAATAGCCAGCTGCTCTAGACGAGCTTGTTCTGCTGCTGTGGCTTCTTCTGCTTTGTACTCCTCATGCAGAGTTTGGAGTTCCTCCACAAACTCTGTGCGATCCAGTGTTCGAAGATCAAACACTTTGTTGCTTCTGATTTTTGGCAATGTCTTCATTAGCTCCAGATAATCATCTGAATCTTTCAGAAAGCAGGCAAAGGTGTCTGAGAAGTGGTGAGTCTTTACTGGACGCAGCACCTCTATACCATGAGGGGGATGAACAAAGTCATCCTTGGAGCTGCCTGAGGATGAGGCTTGCTGGGAATCGTTCCATAAGATCTGGCACCAAAAGATAATGGAATCAAAGGTTTCGAGTGAACGCGTAATCTTACCAGTCTTGTCAAATAGATGACCCCAGGTGTGAGAGGATTTTTGTAGGGTTTCAACTTTCTCTTCCCTGCTGGGCATCTCAATGCCGTAGAACTTGTAGCCTTTCTTGCGACCAGCATCATATAAAGGTAGTCTAGGACATACCCTATCTGGTACAAACTTTATTTCTGTTGCGCGGCTTATGTGAAGGTTTGGTGGGTAGGCGATGGCTTGATTTGGTATATACATTTGTTGCAGAAGTTTTCCAAGTTCATCATAGTCGCCTGGCTGGAAGTTTAGCACTGGGGTACCAGCTGGTAGAGGCAGGAACTTTGTGATTGGAGTCCAGATTTGAACATCCTTGACCCACCCTGCATTTGGACGCTGCTTCGTTATGGAAGGGTCCAGACTTTCTTTAATGGCCAACTGCAACTCTGCAGCCAGTTCAATATCCTTGTTAACAGAGGACTTCTTGGACGGTGCCTTCATCTTTCTTGGAGCCTTCCCTTTCTGCTCCACAACCGTCTTTGTGAATCGAGAGGCAACTTCCACCTCTGGTTTCTGCAGATCTTGTGCTGCTGGACGCACTCTTTGCTGAGTTCCAGTTGGACAGGAGTAAGGATAAGGCATGCGTATCAAGTGTGGGTACACTTCTCTCGTCCAATTGGGCAGAGGGTTGCTGATGATCATTCCTTTTGGCATAGCAGAATAAGCAGCTGAAAAAACTTGAGCGCAAACATACCTCGTCCACTCTGGTGCTGAGGCAGTAGTAAAATGCCGCTTCAAAGGCTCTTGTAGAGGCCTCTGGATCACATCACCTTCTTTACAGAAATTTTGGTTATTTCGTGTAAGGAATGCAACCGGGAAACGTTCTCTGTCTTTTTCTTCTTTGGTTTTCTGCTTGGGGGGTATAGTCCATGGGGACCATGTATCCCTCCATGCATCCCTTGGACGCACAAACTTGGACAGGTCCAAGCGAAGAGGTGGATGCTGGGTTGTTGATGTGGATGGAGCACTGGGTGTTGTTGGTAGTAGGGTGCTGGTGGATATGTTGTCGGTGTCTTGAGAGGAAGTTGGTAGAACTGCAATTCTCTTTGGCCTTGCTGCCTGAGTCTTTACTCGTCATGGCACGTTAGTAGGAAAGGGAAGTGTTTTAGCAGGTTGTGTCTTCTGCTTCTTTTGCTGAGGACCCTCTGTCTCCTCTGCCTTCTTCATGATTTGACCAATTGGGATCTGGTCATCATCATCAGAGTCGTCCAGTAGTTGAAGCTTCTATACCTTTTGCTTTTCTGGGGCAAGCTTTACTGGTGCTACTCTTGGACGCTGCTCTGCTTGAGCAGGTTTGGACGTATCAGTCCTTGGACGCTTCCCTGCTGGGGACTGAGCAGTGGATATGTCAGCATGTCTTTTCTTGGTTCTTATTTCCTTTTCAGCGTCTTCCTCATGCTTCTGAGACATTTGTCGTGTGATCTTTCTGCCCTTCTGTTCCTCCATCAGCCTTTTGATCTTTTTGCCAATTCCAAGAAGATCAATCTCTTCTTCATCATTATTGGAGATGATCTTGCTCTGTTCATGTCGTTGCTTGTTGATGGTGTCCTCGTCCAGGTCCCTTAAGACCTTGGCTGTTAGCTTGATCTTCATAGGTTTTATGTTGGACTCACCAAACAGCTGTTGTGTTGCTACCATTGGCCCTTTCTTCACAATAGCTTCATAAACTTCTTCTTCCAGTTCATCAAAGAAGCGTTGATAGACCTTCTGGTCCCAGAAGATCTTGTTCATCAGGGCGGGGTAGAAAATGTCATCATTGCCACCCACAGGCTTCATCATTCTCACGATATTGACGTAAATGATGTGAGGGAGATTGAAGGGAATGCCTTCCATAAGATGGAATATCACAAACTTGTGTAAGTCTATGACTGAGTCCTTAGACCCAGCTTTGTGTAGGATACTCTTGTTGCATACCTACTGCCAGATTTTTGCTTCCTCACATAGGTTCCTGTACTCAATCTTTATTGACTCAATGGATTTGGTCTTGCAAAGCACGGTCGCAACGTGATTGCCGTACTGCTTGGCCCAGTCTGTTCTGTACTGGTTATGCTCCCTGATGCAACCAGTTACCTTTGCTATGGTCTCGATGGACAGTGTCACCTCTCATCCAAGAATCGTGGCCACGAGCTCCCTTGAGCTCTGAAACTTGGCATTTCTCCAGAACATTCTGATCAACTCAGGGAATATTTTCTGGTTTTCATTGAAGTAGCCTCTGATTCCACACTTTAGAAGGCTCTCGTTCAAGTTCAGTCCCAGCTTCTCAAGCTTTTCGATGTCGAAGAAGTGCTCAATGTGCACTGTAGCAGCTCCTTGGCATACAACTGTGGTTTCAGGGTAGGTGAGGATGTCGGGTTCCGAGTTGCTTGAGTTTGCAGAGTTTGCCATGCTAGAAAAGTTTGGATTTTTAGGTTTTCTGAGAAGGTTTGGTTTCTGAGAGAGAGAGTGTGTGTGTGTGTGTTTAGGGTGATGATATTCTCATAGAAGATTGATATGGTGGTGTTTTTCTGTGATGAATTGATAAGAGTATATTTGGGCTTTGTTTGGAGGATATGAAACGGTTTTGGGCTTTTTGAATATTTGAAAAGTAACTGACGCCATAAAACCCGCCATGATGAGACGTGCGAAGAATGTGGGTAACTGTGTACCGTTACTGACATTTTGGTGACTCAGCATAGAGTATTAGCTCATACTTACTCTTAAAACGATCCGTTTTGATTATTTGAATCAAAAGAAAAGACTAAGATAAAAAAGACATCGTCCACATATTGGACTTAAGTGAAATATATGTAATGCATGTGCATGACTCTAGTGTTCCTTGGACGACATGTCCTTTAGACGCTATGGTTTTATTGGACGCATCATGTAGATGTTAATCATTCCTTTACAGAGTCCATGCCAAGTTTGTCCCTCAGAAGGATTAACTTGTCTTCAGTAAGGGGTTTGGTGAATATATCAGCAAGCTGATTATCTGTGGTTACAAAGTGTAATTCCACAGTACCCTTTTGAACATGGTCTCTTATAAAGTGATGTTTAATCTCTATATGTTTGGCCCTTGAATGCAATATGGGATTTTTAGAAAGATTTATGGTTTACTATCACAGAAGATAGGAATGTTACTCTCATATATGTTGTAGTCCTCAAGTTGATGTTTGATCCACAAGATTTGAGAACAGCATTTTGCAGCTGAAATATACTCTGCTTCAACAGTGGACAGAGTAATAGTTCCTTGCTTCTTGCATGTCCAGGAGACTAGATTACCACCGATGAAGTGACACCCTCCACTGGTGCTTTTTCTTTCAATTCGATCTCCAGCATAATCAGCATCACAATATCCTATTAGCCTGAAATCTTTCTGCCTTTTGAAATATAACCCAAGGTTAGTGGTTCCAGCAAGATATCAAAAGATTCTTTTAACAGCAGTTAAGTGAACTTTCCTTGGGTCAAATTGAAATCTGCCACATAAGCATACGTTGAACATGGTGTCAGGTCTGGACGCTGTGAGGTATAGGAGTGATCCTATCATACCTCTGTATAGAGTATTATCTACTTTCTTTGAGTTGTCGTCCAGTCCAAGTACTGTTGTTGGATGCATAGGAGTTTTCATTGGTTTTGCATCGTCCAACTTGTACTTCTTTAGTAGCTCTTTGACATACTTAGTCTGATGTATATATATTCCCTTTTCAGTTTTTTTGATTTGGAGTCCAAGGAAGAATTTCAGCTCACCCATCATGCTCATCTCGAACTCTGTTTGCATTAATTTGGCAAAATCTTCACAGCGAGACTCATTAGTGGCACCAAATATGATATCACCAACATATATTTGTGCAATAATAAAATCAGAAGAGTAGTCTTTGCGAAATAACGTAGTGTCTACTTTTCCTCTTGAAAAACCATTTTCTGACAGAAATGTGCTGAGTTTTTCATACCAAGCTCTAGGGGCTTGTTTCAACCCATATAATGCTTTGTTAAGTTTAAAAACATGGTTTGGAAAATCATCACTTTCAAATCCTGGGGGTTGTTCCACATAGACTTCTTCCTTTATGAGTCCATTGAGGAATGCACTTTTTACGTCCATTTGATATAGCTTCATATTGCTATGAGCTGCAAATGACAGTAGAATGTGGATTGCCTCCAGACGTGCAACGGGAGCATAAGTTTCAGTATAATCTATACCTTCTTGTTGTGAGTAACCTTTTGCTACCAACCTTGCTTTGTTTCTCACAACATTACCTGCTTCGTCCAACTTGTTTCTGAACACCCACTTTGCTCCTACAGCTTCTTTGTCGTTGGGGAGTTCTACTAGCTTCCAAACATTGTTCTTTTGAAATTGGTCAAGTTCTTCTTGCATTGCTTTGACCCAGCCTTCATCTTCTAAGGCATCGTCCACAGTCTTAGGTTCTATTTGAGATATGAATGCTGCGTGACCTTGCTGTCATTGTAGTGAAGATCTGGTTTTGACTCTGTCTTTTGGATCCCCAATGATTTGCTCCTGTGGATGATGTTTCTTCATTTTCCAGTTACGTCCATTTGGTTCTCTTTGTTCTGCGACTGGAACGTCCAGTCGTGCATTTGACTCTTCAACTGAGACATCATGGTTGGACGAATCTGATGACTTACTTGCATCATCCAATCTGAGATCTGCAAATTATTTGTCCAGCTCTGATAATTCCTTATCAGGCTTGTTGTCATTAAACTTCACATGGATAGCTTCTTCAACAACTAAGGTTCTAGAGTTATAAACTCTGTATGCCTTTGAAGTTTCAGAATATCCAAGCAGTATTCCTTCATCACACTTGGAATCAAATTTTCCCAGGTTATCCTTAGTGTTCAGAATGAAACATTGACATCCAAATGGATGGAAGTAGGATATGTTGGGTCTTCTACCCTTCCACAATTCATATGGAGTCTTTTTCAATATCGGCCTTATATAGATTCTATTTTGTAAATAGCAGGCAGTATTCACTGCTTCAGCCCAGAAGTGTTTAGGGGTTGAATTATCATTCAACATGGTTCTGGCCATCTCCTGGAGTGACCTGTTTTTTCTCTCAACTACACCATTCTGTTGTGGTGTTCTAGGTGTTGAGAAGTTGTGAAGGATATCATTATCCTCACAGAACCTTTGAAAACTTTCATTTTCGAATTCACCCCCGTGATCACTTCTGATAGAAGTAATGCATACTCCTTTTTCATTTTGAACTCTTTTGCAGAGATTATAAAAGGCCTTAAAGGACTCATCTTTGTGGGATAGGAATAAGACCCATGTCCATCTAGTATAGTCGTCCACTATAACTAATCCATATCTTTTACCACTTACCGAGGCTGTTCTTGTGGGTCCAAACAGATCAATATGTAACAGCTCAAGAGGTCTAGAAGTGGAAACAATGTTTTTACTTTGAAAAGAACTTTTCACTTGTTTCCCTTTCTGACAAGCTTCACAAAGAAGATCATCTTTATATGACATACTTGGTAGTCCTCTTACGAGGTTGTGCCTGTTCAGCTTTGAGATTAACCTCAAGCTTGCATGACCAAGTCTTTTATGCCATAACCAATGATTTTCTTGTACAGAAACTAGGCATGATACATTTTGACTTGATAGTTCCCCAAGTTTAATCTTATACAGATTGCCTTGCCTCTTTGCGGTAAAGAGAAGGGACCCATCAGAGTTTTTGACTGTACATTCACCTTTGTTAAAGGCAACACCATATCCACTGTCACATAATTGGCTTATGCTAAGTAGATTATGTTTAAGACCTTTAACATAAAGAACTTTATCAATACAAGGATAGGGTGGTATACTAATCTTACCTACGCCAGCTATCATCCCTTTCTGATTCCCTCCAAAAGTGACTGTCCCACCAGTCTTGGGTAGGAGGCTTTGGAACATACACCTTTCTCCTGTCATGTGATGTGAGCACCCACTGTCCAGGTACCATGATTGGAGTTTCTTTCCTGCTGTTAAGCATGTCTACAACAGGAACAATTTTATCCTTAGGTACCCAGATTGACTTGGGTCCTTTTTTGTTAGCTTGAAGGGCATTGAATGCTCCCTTCTTAGGCAGGTGTCTGCATTTGGACGTTATATGTCCAGGTTTCCCACAGAAGTAGCAAACATCTGTTTCCTCATCATGAATATATTTCTTTCCCTTATATCCATGTCCTGACCTGTCATTTGGTCTCTTACAACCTTCATATTTTAAAAGTTTTTTGAGGTTGTCAGAGCCCTTGACAAAGTTTGACAGATCCTTCTTTAGGCTGTCAATTTCTTCATGAAGTTTTACAACATCATGTGGTTGACCTCTTAAGGAAGTATCTACTTCAGCTTTCAGAAGCTTCTCAACTAGCCTTTTGTTTTCTGCGTTGAGATTTCGAATCTCTATGGAAAGATTTCTTTCTCTAGCCCTTGAATCCTCATAGGATTTATAGGCTTGAGCAGCATCATTCCAGAGAGTTCGCCTCTCCATATTTGTAATTTCATTTTGCCTTAAGAGCTCTGTAAAATTTTTCTGTAAATCCTCCTTTTCACTTTCCAGTTGTCTAACACTTTTTTCTAAAGCTTCTTTTTCTTTTGAAAGTGATTTGGATGATTTCTTTAAAGTTCTATAGGCCTTTGACAAAATAGAAGAGTTTGAAAGTAGTTCATGATAAGCTTCTTGAATTGAATCTATGTCATTAAAATCTACCTCATCTTCTTCTTCTGGTTCAGAAGAATCAGTTAAGGTATCTGCCATCAGACATATGTGTGCTTCCTCTTCTTCTCCATCGTCCGATGATGAGTCATCATCCAGGTCTTCCCATGTGGACATCAGAACTTTCTTGCCCTTTCCTTTGCTGAAGATTTTCTTCTTCTTGTCCTTGCTTTTGTCGAGATCTGGGCATTCTGATTTGAAGTGTCCTGGTTTTTTGCATTCGTAGCATACAATTGGACTCTTCTCCTTCTTTTCTTTGAAGTCTTTCCTCTTTAGGTTTCTCCATCTGGATCCACCTTTCTTCTTCCACATAGCATGTATCCTTTTGGATATAAAGGATAGTTCATCATTCTCGTCTGAGTCATCATCTTCATATTGTTCGTCTGATGATGTTTCAGCTTACATGGCTTTGGACGATGATGCTTTCCTTGGCTTCTGGACGCTGAGCGCCAGAGACTTATTTTTTTTACCATCACTATCTTGATGAAGTTCTAGTTCATGCACCTTGAGAGTTCCCACAAGTTCTTCTAGGGACATATCGTCCAGTTCCTTTTTTGTTCTCAAGGCTATAACCTGTGGTCTCCATTTCCTAGGCAAACTTCTTAGAATTTTGTCAATATGTTCATAGTTATTGTAATCTTTACCATGTGCTCTAAGTTCATTTAGTATGGTTTGAAACCGTCCAAACATACTTTGTATGTCCTCATTTTCTTCCATACTAAACAACTCATATTGACGAGTAAGGAGACTAAGTTTGTTACGTTTTACCTGAGTGGAACCCTCATATGTTAATGCAAGAGTGTCCCACATTTGTTTTGCGCTTTTGAGACTGTGCACCTTGTTGTATTCTTGTTCGCTTAGTGCACACATGATGATGTTTCTGGCTCTGGAGTTGAGATAAAATCTTTGTTTTTGCTCTTCCGTCCATCTAGCCTTTGAGATTTCGTTGAGGCTCGCATCAAGTGGAATATAGTCGCCCATCTCCACAACTTCCCACATGTCAATATGGCTAGATTCAAAGAATGCTATCATTCTTTGTTTCCAGTAATCATATTTGACACCCTTGAAGAGTGGTGGTCTGTTCACAGCTTGTCCTTCGTTTTCCATCTTTCTCAGGATCTTTCCTCTGTACTACTAAGTACTCAACCCAAGAGGTCGAGCTCTGATGCCAACTGAAATATAGAGAAATACACTAGAAGGGGGGGTTGAATAGTGTATTTATAATTTCTTTAGAAAACTTTAACTAATGTGAAGATAGTATATCTTAAGTTTTACCAGAACTTAAGTAAAACAGAAGATTATGCTATCGTCCAGCAGTTTAAAATCAACAGTCCAATGAAACTGCTTTTTCTTGCTTTTCGTTAGAACACACGTAAAGGATAATCGTATATAAAATGTGTGAAGAATCACTTTCGTAGTATGTTGAAGAGATAGTTTAATAGATATGCAAGTAAGTTAGAAAGCGAGAGAATAGAACACTTAGTTTTATACTGGTTCACTCAACTAAGCTACGTCCAGTTCTCCTTCAAAAACTTTTGAAGGGTTCTACTAATCAAGATCTGATTACTCTCAAGTATTCTAACCTTGCCACTTCTGGCTACAAGTATTCTCTAGGCCACTCCTGGCACACCCTTAATCTCTCCTTGAGATTAAACACAAACCCAAGTATTCTTTAACACTAAGCCACTCCTGGCTTTCCAAACAGAATTGTTTGAGTATAGAAAGTAAGACTTAACTCTCACAGAGAGGATATTACAGTAAGTACGAATATACAGAATCGCTTAGCAAAGCTAAGAAGAATGCTCTTTTTGCTTAAGTATAGATCGTCCAGTCGTTTTGACAGAGATTCAGCTCTTTATAAATTTTCCGTCAGTCTGATATGTGAGCTCATTCCTCTATATATAGGTAGCTTTGTTGAAAGGTATCCATTGAGGGATCTGTTCCTTTTCCAAGAGCGGTTCTTTCCGTAGCATATGACCATTGTCACGTTTTGACTTAGGGTGGAGAGATAGAAGTGACAGCCGTACTTGTAGCGCCTCTCCTACGTGTACTTTTTCTGCAGAGAGAAGCTTCTTTTTTTCCTGTTCAGTACTATTCGAAAAATCAAATAGAATGGCATGTTAAAATATGAGAGAGTGATCGTTGCCTTATATTGAATCAACATTGAAAACGTATTTCCTTATAATATTATTTTAAGATAGAAACTACAGAGAGGGTTATTTAATCGTTGGACGCTTGCTCTCACAGGAGCATTGGACGCTGCCTGTAGAATTCTTACAAAACACATTTGGACGCTTTTCTTATTAAAAACATAAAGTCCAGGTTTGAGAGATACAATACCATTGCGGAATTGGACGACGTAAATCCTATAACACTCAAACTAGATCATTAGATACTTCAAAATTTATCCTTTAGTTGTTATCATCAAAACCGAAATTTGAGGGGTTGGACATCGTCCAAGGTCTTAGAACCTAACAAGTCTCTCTTCACAAGCTTTTTGTCAAATAGGCCTTGACTTTCTGTTTGTAGTGCCTTGAAGAATCATATGCATTGAGTCTCATCTCCTCTAGCTCATGAAGTTGGATCTTCCTCTTCTCACCAGCCAAGGACTGATCAAAATTAAGGAACTTAAGAGCCCAATAAGCTTTGTGCTCCAATTCCATAGGAAGATGACAAGCTTTGCCATAAATCATTTGGAATGGAGATAGGCCAATTGGAGTCTTGAATGCATTCCTATATGCCCATAAAGCATCATCAAGCTTTACAACCCAATCCTTTCTAGAAGAAGCAACTGTCTTCTCAAGGATCCTCTTAATTTCTCTATTTGAATCCTCAGCTTGACCATTGGTTTGAGGATGGTAGGGAGAAGCTACTTTGTGCTTGACTCCATAATGCTCCAACACTTTCTTCAATTGTGCATTGCAAAAATGGGATCCTCCATCACTAATTAGAACTCTAGGAACACCAAACCGAGAGAAGATATTCTTCTTGAGAAATTTAATGACTATTTTGGAATTGCTTTTGGGGTAAGCAACAGCTTCTACCCACTTTGAAACATAATCTACAGCCACCAAAATATATTCATTGGAAAAGGATGAAGGTAAGGGGCTAACAAAGTCTATACCCCAGTAATCAAAGACCTCCACTTCAAGAATGTTTTGAAGTGGCAACTCATTCCTTTTTGATATCCCTCCGGTTCTTTGGCATTTATCATAGCTTTGCACATGATTATGAGCATCTTTGAAAATTGTAGGCCAAAAGAATCTAGATTGGAGGACCTTTGCAGCAGTCCTCTCTCCATTGTAGTGACCTCCATAAGGTGAATTGTGGCAATGCCATAGAATGTTCCTTGCTTCCTCCTTATCAACACACCTTCTAAGTAAATTCTTAGCTCCAATTTTGAATAAATGAGGATCATCCCACACATAGAAACGAGAATCCTTGAAAAATTTCTTCTTTTGGTGCCAATTCATGTCTGCTGGAATGATTCCACCAGCCTTGTAGTTTGCCACCACAAACCATGGCCTTTCTTGCACCACAAGCAATTTCTCACTAGGAAACTCTTCAAGAATTTCTTTCTTAAGAGTGGTCACCTCATCATTCACAAGCCGTGACAAGTGATCAGCTACTTGGTTCTCACTTCCTTTCTTGTCCTTAATTTCAAGATCAAATTCTTGCAGCAACAAAACCCATCTAATGAGTCTAGGCTTGGAATCAGGGTTGGACAACAAGTATTTAATTGCAACATGATCAGTGTACACAACTACTTTGTAACCAATTAAGTAAGAACAAAATTTTTCCAAAGCATACACTATTGCTAGCAACTCTTTTTCAGTTGTTGCATAATTCACTTGGTGTTTATTGAGCACCTTGCTAGCATAATGAATGGGATGAAAAATTTTATTCTTTCTTTGGCCTAGGATAGCCCCTACTGCATAATCACTAGCATCACACATGAGTTCAAAATCAATTTTCCAATTAGGTGCGGTGAGTATAGGAGTAGAAACTAAAGTAGAGTTCAAGAAATTAAAAGCATTTAAACATTCATCATCAAAATTAAATGGTGCATCTTTATTCAGCAAATTGCACAATGGTTTGGAAATTTTGGAGAAATCTTTGATGAAGCGTCTATAGAATCCAGCATGTCCAAGGAAGCTTCGAACTCCTTTCACATTTGTTGCTGGTGGAAGCTTTTCAATGACCTCTACTTTGGCTTTGTCAACTTCAATTCCTCTTGATGAAATTTTGTGGCCAAGAACAATTCCTTTGGTCACCATAAAATGGCATTTTTCCCAATTAAGGATGAGATTTGTCTCAGCACACCTCTTCAAAATAGTTTCCAAGTTGGACAAGCATAATTCAAATGAACCACCAAAAACAGAAAAGTCATCCATGAAGACTTCTATGCATTTCTCCACCAAATCCGAGAAGATAGCTAGCATACACCTTTGGAAAGTGGCAGGTGCATTGCATAGCCCAAATGGCATCTTCCTATATGGAAAGACTCCAAAAGGACAGGTGAAGGCTGTCTTCTCTTGGTCTTTAGGATCCACAGCAATTTGATTATAGTCAAAGTAACCATCCAAGAAGCAATAGAAAGCTTGACCAGCTAGCCTCTCCAACATTTGATCCATGAAAGGAAGGGGAAAATGATCCTTCCTTGTTGCTTTGTTGAGCTTTCTATAGTCTATGCACATTCTCCATTCCATGACAGTTCTTGTAGGAATCAACTCATTTTTCTCATTGCGGATAACTGTCATGCCACCCTTTTTAGGCACAACTTGCACAGGGCTCGCCCATGCACTATCGAAAATAGGGTAGATCAATCCAGCTACCAAAAGCTTTAAGACTTCCTTTCTCACTTCTTCCTTCATCACAGGATTGAGTCTTCTTTGAGGTTGAGCCACAGGTTTGAAATCATCTTCCATGAAGATCCTATGCATGCAATAAGAAGGACTTATCCCTTTGAGATCAGAGATAGAGCATCAAATGACTCCTTTGTTAGCTTTCAAAACCTCAATTAATTTTTCCTCCTCTGTGGTAGATAAGGAATTACTAATGATGATTGGTTTGCCACCATTTTCTTCAAGGAACACATACTTCAAATGTGGAGGCAGCACCTTCAATTCGGGTTTGGTTTCCTCCACCTTCTCATCTTTCTTCAAATCTTCAACAATTTCTTCATTTGGAGGAATTTCCTTCAAAGTATCAAGGCTCTTCAAGCATTCCTCAATTTCCTTCTCTTCCTCCTCATTGAGTAACTCAAATGCATCAATTAAAGCTTTCTCAAGAGGAGTGGAACTAGGCAATTGCTTTTTAGAGGTGGTGTAGATTTCATCAAGAATATCCACTCTGAAGCATGATTTATCTTCACTAGGGTGCTGCATTGCTTCAAACACATTAAAAGTGACTTCTTCATCTTGCACCCTCATCTTGAATTTGCCATCACTAACATCAATCAAGGCACGGGCTGTCATCATAAATGGTCTCCCCAAAATGAGAGGAACTTCAGCATCATCTTCCATATCCATAATTACAAAGTCAGGTGGGAATATAAATTTATCCACCTTCACTAGCAAATCTTCAACAACTCCATATGGAAGCTTAATGGTACGGTCAGCTAGTTGAAGTGTCATCCTTGTAGGCTTAATTTCTACATCCCCCACCTTGCTAAGCATGGACAGCGGCATAAGATTGATGCTTGCTCCCAAATCCAGCAAAGCTTTTCCAATGGACAGATTTCCAATGGTACAAGGAATGGTAAAGCTACCAGGATCTTTGTACTTGAAAGGCAATGGATTTTGAATTATAGCACTGCATCCAGCTTCTAATTCAATTATATCTTTCTCAATGTACTTTTTTCTCTTGGTAAGGAGTTCCTTCATGAACTTGGCATAAGTTGGAATTTGCTCAAGTGCATCCGAGAAAGGTAGATTGATTTGCAATCTCTTGAAGGTGTCTAAGAAATGTGCAAATTGCCTTTCTCTATCCTTCCTTGTTGGCACATGAGGGTAAGGCAACCCCTATGGAGGAACAAAATTTGACTCCTTTTTCTTCTTCTCTTCTATCACCCTCTGGTGTTTAGTCATTTTTGGCTTAGCCTCCTCACTGATTAAACTTTTTTCTACATTTTTCTCACTGTTTTTCTCTTCCTCACTCAATTCTTTTTCACTCAGCTCATTTTTGTCTTCCTCGTCATCTTTTACATCCTCCACAACTACCTCTTGCTCACTTTTCTCTCTACACAAATCTCCCATAATTGTACCTCTCCTTGTAGTGATAGCCTTATATTGCTCCTTAGGATTTGCTTGAGTGTTGGCTATAAATGCTCCACTTTTAAGTTCTGCCAAATCCTTAGCAAATTGTCCCATTTGCACTTCAATATTCTTTATAGAAGAATCCGTGTTTTGTTGGTTGGTCATACATACTTGCATGAATTGATTGAGAGTGTCCTCCAACTTAGAAACACGGTCTTGATGAAGAGGTTGGTATTGTTGTTGATGACTTTGGTAAGGAGGTCTGTTTGAAGGATCAACTTCTTGCTTCCAACCAGCATTGTTGTTCCTCCAACCTTGATTGAAGTATTGAGAATAAGGATTGCTTTGCCGGTTTTGATTTCCCATATAATTGATTTCTTCTTAGGAACCGGTGGCATGATGCATTGGCCACTTGAATGACCACCTCCACAAAGTTCATAGCAAAGAACTTGTTGAGTGTTGGACTAAGTAGCTTGTAAGCCTTGGAGTTGTTGAGGCATCTTAGCAAGTTGCTTAGTAAATGCATCAAGCTGTTGCGTGAGAAGCTTATTTTGAGCTAGGAGGGCATCTTGAGAATTCAAATCAAGAACTCCTCTCCTCTGTACTTGCACAGGAGTTCTGTCATGCTGCACCTCATAGTCATTAGAGGCCATATTTTCAATAATTTCCTTTGCCTCATCTAGTGTTTTGTATATGATTTTGCTTCCAGTTGAAGCATCAAGCATAAGCTTTGTTTGAGGTCTAAGTCCAACTAAGAAAGTGTTGATTTGAGCTGTCTTATTGAAACCATGAGCTGAACATTTCCTTAACAGGCCATTGAATCTCTCCCATGCTTCACACAAGGTATCATCTGCTCCTTGAGTGAAAGTAGAGATAATTGTCTTCCTTTGGTTGATCTTGGATTGAGGAAAGAAACGGTTCAAAAATTTGTCAACCAGCTCGTCCCAAGTCAAGGGAGTGTTAGGAGGAATGGCTCTGTACCAATCATTTGCCTTTCCATCAAGAGAGAAAGGAAAAAGACTGATCCAGATATAATCATCATTAACTTGATGTAGCTTCACTGTGTTGCATATATCAATAAAAGTAGTCAAATGAGCATAAGGGTCTTCATGGTCAAGACCATGGAACTTGTTTTGCTGAATCAAGTGGATGAGAGATGCTTTCATTTCAACATTATGAGCCTGCACCTCTGGTCTAGCAATGGTGTTGAAGAATCTCGGCCCTGTGTTGGCACAATAATCGTTCAAAGTACGCCTTGGTTGATTCACTTCTCCGTCATCTGCCATAATGAATTCTTTTTCTTCAGGAATGGACGTCAAAGACAGATCTGGTGAAACAGGAGGAAATGGTTCTTGGCTAGCAAGTCTTTCTAGAGGCTTCCTTTTCCTTGTCCAACTGTTGGTTTGTCTGGTTGTCCACTCAATCTCCGGGTCGTAATACAAAGGATCAGTTGAACTCCTTGTGTGCATAAACAAAGAAAAAGAAAACAGAAGACTAGAATAGAAAGTTAGCCCAAGAAAACAACCACAACAGAAATAAAAACACAAAGAATAAAAGAATATAGAATATAGCCTAGGATAATATGAAAGTGAAATAGCCTAATATTGAGACGCAAATCCCCGGAAACGGCGCCAGAAACTTGGTATCGGATTTTGGCAAGTGCACCAATCGAGCAAGTAGTAAATGGATAAGTCCAAGTATCATTTTCCCAAGGGATTTGCGTAATATAGGCAGTGTTCACGTAGATATTAGCTAGACTAAACTGGTTTTCACAAGAAAGCAGTAAAAACATAAACTTTGGTTGGTTTTGTGAAAGGTTACGGTAGATCTAATGCAGAACAGAAATTAAAAAGATGTTTTTGTGGTTTTAAAGTAAAACACAGCAGTAGATAGAGGTTAAAAAAATAGATAAATAAAGATGTTGCAGGGGTTAGATCTCACTAAACTCTACCCTCTTCTTGCATTAACGCATGATATATATTCCATTTGCATTTAAATGTTAAAATCAATCAATAAAAATGTTCTCAGCCCTAATCCCTTAGGTGCAGAGAGTCTTAGATTACTTCCCTAAGCCTTGATCCCTTAACAACTTAATGAAGCAACTAGCTTTAAGTCTAGTGACCACAAGATAACCCATGAACTAAGTTCCATTCCTAGACACAAAGTTCATGAGGTATATTGCTTCAGATATAGACAACAAAAGTGTTTCCCAACAACAATCATGTCCATGGATCATGCTATGGGTGATCGAGCCACAATAAGCTTTAAGAAAAGAAGCAAAATACTAACATTAAACATGAATAGGTAGAATATATATAAATAATATCAGAAGATACAGGAGAGTTTTGAGAATGGTTACATCTAACCCCTTACAACTAAAGAAATCAGTCACTCATGGGCATGAGCAACTTGAAAATACACATGGAGGGGAAGGAGATGAGGAAGAACACTAAGAACAAGAGAGAGCGTTTCTCTCCAATAAAAATAGTACAAAATGAGCTACAAAGAATGCTCCTGAAAATGTCCCAGACTCCTTCATAAATGAGGGTCGGCTCTTTATATACATGTGCAGAATTTCTTCAAACTGACATTTCGCTCAACCTGGAAATTTGGCTTGGTTGATTGGCAATTCCTACACTTCAACAGATTGCTACTACAAAAGACCCTTCACTGCTTCCAAAACTTCATAATGTAGCTCCAAAATGTGTTCTTCAACTTCAATTTCCAATTCCTACAAAAAGTGGGACAAAACACTAAGATATAACCATAAAACTAGAAAATTAAAAAAATTCTAACTATACTACAAAATTAACAGAAATTGAGTAAAACAACACCCCAAATAAGAGAAAAAGATAGATAATTGCCTTAAAAACCACTTGAAAAGTGAGTAATAACAGCAACTAAGATAAGTTTTCTTATTTTGAGAATTTCCCCACCCTAAGTGCATGTTTAAAGTTTAAAAGATGTTTTAGTCACAAGTATGTTGTTTTTGTTCAAGTCCTAGCTTTCAAGACTAGTAACCTAATTTCTTGTGTTTCTATATGTAGTGACAGTGTAGAATAGTACACATTCTTTTAATTACAAATCATCATGTATGGTAAGTTTGTTGACTTTTACAATGACTATCTTAAAAGTTATTCCAACAATAATTTCTAATAGGTTCAAAAAAATACCTTTTCGTTAACAATTTTATAATCAAAATCCCTAACAAGTTAAAGAGTATTTTTGTAGTAAACATGGATTAGCCCTTAGCTCCACTCATGGTTAACACTCTTCCTTCTTAAAATTCTTATTTTGATGCCTTTGCGGCCCAACGTTCTTGCTATTTTGAATCCTCGCTTGACAATTCTCTTAAAAAAAAACCCTTCATTTGTTTACTAGAGTTGCAAACTCTCAAATCTCCTGATGTTCTATAGCCTCTTTAATCTCAAGTCTCAAGCCATTCTTAAACTTGACACACTTTGACTCCTCATTTGGGTTCTATTGATAAGGTGGGTAGGAAAGCGGCAACTCTTCAAACTTCGCGGTGTATTCGCCAATAGACATATAGAGTTTAAAACATAGTGTGTGATATGAAGCAGTCTAACTAGTTTGAAATGAAAACTAAAATAACTCATTTAGTAAGATAACTTTTTGGAAAGAAAATATATATAGTACGACTCCTGTGAGAACACTTTTTTATGCGAGAACATGAAAACAACTAATAACAACCATTAGATCAAGTTTAAAAATAATAGACGGTTAGGATTAAAATATTTAAAAATTCAAATTAAAATCTAATATAACAATCAAATCTCTAAAAGATAACCCAATAAAAATCAAATCTATAAAAGATCTCAAGTATTACTTTCTTTTCTTTTCTCAATTAACCAATCACCATCACTACCATGACTGCCGCTGCCACTGCCATGATTGCCGCCGCCGCCACCACCACCACCATCGACATGACCATTGTCGTGCGCCACCACCACCACCGCACTCAACGGTAATGGTGGCGGCAACGACGATGGCCGACCATGGCGGTTAAGGTGGTGGCAATCATGGTAGTGGCGGCGATGAGTTAACGATAATCCTGAAGAAAGAGTGACATGATATTTGAGATATTTTAGGATGTGATAATTGAGATCTTTTATAGATTTGATTTTTGTTTGTGAATCTTTTAGAGATTTGATGGTTATATTTGATTTTAATTTGAATTTTTAAATATTTTATTCTCAATCGTCTATTATTTTTAATCTTGATCTTATGGTTATTATTAATTGTTCTCATATTCTCACCTAATAAAGTGTTCTCACAAAAGTCGTACTATATATATATATATATATATATATATATATATATATAAAGAAGGGACCTACTTACTCCAAGAATAAATATATGAGACTTACTCTTCATCCAAAACATTCATTTTCCCGAAATCTAATGGTTAAGGTTAATTACTCATTACAACCATTAGATTTCAAGAAAATGAATGTTGAGGATAAAGAGTAAGTCTCTTATACTTACTCTTGGAGTAAGTGAATCCCTCCTCAGATATATATATATATATATATATATATATATATATATATATGAGGAGGGATCAAATTACACCAGTGTAACTCTAAAAGAGTTACACCATTTTAATAACTTGATATATAATGAATTTTTTATCGATTCAACCATTGAATTATATCTACATATTATCAAGATTGTTTGTGTCAAAATTAAACAACAATAAGAAGGTAATCAAATGATCCATATTTTAGTATATTTTGAAAAGTTTATATTACGTCAATTTTAATCTATATGAATGAGGTAGCAAATAATTTTGGATTAATTTGAAATTTTGTATACATGATCTATGTGAAAAGAACTTTCAATCCAATGGTGGGTTTTAAGAAAACATCATCCAGTTGAAAGTTATTGAGTGGTGTAATAGTTGTTTAAGTTACACCGGTGTAATTTGATCCCTCTCTCTCTCTCTCTCTCTCTCTCTCTCTATATATATATATATATATATATATATATATATATCTTAGGAACTTTTAAACATATAGAAACACAAGAAATTAGGTTACTAGTCTTGAAAGCTAGGACTTGAACAAAAACAACATACTTGTGACTAAAACATCTTTTAAACTTTAAACATGCACTTAGGGTGGGGAAATTCTAAAAATAAGAAAACTTATCTGTCGGGGTTAAAACTCAATAGGGACTCTTCCAATACATCAAGGAATATCTAAGAATTTTTTCAACATTTTACAGCAAGCATCAATGCTTCAAATTCATTCTTCTTCTCACAAACCAAAATAGATTTGACAACACTTTGTGTCCATCTCCAATCCCATCTTTGAAAATTCATAGTAAATTATCTAAAAGTAAAAATGGAGTGATTCCAACTCCTTTTACTTTCATTAGAATGTCTAGTTTGATCTAAGAATACAAGGCAAGCCAATCCATGCTCAGAACATGGAAGATTCCACACAATTATAGTTGTTGTACAGTAACAAAAACAAATAGAACATACCATGGTGAAAAATCACTAAAAATCATACGAAATTTGAAATGCTATGGGACCAATTTCATTGAGAAATAGACAAGTAAATATTTTATTCCATAAAAGGGTTCTTACAACAACCTTAGACATCATTCCTAGTAATTTTCATGAAATAGGGCATGGCAGAACAATGCATTCAACAAGCACATATAGTCCCATTTTCAAGTATATATACCATGCAACACAAGTGTACCTATGACTTAGAACTTGTTTTAGGTTGAACTTCGGCACATTATTAATGTTTTACCAAAACAGGTGAACCAAGTTTAAGCCGTGTTTCAAGAGTTACATAACTCATAAACATGCTAAACACAAGTTATGCACAAGGAATTCAACACATTTGCTACTTTGAACGTGTCTCAAAGGAAATATCACTATAATTTGTAGGATTATCCAAACTCGTGTTTTTCTATGTTGGGGGATAAAATGGGAAGTTGGAAAACCATTTAAATTTTTTTTTTCTTTTCTTACTTACCTAACCACTTTAATTTATCCCAATATTAGTAAATCTTATCTTTATTCATGAATAACATTTTTAATAGTTATTTTTGAATGAAAATAATTTTAGTAATTATTTTTTAATGAGAATATTTTTAAGAGTTATTTTATTTTTATTAAGTTACATGTTTTATTGATATTAATAAATTAAATATTTGTTTCTTTATATAGGATAATAGATAGTATATCTTTTTTATAAAACTAATATAATATAAAGAAAGAAAGTTTTTGTGCACTTTTTCCCTTAAAAAAATAAGTCATTTTTAGTTATTTTATTATTTATTTATTTAATTTAATGAATCATATTAATTAGTGAGGTATTTAATAGGAAATGAGTTTTAAATACACATTTATTACTCCCTCTGGTCCAAAATGAGTTTTTTTTTACACAGACCAAGAAAAGCTATTAAATAGATGAAAGAGAGAAGTAATTTTAGAAAACTAACCTTATTATTATTGCATTGAAAAACTAAAGTGACACTTATTAGGGGTATTAGTGGAAAAAAGTAATTAATATTACATTGAAAAGCTAAATGTGACACTCATTTTGGGACAAATTTTTTTTCTAAATGCGACACTAATTTTGGACGGAGGAAGTATTAGGTATTGGAAAAAGGATAATATATTTTAATGGTATCATTATTTAAATTCATGAATTCATTCATTGGTTAGTATACATCCATTCATTATATTCATCAATTTTATTTTTTTAAAGGGTGTTGGGCACTGGTTAACAAAATTCAAAGAATTTTTTTTATTGAAAATCATATGAAAATGCATTTAAAAATTATAGTGGAACACAATTTTATGCATCATAATAAAAAAAATTCCCTTTTACTTCCTTATCAAATTTTTAAAAAAATAAAATAAAAAAGCTAAATGTGTTAACTATTGCTTCATTAATATGTAATAATTTGTCGATGAATTAATCTCATAAGTTCTAGATGTAAAAATACCTTGCTCTCAAAAAAAAAAAAATACAATAAAATTTGATAGTGTTTCAAAAATTGTTAATATATAATTATCGCTAATATTATATATATATATTATGCATCTTGTATAATAAAAAAAATTATTTATATTGGCAAAATATTTGCAGCCAATAATTAAATAAAGATAATAGATAGATGATTTTTTTTAACAATTAATTAGTACATCATTAAGAGTTATTACAATATAAGATGTAATTTATTAAAATTATTATTCTTATTATAATGGGAGATATACATCTTTGATATTATTATTATTATTATTATTATTATTATTATTATTATTATTATTATTTCTCAAATTTTAATGTAATATAAATGACTAAAAATAAATACTTAATTATATAAATGTATTTTAATAAATTTAACAAAAAAAATGATATATTACTTTTTATGATACATTATCTTTTATTGTACTTTAACAATAATCAATTATTCATTTATTCTTTATTTTTAAGTATATAAATAAACCATTTTAGAAATCCACAGCCAGTCTTTTAACTCTCCACCTGCACTGTAAGTTTGTTCTTCCAATAGAACCCATTGCTTAACAAAAAAATAAAAATGAGATTTACATGAATGAACGATGGATAATATGTATCTAAATAGAGAGTCTAAATTAATAAGCACACTCATCAAGTTATTAGTTATTACCACACGCAAATTTTATTTTTGAGCATTTATCATGAGACTAACAATGTTAACAGAGAACAATCCTGATTCCAGGGCAATGTCTTCTCAATTTCTCGCAGTGCAAACTCGTCAACAAACTATACGTAATTAAACAACCACAAAACCACAAATAAAGCAATTTTACCCACTATCATTACTATTAGCAAAACAATTTTATTTGCTTTCAATGTATTATTCACAAACTGAACAAAGACGGAACTAGATAGAAAGACACTGAACATGGGATTGCAAATGTATCTAAAAGTTGTGGTGTGGTCAAGAAGATAAGGGTGGGTTCACTTAGATAACCTAAGCAAACCTTTATTATGCAGAATATTGAATTGAAGAAAAGCAAGAGCAACAAAAAGACTTAAAGAATAGCAACTAAGTTGTACCCTATACACATAGTTGTGAAGCTAAACCAACTAGAGGTATGACATGTAAGTCTTCAAGACTTTGTTGCATTTCCTTGGAGAAGACCATCCCTAATTTGTGAAGCAACATCATGTACAGCACCAGGTCCATGTGGAATGAAAACAGCATTGGATTTTGAGGATGCACCAATATCCTTCATTGTGTCAAAATATTGAGTCATGAGAACCATGTCCATGATATCCTTTGATGTTGTCCCTGGAACATTCTCAGAGAAAGCCAACACACTGTCCCTCAGGCCATCTACTATGGCTTGGCGCTGACGAGCAACTCCAAGGCCTGCTAGGTACTTTGATTCTGCATCCCCTTCTGCTCTCTTTATCTGCAATATCTTCTCTGCTTCCGCTTTCTCATTTGTAGCCACCCTCAATCTTGCAGCTATTTGTGATGGTAAAAGAACAATGCAAAGGGTGATCAGGAAAAGATAAAAACATGCTTCAAACAAAAGTGTCTATAAGTATATGCAAGGTTTGTGCATTTAGTTTAAGGTGGCACCAACAAGTATAAGTAATTGTTCAGGATAATGGTGCTAATGACATCAGGAATTTGGGAAGTATTCTATAATGAAAAATGATTCACTATTCAGACTTGTTAACTGCATGAAATGCCAAGGCTTTTGTCTAATGTTTATATATCTATAAGGTCCAACTCCTTTCTAAGGTAATATAGCTTTAGTTATATAATAATGTCAGGGAATCCAAAAACACTCTAATCAAAACCTCTCGGCTTGGAAATCTCCAGACACCACACTAAACTAACATCTGTTTGTTTGCATGCTTGAAAAGGGAATATGAGTAACTCTTAACTGAAGCAAGCACATGAACATGTAGAAAACATATATACCAGCATTAATCTCATTCATGGCTTTCTTGACACGCTCATCTGGCTCAATATCCACAATAAGAGTCTGAACTATCTCGTAACCATAAGCTGACATAGCCTAGAAAGTAAAAGCAAACAGATTATTAAGGATAGGTCCTACCCCATTCTTAATTTAAAATAAAATAAAAAGGGGATATATACCTTTTCAAGTTCCTCCTCCACTGCTTTTGCAATTTCGTTCTTCTGCTCAAAAGCAGCATCTAGTTCCATCTTTGGAACACTTGCTCTGATAACTGAAATTGCAACAGGAGTAAATAAGTTTCAATCTGAAGATGCACATATAAACCTACAAGCACTAAAATACTGACCATCAAAGACATAGGATTGTATCTGTGCTCTGGTATTGGTGAGTTTGTAGTAAGCATCTGCTGCCTTTTCTGCCAATGCTCGATATTGAATAGAAGCAACCACAGTAACAAAGACATTGTCCTGATGGGATGCATTACACAATGGTCAGTCAAATAATCCAGCCATTAATCAGGATACATTGTAGAGCAAAAAAAAATGACCAAACAAAAATATTGTTAGATTTTCAACACATCAATGATTTTACATTACAACTCTAATATCCTTCTTCATGCCAAGTGCAGTTGGACTGGCCACCAACCTTGTTCTGACAGTAAACTTCAATTCTAGGCCACTTGCATAGAGAGACATTAATGGTATGACACGAACATTATATGTTTCTATATTACATATCTAACCATATGTGTTTTTGGCATTATTTTCCTATCAGAACAAGAGTTTCACCTCGATATCTCACGTAATAAAGATCAACATAGATTACAAAAGTAAAATTTCAATTGTGATTAGAGAACAACACCAAAATACTTCAATTGTGATAGGAAAACAACACCAAAATAAGTGAGAAAGTGCAAGTGAGAGTGGAAGAAAGAACCTTTGTCTTAGTTTCACAGCGAACATCTAGCTGTTTGACACGCAGAGAAAGAGCACCAGCCACACGCCTGCCGAAACACCATGGAACACAGTGGCAGCCAGGATCAAGAACATCATCGTACTTCCCGAAAACTTCCTTGATGGCCACACTTGACTGATCCACTTGCACGCAACCAAAGACTTGTCCCATCTTCACTAAAACCACAACAGATCAAAACACCTAAACAAACACCAACATAAATATAATGCATATATCAATTGTATTCTCCTCAACTCAATACTCAAAAGAATAGTAACAAAAACATGATAGTGCACTCACCTTGATAATGAAAATTTGATATGGAATGAGTGTGAGAATGAAAAGAAAACGTGGTGAGTGGTGGTATTTATAGGGAGGGAGTTTGGAATTAAGAGGAAAAGAGGAGGAAAGTGATAAAGCAGTTTGGCAAGGTTATCAGTTATCAGTTTACAGAATCCAAATGCACCAGTAATGCCCCGTCCTACTGCAAATGGAAGGTGAAGAGTGGATTCATAATTAATGATATTCAATCATCCTTTATTACTTCTGCCTAAAAAATCATAACGTAAGAAATTTTCTTTTATCCAAGGATGATTTGATTTTAACTACAATTTATTGAATCATAATTAATTCACTACGTAAAAGGAATTTTTTTTTTTTAATTTCACAATTAATAGGGTCATGCATTCTCAAATTTGTAATTAATAAGTGAATAATTTATCATAAATATTACGTTACTTCTTTTAAATAATAATTATTCTTTCATATCCAAATTATATTTTATCAAGTAAATTGATTTTTAAATAACAATTCATTGAAAGCGAATGTGCATGATTATATTAAGTATATAATAATCATGTTTGTTATGTAAAGCAATATAAAATCTATATGGTCATCTAATTTAAAATCTTTGATATAAAAATTATTTTCATCGACATTTTTGGACATTTTTTAATTCTAAATGAAAATAATTACTATGTAAATAATTTATTACAACATCTATTTTCGAAAATATATTCAAAAGGAGAATTTAATTCAAATAATATAATTTAAAAATCGAACAATCATAATTGAATTATTCTTTTTTTCATTTAATCATCCAAGAATATTTATAGTTGATCTTTATTTTATTTAAATCATAATTTTATATGGTCGTCTAATTTAAATTAGTTACGATTGTTTAAAAAATTGTTTAATAGGACAATTATTCTAATCAATAATCGATAATTAAATATAAGAATAAGTAAAATATTTTTCAAAATATTGCAATTTAACATGAAAATAAAATATTTTTTACATCTATATCTTATCAGTTATAACCAGATTATTATTATTATTATTATTATTATTATTATTATTATTATTATTTTCAAAACTATATATTATAATGATTTTTTACATTGATCATTTTATCAAAAGTTTAAGTAATTCTTTATTTTGCAGTAAAAAAATCTTTATTTTAAGCCGAGTCTTCAAATCACTTTAAATTTTAAAAGACATAACTCTTGCATGGTATTTGAAATAAATATTTATTTTTTATCTTATAGATTCTTAACTATAGAATATTATAAATATACTTAATGATTATTTTTTTATTTTTTATTGAAAGAAATAAAAGTTATACTTTCTTGCATTTTGTAATAGAAAGATAAAAATAATAAAATGGTTACATCCAATATAATCAAGAGGAGTGCCAGCAATACTCTCTCTAACACTCTCTTTTAGACATTTTCCTTGAAATTTATTGAAAATCATCAATTTTGATGGATCTCACCACTAAATCAGGAAAGAGAATCCTTAAATGATATGCGAAACTCGCGAAACTCACAAAAATGGGTGCTTTTTAATAAATTTCAACATCATAACCAACCATAGGTAGGGGTGGACCCAAGATGCAACAATAGGGGGGCCAAAATGAAATAAATATGTAAGCATTAAAATTTATATGAAATATTTATATATTTTATAAAATAATTTAAAAATATATAATAGAAAATACATTTACATGGAAGATATTAAACGTATTTTTAAAGACCCAAGATTACAAATGATAATAACCAATTACATATATCACCGAGAACTTTAATGAATTTATAATAAAATTTGGTATTTATGTTAATCATATATTTTTTATGAAAATCCTATTAATTATATTATAAAAATCTACTAAATTCAAATAAATTATGTTACTAAATTATCTTTTATGACAATAGTAGCTAACAACCATATTGAAGAATAATCTACTTTTAGAAAATTGGAAAAAAGAAGAAAAATATTTATTATGACAAAGGCTATAACTTTGAAAGCAAATTATGGCAAACTTTTGGTGCAACTCGATATCTAATTTACTTTCCAAAAATTTACATAGCACACGAGAGAATAATATAGGAAAATAGTGATAGAAAAATAGAATGTTTGTTTATGTGTTTAAAAATTTAAGTTGTCAATCTTATATATAGTGTTTGTAACTTTGATCCATTGACAAAGATTAATAAAATCATTTGATTACAAACTATAATTATTCATAACTATTAAAATAATAATAATAACATATTATAAAAGAAAAACCATTTGAAAGAAAAATAAATGATACTAAAATATTTTATTTCGAAAAGACAAAAATATAATTATCTCTACAATAAATATTACAAAAGAATAGAATATTTTACTAAAATGTAAAAATGATAAATAATAACAATTAAATTCCCTAAACAAAACAAAATAATTATCTAACGTTAATTTTTTTTAACATTACTTAATATTAAAAAACAAAATTGAAAAAGGGCAAGGGGGCAAACATATCTCAAATGCTACTATTTTATCCAACCAAATAAGTAAAAGAAAATATTTCATTCCATTAAAAGAAAGATTCATTCTCTTTATTTCTTCACTTCACCCAGAGACTTGGGGGCAATACCGCAATAGGGCAAGAGGTTTCGCAGAAACTATAGCAAATGACGTTGCACGACACCGTGAGGCGGTGGCGGAGTATCGTTAGAAACTTCTTCAACACGAGGATTTGAGGATTCTCGGGTTCGTTTCTTAATCTCACTTTGCATTCAACGCACTCGTGCCTTTTCATTCCCCTGTGAATCGTGATACTGATAATGTCTTCAACTCGGTCTTGTTTTCATTTCTCCTACTTTTTTTTAATTCCTATTGATTAGGATTTTGCTATGAATTTTGATGAGTTTAGCTTTGAAACACGAATTGCGGTTAAAGAGAATTTGATTAGGGTTTCACTTCCTCACCGTAATGCGAGCGCTTCCGCGCGAAGTACGTTTTAGCACTTTATTCTTTTCAGATGTTAATTTGATGCATATGATGTTCCTGTTCTTGTTGTGCTATCTGATTTGGTTTCTTTGTGAAAATCATCTGCTAGTTTTTCATTCGTGATGGTCAAATTTCAATATGATCTATTGTGAGTTGACAGGTTCATCCAGTAGTTTGCAATCAGATCCCTAACTTTGATTCTTTCACCATCCACTCATTCCTTTTCCATAATTTCTCAATTGGATTCTTCATCTCCTATTTCTTCTAAATTTTATTTCTTTTTCCTAATCTGAATCTGACTTGAAACATTGAAGCTATCTCTTAGGATGAACTCTTAGCTACTACGGAATCCTTGGCATTTCAAAGAATGATTCTCAAGGTAATTTGAACAAGACTTACAAGAAAGCTGCCATGAAGAATCACAATGAGGTTTTGGTAATGCTGATTCTGGCCCTGAGGTCGTACACTCACAAAGACATGGTTGAGCTTAAATGTCACAGGAGCAAAGTGTGTCTGCATCACCTGCTAAGGACTTGTTTGGAAGCCAGAGCAACACTTGCTTAACCAGGTGCATCTGTTACTCTAAATGAACCTAATGCTTTTTCAGCCCTTACTTAAAAAACCAAGTGCAAATTACTTGTTTGTTCCTTAATTAGCGGTGATTGGTGTTTTCTTCTTTCAGGTGAGTTTACTCTTTGTGCTTTTCTAAATGGTCGTTGCCAAATTAATCGCTGAAAATGTCTTTCAGCTGAAAATGTTGCAAGATTAATCACTGCCAAATCTGTGGCTATTGCAGATGCTGCTCTGGCAGGAATCCAGGCATTTGAGTTGTCTAAAATAAGTTGACTTTTGACAACTGTAATTTTTGAAATAGATACAGCACTGATCGTGATTGGGAAGTCAGACTAAAATAATTATTATTAGGAAATAAAGTTTTGAAAACTGTCTAATATAATTATAAAGTTTTGAGCTTATGTGGTCGTTGAAGAAATAGATGTTATTATTCAGGAAAGGAGATGTTCCCTTGCCACATAAATTTAATCTGGTTTTTTCTTCTTTATCTAGTGCTACATCACGAGGTATCCTAAACAGAGCTATTGAAGCAGAGGACATAAAGTAGGGAGATTTCTTGAGCCTGGTAATTTGACATATTGTCCTTTTTGTTTCATTGGCTTACGGATTATTTATCATTTTCCTTCTGTAACTTCCATCTGGACCACATCATTTGCTAGTTCAGTACTTCTATGTAGTATTATTATTGGAAACTAACACATTTTATTTTGGTTAGCTTTCTTGGTGTTTATGATTTATCCCTCCTGCTATATAGTCATACAATGTAGGAACCTGACACAATTTTCATATTTTGCATCTTTTCACCTCAAGTTGAAGCACTCAAAGTATCAGTCTAATTGTATTTAACAAACTACACATTTTGGTTGTGATAACAGTTAGTGGTGCAGTTTTCGGTGATTCTGTCTAAATACTGATGCTCATTCAAAGGTTGTTTCCCTAACTTTTGGGCAAAAGAGTGCTAAGGATTCTGTTAAGCGAGCGAGAGGCTGAGGAAAGGCCACAGAAACAGTGGCTTCATGAGCAGGAGCAAATTCAAAGTGAGTCTATTGACTCTTTTATATTAGTTTCTATTGTATTTTAACTTCCTTTGACAAAATGGATAATAAAGGGTTAGTTTCTTTGAGGACTGAGCTCGCTTTGCATAGGTACGTTTTTCACAATGAAGCCTTTTTTGTGGATTTTTTAAGGGATAGTTTCTTTGATTTCTTTCATTTATTTATGCAAATGTGTTATTTTAAATTTCAGGGCTGCCAGAGATAAACAGGTTATGGATTATTAGAGGCTTTTGACGAAGGAAAGCCAGAAAAGTGAGACTCTTGATTCTTTTTCTGGTTCTTCAAATTAAATTTAAATACTTGTTAAATAATTGTAGTACACATGTAGTTTTTCTTTTTTTTAAAGTTCCTGATGCATGCAGGTATTAATAATAATAAAGTACTTGTTGAAAAATAGTACTTCTTACAGGGTCTTAACATCTTGTGCAGATTTCTTTATTTTCTTTTCACTGGTTTTGTTCATCTTTTCCCTCTTTTAAGTATTTATGCCCATGAAGTTATTTTGATTGGTTTAAAAAGTAATGCAAGATGTTGATCCTTGATGTTTAGTCTGCAGTTATTTGTTCCTTTAATTTTTATCCAAGGGGGAAGTAGGTTAGGGATTACCTATATCTAGTGTAATTGTAAAAAACTATCTAATGTTCCAATTCCTCCCCCAGCAAATTTAAAAAAAAATTATGGATGCATTTTCTGGCGGTTATTAGCTGCCAGTAAATGCTACATCAAAACTCATTCAGAATGCATTTACTGGCGGCTTTTAGCTGCCAATAAATGTTGAGGATTTTCTGACGGCTTATTCAGAATCAATACCAGCGGCTATTTAAAATCCGTCAAAAGCTGTTTGTGACGCGCGTACTCCTGACGGCTAATTTAGCCGTCAGAATTGCCATTTGTGGCGGTTTTTAACTGCCAGAAATTGCAATTTTAGCCGTCACAAATCACCACTTTTTTTGTAGTGATAGACTAATTAAAATAGGAGGTTAGTACTTAGTAGTTAACAAAATTTTCATTATTAAATTTGACTTGTTTAAACAACATTAGTTGTTCTGCAAAAAAAAAAACAAAAAAAAATAAAAAACAAAAACAATAACATTAGTTGCAGTTTACTATATAAATAACAATCGAAATTGGGTTATTAATTATTAAATTTTTTAATTTCCATGATTGTGTATGATGGAATTGACCAAGACTCAAGAAAGCAATCTCATTTAAACAATGGTTGAGGACTGAAAGCTGAATATATTATTAAAATAATCAAGCTAAAAGCGTAGAAAGATCCATGACAATAATGGATTTATTATTTTATCTATTAAAGAAAATTAAGGTGTTACAACGGTAGACTAAAAAAAAATAGATAGAAAAAACAATCACGCTGATAGTTCTCCTACCAACTTAATTTGGAGAGCGTCGTGCAGTGCAAAACCTTACCACCTTAATTATGAACTCCACAAGTAACATTAAGACAACGGTCGCTCCAGACACAAACAAAGGGGCTGGCATTTTAACTGAGCCACACTTAAATCCAGACACTTCATCTGTTAACGCTGCAATGTGATATACTACAGAAAGTGTCAGCAATGCATTTGAGCACGCAAAAATAGGCGATGAAGGGGTGAGTCTTGCAATGTAAATGGAGTTAAGGAAAAGCTCAGAAGTCCATATTATGATTGGGAGAAACTTGGAATATGCTTGCCCAAAAGATAAACGCAGTTCTTCTGAGCCATTATCAAACTGTGACTCTTTTATATTAGTATATCACAGTTTGATAATGGCTCAGAAGAACTGCGTTTATCTTTTGGGCAAGCATATTCCAAGTTTCTCCCAATCATAATATGGACTTCTGAGCTTTTCCTTAACTCCATTTACATTGCAAGACTCACCCCTTCATTGCCTATTTTTGCGTGCTCAAATGCATTGCTGACACTTTCTGTAGTATATCACATTGCAGCGTTAACAGATGAAATGTCTGGATTTAAGTGTGGCTCAGTTAAAATGCCAGCCCCTTTGTTTGTGTCCGGAGCGGCCGTTGTCTTAATGTTACTTGTGGAGTTCATAATTAAGGTGGTAAGGTTTTGCACTGCACGATGCTCTCCAAATTAAGTTGATAGGAGAACTATCAGCGTGATTGTTCTTTCTAACTATTTTTTTTCAGTCTACCGTTGTAACACCTCAATTTTCTTTAATAGATAAAATAATAAATCCATTGTTGCCATGGATATCAGTTTATCCCAACCGTCCAATCAGTTTGAAGGATAATGTACTCTAAGAAGCTAAAAGCGTAGAAAGCTTTAGCTTGAGGGGGAGTGTTGGAAGTTATGACTCCTCGACTCTTCCTCTGCTTGTTTCAAGTCCTATCGTGCTGATATCTGAGTCCCTAATGTCCTTGCATTACTTGTCTTGGGTTTCAGTCTACTCTCTCGCAACATCTGAGTTTGAAGAAGAATATTTAGTTTTTGGTGTCGTACTCTACGCATTGGAGAGTCCTCTACCTTGGAGTTGTTTTCATTTTTTTTATGATATAATAGATATTTAGGAGATTTGATAGCCTATATCTAGGAAAGTAGGAAACTTTTTATCTTTCATTATCTTGTAGGATTATATCTCTAAGATTTAGATTAGATTTGATTAATCTTTTCCTTTTTATTTTCTTATCTTGTATCTATATATATTCATACACTCTTTGAGTCAATAATGGAAAATTCACAAATTTTCAGTTCTGTCCTTTAATCTTAACAGTTACATAAACAGTAAATAAACCATAGTCAAAGAGTATAGTGTGCAACCATAAAACTAATTATGTTTCCAGAAATTACATGAATTAAAAAGTCCTCCAGCAAAAAAGGTTCATCAAGAAGATGGGAAACAGTAACTAGGATTACAAAGAAATCCTTAATAGCATGAAACTTGCATTAAAAGCATAATAATGAAACCAGGATTTAAATCACACATTAGAAAAATATAAAAAGACAATCTCATTAATATAATAAAGAAAGCTTTTTTACAATTACATTAGATAAAAGTTGTAACACCCTAAGGATATTACCGTAACTACGCTTAATATTTCTACAGACCCAAAAATTAAAAACATTTACACAACCATCTCATGCGGAAGCTAACATATAAACATATAAATTACAACTTGATTTAATAATTACAACTTATTTCTTGTAACATTTACATCATACAACATATAAGAAAATTACATAGAAATATAAAATAACTAAGCTACATCTTCTATGACGAGGCTCCATGCTTCAAATACACGAGCCATCACCTGTTTCCTGAAAGGAGGGAACTTAAAGGGGTGAGACATAAGGTCTCAGTAAGTGCTCTAAGACTCTACGGCTGGGTTAAACCCTTCTACCCAAACAATTCATCTATTAGTCTTTATGAATTTACCCTCTCCGAGCCTCTATCAAACTCTATTATTTCTATAGTTAGTCTACATCCATCGATCATAAACACTTTCCTATAACACATCTCTCATGCTCACTCTACTACGTTGGTTCACCATCATCAGTATCTTAGTATTTATTCTTTAACTAGCAAGTTACTTCCATTACTCCCTCTCACGTTAACTTCACTTTCCATACTTGTATTCTACTATCTAACACTTTATTTGCATCAGTCTATTTCTTAATAGCAAAATACATCATGACCTATACTCACATAGTGTCGTTCTAGGTACATCTCTCTCTATGTCCATAAAGAGTCACATCCTATCCTATTCCATTACAAGTCTAGATATATATACATTCACAACATATTATGATTATGGATAGAATCATTCACACATCACATAAGTACAACTTAAGGTATACATGACATCCACTTCATAAACAACACAAGTCAGACAAAACTTACAATAATGCACGTATGCAATGTGATGTTCCATTCTCTTTTCTCATATGCATGTGGTACCAGTAAAATACTCTTGTGAAAGTAGCCTGAGAGTACGTGCAAGTCGATGAATAGCCACACCATGGACATCCGACACTAACAGTCTCAACCAGGATGATACCCCTAGCGGCTCGTCAGGGTTACCCAGTCTTGCAAGGATACTCCAACCCATGGGATCAGCATGAGTTTAAAGGAGATTCCAAACCAGATAATACCCCCAAGGTCAGAACTCATCGAGTTCTTCACGACCTCCCCAGTTAGGTTCATAAACAACTTTCGAAAACACATATATATCATGTTATGATGCGTGATTCACATAGATGTTCATGGCTTCATTAAACCTCACATCAAACATAGTGATCCCATTCTTACCCCACATGGGCTAGGTCACTCACGGTCAAAATATCACCTGGGTCCATTCTCACCCCACATAGGCTAGGTCATCCATCTCAATGGCATCTAACATCATCTCTTAACTCAAAGTCAAAGACACTTAATACTCATACATCGCAATTCACACTTTAGGGATAATGTAAAGCATTCAATGATTGCACAACACTCACAAATCACCATTCAAGTTATAACATCAACACACATGTATTCAATATCATTAATCAATCAAGTCAAGATAAGATAATTATCTACAACTTCTATGTTGGCCTCAAAATCTAGTTTTATAATCTTATATGCCTAAAATTAAGAACAACACCAACTTATCGCAGAATCCTGAAAGCTTGACCTTTTCTCACTAATTCGTTGATATCTATAGTTCTAGAATTCTGATTACCGTGAAACCAAAGCCATTAGTTAGATAACATCTAGGGCTATATTTCTTATGAAGACACCTAAGCCTAATTCGGTCTTTTTCGTAACTCGTTTTTCACATTAAAATCACGTTCATGGTTACTATATTCACATCTCTTGATTTCCATATCATTCTTCTAAACTATGATAAGATATCTAGTTCCTGAGATAGGTTAAGATACTTAAATATCTACAATTCGAACACAATCAATTTATCATTTCATTAAAGAAAACATAATGCTTCAGGGTATTCACAACACGTCCAATTAAAATATAAAAGCGAAGGGTAGGGGAAAGCACTCACTTGTGAAACACGAAGATGATCTCTGACTGACCCGGGAGAGCTTGGTGGCGTTGTCCATCATGACCATCGCAACAACTCTTACTATCGCTAAAACTTGGGTGTGAGAAAAACACGATCCCAAGCCGCCTATATGCCCCGAGTTTGGAAACTCTAAGGGGGAGATAAAAATATTAACTATAAGGGGCTCTGCACTTAACGCTAAGCCCACTTTATTCTTTGGTTCTACTAAGGCTTGGTGATCTCCTCTATATATATAGGAAGGAAGAGATTTATGAAATTATTTTGCCCAATGTGGGACTTAAAGGGTTTTTTATAATCAAGTGATCTACTTTAGAGCCGATTTTCTCTAAGATGGAAGCCGATTTTGGTTTCTAAGGTGTAGGGATAAATTGTAGCTTTTTCAGCAAGCTTTCCAACGACGCAAATGACACCTCATATTGACAAGTACAACTCAAGATATGACGTAGTCTTTCTAGGGTTTTCATCATAAAGCTCATCACTATACTTAAACATTTTTCAAACATTCTAATTATAAGAACTTAATCTAACACTCCTCTAACACCAAATATAATAACTATAACACTAACATAATGTAATATAATAAAGATAATAATAATAATCTAACATCCAGACCAATAAGATCACAAATAACAACAACAGTAGCAATAAAATACACACGACACACGTGCATAGAAAAACACAAATACTATCACAACATAGGTACATGCTTAGGACAAAACCAATAATATACAAGCAATAATAACAAGAATTTACAGAAAATATAACAAGAGTCCTAATAAGGGTTCTCCTTAACGTATATTCCTAGTACCTGAAACTTGGGGTGTTACAAAAGTAGTTCAGGGGTAGATGTATTAGTTGTCAGTTGCGTGGGGTAGGTTTGACTTGTTTCTTGAGTTCATTAATCTCATTCTAGAGAGTCCTTTGTTCTGATAGAAGAAACAAGGATAAGCCAAACAAAATGTTATGAGAACATAATAAATGCAGACTTATGACTATTGCTTGAACTTATAAACCGGAGCACCTCAAAACAAGGAAATTTTATAAACCTAGTCACCTAGATCTATAAGTATATTTCCATTCATATAGTACCTAATCACATAATGTGTCTAATACATTATTTGGTATTGACAGCTGGTATTGCAGCCAGAAAACAAGAATGAATTATTTCACATATAGAAAGAAAAATTTAATAAACCTTTTGCATTGTGCAGCAATAATAGTAATAATTTTTTTAATTGCAGAACTAAGTCACTAATTATAAAAGAACCAATCAACTATGGATCGAATGCCAACATCTGATGAGACCTTGCACCATTCAGACAAAACTTCATTAACTTTGCAAACATTACGCATACACCCCCTTATTTAGAATGTAAACAAGAATAAACTTGTTATTTGTGACTTAAAAAAACCCAAAAATAAAAGTTACCAGCAAACCTCTTAAGTACATGACGAGTAACATGTTGAACGTGCTTCAGATACTGCCAGGCCAGAAAACAAAAGGTCATTAATATTAGAGAAAAAAACTGTGTGAAATTGTTTCTGATAAGATATAAACCTGCTGCATTATGACCAATAGAATGAGCATAGGTAATCCAATAATCACAAGAAGGAATGGCACTAGGTACCTAACATAGTGTCTTTTCTTGTGTCACTTTATGGTTTTTTCTATATCTGGTCTTGGCCTCCCATAATCTTGTAAAGCAACAGTACCACACACTGCAAGATATATAAACAATGAAACATAACAAAAAAATACACTGTCAAGGGACTTACAACTGCAAGACTGAACCCAGACTGAGTAACACAGTCAAGAAAACACATGATGATGTTAGTTAGAAGACATTAATCAAATAAATAAAAACTTAAGGAAAAACATAACATTATTATCAATGAGGATTTAATATGATAGGAGGTAACAGGAGAAGGAAGAAAAATTCCTTGTGAAAATTGAACCACACCCTGTAGAAAAATGACAATCCAAATGTCAAGTCCAGAAATAAAATTAGAAATAACCCTATACTGATTTCAGTATCTTAAATGTTAGCTAGTATGCATTAATTAGTCCTTATCTTATTGGCTTATTGATTAAAGTCTTTAAGAATTATTAAGGGCCATGTGGTGTATCAATAATTGTTAGTATAATTATATATTATATATTATTATACTACAAGAAGAGCATAATTAAAAACATAAAGATTCACCTGAGAAACATCTAGTACAAGAAGAGCACCCTCACATGCAGGGACTGATCAAAAAACCTGGCTTGAATCATTAAGGAAGAAAACAATAGATCAAATATAATCATCTAAGACACATGCATCAGATAAAAACCATAACATGATATATGATTGATCCAAACCTAGCATAGTAAGTGTGCAATTTTTTTATCAAAACCCTCATTAGCAATGATCTGTTGATTGGAGAAAAAAATCAGAAAGCAAAATTATTGTTAACTCAAAAGTATCCATTTCAAATAATAATAAAAATTAAAATCCATGAAAGGAAACTTACTACAAAAAAAGTTATGAAACATTGTGCTAATAATAACTTAAAAGCCTAAGATGTTTGGACTAATTAACCCTTTAGGCTAAGAAACTACCGCCTAAACTTATATAACACTAATTACTAATGAAAATTTGTTAACCATAAATACATTTTTTTTATTTTGTTAAATTGAATGGATCAATTAAAGTTTTCCTAAAACTGGTTTGTTCAGGGTTTTAAAAGCAACTATTGTATAGGCTCTCTAAAAAATAACGCTTGACACTACTAAAGTAAATTATTTAAAATTAAAATGAAAATTAAATCTGTTTAAGATACAAATTTGGCACTGGGGTTCATGCACGATTTTAAAAGTAGCCTGAAATAATCCTATCTCTTTTTGGAAAAAATAAATAAAAAGGATTTCTAACCTTCATCACAGGTGAGCAGGTTTAAAGAGAGAAAAAAAATGAAGTAAATTAAGAGAATTTTTTTATTTATTTATTGCAACACAGTGATATTGTTACTTATGAGACGAGAGTGAGCTTGGAGAGTTGATCCAGAGAGAGAATTTCCTGATCAAGTCTGTGAGTACTTTGTGGGGAAGTATAAGTCTTTGGAACCTGTTGGAGGTGTGCTAAGTTCCCTGATCAAGTCCTTGTTTCTCCTGAATGTAAAGGTGCAATATTGGCAGGATTATAACCATTCTTAATTTTTGACACCCCATTTAATTCCCTACACCAAGCACGACTTACTTGATGAATAAATTGATTGACAATACAAAAGTAATTAGTACTAATTAATTAGCAATTAGAGATGGTACAGACCTCAATGTAATTCATCAGATAAGAACAATGCTAGCCTAAAGGTCCCACATATATTTCCTCACCTCCACACTTCAACAGAAGTAGCTGTCATATTACAATATATATGTTCAGCCTTGAGACATTGAATTTTGTAAGCAAGTTAAGAGAAGGAAATGACCACTGACCTCATCAAAAGCATCAAATATATCAATGCTAGGCTGGTGGATTGTGCAGACCACAGTTTTCCCAATATCAACTATCAACTGTATTCCTCCCTATTCTCATTACTATAGCAGTAGCTCTGGCATGAAGGCCAGAGGTAGGTTCATCCATGAATATAATAGATGGATTGGAAACAAGTTCAACTGCCATTGTTATCCTCTTACGCTGCTCCATGGATAGGCCTTTCACTCCAGGCAATCCCACCAAGGCCATTAACCTCTTAAATATTCTTCACCCTATGAAGATCTGTTTCCATATATCTCATTAAATTTTTGCCATAACAATCCTACTCCAATTTGAAATGAACATATGTTAGTTATAAAAAAAAGGGTAAAATATGTTTTCAATCCCTATACTTTCACTAAAAATTGGTTTTAGTCCCTGTATTTTCAAATCGATTATTTTAGCCCTCGAACTTTAAAAAACATATGAATTTAGTCTCTTAACAACACTAACATTTATAAAGGAAAGGGACTAAATTCACATGTTTTTCAAAGTTTAAGGACTAAAATGATCGATTTGAAAGAATAGGGACTAAAATCATTTTTTAGTGAATGTATAGGGACTAAAAACATATTTTATCCTAAAAAAAATATACATAAAGTTTTTTTTCAATAAAACAAACCTTCTACTGAGTTTCTATTGTGACCCCCATTTGCTCAATTTGATCTGACATAGGCTAAACAGAAGAAAATCATGCACCAATGAATGGTAGAAAATGATTTTAACTACCCGATTATGAAAATAAACACCAAACCAATTTATATCCACCAAAGAACAATATAAAAACACTTGCTAGAAAAACAGAATGTCCATGGCACATAACAAAAATGATCTCAGAAGCTGAAAGTTACATGGAATGATGGTACTACTCTTGATGAATTATTCATATTGCAACAGCAGGTAACAGACACAAAGGAAAATAGAGGAAAATAACCTTCTTTTCTCTCTCCTCCTTATAGTATTTTTCCTTTGGAATATAGATTCCATTTTTCTCGGGTGTAGCATAAACCTCTCATCAAAGTCACGAACTTCATGATTTTCATCAACGATAAGACACTTTAGCAAGAAATCTTAAGAACCTAGGACATACTTTAGCAACTACAAACATCTGTATCTAAAACATAAGGCTCTCCCTGAAATATCAGTCAGAGCCAAAAAATTTCATTAAATGTGCATATGCAATTTCACTTAATCTTTGTTGATATGATGACAGGATAGAAATAATGATACAAGGATTAACAAGAGCTTTGGAAATAAAAAAAAGGATATAAACAAAAGAGATAACTGAAAAGAAAGGAATGATCATATTACAAAACTTGGTACCTATTGAATTGAATCCTATATATAGCAACACACATCTTCAATAGAACCTAACGGCAATATCACTTCAAAAGAAACATGCATGCTTTTCGTAGTAACATGGAAATGCACACAGAGTATAACAGTGTGAGAGCTGAAAGGGTGGTTGGTTACCTTTAGAGATGGCGTTGCATTGTTTGAGCGCATCGAGAGCAAAAGTGAAAGGATTGAACAGGCGAAGCTTAACGACTGTGCCAAACCTATTCAGTCCGAAACAGAGTTCCAAATAGCAAAAAATACAGAAGAAGAAAATGAAGCAAAAAACACAGTCACAAAAAGAAAGAAGAATGGAATAGAAACCCTAACCCCCAATTCAAAAAGAGAGAAAAGTGAAATAACTAGAGTGAGATCAATCAAAGACATATATAAAGACCTATCTCTGCAAAACCGTACAACTAGTTGAGCCGCTGCATGTACTGCTGTCCCCTCTCTCTCTCCATCCCGAGCTAACACATGGTAATGGTCATATGATTGTGAGAGAACAGTTTTTGACAAAAGCTCAGATCCCACAACGGATACTTTTGCTCAGACGCCTATAAATAGAGGACGAGGCTCATGAAGAAACACACGAAGCATTCACGAATTTTCAAAGAGCTGAAACTCTGCCAAATTATTTGGACGACCAACACTTGTGCAAAAAGAGCATTTTCTTAGCTTTGCTAAGTCATTATGTGTAATCTGTTTTACATTGTAATATCCTCTCTGTGAGAGTTGATCTGATATTGGTAATCAAACTGTTTTGTTTGGGAAGCCAGGAGTGGCTTAGTGATAAAGAATACTTGGGTGTTGTTTTAATCTCAGGGGGAGATTAAAGGTGTGCCAGAAGTGGCCTAGAGAATACTTGTAGCCAGAAGTGGCAGGGTAGAGAATACTTGTTTGTAATCAAAGTTTTGATTAGTGGAACCCTTCAAAAGGTTATTTTTGAAGGAAAACTGGACGTAGCTCAGGTTGAGTGAACCAGTATAAACCAAGTGTTTTTACTCTATTGCTTTTCGCTTACTAGTTATCTCTTATGTTATTTCTTCGCATTAGACACACAAGTTTCCTTTATAAACTTGTTTGTGAAAAGGTTTTGTTTTTCGCTTGGACGATAACTTGAAAATGCAGTTTCATTAAACTGTTATTTTGAACCACTGGACAATAGCCGTAACTTTGCATTTTACAAGTCCCTTGTAAAATATAAGCTAAGATATCTCAATCTTTGCGAAAAAGTTTTCAGACTTTATCTAACACACAATTCAACCCCCATCTAGTTTGTTCCCTGCATTTCAAACGTAACACCTTAGTTTGTACCAATTTGCTAACAACTTCTTACACTTTGTTTTTGTCAATAAAGAGGCCGGGTAGGGGCACACACTCAAACTCAATCACAATATTATTCTCTCACTTTTTCTTTGCTTCATATATATAGTAATTAATTAATACATGAGTATTGATTAACCTACACTTAGAATTTGTACATCTGGTCTTCACTTAGTACACACGGTTAATTGTGTGTATAAATTGGTTAATTTTGTATAATACTAAGTGATTAAGAATAAAAGAATGCATTTATATATAATTATCGATGTATGATAAATATTATTGTTGTCGCACAAATATTTCGAAGCTAGCTGAATAGAATTCGGCTACTCAAGCTCCAACACGATTCCAAAATTCGAGTTTTGAATCAAACAATTTGATCACCAAAAGGGGAAATCTACCTTTTGATCTGGTATGCTCAAGTAACTAAAGAAAGTACTTGATTGGTGGTGAGAGTAACAAACATTCAAAAATAAAATTGAAAGTAAAATGGAATTTAAACTTGAAAAGCAATAACTTCGACAAGAAATATAAACTGGAAAGATAATTGTATTGATTGATTTTTCATTGAATGTCCTTACAAACGTACCCAGAACACATATTTATACTTGAAAAATCGTAACTAACTATCCTAGATCATGTCTCTACCACGTTCGGCCATTATTGGCCTGACCATAACTAAATCGGTTGCCCTAAACCTGTTTCGGCTAAATCTTAATGCTGTCACATACCCCACGTCCCATTTTCTACTCCTATTTTCTTGGAACTACTCTTAGATCATGGGATCTCATCAAATCAAGCTTTCAACCACTTTTCTCATGCTTCCTTGTTTCTCGTATCCACCTTCAGTTAGCCCATATTTTAACTAACCTGTTATCACTTCAAGATCTTTGCTGAATTTTGAATTTCAAACTATTAGCCAAAAGGTTCGTTTTTACTTATCATTTACCACCAACATTAGCCAACAATATCAGACACCAACTTATCCTATCAGCTTTATCCTTTCGGCTAACTGACTTTCTGATCAACATATTTTGAATGGCAACAAATGCCCCTATATCTTAACGCTGATTGGCTAAATGAAGAGCCTAAGATATAACCATTTCTATCTTTCCCCCTTCTTCTGATCTTTGTAACTGACTTGCATTTAAAACTTAGCTGTTACGCGCCCTTCTGTTTGTCAATCATGTCACTTTAAATAACTTACTTTTTACTGTTACTTGACTATCCAAATTACCTATTGCCTTTCTTGCTTCTTTTCTTGCTTCTTTTTCCCCCTCGAGCAATCCCAAGAACTTATACCATAATGTCGACCACTAATAGCTCTCAATCAAGGCCTCATGAGTATGGGAATGAGTATGATGATAAAGCTTCGTCTCATAAATCGGCGTCCAGCTTCTCCATCGCTCATGATGATCCCAATGCCCTTGGGAGTTTCAAAAATGGCTTACCCGCTTATGAAGGGCACTACTATCTTTGCCCTTGTGCTGATGATGTGATGGATGTTGTTACCTTCCTCAACTATTACCTTCATCACATCAATTACCCAATTCCCATCACCTCTTGGTTTTGGCTAAACGCAATCCCTCAAACCCTAGGTACATGGCCTAGAGGTTCTAATCCTTACTATAGGTGGCTCAATCAGATGACCAAAGCGAAAGGAACTAACTGGAAGAGATGGGGTATTTATGATGCCATCAATCTAACCAGGCATGATGTTGAACCAAACTATTCATTGATCTTCAACTTCTTGAGCTTTTGGTCAATGGCTATCAACGCTTTCGTCTTCCTATTCGACATCATGACTATCACTCTCCAGGATGTGGTGACCATTCTCGGATTGCCCATTATTGGGAATGAACTCCCCTCCTTGTACGCCCAGGCCACCGACAACTTGGGGTTCTCATTCGACAGATCCACCAATGGCTACCTTCACTTCATCAAAACTCATATGAAGTCCTCGACTACCATTTTGGCTAAAGAACACCATGTCTTCCTCTTATACTGGTATTGTAAATATTTCATTTGTTCCTCCTCTAAAGTAGTAGTTTCTGAATATGCTCCCCACGCTTCTCTGCTTCAGTCGAATGAACCTATGGCCATTGGCGTACTATTCTTATCTTCTTTCTACAAGTCTATCTTTTTGCCTTTAGAAAAGATGAAGGTGGTCAGAACATAGGCAGTGCTTCTGGCCCCTTTTAGTTCTTGCAACTTTGGGTTACCAGGTATTTTCCTATGTTTGCTGCCAACATCCCAAAATCGGCTATGGTGGTAGAGCGCCATGCTAAAAACACTACCTTGGGTGAAGCTCTTCGAATCAAGTCCACTGCCACTGGTTCGGCTCACTTCTTTGTTGAATCTATATTTGGCATCCTAGATGATGTCGATGCTTTTTGGAATCCTCCAATAGTTGACCATGATATCCCTAGTTGGCTAAAACTGGACCCTCAAGTAAATCTAGAGGCCCAAGCCTGTCAAATAGCTAATTGGGGCAGCATCCTGGCGGCTAGGGACTTGCTATGTGGTATCAAACCTAGCTCCATATATAACAAGATTTCAGTGGAACCTTACAACCATCAATTTGTTGCTCGCCAATTTGGCCTTACATAGCACCTTCCAATGGCTTTCTTGACCTGTCATCTCCTAATTCTCAGCCTTCATTATCTGCCAAAGAAGTGAGGAAAATTACTCGTGATGCTTGACTTGTTCGAATTTAGCTTGTTTCTTCCTGACTTGAAGAAGACCCCTAGCTTCCTCAATTGGTGGCCAACCATAAAGGATGCTTTGTTCCCTAACAGCATTGCATCCTACCTTCTGCAGGCAGATGGACAAGTTACTGTGGAACCTGTCATTTCCAATGTAGAAATATGAAGACCCCTATGTTCTGTAATCAATAGATCTTTAGTTTTGATGATGTATCTGGACTTGTAATTTCTCCTTATAGTATGAGCTATAGCCTATTAGAATGATTGTTATAAGCTTTCATTGTGTGAATGTGTGTGTATCATGCATATAGGCCAGATATAAGTTCCCTCACAAAACCATTGATTGATCATTGTTATCTTATCTCATTTTAACCAAGGATTGAAACTGGGTAGAAAACCTTTTGAAAATTCAAAAATTTCAATCCTAGAACAAATTAATCGATTACATGAACGATATAATCGATTATCTCGAGGCTCAATTTTATGAAAATTGGATAACGTTCGCTGATAATTGATTATCCACTAATAATAATCAATTATCTGGCCCTGAAAGAAAATTGAACCATTCACAGTTAATCGATTATCTTAGGAAATAATCGACTATTTTGATCTTCAGCATTTCTAGTTGATAATTAGAATGAAATAATCAATTATCTTAAGCAATAATCGATTATCTCTGTTTTGAGGCCTATACTAACTTTTCGAAGACTCTTGTGTGTGACACCATTTTCTCTCATTTTCTTCATCTTTTTCATCTGAGAGAACTCTGAAAGTGTGTGTCATCATCATCAAGATTCATTGGATCAAATCTTTCTAATTCTCAAGAAAATAATGAATCTTTCACAAGCTACATAAGGGGAATATGAACACAAGTTAGGAAGAGCTGCAACTTTTGATCTTCACATTAGGTGATTTCTTTCCTTAACTTTGTTGTGTAAATTCGTGTAGGGTGGGTTTCCCTATGAGGTTACATTGCATATAGATAGGTGTTCTATATTGTAGTGTGTTTCTTGAATAGGTTTTTCAAGAAGGTGCATTTTGCATAGTGTGTGCATTTTACATGTGAGTTTGTATGTAAACAAATGTGATAGTGAATTATGTCCAAGCTCGGGATGCTTGTGACAACATTGGATGTAGATTTCATGTTGAAATCGAACCAGTATAGATCTTGTGTCACTTTCTCTCTTCCCTTATCTTCAATTTCTTGATCTTGTATTATCTTTGTATATTGATCTTGTGCTAAAACTTGTCTTGGATATAAGGAATAAGAGACATAAGCTAAGCATACAATACTCATCTTGAAAGGGATTCAAAAAGGAAATTTCATCTTACAAAAGGATTCTCACTTAAAAAGATTGCTTTTTAAAAGAAAAGTTTAAGAATCTAATTCACTCGCCCCTCTTGATTTCTTGTGAACTAAGCCGTTTTATCTAACATCCAAGTCCTTAAGTAGACCACAACCATCTCTATAGTCTACTTCAGTTTTGGTCAAGAAGAAGGGTAAATAGGTTGGCATCACCATTAATCCACCAACAACTCCTACACCAGGTAATTTTAGCCTCTTGAGATGTCCTTATTTTCCTCTCCGTTCAACTAATATTCCTTCTTTTTAGCAAAACTTCTTATCGAAACCATAGACCTGGACGATGTAGATAAAGGTGACTCCCTTGATTCAGCCCCCCTAATTTTTAAAAGAACTACCAGGTCTATAGCTGTTGAAAGAAGTGCTCCAAAACCGAGCCTACTCCTGCCAAGGTATTTATCATCTTCTAAAATGTATCTGTTTTTGCCCTGCCGAGAACTAAACAATCCTATACTCCTTGTAGGAATTAACTTTTGCTTCTAGCCGAAGTGTTAAAAGACTGAAGCTGGGTACTTCTACCAAGATTCCACTGTAAGTGTCATTCATTTGGTGTTGCTTTTTACTATTATCTCATATCCTTTAACTAATTCCTATGCTACTCTCTCAGGAATCATCCCCTGCTACTAAGCCTGTCGACACGCCACTTGAATCCTTCACCATGCCTGATGTACCAGGGCCCACTCCTGGTCCTTCTTCAGCTTTTACTCGTCCAATCTTACCGAACGTGACAGACGAAGCTTTGGCCAAATACTTTCAATCCCCCACCTCGTCTGTTCCAGTGGTTCCGGATAGGTCACCTATCGATGACCACTTTTAGCATGTTGAACAGTTTATGTGTAGTGTTGTCCCTGCTGATTCGGCCATACTCAAGTCAGTTTAGCTATCCTTTTGCCAAATTAGCTAGAGCACCGACCATTTTAGAATCCAGTCGTTAGATCCTAATTCATATTAGCATGATTGTGGGCGATGTTATCTTCAACCATAACATACATCAACGTAGATACAATTCTGTTGCTGCTGACTTAAAGCAACTACGAGACTTGCAGGCTCAGAAATCTACCTACACCTCTAGCTTTCAAACAGTTGAAGCTGGCTGGCAAGCCGATTTGGCTGAACAGGAATGACTCAACAAGAGGGTCGAAGATTTGATGGTAGAATTGGACCGGATTAAGAAGGAATTGGCCGAATTGAATCCGAAGATAGCCGTGTTGAACACGAAACTCAACAGCAACTTGGATTGGTGTATTCAGCTGTATACCTTGACCACTTCTCTAGATACAAATATCAACCACTTACTTCATCAGAAGGATGGATTAGAGAAAGACCTGAGTGTAGGCGAAGCGAGCATTGCCAAGGACAAGAAAGCATGAGACAACTTAAGGCAATTATTTGACCAAGCTAAACAAGCCTTGTTTGCTCCTACTTCTGCTCCTACTACTTCGGCTGCTTTGTCCTCCTCTATCCCTTAAGTAGGTATTGTTGATCGTATTATGGAAGTTGCTACCGAAGTAACCAATGCCACCGCTGCTGCTAATGAGGCCCCTGTGATTGCTGAAGGTGTTGATAATGGCATTAGTGAACTGCATGCAGAAGAAGACGCAGGTTATACTGGCACTTCTTCAGTCGAACTCATTGACATGGCTGTTTACTCGGCTGCCAACCCTTGAAAACTTCTATATTGAACTTGCTTTTAAATTATGAATAAGTTCAATTTTTGAGCATTTTTGCTTAAGTTAGCTATGTTGCCGGCTTGTGGTCACCTTTTGAACCATTCGATTCTTGTTTTTGTCCTTCTTCCGATATGGAAGGATGGAAGATTTTTAGATATTCTGCATTTATGCTCCTATCCATTTCCTTCCCATCTTGATTGATTAGCCGATGTAACATTGTGATTTTCCTAATTGTATGTTTAAGTGTTTGATTAATAATGCAAGAAGAAATTAAATTTAAATTTATAATATGTATAAAAGAATTTATGCATAGATTGTTTTGTTATGTGCTATATTGTTGTTGATAATTTTCATGTATGGTTGGGCTTAGAGTGTAAGGTTGTTGTTAGGACTTTTATGTGAGTTTCTTGAGTTGTAGGAAAGAAAAGAAAAAAAAAGAGAGAAAGGGGTGCCTTTAGAGGAAACATAGGTGTTAATAGTAGAATTTCAAAAATTCTCCCAAGCTTATACGTAAGAGAAGCTTTCTTCTCCCTTATCTCTTTCATTCTTCCTTCCTCTCTGAGTCTTTCTTTTCTCTTGAGTTGGTGGAATTTCTACACCATTTTGAAGCTTGATTTCTCTTTCTCTAGAGCCTCCCTAGTTGATTTCAAGTTGGTAAGTTCAATTCCTTTCTATTCTTGATCTCTTAGTTTCTTTCTCAACTCCTACCAAGAACATGAGACATGGGTTTCATGTAGAATCTTGGTTGGTGGGTGAAAATTTGATTGAAGCTCTTTTTGGGATTGATTTAGGTTTTCTCTAGTTGATTTCATAGCAAAAGTTGATAGAGATCATTCTTGAATCACCGAGTCTCCTCCCTAGCTTCTTCTTCAAGGTTTCGAGTCAAAAATTTTAGGTAAGGGAAACTTTAATATGATTGAATGCTTTATTTGTATATTCTATGATTGGAATGTTGTTTTTGAGTGTGGAATGATGTATATATGTTATGCTTGATGTAAAATAGTTAAAGGGCTATTTTGAACCCTTTAAATAATATAAGGTACCAAAGTGAATTTTTTAAAAGATAAATGACCATTTTGAACCTTTTAAATAAGATAAAGGATCAAAGTGAACTTTTTAAAAGATAAAGGACCATTTTGAACAAAATAAATAAGATAAAGGACCAAAATGATCATTTAGCCTATTAAAAAATGTTTGTCTTATCACTGTTAATAAAAATGGTGCCCATTTTCGCCCAAATATCACTTCGGCTTAAGCGGGTTTGGGTTAGTTGGGTGACAAGTTTTGACGGGTGGGTTGACTTGGGTACAGACTTAATTGGTTGGGAATAATTAAAAAAAATGGTACAAAGGGTCTAGCTCAGTTGGTTAAGTATGTATAAAGAGGGGGTGTTGAGTAATTAGCTCAGTTGGTTGATAGTAAAATTCAGCAATTTTGCTCTATTTTTTTGAAACATAATTTCAAATTCCACACACACTCTTTTATTTTTTTTTTATAATTAATGTTAGCTAGTCATTTTTTCCTTTATGATAAAAACATATTTTTAAAGGGAAAACTAATAATTATAAAATATTTTTTATCATTAATATTTTTTATTAAAATTATGTATATGTCCAAGTTATATAGAAATGCAAATTTATTTATAAAAATAATATTTTTATAAATAAATATTTATAATTATATAAGACATATTTATGAATATTAACATATATATTCAAATAATTTTATATTCACATATATGTCTTATATCATTATATCATTTAAGACATATATGTGAATATAAAATTATTTGAATATATATGTTAATATTCATAAAAATAAATATTTATAATGATATAAGACATATATGTTAATATTCATAAATATGTTAATATCATTATATATGATAATATATATATATATATATATATTTAAAATTTTTGTATACATATCTACTACTATATATAAAATTTTTGTATACAAATATACAACTTAAAAGTAATTGAGAAATAAATTAAAAATTATAATAATATAAAAGTTATAAATTGTAAACTCAATACCGGTATAAGACACGAATTATTAAACTAGTTATTTTATACATATATGTGTTTGAAAGTTATTTTTGAACTCTTGTTTTTAAGTTTTATATGATATTTTAAACAAATAAAACATTTTTCAGTGATCTTGTATACTGTGTAATAAGAGGGTGTGACACTTCGATTCCCGTCATACCAATTATTATATTCGTCATAATGACGAGAAACTAAAACAACGGCTCTAACACCAAATACATTTCTCGAAACACAATATCTCCTTTCAAAGCCTCTTCACTCTTTGCATCTTTCAAGGCTGGGGGGCATGTATATTGGTAGAGTATCCGGCCAACCAAGTGATCAAATACCCAACCAAAGATGCAGAATCATAAGCACTAGTATGGGTCTTGGCCGTTCAACCAAATGGTCAAGAACACTAAGACAGGATAGTAAGGGGCCACATCAGTCATAAAAGGAAAGGTCTCGGGTATCCGGCTTACCGAATAGTCGAATACATCATGATCAAAAGAAAGACAAACAAGGAAGAGTCTCGGATATTCGGCTCACCGAATAACTGAATACATCATGCCTAAACAATTGGAATGTTTTGACCACATCATAAATGGGATTATGACTATAATTATCATCTTAATAAAGATTAAGGATAGATTACGTACCTCAGATACTAATTATATGAGAAGCCCATGAACTCAGGGCCCATTAAAGTTTGTATAAATAGGGGTACGATTCTTGAGGTAATTTTGGCTTGATATCCATTTATTACTCTCATTCAATGTTGTGTGCCGAAATCTAACTTAAGCGTCGGAGTATCTGTTGTAGGTACCCCATCCTTTGGACTATTGGAAAGCCGAGTATGCGAAGAGATAACCAAGGAAGACCAGACTCAGCAAGGGAGGGAATTACTCTTATACCCCCAAACAGGTACAATCAACCTTTTTACTACATATGAAAAATAAAAAATGAGCTATTTGGCCCATTAAAGCTGAATAATTTGGAAGTTGAAAAATAAAAATATAACAAAATTGAGAGTTTATTCTTACACAGTAAATTATTTCAGTTGAAAAGTCAAGGAAATAAATGAAATAAAAAATTATTTAATTGATTTTTTTTCATCTTTAAAGTTTTTTAAGCCCCTTCAGCCCTAGGCCCTCTCCCCTTTTAGTGCCAGCCTTGATATTAGAGTATATATCTGGTGTGTCATCGTTTGGCTAATGTATGCAATCTCCACACAATTGAACTGGGACAAGGCACCTGCTGGTATTGCTTTAACAGTTGGATCATAAAAGACTGGCCACTTGACCTCTTATTTCATGTAGGTTAAAATTTTCTTTTATGAGAATCAAGATTTCACCGAAACTGGTTAACAAGTTGCTTAAACTGTTTCTTTTCTATTCCTTTAAAACTTTGCAGTTGCAAAGTTCAGATGCACATTGCTAAGAAAGAAAGTACAGAGCCAATAGAACATTCAAACGCTATTATCCTAAAAGGCAATTAAGTTGACAAGCAGGGTTGTCTAATTTTGTTGGTACTAATAATACTGACAAGTGACAAGCATCTAGCACGTTCTCCATAAACAATATAACTAACATTTATTGTTTAATTACAATATCACCTGATCAGCTAAATCACAATATTCACAACATAAATTAGTTTTCACACTTTCATGGCTCATTGAATAGGATCTGAGACGGATCTGAAACTGTATTTAAACAGATCTAATTTGAACCATAATGTGTTTTTGTAGTCAGATGCAACGACTTTTTATGAGATGAAATGAAATTTAACTATATATTATAGGTACCGTAAAAAAAAAATACTATATATTATTGGTGCAGCTAATTTAAAAATTGGGTTGCGTGATATGGTATGGATATGGTGACAACTAATTAACATTAACAAATTTCAAATTCAGTACTCGCTCGTGTCTCTGAAACTAGCACATATCATGTCTGTGTAAGTCAAACTACCATGTGTTTTTGGACAAGTGGATGATACTTTAATTTGGCTATGCCAAATATTATGACTATAACCAATATTACGTGATGCTTAAATAATCCAATTAATATTACAATGACAAGCATGGTCCATTTAAGTAATTGGATAAAAACCAATGAATTAGCTATATATCAAACTAGCTGCATAAATATTAAAGAATGAGGAAGCTACACTCAAAGTCCTCCTCTTACTACGGACTTGGCTATATACAATGTTAAACAACATGAAGTTTTGCACTCACCACAAAGCAAAAAACAGAGCTAGACTAAAATGGCAGAAACTGCAGTGTCCTTGGCTGGTCAGCATGTGCTTCCATAATATTTGGAAGCTGTCAATATGCAGAGAGATCTCCAGAAAGAAGTTGCAGACACTAAAGATGAATTGGAGAGCTTTCAAGATTTCATCAATGATGCAGACAAAGTGGCTGAAGCTGAACAAGAACAATAGCGTGGCACAACTCACTTAAATTGGAGCCTGCCATATACCACCATCCAATTACAACAAGAACAACTTATTCTTGAATATGACAACGTAATGTGCATGGGGGAGAATGTACAAGGGACTATATATATCCATACTTATAAGATACTAATTAGAAATATGATTATATTATGATTATGATGCTTCCCAAATCTTATAGTCTTTTCCCCCAATAACTAATGACCATTTCTGGGAGTCACTTGGTGGTTCAAAATGTCCAGGTCCAATCTTCATCGCAACTTTTTCATCGATGATTGCTGCATAAACATCCCTTTCTGCTTTACTAATTTGAACCTTGAGCAAGAAAGAGGAAAGGTTAGTGTTCCAGTGATATAAACATTTGTATTTGTTAGTACATTACATCAATTTGCCACTGAATGCCCATGTAAAGAACATCATTACATTTTGAATAAGATAATCATGAAAGATATAGGTGTGCATATGGTATTTTTTTTCCCATATCAAACACCAAGAAAAGCTAATCATATGATTCCTGTTAATTTAACCTCCACCACTAGAGAGCTGTAGCCAAAACAATAGATGCATATTGTGGAATGTCAGGTGTCATTTTGCATTATGATTTTTGAGTAATTGATGTCACTCTCTTAACCTATGTTGAGAACCAAAATTAGTTTGCCATCACATGATCAGAAAACAGTTTCTTCTTATTCATCCACCCCAGAAAATATTGAGTACACAATACTAGATTTAGTACACAGGACAATATTCTGATACTTACTGTACTCCTACAGCGGATCTTGTTCCTCTTCCTGAGAGATATTAGACTTGCTATTTCAGTTTTATAGTGAGAGGAAATGTGGTCATAAAACACTGATGGAGTTCCTGGGTGAGTAAGAATGTAGGCATATCCTTGCATTTCTTTTCCACTGGGAAATCTCCAATGACCCTGCAAGAGAAAATATTAAAGAGGACTATAAATCTGAATAAACAATCTGAAGAAATTCCAAGCAAAATGCCTAATTTGAAATATCTAATTATACTGGCATTATTTTTAACAGTAGGTTAAGCAAACCTTTTCTGTATGAACTCATCGGTGACAAATTTTCTCAACATAATTAAACCTAGAACGAATATCTTCATGATATTTTTAGAATGAGGAAGTTCAAACCTGGGTGGAACCAGTGTCATGATTCTCTATAAACGTAACAGCACGAGATGGCCACCACCCAAGAACGCCTGGAGGCTTTCCCTTCTCATCTGACAATCGCCAATATTCACATCTTTCCAATGCCTAATATTGAGAAAGAATTTAACATTTCACAATTAAAGAATAAATGGGAACAGCAATCATGTTATGGCAAGCACATTTTTGTTTTCTTACAAGAGGTACAAACTTTAGTTGGAAACAAATTAAGAGGCTAATGTAAGGTTGTTTATATCAGTACAATTGCTTATATTTCTGATATAGCAAGAAGATATGTGATGTTATTACAGGCAGAATTATCAGCAGATGAGCACCAAACCTGACTCCACTAAAGGGAGAAAATGTGTAAACTGTCAAGTGAGAATGTAAGTTTGCTTCTACCCTTGATTTAAATTAAAGAATCTCATAAATTTAACCTACTTTAAAGCAAGAGCAAATATATCTTTATTTTCTTACTTTACATACATACTCACAGTAGAGGAGACAAATCCATGAATACCATATGAGAAGTATATGTTCATTCTATTTGAATCACAATATGATTCCCTTTTATTTGAACAATCATGAAATTTTAGGCATAGCATCAAGTAGTATTAGAGATATAGTTAGTTGAAGCCTATATAAAGGTTAGAGTAGTCACTTTGTACTCACTATTGTCATTATCATTTATCAGTACATTCTATTTTCTACTCATTACATTTTTATCCTAATTCTCTCTTCTCTCTTATTGCTGAACCATGAATCTTAACAAGCAGCTTATCACCAATGAGTTAGCACTTTACACTAACAGTAAAATTAATTATTTTTGAACATTAAAAAAAAATCACAAGAAACCCAGTAGTATACTACTTTTACTCCCCCAAAAAAATGTCAACAAATTCCATCAAATAAATGAAAGTAGTGATAATTTCAAAATACATTTAACTTTGTAAGAGGGACATGGAATATGTAAATGTGAACAAATGCTGTGAAAAAGATGTACCAGAGTTGATGCTTACAGAGTGAAGAATCCCTTTTGTTGTAACATCAAATGCACCAGAGGTACCATTAGTGGCATTGATCCAATCAACTATCCTCTGCCTATGAGCATCTTGATTATGATCCATTTCACTATATGTATAACTGAGGGAATCCCAGTACTCTCCCACGGAAAAATAAGGTTCACTTGCATCTATGTAGTCCTTTAAATAACCACCCCAAAATCCTCTCACAAAGTCAAGCCTCCATCCATCATACCCAATTTCTTTCCTGAAGGTCACACAGTATTAGAAAAGTATACAATTCTGTAAGACACTATATTAGTTTTAATCACACCATAAAGCATATGACAATTCCTTGTGAATATTAACTTTCCATTTCTGTCACTCACGTTTTCAATAAAGCACAAAGCAGCACCCCCCCTCCCCCATAGCAAACTAAGTTATGAGGGGTTTGCATAAAATGAGTCCTTAACAAAGAATATATGACTAGGAAAAAATACTAGATAATTTTTGTCTGATATCTCCTGAACAGATAAGCTATATAGCCTACACAAACTAGGGACTGGCATCTGTATTACCAGGACATGTCAAAGATAAAGACAACAACACAAATATGAGAAAATAAGAAACCAGCTTAGCTCTCAATCTGCTATAACTTGAGCATGTTCTAGCATCAAGCTGTCAATACACACTTACAAACTCCTTACATGAAACACAAATTTTTGTAATTAGTTAAGCCACATTGTGGTAGTTGCCAAGTCATGTACAAATAATAAAGTCCGAAACATAAAGCTTCAAACATGAAAATTTACAAAATTTTAGAGATGATTTTAACCTCAATTCTCTAGACAGAATGTCTTAGCTCTCCAGCATAACTATCTTGGCAGCGAAACCATTACTCTCAATATCATATGATTAGAATCTATGATCTACTCACAAACTGACAAAACATTTTTTTGTTAAAAATAAGCTGAAGAAAATTTGGGTCTACAAATATCAACCTCAACCAGCATAACCATTCTGTGAGATCCTTTCTCACAAACTCCTCTGAATGATCAATGTTTGGAGCGGCATGAAAATTATCTCCACTACTCTTGTTGCCCCTGCCCTGTATGTTAGAAAGGATATTCAATATTTTTTTCAGGTTCACCCAGAAAGTAACAGTATCATAGTGTGAAAATTATGAATGAACAGAATGTAAAGGCAAGAACTACTATGTTATAGAAAAAGTAGAAAACGTTTTATCTCATTCTGTTTTATGATTATTATTATTAGTGTCAAAGAACAATGAAACAGAACAAACATGCAAAATCTTCACAAACAAACCTGAAAATGTGGATCATCAGTTACAACAGCAAGATCATCCCAGTTAAGAGGGCCTCCAAATATGTTCCAAATACCATTTTGATTCTGATAATGAGCACAGCGGTGGTTTGAAACAGCATCTCCTAGAGTTTTGATCCCAACTTCATGAAATCTTTTCACCAAATCTTTCAGTTCATCAATGTTTCCGTATCTGATATTTATTTTCAAAAAACAAAATTGTAACAATTCATATGAACAAGTTCCTTTTTACGATGATGTTATGACTGTTATCTATTCTTTGAGATTAAGTTTTTTATTTTCTTTTCTCATGTATTATATAAATAAGCAGCTGAAAATATTTTCCCCGCCACTCAAGTTAATAAGTGATCATAATATTTGAAAGTCCAGCATATAGCATATGCTGTTGAATGTAAGCACTGTTGAAAATGAGCAATTTGCCTAACACTGAACCTTCTATCAAATCAAAGTATTAAGACAAGATTGACATCAATAACTATAAAAGAATTGGAATGCTTCTAATCTAGTACCTGGAATTTAAATTATATAAATCCTTTGGCATGTATCCTTCAGGTGAAACAGACTCTGTAGGTGGTGGCAACCATACCACAGTGAAACCAAGTGATGCTAGTTCTGAAGCCATCTCTTTAAGTTCCATGTACCATCTTCCAGATTTATGAGATTCCCAGTTAAACCCTTGGCATAATATTTCATACCCTGTGCCTGTCCCTGAGCATAATTTTGGATCCAGGGACAGTGTCTCTGATTCCACTGAAGCCTCAGGTACCACAATAGTTGTTGCCTGAGGTTCCACAATAGTTGTCTCAGGTTCCACAATAGTTACCTCAGGTTCTGCAGCAGTTGCCTCCGAGAAAGTTGGAATGGAGCTTCTGAATATATTATAGGCTTCAGCAGCCAGCCTTCCAATTTCTTGAAAAATGCTTTGTTGCACTTTTTTGGATTTTGTCTTTTGAATCTTCTCAGAGGAATCGTCTGTGACCAAATTTCTTATTTCATTGGCTATTGTATCAGTAAATGCAAAGAAAGAACTCTTTTAACTAGCCTCTTGAATCACTTCCCTCTGCATACCTTCTGACTGACCCTCTTTGTTGCCAATATCAAGAAAGCTACTAGAACTTGAGAGGGGGATATAAAAGTCATTTCCATAATACTTGAACCAAGTATTTTCATTTTGCTTAAGAACAAACATAAACCCTGAAAATTCTTCTTCTAAAGTGATTAGTGCTGAAGATCCTTTTCCATCATCTCTTGGCTACAAAACAGGATGAAAAGGTAAATATAACATAAAACAAAGAAAGGCATTAACTACAATACTATACCTCTATATCCTGACCAGAATAAGAAAACCAAACTTGAAGTTTTTACCCCAAAAGAGAGATAGAGAGAGAGAAGGGGAGAGCAAGTAAGAAACTGTTAGAAGAATTGTTGCTTGAATACCATGCATTCAGTCATAATCTAAAATTCTAAATATTGTGAAGGGATAAAAACCATCAATATTTGCAAAAGAATATGTAGTGAAAAAAGAGGAACTGGTTGATAGTAAGCATGAAGGACTTTTAATAACTTAAATTAAGTTATAAAACATAAAAAGAAAAAAAGGACAGATTTGTGAGTTCTGTACCCAAAATTGAGTTCTCAAAGCCCTGTCTTTAAATACCACTGTGCCTGGTGGATGAGGAGGAGGTGGAACTTCCCACCTTTTTGAATCATCCCTACAAACTCCCCAGTGAAGGACAACATCTCCAGGTAGATCAGTTTCAAAATGTAAAAGGTCCTTAACTGCCCCAGACTCATAGCATTTTTCGGTGGAGACACTGATAGAGTTATTGACTAAAACCTCCTTTGTGATAGTCACTTCCTCATAGAAACCTTCTGGTTGATTATTTTCTTGTTCTGGAACTCTGGATTCACTGCTGTCATCTTGGTCAGCTTCTGACTTGAGGAACATTTTAGATATCTGCCCCAAATTCCCTAGGATTGAAAAAATAGTATCACAAATCTTGGACTGCGTATCACAAGGTTATGGTTTATTTGACACTCCTAGAGAATTGAGAAGATAAACAAGATAGACTTCTTTACAGAAGCAGATAAATCACCGAGTAATGATTTGTAAAACCTGGCCATAAATCAAAGCCCTTTAGGTCCAATTATATTAGTATCCTCCTTAAGGTTGTTGACCAAAGAAACCTTGAAATCTCTTCTTTTGTTTTTATACCAAGTTCCCGTTTCCTCATCCTGAATAAACAACAGGACCACCCAAATTGGGAAGCAGAGAGAAATGACAAAAGGGAGCAGCAATGTTCAGTCAAAAGGTTCTCGGAATCAATGCCTTCTTTTTAAGCATTCTCAACTGCTAATTGTTAGAAATAAACCTTGAGAAGAAAATTAATTGCTGAAATTCCATTGTTGGCTTTAAGATCAATCCTTACTTCGTGGAGCATATCTCCTTCAGCAGATAAGGATGACTTCTTTAAAGGGGTCTCTATTGCATAGTCCTGAAATATTATTCACTTCCAACTCAAACTTTCTGCATGGCAATATTAACATGTGCCACATGTGATCATGAATAGTCACAAAGCCACTGTCTACCTTTATAGTAACCGATCCAGGGGGTATCATATCATGAGGAGGTTGATCCCATTCCCTGAAGAATAAAGCTTACATCATCATTATAAAACTTAAGTGGATTATTAATATTAAAATTTGTTGAGTCTTACAATAATATCAATTTCTCAAAATCAGAATCAAATGTTTAACATGATGTACCTTCCAACATCATCAACTCCCCAATGAAGAATCCATTTTCCGGGTAGATTGCAACCCACCGTAAGCTCCTGATCCCTCAAACCCTTTCCGTGATCTAATCTCACAAAAATCTTTCCCTCCACCTAAAATATTCCATCACAAACAACCCCATCAATGCCAAACACCAAAACATGTTTAATTACGTAAAGACTTAACAAAGCAAAAGTAAAATCAAAACACCCTATTTGTCTTTCATGCATGGTGATTCCATTTTAACCAACTTTCAATGACAAAATTGATCTAGCTGATTCAAAAGTTTCAACTTTTTCATTCTCAGGAAAAAAAAAACTACAAAAACAAAATCTAGGACATCCAACAACTTGTTTGATCCAAACATATTCCTGAAAACACAAAAATCAAAACTTTTCCATAAACAAAAACTAGGACACCCAACAACTTGTTTGATCCAAACATATTCCTGAGAACACAAAAATCAAAACTTTTCCCCATTGGGTATTCCCCCGCAGTTTCTCATGAAACCAAACAAGATGATATAATGGGAAGGGAAAGTATTTGAGACCAGTTCGGTTCGGTTGATTTGGAAAGTGTTGGTGATGGTGTGAAGGCATGGAAGGGAGTGGAGGACAGGTGTGTCTGTAAGAGGAGGAGGAGAAGAAGAAGAGTGGATTAAAATGTCATTTTGAATGTGTTCTCTACACGATTGGATGAGTTTCTCTGTGGAAAAAGATTACTCTACATCCAAAGATTTTACACCCATGTTCACTTAGTTTTTTTTTTTTTTGGTAAAGTGTTCAATTAGTTAAATTATGTGTATAAATATAATTAATTTTATTTTGTTAATAATTAAAAGTAAATAAATATAATTATATATAATTTAAATATTAATAGTCAGGGGTGGAGTTACCTTTGATGACAAGGGTGTCATGATCCTTCCAAATTTTATTAACCCCCTCTATTTTATATATAATTTTTTTTATATGCGAGAAAAAAATTAAAACTTATGATTAAGGATGGAAGAGTTTTTATCAAAATTAAATAGTTTAGTTTGACAAATTTCCCACAACATATAAATTATATATATATATATATATATATTACAAAATTTTACAATATAATAATAATAACAGTAATATAAAGAAACTTAAATCAAGAGAAACACTTAGCCAATATTATTATAACACATAACTTTTGACTTTAAAAGAGTAATTTTATGAGTCAAATTTCGTAGTTTATAAGGTGGTAATTTTTGACATACATATATGTTTTATAGTGTAACTTATAGACATTTTTTAGTTGTGTCCCAATAAGAATTATTCTTCTATATTCAATAAATTTGCTTTAATATGTGAAACTTATGTTTAGGCTTCTATGAAATTTTAAATATTGATTTATTTTAATTTTAAACCAATCATACATATAAAATTATTCTACATGCGATCGCACATTAAATTATGATCATAATTCTAAATTTGCAAACTAATTGTTGTCTAATATATAAAATTTTATAATAAAAGATAAAAGAATTTTTTTCTTTAATAGTATTTTATATATTTGGTCACCCCAACAAAAACAGTCTAGCTCCACCACTATTAATAGTGTCATGAAATTATGAACTACCACAAGTGGTTAATTATATATGTAGATATAATTAAATTTGTTTCACAAATGGTTAATAGCATTATTAAACTATTGACTATCATACATGGTTAATTACATATGTAAATATGGTAATTTTACCTCACAAGTAGTTAAAAGTAAATAAAGCTAGTTATATCAATTATCGATATGTGATTAATAATATTACAAAGTTATTGGAATGCTTAATAGTAGTTAATTTTTTTTAATCTATAATATTGGTTAATTTTATCTTATAAGTAGTTAATCGTGTTAACAGATTATATTTTTTTTCTTACAAGTATGCTCCTTTTTACTTCTTAATTATTCTTCCAAAATTCTCACTGACATAGAAATTAGATTTTTTTTTTTTTTAGAATACTCCCTTCACTTATAATAAAGATGAAAATGAGTCATATATTCCCCCTATTATTCATATATTATAGGCCATGAACTTGTCAACTGGTATGTTGCCATGGTTGATTTTAGAGAATATGATTAGGACAAGTAATAATTAAATTAAACCAATGGCTGTAAAATGCTAAATATAGCACATACCATTAAAAAATGGATAGTGAAATAATGTCCGTTAACTCTGACGTGAAACCAACGAACGAACATCAACCAAATCGCATAATGGAGTGATGCATCAAGGGTTGGCAAAACGGGCTGGCCTGGCCCGTTTTGGCCCGGCCTGCTTGTGGCCCGTCTAGCTGCCACGGGCTGCATGTCTTGGCCCGCCCCGTCATAGAGTGGGCTGGCGGGCTGGCCCGCCAATTTTTTTTATTTTATTGCAAATAAAATATAAATAAAATGATCTTGCATCACTTGTATCATAAAAGGACAATAGAGAGTATTTTTGTTATTGTGAAACGCGAACACAATTAAAAATAATTGCAATATTATTTCATTTTCTTCAATAAATCACAAACTAATAGTCTTTCAAAAATACATCACAAAATATTAATAGTCCATAATAACTTATATTATTTTAGATATATTAATTTAAAAAAAAAAAGTGCTGGCGGGCCGGCCCGCCCCGCCCCGCCTGTGGCCCGGCGGGTTGGCGGGCCAAAGCGGGCTGGCGGGCTGCAAATCCCAGCCCGCCCCGCCAAATTGGTATACTAATATAGTAATATTCGTAGGAGCCATCATATCTGCATGGACCTTATATATATTATGATTTTTAGCGCATAAGACACGTGCATTCTTGTATTTCTCTCATACACTGTTCGTTAGCTTTGTTTCTTGCTCTTCTCTGCCATCGAGGCATCCATTGAAAACTAGTAAAATTTTCTTGTATGTTAAGTTTTCGTTTTCTAAAAGGGCGAAGACTACGGTGGACCACCTTTACAGGTGATCCACCGTGAACAAATTTTATTGAGCGTTGGATTTATCTAGGTTACATAGTTATATTCTAAGTCCACCACATTGGATAATTTTTCTATAGACTACTTTTTTTCCCTTCCTTTTTTTCACTGCCTCTGCCCCCACCTTCGGGTCCACTGGAAACGGTGTTACTGTAGACCCCGTCAAATGGGCCTCCCTCCTCGCTGCCTGCAACCTCACCGTGCCCACTCCATTGCACACTCCCTTTAGCATTTCGCAATTTGTTTCATTTTATTTGACATACATGAATCATACAGAACATAACCAAAAGTGATACAATAACCAAAAGGGTTAATTATGTTTTTAGTCTATGAACTTTTTCGAGTTTTCACTTTTAGTTCCTAAACAAAATTTTGACCGGTATTAGTTCCTGAACTTCTATTCCGTTAATGTTTTTAGTCCCTACCGTCAAATATCATCGTTAATGATGACGTGTCATTAATTTTAATATTATTTTATTACGTTTAGTGGCGGTTCATTTTCTGGCGATAAAAAATTGCCAAAAATTGCTTAGCAAAAGTGTTTTAATAGGTATTGAAAAAATTTCTGACGGTTAAAAACCGTCAGAAATATTAACATACAGCAATTCTTTTTCTTCAACATATCCTAACAATTAAACATGCCACAAAAGTATACTAAAATATTAAATGATTCTTTTTTTTACCCAATATTAAATAATTCTCAAATATATATTTTAATATAAAAAAATGAATATAAGATTGATTGTGTTAATAATATAAAATTATAATTAGTTAAAATTTTAAAAAGATTAAATAATTAATTTAATTTTTTTAAAAACTAAAAATAAATGGGATTTTATTAGAACAAGGAGGAAGGAGCCTGTGGGTTTGATTTATGCAATATCCTCCGATCAAATGTATTGAAACGCCATATGAATCATCCTTCAAATTTGATTCAAGGATTGAGTTGTTGATGCAATATCCGTGCCAACTAATCATAGTCAAATGTCCAAGGAGGGAAAGCATTGAAACGTGGCAGGGAGGGTGCTCCTTTGAATCGTCCTTCAAATTTCATCCAGCTCCGCTACCACTTCCGATCATCGCTACCTCCCTTGAAACGTGGCTAAGGTTGGGTTTGAGGGATGTGAAAAACACAAAAATCATCACACAATTGTCGACCTCGACACCGTCGTGCTGGAAGAGGGTGCATGATCCCACACAATCGTGTCATCAAAAGCACAAGAGTCGACAGAGGAATTGGGTGGAGAGTGCGAACAAGAACCCTCTTAGAGATCCTCGCATTAGGAATTGTGGCCATGTGAGGCGCGTTCGCGTGTCGGCATTACTTACCAACGGTGAGTCGAATTCTCACAGCCATGTTCTCTTCCTCCTCAGAACTAGTAAACACCATTTAATCAAAACAACCCAAAAAAAAAAATGAAAGCTTTTGGTTCAGATTCGTGACTTTCGCAAAGCCCAAACGAGAACTTCCTTGAGAAATTCACTAGCAGTACCACTCAACACATGTCACTTGCGTTTTGCAGCTAAGGTTGGGTTTGGGTTTGGGGGAAGAGGTGGTGGAGGGCACAAAGATTAAACAATTGTGACTATTTAGTTTGTATAGTCTAATTACTGAATTTGATTTTGGATTTGGATTTGTGTCTACTGAATTCCATTTTGATTTTGAATCTGGACTTGCGATTGATGGAGGAAGGAAGAGAAAACCGCAAAAAGGCAAAAGCAACCATAAATTGTTTTATTCATTTTGAACATTTTAGCAAGTGATTTCTGCAAAAAAATGAACTGCCACTAAACATAATAAAATAATATTAAAATTAATGACAAGTAATCGTTTAACGGTGATATTTGACGGTAGGTAGGGATGGGAATAGGCCAGGCTAGGTTTTGCATAAATAGGCCTGACCTGTTTTATAAAATTAAGGCCTAAGTCTGGCCTATTATCTGTCAAAGGCTTTTTTTTAGGCCTAGCCTATTAGCCTATTTAAAAGCCTATTCTTTACAAACATTATTTAATAAGCCAGCAAACTAAATTTTAAATAGGTCAATCTGGAGAAAAAAAAAGGCAAAATTAAATAGGCCAACGAGCTTTTTTATTATTATTAATTTACATGGTAAAAAAAGAGGTCTACTTCCATTGCTATTAAAATTTAATTTTTAAAAGAAAAAAAAAGTAAGAAACAAACATAATATAAATTAAAAAAAAAAGCTAATGTAAAAGCCATAGATATAGCTAACGTAAAAAGATTATAACAAGCCTATTTAAGTTCTGATTGTCACTGTATAATTAGTTTTTACACATTTTTATACAACAAAAAACATATTACTGAGAATGCCAAGCATTCAACTTTCAAGAAAAGGAACAAAGGTGTTATATTAACTTAGCAAAGGAACCAAGGTGTTATTAACTTAGTGACTTATGATGCTAACAGTGGTAGACTAATAGTCTAGTATGTATTTTGATATATTAAATTATCAATAATTTTAAAAATCTGATCTTTGTCTTATAAATTTATTTAATTAATAGTATTATTATTAGTGTAATATAGTAATATATGTATATTTATTTTTATTATATTATATAAATAAATAGGCTGGCCTATCAGGCCTAATAGGCTTTTTTGTAAGCCTAAGCCTAGTCTATTTAAATAAATAGGCTTTTTATAAAGCCCAAGCCCAGCCTTTTTATTAAACAAGCTAGGCCAGGCTAGACTTTAAATAGGCCAGGCCATAGGCCCCTATTTAAAGCCTAGCCTATTCCCACCCCTAACGGTAGGGACTAAAAGCATTAACGGAATAAAAGTTTAGGGACTAAGACTTATCAAAATTTTGTTCATAGACTAAAAGTGAAAATTCAAAAAAGTTAAATGACCAAAAACATTATTAACCCTAACCAAAATTAAAAGAGACACCCTACTCGGCACTCAGAAATCAAAAGTGTGTTTACACTCACACCTAAAAATTGTGACAGAAACGAAACGAGGATCAAAGTAAATAGAGGAATGGATCTTTGATTAACAGTAACATATTTGGTAATTTACAAATTTCGATTTAGATAACCAGTTTTGGATTGAAGTTGTTGATTGACTTGCGAAATCCCAAAATCGTATGGGTAAAGCCAACATCATTTCTGTTTTACATTGTTGGGATGCGTGTTCAGATTTCATCGTCTTAATGTGGGAGGCCGCGGCGTCGTTCCTGGCACTAGTGTCTACAGTTCTTCAGATTCGGCGAGTACATGTGCCGACGTCGTCAATCGCTTCTCTCTCCTCAAAACCCGCAAATATGAAATCCTCTAAGAACCATGCCACCACCACGACTCATAGCACGTCTATGTCCTTGTCGCCCATCACCTTCTGTGACGCCGTGAACATGCAGGTCTTATCAGCAAAGACCTCGCTGTCGTGCGAGAGCCGAAACATGATATGGGCACCTACGAAGGAGGGGGTGGGACTAGGAAGTGGGTGGGGGAGAAATAATCGAATATCGTGGATGTAGGATTTACCTCTGAAACCTAGATGAATCCAATGCTCAATAAAACTTATCCACCGCAGACCACTTAAAAAAGTGGTCCACAATAGATTTTGCCTTCTAAAAGTTCAGCTTTTTCATTATTTTTTAAATTAAAACACATTTTCACTTTTTCTTTACTAACAATTTTAATTTTTATATTATGAAATTGAATCTTCATTTATTTAATATGAAGACATTTTTATTATATTTTCTCCTTGTGACACGTAACTATGCCATTATTTAAAACTTGCTTTATATTTTTTTTTAATTTTCAAAACTGGTAAAATTTTCTTGTATGTTGAGTTTTTTTTTTCTTTCTAAAAGTTAAGCTTTCATTATTCTTAATTAAGTTTTTTCATTTTTTTTATGTTTCACATCTCAGTTATACTACCAACACGGTGTTGGTCCAAATAAAATTCGATTCAGCTTTCTTAAATATGATCATTAGTTTGAATATTGTGATGAAAAAAAAATTAAGAAAAAAAATTCTACTAAAAATATTCAGTTAGATTTTCAAGTAAAGATTATCATCGATAAAATTGGTGAATATTTCAAACTTATTACACGGTGACCCAAAAAAATCTCAGTTAATTTCAAATTAATTACTTTTAATTTTAAAAATTATTTCTACACTACTTTCTTAATTCCTTACTTCTTTCGTCAAAACGTAATTAGTGGAACTTCAAAATTCGACAACGCGTTTTTTATTTTAGGAATAGTGTTTACTAGCATCTAACCTGGGAGCCTCATTCATTTGCTATTACTTGGAATCAAATTTGCATTCACATTTACAGGTGATATTTATATATTTTGAATATCTCTAGTAAAGTAGAACTATATATGCCGCAAAGAATATGCATGACAACGAGATTAGGCGAAAAATCCTCATTTTTTACGTGGAGAACATGAATAACATACACGTGTTAATAATCCATTAGGATTGCTCTAGCGATAGAAAGTCTAGGTAGCTTGCACAAAGTTTAAATTCAAACCTTGTTGCCACTATTTTAAACTAAAACATGCATGTGTTATAAGCAATGAAAAAGTAAATCATAATGTGCATCATGTGCATTCTCTTTGCCATTATATAATCACATATAACAAGTTAATTAGTATGAATTCCACACTTATTATATGTCATTTTTATGTGAAAATATAAATAAATAATATTTAAAATCATAATAAAATATATAATTAATTTACACAAATAAGTAAAAGTACAAGTAGTTAAATTTAAGAAAAAAGAGTAATTTTTTAATAAAAATTAATTCAAAAGTATAAATAATTGCTATAAATAATAATAAACGAAAATTTAACTAAAAAATGAAAGTATTGTTTAGAGAAAGTTAAGATTTAAAAAAATAACAAATGAACAAAAACTAAAAAGAAATTTATAATGCTATTTTTTTTTAAAAATAAGTGTGTAAAGATTTTTTTCACTGTCAATCAATTAAAAATCATGTTAAATATAACTTAAAAGTCAATAAACTTATCATATATGATAATATATAATTAAATGAAAATATAAAAATTATTTATATTGTCAATGTATTTAAAATAAGCTTATAATAAAATTATTTGTTGCAAAAAAAAGTATAAAATATCATCTCACTCTCAAAAATAAAGATTTTTATTTTACAAGGGTGGATTGAATACTATGAACGCAAAGATTCTCAAAATGAAAAATATTATCACTGAAAGAGCTAGCTAAATTGAAAATTCCATTGCCCCTAATTAATGGAAAACCACCATGTCCTCGCCAACTAAAGTAGCATTTGCATTAATAAATTAATTAAGTAATTATTCAATAAAAATTTGTTATTTACTTTTAATAAATTTCACAAACTTATTAAAATAAGTTTAAAAACTTATCAGAAGGCCTGTCAGCTTTACAAACTTAACCAAAGGTCTTATGAGTGTAGGCGATAGGCTTCAAAACGGCTCAAGGGGATCATACAAATATCTAAAGGGAAAGAAAGAACAGAACAGCAATTCATAAAAAAAATCCAATAATTAATATGATATTGCGATAAGAGAAAACAATATTATGACAAAAAAATCATTGAATAAACTGATATATGGATGGTTCAATACTACGTAAATAATTTGCTTCGGATGCACACTATCCACTAAGAATAATCAGCCTATCGCTAATTCTGATAGTAGACAAAGCCAAGGATAACTCTACATAAAACAAACACAGCACAAGCCACAAATGAAGCAATTTCGCCCACAACCATAATTATTATTTGCAAAACAGATTTATTTCATTATTTGCTTTGAATTTATTATTCACAGATCCACAAAGATGGAACTGGATAGAAAGACTGAACAAGGAATGGCAACGGCATATGAAAGAAAAAGCAGGTTGTGGTGTGTTCAAGAAGATATGGGTGGGTTCACTGGAACACCCTCGCAACGCCGGGTTGGGACACTAGTTAACCTCATTCATGGCTTTCTTCACATTTTCATCTGGCACAATATCCACGATAAGAGTCTGAACTATCTTATACCCATATGCTGGCATAGCCTAGAAAGTAAAAGCAAACATATTAAACGATGTGACAGGAAGAGAGATAGAGAAAAATGATAGATGTTATATAAGTGTTTAAAAAAATTGGGTGTCCAAATACCATAACTCTAAAATAAAAGGAGATACCTTTTCAAGTTCTTCCTCCACTGCTTTTGCAACGTTCTTCTGCTTAAAAGTAGCATCTAGTTCCATCTTTGGAACACTTGCTCTGATAACTGAAATAACAGCAAGAGTAAATAAGTCTCAACCTGAAGATGCACACATAAACCTAAATTTCTTTCAAGTAGATTCAGTGGCACTAAAATACCCACCATCTAAGACATAGGATTCTATCTGTGCTATGGTATTGCTGAGTTTGTATGCCAATGCCAATGCTCGATATTGAATAGAAGCAACCACAGTAACAAAGACATTGTCCTGATGGGATGCATTACACAATGGTCAGTCAAATAATCCAGCCATTAATCAGGATACATATATGTGCAACAGTTTGCAGGGAAAAAAAATTGACCAAACAAAAATATTGTTAGATATGTCAACACATCCATGATTTTACATTACAACTCTAATATCCTTCTTCAATTTTGCCACTAAAATTCTCTTTATATATATATATATATATATATAAAAAGTAACCATATGATATCTCAAGATAACAGATGTTAAACATTTTTATCCGTCTATTTATTAGATGGAAAGCCTAAAATGTCTTGTATTTATAATTTACAGAGTTTAATTTATATTCACCAACAAGGAATCATAAATCATATTAGGGATTTCAACCAATCAGAAATCATATTAGTGATTAGTTTTAAGGTAGTTATTGTAAAATGTTTGACACTCATTTTATGGAGGAGGAATCGGAATGAGTTTTTGGCGATATTTTCTATCAGAACTAGAGTTTCATCTCAATATTTCACGTAATAAAGTTCAACAAAGATTATGAAGTGAAACTTCAATTGTGATTAGGGAACGACACCAAAATACTTGAATTGTGATAGGAGAACAACACCAAAATAAGTGAGAAAGAGCAAGTGAAGAGAGTGGAAAATTTAACGAGCCTTAGTCTTAGTTTCACAGCGAACATCTAGCTGTTTGACACGCAAAGAGCGAGCACCAGCCTTAAAACTGACGAAACAGCATAGAACACAACGGACTTCACAGTAGAAACCACCAGGTTCCCCATCTTCAAGAACATCATCGGAAACTTCCTTGGTTGACTGATCCACTTGCACAGAACCAAACACTTGTCCCATCTTCACAGATCAAAACACCTAAACAAACACCAACATAAGTGTAATGCATCAATACTCAAAAGAATAATAACAAAAACATTGACAGTGCACTCACCTTGATGATGAAAATTTGATATGGAATGAGTGTGAGAACGAAAAGAAAAGGTGGTGAGTGGTGGTATTTATAGGGAGGGAGTTTGGAATTAAGAGGAAAAGAGGAGGAAAGTGATAAAGCAGTTTGGCAAGGTTATCAGTTATCAGTTTACAGAATCCAAATGCACCAGTAATGCCGCGTCCTACTGCAAATGGAAGGTGAAGAGTGGATTCATAATGATATTAAATCATCCTTTATTACTTCTGCCTAAAAAATCATAACGTAAGAAATATTCTTTTATCCATGGATGATTTGATTTTAACTACAATTTATTGAATCATAATTAATTCACTACGTAAAAGGAATTTTTTTTTTTAATTTCACAATTAATAGGGTCATGCATTCTCAAATTTGTAATTAATAAGTGAATAATTTATCATAAATATTACGTTACTTCTTTTAAATAATAATTATTCTTTCATATCCAAATTATATTTTATCAAGTAAATTGATTTTTAAATAACAATTCATTGAAAGCGAATGTGCATGATTATATTAAGTATATAATAATCATGTTTGTTATGTAATGCAATATAAAATCTATATGGTCATCTAATTTAAAATCTTTGATATAAAAATTATTTTCGTCGACATTTTTGGACATTTTTTAATTCTAAATGAAAATAATTACTATGTAAATAATTTATTACAACATCTATTTTCCAAAATATATTCAAAAGGAGAATTTAATTCAAATAATATAATTTAAAAACGGAACAATCATAATTGAATTATTCTTTTTTCATTTAATCATCCAAGAATATTTATAGTGGATCTTTATTTAATTTAAATCATAACTTTATATGGTCGTCTAATTTAAATTAGTTACGATTGTTTAAAAAATTATTTAATAGGACAATTATTCTAATCAATAATCAATAATTAAATATAAGAATAAGTAAAATATATTTCAAAATATTGCAATTTAACATGAAAATAAAACATTTTTTACATCTATATCTTATCAGTTATAAACAGATTAGATATTATTATTATTATTATTATTATTATTATTATTATTATTATTATTATTATTATTTTCAAAACTATATATTATAATGATTTTTTACATTGATCATTTTATCAAAAGTTTAAGTGATTCTTTATTTTGCAGTAAAAAAAATCTTTATTTTAAGCCGAGTCTTCAAATCACTTTAAATTTTAAAAGACATAACTCTTGCATGGTATTTGAAATAAATATTTATTTTTTCTTATAGATTCTTAATTATAGAATATTATAAATATACTTAATGATTATTATTTTTTATTTTTTATTGAAAGAAATAAAAGTTATCCTTTCTTGCATTTTGTAATAGGAATATAAAAATAATAAAATTGTGACATCCAATATAATCAAGAGGAGTGCCAGGGATACTCTCTCTAATACTCTCTTTTAGACACTTTCCCTATGATTGGTTAAAATTTATTGAAAATCATCAATTTTGGTGGATCCCACCACTAAATCAGGAAAGAGAATCCTTAAATGATATGTGAGACTCACAAAAATGGGTGATTTTTAATAAATTTCAACATCATAGGATAATCCTACAAATTATAGTGATATTTCCTTTGAGACACGTTCAAAGTAGCAAATGTGTTGAATTCCTTGTGCATAACTTGTGTTTAGCATGTTTATGAGTTATGTAACTCTTGAAACACGGCTTAAACTTGGTTCACCTATTTTGGTAAAACATTAATAATGTGCCTAAGTTCAACCTAAAACAAGTTCTAAGTTATAGGTACACTTGTGTTGCATGGTATACTTGAAAATAGGACTATATGTGCTTGTTGAATGCATTGTTCTGCCATGCCCTGTTTCATGAAAATTACTAGGAATGATGTCTAAGGTTGTTGTAAGAACCCTTTTATGGCATACAATATTTACTTGTCTATTTCTCAATGAAATTGGTCCCATAGCATTTCAAATTTCGTATGATTTTTAGTGATTTTTCACCATGGTATGTTCTATTTGTTTTTGTTACTGTACAACAACTATAATTATGTGGAATCTTCCATGTTTTGAGCATGGATTGGCTTGCCCTGTATTCTTAGATCAAACTAGACATTCTAATGAAACTAAAAGGAGTTGGAATCACTCCATTTTTACTTTTAGATAATTTACTATGAATTTTCTAAAATGGAATTGGAGATGGACACAAGTGTTGTCAAATCTATTTTGGTTTGTGAGAAGAAGAATGAATTTGAAGCATTGATGCTTGCTGTAAAATGTTGAAAAAATTCTTAGATATTCCTTGATGTATTGGAAGAATCCCTATTGAGTTTTAACCCTGACAGATTGGTATCGGATTCTGGCAAGTGCACCAATTGAACAAGTAGTAAATGGATAAGTCCAAGTATCATTTTCCCAAGGGATTTGCGTAATATAGGAAGTGTTCACATAGATATTAGCTAGACTAAACTGGTTTTCACAAGAAAGCAGTAAAAAATAAACTTTGGTTGGTTTTGTGAAAGGTTACAGCATATCTAATGCAGAACATAAATTAAAAAGATGTTTTTGTGGTTTTAAAGTAAAACACAGCAGTAGACAGAGGTTAAAAAAATAGATAAATAAAGATGTTGTAGGGGTTATATCTCACCAAACTCTACTCTCTTCTTGCATTAATGCATGATATATATTCCATTTGCACTTAAATGTTAAAATCAGTCAATAAAAACGTTCTCAGCCCTAATCCCTTAGGTGCAAAGAGTCTTAGATTACTTCCTTAAGCCTTGACCCCTCAACAACTTAACGAAGCAACTAGCTTTAAGTCTAGTGACCACAAGATAATCCATGAACTAAGTTCCATTCCTAGACACAAAGTTCATGAGGTATATTGCTTCAGACCTAGACAACAAAAGTGTTTCCCAACAACAATCATGTCCACAGATCATGCTATGGGTGATCAAGCCACAACAAGCTTTAAGAAAAGAAGCAAAATACTAACATTAAACACAAATATGCAGAATATATGTAAATAATATTAGAAGATACAAGAGAGTTTTGAGAATGGTTACATCTAACCCCTTACAACTAAAGAAATCAGTCACTCGTGGGCATGAGCAACTGGAAAATACACATGGAGGGGAAATAGATGAGGAAGAACACTAAGAACAAGAGAGAGCTTTTCTCTCCAATAAAAACAGTACAAAATGAGCTACAGAGAATGCTCCTGAAAATGTCCCAGACTCCTTCATAAATGAGGGTCAGCTCATTATATACATGTGCAGAATTTCTTCAAAGTGACATTTCGCTCAGCTTGGAAATTTGGCTTGGCTGATTGGCAGTTTCTGCACTTCAACAGATTGCTACTGCAAAAGACCCTTCACTGCTTCCAAAACTTCATAATGCAGCTCCAAAATATGTTCTTCAACTTCAATTTCCAATTCCTACAAAAAGTGGGGCAAAACACTAAGATATAACCATAAAACTAAAAAAATTAAAGAAATTCTAACTAAACTACAAAATTAATAGAAATTGAGTAAAACAACACCCCAAATAAGATAAAAAGATAGATAATTGCCTTAAAAACCACTTGAAAAGTAAGTAATAACAGCAACTAACAACTCCCCCACACTTGGAGTTTTGCTTGTCCTCAAGCAAAAGATAAAACAATAACTAAAAAATTAACTAAACTGAAAATAACTAACATTGAAACAGAAATCATGTACCAAGATCAATCCCATCCTAACAAATCCAAACATGCTTCCATCTAAGAATTGAAAAGGACCAAACCAATGATTCGAATTTCAAACATGGCGCCTTAAACCGAGACCATAACAAGGATGCAAGTACCTAATTTCTCAAGAAATGAACCAAGCATAACAATCAAAATTAGACAAAATCTAAGAATGTTTGATTCTTTTCACTCAAGTGTCTCACTCAAGCACCAATTGATTTAGGTGCTGAAATATCTCACAGTCAATACACAATGGAAACCACAAATCAGTTTTGCTTTCCTTCTCAATGCAACGAAATTATGCACATAAATTAAGATCACAAGGACTTGATCAAGGTCTGAAATATGGCTAGGCTTGAAAGGAATTTGGTTTTTCTAGATAAACAAAACACCATGAGATAAAGAGAGTAATCAATGCATTTTTTAGATTTTACCCAATCCCTCTTATTCTCTCACAATGACAAAGATACCAAATCCTTACAATTATCAAATTTAAGCTTAAAAACATGCCACTATAATCACAACAAGTATCACAACTTTTATTTATTTTTGCTTTCCTTGATCTTCTTTTTCTTTTCTTTTCTCGGATTTTTTTTTTGCAGAACATAAGATGAACACAGTTGTGACACTTCTTTTAATTCAATGGAAGTGACCCATAATTGTTCCCAAGTTGTCCCTTACATGCAAAAAATTCCCCCAAACTTATTCTAAACCCAACACATGCAATTGCTCTCCTATCCAATGGTAAGGAAAGTGAATTGTTTTTCATTTAGGCTCTTTGGGTTATAATGACAGAAATTTATTTCAATTAAGGCTCAAAGGGGCTACACAAAAAGGATAACAGTAATAAGGGAAGGCTTTTTGGCTCTAGGATTCACAATCATCAAACAAAATTTTCCTTGATCATTTATTTATTAACATGCAAAAATCATCACAAGAGAATTGTTCAAAACCAAGTGTGGTGCCAAAGGTGGTACTCATAATCATTTGAGACATCACACAACTCACAGAATCATTTCTCAAACATTCTCAAACCTGTCCTCAAAATCATATCATGCTTGAAACTTTTTCTCAAAAACATACATGCATCTAAGCTATGCTAACGAAACGCACAGCCACAAAAATCATTCAAACCACGGATTCGCAAACGCATTTTTCCTTAAAAAGCGCGAGAAGCAAGCTAGGAAAACGCACGATGGGATTTTTCTAAGCCATGAACAACCACAACATAATTAAACTCGCAACCATAGCATAAGTACTAAGTTCAGAAAATGATTAAGCCTTGGCTAACATCACCAAAATAACAACTAAACTAATAGCAAACCCACAAAGTAACTAACCATGCACTGAAATTATAAAAGCAGAAAAATAAATTATCCTAGTAAAATGAGGATTAAACAAACAAATCCCCCATCAAACATCATCATCTTCCTCTGCCTTAGAACTGTCATACTCCTCTTCTTCCTCTTCAGTTCCTTCTTCCTCCACTTCACTTTCCTCCTCTGCCACGGCTTCATCCCCCACAGCAGCTCCTTGGTCTCCAGCCTCGGCAGCAGCATCATTTCCAGTAGCAGCACCATTTCCATCAGCAGTAGCTGCACCCCCCAAAAAGAGAGGTCTGTCCCTAGGCCATGCAGTCATAGCTTCAAACTCAAAAGGGGATGGCCAATGGAGACGTCCATGAGGTCTCGGTGCTACAAGGGCCATGCTGAAAACAGAAAAGAAACAAAACAAAAAAATAAAGCAGGAGACACAAGAAATGAAATAAGTTAGTACAAAAATAAGAAACAAGAAACAGAAAATAATTTGAAACACAAGTTACAAAACATAATTGAAACACAACACGTAAGAAAAGAAAAGAAAAACGGAACAATAAATTAACAATAAACTAAAAGGATAACTGAGAATCCATAAACAGCAAAGAGATTTTTGTCACACACATGTGCAGGAACCAGAACATGAACACAGATATGTGCAGGGGATTTGGCTTAGCTTCCACAGGGTAGCTTTGCCAAAACCCACCAATCATGCACTACTCAGATTTTTCAAAAGACGTGGTTCCAACAAGTGTGGGTGACGAATTGAATAAGAAAAATAGAGTGGTCCCAGATTTCAGTTAAGGAAAAACACACGTGAAGACAAAAAGAAAAAGAAAAAGATAAAGGGATGCTTTTTGGGCAAAACAGAGAACTCACAACAGGACCCATGTGCTTCCCGAACAATAGTAGCAGTACACAGAAAATGTTAAACAAAACACAACAGCACAGGGACCCTAAACGTGGTCCCAAAACACAGAGAAAATAAGAACCTTCGAAGAATATTCAGAAAAACCAGAACTTGAACCATCAGTGGCCCCATAAACAATGAAAAAGACAAGATCCACATAGATTCAACCATTAAAATCAAGAACAGAAACTAAAAGGTTAAAAACAAAAGGAATAAAAGAAGGTTTCCCAAAAGATGAACAGAAAACGTAAAGGGGAAAGGGGAAAAACAATACGTGCCTACACTCAACAGGGAAAGATATCCCAAAATGGCACAAACAAAAGAAAAATGCACAAAGCTTGCACTTTTGCAATAAAAAGAGGTAGAAAAAGACATACCCACTCAACGGAAGCTTTAAAACAGCAAAAAGCAAAGAAGGTTCTAACAAAAGTTTTGACCTTTGTCAACGAAAAGGGAAGAAAATAGAAAATCCAAACACAAAAGGTTAAAACTTTTACAATAAAAATAATAAAATAACAAGAACAGAAAATTTTTAAACATGCACATACTTCAAAAACTGCAACGAAAATCAAAACGAAAAGGAAAAAAGGAAATGACAGTGCAGAGATGCAAATGGACAGAACCCTAGAATCTTTTTCTGAAAAGATATGAGAGTGACAAACAAAGGGAAAAAGGGAATGACTGAAGCAACACGCACAAGTGGACAGAGAAGGGTTGTGCTCGAGGTGGAGATGGAGAGTAGGCCGAGAGGGAAGGGTCACAGTCATAGTGATGCTGGATGAGTTGAGAGAGGACGAAGGCTATGCTTAGAAGGATGATGGGAATGAAAAAGTAGAAATGAATGGGGAGTAGAAGGGGTGGCAGCCTAGGGAAAGCTGTAAAGGTGTGGGGAAAAGGTAGGAAAAAGTGAAAGAAAGAAACTGATTGGTGGAAAGGAGGGGTGAATAGGAAATGTACAATGACTGTTATAAAGTGAAAGAAAATTCTAAGTGGAGGTGGAGTGATGTGCGGCGATGTGATTGGTTGAAATGAGGGGTGAATAGGAAAATGTAACAGTGGTGGTTATAGGGAAACGGGACGGGGAAAGGTAATTGAGACTGAGTGGAGACATTATGGGTAAAGGGAAAAACTCTTGGGAGGTGGGAAAATTTGAAAAAGATCTGAGGGCTTGAAAAAGTAAACAACAGCTTAGCTACGAGGAATGGCTTGGCAAAAAGCATGAATTTGGATAAGGTTCATAAAGTGGTTTTTGGCTTAACCATGGAACATGGCTTGACTCAACAATGTAGGGAAATTAAATCATTGCTCTAGTGGTTTTGGCTTAGAGCCAGTATCAGTGGCTTGAGCCAAAAGTCACTCGAGAGCATTTTTTTGCACAAATTTGACCAAAATACGAATTATGCATAATTGAGCCTAACTGCTGCAATGTAACAACCAAATGGAACATGTGCAACTACAAAACAATGCTTCTAAATGATCACACCACAAAGAACTAAATAAACAATAACAACACACAAAAATCAAACAAAGATCAAACACATGAGTTCTAGATGATCAAAACACATAACTAACTAAATCCAACAATTCAAAATGCAGAATGCAGAAGTAAAAGGGCAAGAAAACTGGGTTGCCTCCCAGGTAGCGCTCTTTTAATGTCATTAGCTTGACATTTGATGTCCTCAAGGGTCACTTAGATGCAGAATTGTGGTCAGCCTCTCAATTTCACCCCCCAAATAGGGCTTTAATCTCTGACCATTAACTGTCCAATTTCTTCCTATTGAAGGTGTTAGGTTCTAAGACCTTGGACGATATCCAACCTCTCCTATTACGGTTTTGATGATAATAACTAAAGGATAAATTTTGAAGTATCTAATGATCTAGTTTGAGTGCTATAGGATTTACATCGTCCAATCCCGCAATGGTATTGTATCTCTCAAACCTGGACTCTATGTTTTAATAAAGTGAGCGTCCAATTGTGTTTTATAAGAAACATACAGGCAGCGTCCAATGCTCCTGTGAGAACAAGCGTCCAACGCTTGAGTAACACTCAGTGGTTACTATCATTTAAAATACGCTTTCTATAATATAAGGCAACGTTCACTATATCATATTTTAACGTGCCATGATCTTTTCGAAAAGTATTGAACAGGAAAAGAAGAAGCTTCTCTCTGCAGAGAAAGTACAAGTAGGAGAGAGGCGCTACGAGTACGGCTGTCACATCCATCACTTCACTCTAAGTCAAAATGTGACAACGGCAATAAGCTACAGAAAGAATCGCTCTTGGAAAAGGAACAGAATCCTCAACGGATATCTTTCAACAAACTTCCTATATATAGAAGGATGAGCTCACGTATCAAGAAGACAAGAATTTTGAAAAAGAGCAGAAATCCTGTAAAAATGACTGGACGACCATAAGCGAAAAAGAGCATTCATCTTAGCTTTGCTAAGCGAGTCTATAAACTCATTCTTATTGTAATATCCTCTCATTGAGAGTTATATTTTACTTACAATATCAAACATTACTGTTTGGAAAGCCAGGAGTGGCTTAGTGTTAAAGAATACTTGGTTTTTGTGTTTAATCTCAAGAGGAGATTAAGGGTGTGCCAGAAGTGGCCTAGAGAATACTTGTAGCCAGAAGTGGCAAAGTTAAGAATACTTAAGTGTAATCAGTTTTGATTAGTAGAACCCTTCAAAAGTTTTTGAAGGAGAACTGGACGTAGCTCAGTTGAGTGAACCAGTATAAAACTACGCATTCTATTCACTCACATTCTAGCTTACTTGAATTTCTTTCAAACTATCTCTTCAGCATACTACGAAAAAGTTTCTATACACCTTTTTATTCAAGTTTATCCATTACGTGTATTTAAACGAAAGAGAAGAAGAGTAGTTTCCTTGAACAGTTATTTTTAATCGACTGGACGATAGCCTATTTTTTCTGTTTTACTAAACTTCTGTAAAACGAAAAGATACACTATCTTCACTCTAACTAAAGTTTTCCAAAGAAAATTTAAATACACTATTCAACCCCCCTTCTAGTGTATTTCTCTACATTTCAGAAGGATCCTCCAAAATAACAACACCATGAGTCTTCACCTCCTTAATGATGAAAGGGCCAGACCATTTGGACTTAAGCTTGCCTGGAAATAATTTCAGCCTTGAATTGAACAATAGAACCTTTTGATTAGGCTGAAAGTCTCTCTTCACAAGCTTTTTGTCAGATAGGCCTTGACTTTCTGTTTGTAGTGCCTTGAAGAATCATATGCATTGAGTTTCATCTCCTCTAGCTCATGAAGTTGGATCTTCCTTTTCTCACCAGCCAAGGACTGATCAAAATTTTAAGGAACTTAAAAGCCCAATAAGCTTTATGCTCCAATTCCACAGGAAGATGACAAGCTTTGCCATAAACCATTTGGAATGGAGATAGGCCAATTGGAGTCTTGAATGCATTCATATATGCCCATAGAGCATCATCAAGCTTTACAACCCAATCCTTTCTAGAAGAAGCAACTGTCTTCTCAAGGATCCTCTTAATTTCTCTATTTGAATCCTCAGCTTGACCATTGGTTTGAGGATGGTAGGGAGAAGCTACTTTGTGCTTGACTCCATAATGCTCCAAGACTTTCTTCAATTGTGCATTGCAAAAATGGGATCCTCCATCACTAATTAGAACTCTAGGAACACCAAACCGAGAGAAGATATTCTTCTTGAGAAATTTAATGACTATTTTGGAGTCGCTTTTGGGGCAAGCAACAACTTCTACCCACTTTGAAACATAATCTACAGCCACCAAAATATATTCATTGGAAAAGGATGAAGGTAAGGGGCTAACAAAGTCTATACCCCAGTAATCAAAGACCTCCACTTCAAGAATGTTTTGAAGTGGCAACTCATTCCTTTTTTATATCCCCCCGGTTCTTTGGCATTTATCATAGCTTTGCACATGATCATTAGCATCTTTGAAAATTGTAGGCCAAAAGAATCCAGATTGGAGGACCTTTGCAGCAGTCCTCTCTCCATTGTAGTGACCTCCATAAGGTGAATTGTGGCAATGCCATAGAATGTTCCTTGCTTCCTCCTTAGCAACACACCTTCTAAGTAAATTCTTAGCTCCAATTTTGAATAAATGAGGATCATCCCACACATAGAAACGAGAATCCTTGAAAAATTTCTTCTTTTGGTGCCAATTCATGTCTGCTGGAATGATTCCACCAGCCTTGTAGTTTGCCACCGCAAACCATGGCCTTTCTTGTACCACAAGCAATTTCTCATCAGGAAACTCTTCAAGAATTTCTTTCTCAAGAGTGGTCACGTCATCATTCACAAGTCATGACAAGTGATCAGCTACTTGGTTCTCACTTCCTTTCTTGTCCTTAATTTCAAGATCAAATTCCTGCAGCAACAAAACCCACCTAATGAGTCTAGGCTTGGAATCGGGGTTGGACAACAAGTATTTAATTGCAACATGATCAGTGTACACAACTACTTTGGAACCAATTAAGTAAGAACGAAATTTTTCCAAAGCATACACTATTGCTAGCAACTCTTTTTCAGTTGTTGCATAATTCACTTGGTGTTCATTGAGCACCTTGCTAGCATAATGAATGGGATGAAAAATTTTATTCTTTCTTTGGCCTAGGATAGCCCCTACTACATAATCACTAGCATCACACATGAGTTCAAAATCAATTTTCCAATTAGGTGCAGTGAGTATAGGAGCAGAAACTAAACTAGACTTCAAGAAATTAAAAGCATTTAAACATTCATCATCAAAATTAAATGGTGCGTCCTTATTCAGCAAATTGCACAATGGTTTGGAAATTTTGGAGAAATCTTTGATGAAGCGTCTATAGAATCCAGCATGTCTAAGGAAGCTTTGAACTCCTTTCACATTTGTTGGTGGTGGAAGCTTTTCAATGACCTCTACTTTGGCTTTGTCAACTTCAATTCCTCTTGATGAAATTTTGTGGCCAAGAACAATTCCTTCGGTCACCATAAAATGGCATTTTTCCCAATTAAGGATGAGATTTGTCTCAGCACACCTCTTCAAAATAGTTTCCAAGTTGGACAAGCACAATTCAAATGAACCACCAAAAATAGAAAAGTCATCCATGAAGACTTCTATGCATTTCTCCACCAAATCTGAGAAGATAGCTAGCATACACCTTTGGAAAGTGGCAGGTGCATTGCATAGCCCAAATGGCATCTTCCTATATGCAAAGACTCCAAAAGGACAAGTGAAGGTTGTCTTCTCTTGGTCTTTAGGATCCACAGCAATTTGATTATAGCCAGAGTAACCATCCAAGAAGCAATAGAAAGCTTGACCAGCTAGTCTCTCCAACATTTGATCCATGAAAGGAAGGGGAAAATGATCCTTCCTTGTTGCTTTGTTGAGCTTTCTATAGTCTATGCACATTCTCCATCCCGTGACAGTTCTTGTAGGAATCAACTCATTTTTCTCATTACGGATAACTATCATGCCACCCTTTTTAGGCACAACTTGCACAGGGCTCACCCATGCACTATCGAAAATAGGGTAGATCAATCCAGCTTCCAAAAGCTTTAAACTTCCTTTCTCACTTCTTCCTTCATCACAGGATTGAGTCTTCTTTGAGGTTGAGCCACAGGTTTGAAATCATCTTCCATGAAGATCCTATGCATGCAATAAGAAGGACTTATCCCTTTGAGATCAGAGATAGAGCATCCAATGGCTCCTTTGTTAGCTTTCAAAACCTCAATTATTTTTTCCTCCTCTGTAGTAGATAAGGAATTACTAATGATGACTGGTTTGCCACCATTTTCTTCAAGGAACACATACTTCAAATGTGGAGGCAGCACCTTCAATTCGGGTTTGGTTTCCTCCACCTTCTCATCTTTCTTCAAATCTTCAACAATTTCTTCATTTAGAGGAATTTCCTTCAAAGTATCAAGGCTCTTCAAGCATTCCTCAATTTCCTTCTCTTCCTCCTCATTGAGTAACTCAAATGCATCAATTAAAGCTTTCTCAAGAGGAGTGGAACTAGGCAATTGCTTTCTAGAGGTGGTGTAGATTTCATCAAGAATATCCACTTTGAAGCATGATTTATCTTCACTAGGGTGCTGCATTGCTTCAAACACATTAAAAGTGACTTCTTCATCTTGCACCCTCATCTTGAATTTGCCATCACTAACATCAATCAAGGCATGGGCTGTCATCATAAATGGTCTCCCCAAAATGAGAGGAACTTCAGCATCCTCTTCCATATCCATAATTACAAAGTCAGCTGGGAATATAAATTTATCCACCTTCACTAGCAAATCTTCAACAACTCCATATGGAAGCTTAATGGTACGGTCAGCTAGTTGAAGTGTCATCCTTGTAGGCTTAATTTCTACATCCCCCACCTTGCTAAGCATGGACAGCGGCATAAGATTGATGCTTGCTCCCAAATCCAGCAAAGCTTTTCCAATGGATAGATTTCCAATGGTACAAGGAATGGTAAAGCTACCAGGATCTTTGTGCTTGAAAGGCAATGGATTTTGAATTATAGCACTGCATCCAGCTTCTAATTCAATTGTATCTTTCTCAATGTACTTTTTCCTCTTGGTAAGGAGTTCCTTCATGAATTTGGCATAAGTTGGAATTTGCTCAAGTACATCCGAGAAAGGTAGATTGATTTGCAATCTCTTGAAGGTGTCTAAGAAACGTGCAAATTGTCTTTCTCTATCCTTCCTTGTTGGCACATGAGGGTAAGGTAACCCCTGTGGAGGAACAAAATTTGACTCCTTTTTCTTCTTCTCTTCTCTCACCCTCTGGTGTTTAGTCATTTTTGGCTTAGCCTCCTCACTGATTAAACTTTTTCTACATTTTTCTCACTGTTTTTCTCTTCCTCACTCAATTCTTTTTCACTCAGCTCATTTTTCTCTTCCTCATCATCTTTTACATCCTCCACAACTACCTCTTGCTCACTTTTCTCTCTACGCAAATCTCCCACAATTGTACCTCTCCTTGTAGTGATAGCCTTACATTGCTCCTTGGGATTTGCTTGAGTGTTGGCTGTAAATGCTCCACTTTTAAGTTCTGCCAAATCCTTAGCAAATTGTCCCATTTGCACTTCAATATTCTTGATAGAAGAATCCGTGTTTTGTTGGTTGGTGATACATACTTGCATGAATTGATTGAGAGTGTCCTCCAACTTAGAAACACGGTCTTGATGAAGAGGTTGGTATTGTTGTTGATGACTTTGGTAAGGAGGTCTGTTCGAAGGACCAACTTCTTGCTTCCAACCAGCATTGTTGTTCCTCCAACCTTGATTGAAGGATTGAGAATAAGGATTGCTTTGCCGATTTTGATTCCCCATATAATTGATTTCTTCTTGGGAACCGGTGGCATGATGCATTGGCCACTTGAATGACCACCTCCACAAAGTTCATAGCAAAGAACTTATTGAGTGTTGGACTGAGTAGCTTGTAAGCCTTGGAGTTGTTGAGGCATCTTAGCAAGTTGCTTAGTGAATGCATCAAGCTGTTGCGTGAGAAGCTTATTTTGAGCTAGGAGGGCATCTTGAGAATTCAAATCAAGAACTCCTCTCCTCTGTACTTGCATAGGAGTTCTGTCATGCTGCACCTCATAGTCATTAGAGGCCATATTTTCAATAATTTCCTTTGCCTCATCTAGTGTCTTGTACATGATTTTGCTTCCAGCTGAAGCATCAAGCATAAGCTTTGTTTGAGGTCTAAGTCCAACTAAGAAAGTGTTGATTTGAGCTGCCTTATTGAAACCATGAGCTGAACATTTCCTTAATAGGCCATTGAATCTCTCCCTTGCTTCACACAAGGTATCATCTGCTCCTTGAGTGAAAGTAGAGATAACTGTCTTCCTTTGGTTGATCTTGGATTGAGGAAAGAAACGGTTCAAAAATTTGTCAACCAGCTCGTCCCAAGTCAAGGGAGTGTTAGGAGGAATGGGTCTGTACCAATCATTTGCCTTTCCATCAAGAGAGAATGGAAAAAGACAGATCCAGATATAATCATCATTAACTTGATGTAGCTTCACTGTGTTGCATATATCAACAAAAGTAGTCAAATGAGCATAAGGGTCTTCATGGTCAAGACCATGGAACTTGTTTTGCTGAATCAAGTGGATGAGAGATGCTTTCATTGCAACATTATGAGCCTGCACCTCTGGTCTAGCAATGGTGTTGAAGAATCTCGGCCCTGTGTTGGCACAATAATCGTTCAAAGTATGCCTTGGTTGATTCACTTCTCCCTCATCTGCCATAATGAATTCTTCTTCTTTAGGAATGGACGTCAAAGACAGATCTGGTGAAACAGGAGGAAATGGTTCTTGGCTAGCTAGTCTTTCTAGAGCCTTCCTTTTTCCTTGTCCAACTGTTGGTTTGTCTGGTTGTCCTCTCAATCTCCGGGTCGTAATACAAAGGATCAACTGAACTCCTTGTGTGCATAAACAAAGAAAAAGAAAACAGAACACTAGAATAGAAAGTTAGCCCAAGAAAACAACCACAACAGAAATAAAAACACAAAGAATAAAAGAATATAGAATATAGCCTAGGATAATATGAAAGTGAAGTAGCCTAATATTGAGACGCAGATCCCCGGAAACGGCGCCAGAAACTTGGTATCGGATTTTGGCAAGTGCACCAATCGAACAAGTAGTAAATGGATAAGTCCAAGTATCATTTTCCCAAGGGATTTGCGTAATATAGGCAGTGTTCACGTAGATATTAGCTAGACTAAACTGGTTTTCACAAGAAAGCAGTAAAAACATAAACTTTGGTTGGTTTTGTGAAAGGTTACAGTAGATCTAATGCAGAACAGAAATTAAAAAGATCTTTTTGTGGTTTTAAAGTAAAACACAGCAGTAGACAGAGGTTAAAAAAAAGATAAATAAAGATGTTGCAGGGGTTAGATCTCACCAAACTCTACCCTCTTCTTGCATTAATGCATGATATATATTCCATTTGCATTTAAATGTTAAAATCAGTCAATAAAAATGTTCTCAGCCCTAATCCCTTAGGTGCAGAGAGTCTTAGATTACTTCCCTAAGCCTTGATCCCTTAACAACTTAACGAAGCAACTAGCTTTAAGTCTAGTGACCACAAGATAACCCATGAACTAAGTTCCATTCCTAGACACAAAGTTCATGAGGTATATTGCTTCAGATCTAGACAACAAAAGTGTTTCCCAACAACAATCATGTCCATGGATCATGCTATGGGTGATCAAGCCACAATAAGCTTTAAGAAAAGAAGCAAAATACTAACATTAAACACGAATATGTAGAATATATATAAATAATATCAGAAGATACAGGAGAGTTTTGAGAATGGTTACATCTAACCCCTTACAACTAAAGAAATCAGTCACTTATGGGCATGAGCAACTAGAAAATACACATGGAGGGGAAGGAGATGAGGAAGAACACTAAGAACAAGAGAGAGCTTTTCTCTCCAATAAAAATAGTACAAAATGAGCTACAAAGAATGCTCCTGAAAATGTCCGAGACTCCTTCATAAATGAGGGTCAGCTCTTTATATACATGTGCAGAATTTCTTCAAAGTGACATTTCGCTCAGCCTGGAAATTTGGCTTGGCTGATTGGCAGTTCCTACATTTCAATAGATTCCTACTGCAAAAGACCCTTCACTGTTTCCAAAACTTTAGAATGCAGCTCCAAAATGTGTTCTTCAACTTCAATTTCCAATTCCTACAAAAAGTGGGGCAAAACACTAAGATATAACCATAAAACTAGAAAATTAAAGCAATTCTAACTAAACTACAAAATTAACAGAAATTGAGTAAAACAACACCCCAAATAAGAGAAAAGATAGATAATTGCCTTAAAAACCACTTGAAGAGTAAGTAATAACAACAACTAATATAAGTTTTCTTATTTTGAGAATTTCCCCACCCTAAGTGCATGTTTAAAGTTTAAAAGATGTTTTAGTCACAAGTATGTTGTTTTTGTTCAAGTCCTAGCTTTCAAGACTAGTAACCTAATTTCTTGTGTTTCTATATGTAGTGACAGTGTGGAATAGTACACAGTCTTTTAATTACAAATCATCATGTATGGTAAGTTTGTTGACTTTTACAATGACTATCTTAAAAGTTATTCCAACAATAATTTCTAATTAGTTCAAAAAAATACCTTTTCGTTAACAATTTTATTATCAAAATCCCTAACAAGTTAAAGAGTATTTTTGTAGTGAACATGGATTAGTCCTTAGCTCCACTCATGGTTAACACTCTTCCTTCTTAAAATTCTTATTTTGATGCCTTTGTGGCCCAAAGTTCTTGCTATTTTGAATCCTCGCTTGACAATTCTCTTAAAAAAAAACCCTACATTTGTTTACTAGAGTTGCAAACTCTCAAATCTCCTGATGTTCTATAGCCTCTTTAATCTCAAGTCTCAAGCCATTCTTAAACTTGACAGAATCTCAAGTCTCTTGTTGCTATCTATGTGAAAGGAACTTTCAATCCAATGGTGGGTTTTAAGAAAACATCATCCAGTTGAAAGTTATTGAGTGGTGTAATAGTTGTTTAAGTTACACCGGTGTAATTTGATCCCTCCTCTATATATATATATATATATATATATATATATATATATATATATATATATCTTAGGAACTTTTAAACATATAGAAACACAAGAAATTAGGTTACTAGTCTTGAAAGCTAGGACTTGAACAAAAACAACATACTTGTCACTAAAACATCTTTTAAACTTTAAACATGCACTTAGGGTGGGGAAATTCTAAAAATAAGAAAACTTATCTGTCGGGGTTAAAACTCAATAGGGACTCTTCCAATACATCAAGGAATATCTAAGAATTTTTTCAACATTTTACAGCAAGCATCAATGCTTCAAATTCATTCTTCTTCTCACAAACCAAAATAGATTTGACAACACTTGTGTCCATCTCCAATCCCATCTTTGAAAATTCATAGTAAATTATCTAAAAGTAAAAATGAAGTGATTCCAACTCCTTTTACTTTCATTAGAATGTCTAGTTTGATCTAAGAATACAAGGCAAGCCAATCCATGCTCAGAACATGGAAGATTCCACACAATTATAGTTGTTGTACAGTAACAAAAACAAATAGAACATACCATGGTGAAAAATCACTAAAAATCATATGAAATTTGAAATGCTATGGGACCAATTTCATTGAGAAATAGACAAGTAAATATTGTATGCCATAAAAGGGTTCTTACAACAACCTTAGACATCATTCCTAGTAATTTTCATGAAATAGGGCATGGCAGAACAATGCATTCAACAAGCACATATAGTCCCATTTTCAAGTATACCATGCAACACAAGTGTACCTATGACTTAGAACTTGTTTTAGGTTGAACTTAGGCACATTATTAATGTTTTACCAAAACAGGTGAACCAAGTTTAAGCCGTGTTTCAAGAGTTACATAACTCATAAACATGCTAAACACAAGTTATGCACAAGGAATTCAACACATTTGCTACTTTGAACGTGTCTCAAAGGAAATATCACTATAATTTGTAGGATTATCCAAACTCATGTTTTTCTATGTTGGGGGATAAAATGGGAATTTGGTAAACCATTTAAATTCTTTTTTTTTTTCTTACTTACCTAACCACTTTAATCTATCCCAATATTAGTAAATCTTATCTTTATTCATGAATAACATTTTTAATAGTTATTTTTGAATGAAAATATTTTAGTAATTATTTTTGAATGAGAATATTTTTAAGAGTTACTTTTATTTTTATTAAGTTACATGTTTTATTGGTATTAATAGATTAAATATTTGTTTCTTTATATAGGATAATAGATAGTATATCTTTTTTATAAAACTAATATAATATATAAAGAAAGAAAGTTTTTGTGCACTTTTTCCCTTAAAAAAATAAGTCATTTTTAGTTATTTTATTATTTATTTATTTAATTTAATGAATCATATTAATTAGTGAGGTATTTAATAGGAAATGAGTTTTAAATACACATTTATTACTCCATCCGGCCCAAAATGAGTTTTTTTTACACAGACCAAGAAAAGCTATTAAATAGATGAAAGAGAAGTAATTTTAGAAAACTAACCTTATTATTATTGCATTGAAAAACTAAAGTGACACTTATTAGGGGTATTAGTGGAAAAAAGTAATTAATATTACATTGAAAAGCTAAATGTGACACTCATTTTGGGACAAATTTTTTTTCCAAATGCGACACTCATTTTGGACGGAGGAAGTATTAGGTATTGGAAAAAGGATAATATATTTTAATGGTATCATTATTTAAATTCATGAATTCATTCATTGGTTAGTATACATCCATTCATTATATTCATCAATTTTATTTTTTTAAAGGGTGTTGGGCACTGGTTAACAAAATTCAAAGAAATTTTTTTTTTATTGAAAATCATATGGAAACGCATTTAAAAATTATAGTGGAACACAATTTTATGCATCATAATAAAAAAAAATTCCCTTTTACTTCCTTATCAAATTTTTAAAAAAATAAAATAAAAAAACTAAATGTGTTAACTATTGCTTCATTAATATGTAATAATTTGTCGATGAATTAATCTCATAAGTTCTAGATGTAAAAATACCTTGCTCTCAAAAAAAAAAAAATACAATAAAATTTGATAGTGTTTCAAAAATTGTTAATATATAATTATCGCTAATATTATATATATATATTATGCATCTTGTATAATAAAAAAATTATTTATATTGGCAAAATATTTGCAGCCAATAATTAAATAAAGATAATAGATAGATGATTTTTTTTAACAATTAATTAGTACATCATTAAGAGTTATTACAATATAAGATGTAATTTATTAAAATTATTATTCTTATTAGAATGGGAGATATACATTATTATTATTATTATTATTATTATTATTATTATTATTATTATTATTATTATTATTATTATTATTATTATTTCTCAAATTTTAATGTAATATAAATGACTAAAAATAAATACTTAATTATATAAATGTATTTTAATAAATTTAACAAAAAAATGATATATTACTTTTTATGATACATTATCTTTTATTGTACTTTAACAATAATCAATTATTCATTTATTCTTTATTTTTAAGTATATAAATAAACCATTTTAGAAATCCACAGCCAGTCTTTTAACTCTCCACCTGCACTGTAAGTTTGTTCTTCCAATAGAACCCATTGCTTAACAAAAAAATAAAAATGAGATTTACATGAATGAACGATGGATAATATGTATCTAAATAGAGAGTCTAAATTAATAAGCACACTCATCAAGTTATTAGTTATTACCACACTCAAATTTTATTTTTGAGCATTTATCATGAGACTAACAATGTTAACAGAGAACAATCCTGATTCCAGGGCAATGTCTTCTCAATTTCTCGCAGTGCAAACTCGTCAACAAACTATACGTAATTAAACAACCACAAAACCACAAATAAAGCAATTTTACCCACTATCATTACTATTAGCAAAACAATTTTATTTGCTTTCAATGTATTATTCACAAACTGAACAAAGACGGAACTAGATAGAAAGACACTGAACATGGGATTGCAAATGTATCTAAAAGTTGTGGTGTGGTCAAGAAGATAAGGGTGGGTTCACTTAGATAACCTAAGCAAACCTTTATTATGCAGAATATTGAATTGAAGAACAGCAAGAGCAACAAAAAGACTTAAAGAATAGCAACTAAGTTGTACCCTATACACATAGTTGTGAAGCTAAACCAACTAGAGGTATGACATGTAAGTCTTCAAGACTTTGTTGCATTTCCTTGGAGAAGACCATCCCTAATTTGTGAAGCAACATCATGTACAGCACCAGGTCCATGTGGAATGAAAACAGCATTGGATTTTGAGGATGCACCAATATCCTTCATTGTGTCAAAATATTGAGTCATGAGAACCATGTCCATGATATCCTTTGATGTTGTCCCTGGAACATTCTCAGAGAAAGCCAACACACTGTCCCTCAGGCCATCTACTATGGCTTGGCGCTGACGAGCAACTCCAAGGCCTGCTAGGTACTTTGATTCTGCATCCCCTTCTGCTCTCTTTATCTGCAATATCTTCTCTGCTTCCGCTTTCTCATTTGTAGCCACCCTCAATCTTGCAGCTATTTGTGATGGTAAAAGAACAATGCAAAGGGTGATCAGGAAAAGATAAAAACATGCTTCAAACAAAAGTGTCTATAAGTATATGCAAGGTTTGTGCATTTAATTTAAGGTGGCACCAACAAGTATAAGTAATTGTTCAGGATAATGGTGCTAATGACATCAGGAATTTGGGAAGTATTCTATAATGAAAAATGATTCACTATTCAGACTTGTTAACTGCATGAAATGCCAAGGCTTTTGTCTAATGTTTATATATCTATAAGGTCCAACTCCTTTCTAAGGTAATATAGCTTTAGTTATATAATAATGTCAGGGAATCCAAAAACACCCTAATCAAAACCTCTCGGCTTGGAAATCTCCAGACACCACACTAAACTAACATCTGTTTGTTTGCATGCTTGAAAAGGGAATATGAGTAACTCTTAACTGAAGCAAGCACATGAACATGTAGAAAACATATATACCAGCATTAATCTCATTCATGGCTTTCTTGACACGCTCATCTGGCTCAATATCCACAATAAGAGTCTGAACTATCTCGTAACCATAAGCTGACATAGCCTAGAAAGTAAAAGCAAACAGATTATTAAGGATATGTCCTACCCCATTCTTAATTTAAAATAAAATAAAAAGGGGATATATACCTTTTCAAGTTCCTCCTCCACTGCTTTTGCAATTTCGTTCTTCTGCTCAAAAGCAGCATCTAGTTCCATCTTTGGAACACTTGCTCTGATAACTGAAATTGCAACAGGAGTAAATAAGTTTCAATCTGAAGATGCACATATAAACCTACAAGCACTAAAATACTGACCATCAAAGACATAGGATTGTATCTGTGCTCTGGTATTGGTGAGTTTGTAGTAAGCATCTGCTGCCTTTTCTGCCAATGCTCGATATTGAATAGAAGCAACCACAGTAACAAAGACATTGTCCTGATGGGATGCATTACACAATGGTCAGTCAAATAATCCAGCCATTAATCAGGATACATTGTAGAGAAAAAAAAATGACCAAACAAAAATATTGTTAGATTTTCAACACATCAATGATTTTACATTACAACTCTAATATCCTTCTTCATGCCAAGTGCAGTTGGACTGGCCACCAACCTTGTTCTGACAGTAAACTTCAATTCTAGACCACTTGCATAGAGAGACATTAATGGTATGACACGAGCATTATATGTTTCTATATTACATATCTAACCATATGTGTTTTTGGCGTTATTTTCCTATTAGAACAAGAGTTTCACCTCGATATCTCACGTAATAAAGATCAACATAGATTACAAAAGTAAAATTTCAATTGTGATTAGAGAACAACACCAAAATACTTCAATTGTGATAGGAAAACAACACCAAAATAAGAGTGGAAGAAAGAACCTTAGTCTTAGTTTCACAGCGAACATCTAGCTGTTTGACACGCAAAGAAAGAGCACCAGCCACACGCCTGCCGAAACACCATGGAACACAGTGGCAACCAGGATCAAGAACATCATCGTACTTCCCGAAAACTTCCTTGATGGCCACACTTGACTGATCCACTTGCACGCAACCAAAGACTTGTCCCATCTTCACTAAAACCACAACAGATCAAAACACCTAAACAAACACCAACATAAATATAATGCATATATCAATTGTATTCTCCTCAAAAGAATAGTAACAAAAACATGACAGTGCACTCACCTTGATAATGAAAATTTGATATGGAATGAGTGTGAGAATGAAAAGAAAAGGTGGTGAGTGGTGGTATTTATAGGGAGGGAGTTTAGAATTAAGAAGAAAAGAGGAGGAAAGTGATAAAGCAGTTTGGCAAGGTTATCAGTTATCAGTTTACAGAATCCAAATGCACCAGTAATGCCGCGTCCTACTGCAAATGGAAGGTGAAGAGTGGATTCATAATGATATTAAATCATCCTTTATTACTTCTGCCTAAAAAATCATAACGTAAGAAATATTCTTTTATCCATGGATGATTTGATTTTAACTACAATTTATTGAATCATAATTAATTCACTACGTAAAAGGATTTTTTTTTTTAATTTCACAATTAATAGGGTCATGCATTCTCAAATTTGTAATTAATAAGTGAATAATTTATCATAAATATTACGTTACTTCTTTTAAATAATAATTATTCTTTCATATCCAAATTATATTTTATCAAGTAAATTGATTTTTAAATAACAATTCATTGAAAGCGAATGTGCATGATTTTATTAAGTATATAATAATCATGTTTGTTATGTAAAGCAATATAAAATCTATATGGTCATTAATTTAAAATCTTTGATATAAAAATTATTTTCGTCGACATTTTTGGACATTTTTTATTCTAAATGAAAATAATTACTATGTAAATAATTTATTACAACATCTATTTTCGAAAATATATTCAAAAGGAGAATTTAATTCAAATAATATAATTTAAGAATCGAACAATCATAATTGAATTATTCTTTTTTTCATTTAATCATCCAAGAATATTTATAGTTGATCTTTATTTAATTTAAATCATAATTTTATATGGTCGTCTAATTTAAATTAGTTACGATTGTTTAAAAAATTATTTAATAGGACAATTATTCTAATCAATAATCAATAATTAAATATAAGAATAAGTAAAATATTTTTCAAAATATTGCAATTTAACATGAAAATAAATATTTTTTACATCTATATCGTATCAGTTATAAACAGATTATTATTATTATTATTATTATTATTATTATTATTATTATTATTATTAATTATAGATTCTTAATTATAGAATATTATAAATATACTTAATGATTATTTTTTTATCTTTTATTGAAAGAAATAAAAGTTATACTTTCTTGCATTTTGTAATAGAAATATAAAAATAATAAAATTGTTACATCCAATATAACCAAGAGGAGTGTCAGCGATACTCTCTCTAACACTCTCTTTTAGACACTTTCCCTATGATTGGTTGAAATTTATTGAAAATCATCAATTTTGGTGGATCTCACCACTAAATCAGGAAAGAAAATCCTTAAATGATATGTGAGACTCACAAAAATGGGTGATTTTTAATAAATTTCAACATCATAACAAATCATAGGCAGGGGTGAACCCAGGATGCAACAATAGGGGGGCCAAAACCAAATAAATATGTAAGCATTAAAATTTGTATGAAATATTTATATATTTTATAAAATGATTTAAAAATATATAATAGAAAATACATTTACATGGAAGATATTAAACATATTTTTAAAGACCCAAGATTACAAATGATAATAACCAATTTCACATATCACCAAGAACTTTAATGAATTTATAATAAAAATTGGTATTTATGTTAATTATATATTTTTTTTATGAAAATCCTATTAATTATATTCTAAAAATCTACTAAATTCGAATAAATTATGTTACTAAATTATCTTTGAGGACAATAGTAGCTAACAACCATATTGAAGAATAATCTACTTTCAGAAAATTGGAAAATAGAAGAAAAATATTTATTATGACAAAGGCTATAACTTTGAAATCAAATTATGGTAACTTTTAGTGCAACTCGATATCTAATTTACTTTCCAAAAATTTACATAGCACACGAGAGAATGATATAAGAAAATAGTGATAGAAAGATAGAATGATATAAGTTGTCAATCTTGTATATAGTGTTTGTAAGTTTGATCCATTGACAAAGATTAATAAAATCATTTGATTACAAACTACAATTATTTATAACTTTAAAAATAATAATAATAATAATAACATATTATAAAAGAAAAACCATTTGAAAGAAAAATAAATGATACTAAAATATTTTATTTCGAAAAGACAAAAATATAATTATCTTTACAATAAATATTACAAAAGAATAGAATATTTTACTAAAATGTAAAAATGATAAATAATAACAATTAAATTCCCTAAACAAAATAATTACCTAATGTTAATTTTTTTAACATTACTTAAATATTAAAAAACAAAATTGAAAAAGGGCAGGGGGCAAGCCGCCCCCCTAGTGAAGCTGTAGGTCCGTCCCTGATAATAGGGAGAGTGTCTAAAAGAGAGTGTCGCTAGCATTTCTCATATAATCAATTTAATGTAGTCATAATATATTGATATTTAATATATATTTTAGATTATTGTATCGTAAAAATTTTCATTTGTTCTATGTGATATTTTTACAGAAATTGTAAATATGTTACTGAAGTGATCTATTTGATAGTTTTTAATATGTATTCATGTTTCCTTATATAAACAATTTCTTAAAACATTTCATATAATTGTTTATATTTTGTGACATGCAAATTAAAAAATTTACTCTACCCCTCACCAAAATATTCACCCGTGCATCGCACGGGACAATGCACTAGTTTAAAATTAAAACATCATATTTCTTAATCTATCCCAATATTTTTTTTTGGGTGAATTAATCTATCCCAATATAAGTAAATCTTAATCTTTATTCATGAATAATATTTTGAATAGTTATCTTTCAATGAAATATTTTTAGTAATTATCTATTAATGATAATATTTTTATTTTTAGTAAACATTTAATTTTTTTATTTCTTTTGAATATATTTCTTAATTTTAATTTCAAATTTAGTTTGATTGAGCAACTAACTTGAATTTTTTCTTTCTCAATCATCTCAAACAATTTTCCGTGTATCTTTACCTGAATACTTTTCTTAGCCACTTATCTCTTTTATTTTACCATTTAAATCTTTATTTTCAAATTGAATTTCAATCTTTTAAAAGAAATTGTCAACAATTAAAAATAATCTTATATTACATTATAAATTATTTCTCATAAATCTTTGTAAAATTAAAAAATATTTATTTATTATGAATTTTAATTATAGTATAATTCATATATTAAAAAATATTTATATCTATCTATCTATCTATATCTATATCTATATCTATATGTAAATCTATATCTATCTATCAACCTATATCTATATCTATATCTATCTATCTATATTTTCTTTTATTATATAAAACATAGTTGCTGACTAAGACTAATTATCCATGTGTCATATTCTAGTGACATTTAAAATAAAAATATATAATTATAGTAATTTAGATAATTAAGGTAATAGTGATTATGATGATTTTTATAATTTGAACATTCAAATTAATAACACAAAATATATATTATATGATATGATTCAAATTAATTGATAGTATACTAATATAAATTCGAAATCAATTTTGGGTAAAAAAAATGGCTAAATTATTCTTTTGGTCCCTTATCTTTATTTTAGGTTGTAATTTGGTCCTTTATTTTTTTAAAAATTATAAAATGGTCCCTTATCTTTATTTTAAGTTGCAATTTGGTCATTTATCTTTTAAAAGTTACAAAATGGTCTCTTAAGTAATTTTTTATAGCATGTTTACCCCTAAAGTAATGTATTTTTTAATTTTTTTGGATAAACATGCTATGAAAAAATTACTTAAGGAACCATTTTGCAACTTTTAAAAGATAAAGGTTTTCATCCATTTTAATTTAATCTAATGGTTTTCATTAACTCATTAAAAATCTCATGCTATCCAGTAAATATCTCACATGACAACTGCTTTGCATCTTTTTTGGATACCTTTTCAGAAACTGCTTTGCAGCAAATTTCCAATTCTCCATTTGCAGTAAAGAGGTGTTGCTACATTACTTAACAAAAAGATTAATTATGCACAATCACAACAAAGTGTAATATATATTTTGGTACACCAGTTTGCTCGCAAAGAAGCAAATCATCTGTAATAAAAAAAAGAGAGGTAAATCGTCAAGCTTCACAAAAAATGTTTAATCATTAATGTTAGGGGTTTTTTTTTTCTCCTAAAATATTGTAATGTTGTGGCTGTGTTTGGTCATACGGTGTTATGTTGTTGAATGTTTTTGCAGGAAATTGAATATTTCATTTGTTTGGATAAAGACATTGAAGGATTGTGAGTGAAGAAGGACAGCCACAGTCGTGTGTAAGATGAATTTGGAATTTGTAATGTAATTTGATTTTATTTTTGTGGCGAGCAGAACATTTTGATGTTTATACAATGGATTTTGAATTTGTGATTAACAGGACGAGGACATAGCAGTAGATTGGAATGACGATGAAGAAAATGATGATGATGCCGATGGAGAGAACGATTTGGAGGACGATGGACCAGAGCATTCTGGAGAAGGCATAGGACACTTGTGATATGTATCTCGTTGGGATATGTATCTCGTGAAGGAAAAGCATTCCGAATGAAGTATGAAGTTTAGATGAGTCTTTTATTTCATTCTCATCAAACATCTCCAAAAGCATTTGACTCTCTTCAAGTGTAATTTGTTTGAACATAACCCCATCTAAAGAGGGTCTTGTTCACTCCTCTTCGCTAAATCTTTTTACAAAGAAAGATTTCACTTCTTCTTTCATGCGGGTAGTAGGCTCCTCCACCCATGAACCTTCAATACTCAAACCCTTCAATCTATTCCTTTTTCTCCTCCGTTTCACCATAGAGTGAAAATATTTGGAATTTTGATCACCTTCTTTGACCCAATTACATCTTGATTTTTGCCTTGCCAAAGATTCTTGGTGCATAGTAACCCTCCAAAACTCCTTATTAAGAGTCTTTTTTTGTACAATTTCTTCACCACACAATCCTTCCCCTTCCTCTTTCAAATCAAGAGCGTTCATCTTTTTCAGAATATCTTTTTGTTTTTTCTCCACATCACCAAACTCACACATATTCCACTCCTTCAAATTTTTTTCAGCAATTTTAATTTTTCTTTTAACACATAGGCTCCCCAACCATTCACCTCCATTCCCCTCCACTTCAAGGTAACAAAGTCAATGAATCTATTATTACTCAACCAACAATCAAGGACCCTAAAAGGTTTAGGTCCCCAATCAATGATTGAATTTTTTACTAAGATCGGGAAATGGTCCGATATATTCCTTTCAAGGATGTATTGTGAGCACCCTTGCCATGTATTGAGCCACTCATCCGTCACCAAGACTCTGTCTAGTCTACTCTTAGCCAATCCATTTGGCCTATACCAAGTGTATTTTCTTCCAACCATAGGTAGATCCTCTATTTCCATTTGTTCAATGAAGTGATTGAACTCCTCCCTCTCTCTCCCACCTAACAACGAAGCACCCACACCCACCCTCTCATATGGATGCCTCACACAGTTAAAATCCCCCAATAGACACCACTTTGTTACTTGGCTATTTGCTTTTTTTATCTTTAGTTCTTCCCATCCCCTGCATCTTAGACTTCTATCACATGAAAAGTAAGAGTTTACTATTACAACTTCATAATTCTCTGATGTCCATGCACCAACAAGACCAATATACCCCTCTCAGACAAAATCATATGACAAGACAAAGTTCCTCAAGTCCCAAATACATAGGAGGCCCCCTGCAGACCCTTCCGAAGGCAAAAACTTCCAGCCAATATCATGATTCCCCCACACCGCAAAGCATAGCTCCTTAGGGATGTCTACCTTTTTAGTTTCCTGAATACATAACAGTTGTATCTCCTCCTTTATCACAAGATTTCTAATAAATTTCCATTTTACTTTATTCCCTAACCCCTTCACATTGTAAGAGAGCATCCTCATAATTCACCCTTTATAACCGCTTCTGTATAATGCTCCACTAATTCTTCCTGCTCCTTTTGATCTCTATTCTCCAAAGCCACAAGGGACTTCAAAATGTCTTCCTCTGCACCCTGAAAAGTCACACCCAAAGCTTTACCCAGATCCCATAGTCTCTTGGACTCTATCTTTTCATTCTTCAACCAAAATTGCTTATTACAATTCTTGACGTTGCCATCTGAGAGATAATTATTCAGAGAGTATCCCAACTGGCTTCTTTTCTTTTTTTTCTTCTTCAGTCTCATTGGTACCGATGAAGCGGATCTATTTGATTATGAGCAAAGGCAATTTGCAGAAATTCGCTATGCCATTGGTCCCCTCGTCACACCCCTCATGCCTGCTGATCCTAGTTGGCTTGTATCTTTCTCTAACTCTTCGTTCTCAAGACAAATCGGTTGCTTACCCCTTGTCTCTATCATCCTTTCTTCTGGACTCTAATTTTTACCACCAACGTCCTGATTTCATTCTTCTTCCTGCGACACTATCACCCCACTGGAGACCCACCCATGATTGCTTTGTTGGTTAATTATTTCCGCCCCCTTCGTGCTTTCCTTCACACCACTAGACCCAATGTCTACAATCTTCGTTGGCTGGGTAACTTCTTTAATTTCATCAAAATTCACATGGCCCGTCTCATCTGTCCCATATTCATAGCCGCATGTGCCCATCATAAGTTGGGCTATTTGCATGGAATAGACATCTGTTGCCACATTGGTATTTACTCCCCTTCCAAGGACGCCCTCTTCTAGTGTTTTACAATCCAGCGAGGGCCCAAATACTTTTGGCGGCCCAACGTTAACGTCTTGGTTCATGGTAACATTTTTCTCTATTTTGTCATTTTCTGCATTCCCAACTTTTGAGGCCTCCCCGCCCTTCTCCCCCTCTTCAAGATTCAAACTACTCCTTGGTTCTCGTTTTTCGTCGTTAATCACGATGTTAGGTGTGTTGTCAACCTCCCTTTGGTCTTTTTGATAATGTGTGTCAGGGGCCTTTTTGCCCATTGTGTCATGTCCATAGTTACCCAATGGGTAATGTTGTGATGCCTCCTCCGATCTTCCCCATTCTTCCCCGACCGTCTTCAGCCTGTGACCTCCAGAGTCCTCTCCTTCTGAGCATTCTGATGAGGATGATATGAATTCCATCCCAATCTCACTATCCAACGAGTCTTCTGTATTAGAGAGAGACTGCTTCCCCCACATCCAACACTTGCATTGATTGGTCTGGATCATCGTTTCTTCAATGATACGAACTCTGTATACATCACCATTGATCTTTATACATCACCACTAAAATACTTATATTAACATCACAATAACCACATTGATCAAATTACAGATGGGCCTTATTCTTATATGAAAGATAATATTTTCCAACAAAGCGTTAAATTTCGTTTCCTTCAAAATTCCAACTTACCTTGACTTTACCATAATTGCCCCCCCCCCCCCTATTTTTTACTATCACAGCCTAAAAACAACTTACAATACATGCATACAACAAAACGAACATCATACCCAATTATTTTTCAGGAGGTGGGGTAGGGTTGGGTCGACCAAATTAATTCTTCCAAACACCGGGTAGGGTTCACCAAACAAATTCTTCCAAGAATCCATCATTGGTCTACGACATTTTAACATAAATATACCAAAAAAATTAAATAAATACCTAACTAACTTATTTGCCATATTATTTACTTCAATAACATAAATCACTATTTGCATGACAAAATGGTTTGTCTACAACCGATTTCTATCTTTAATTTCTTTTTTTAAACAAAACGACCATTGACAAATCGGTTGTACAAAAACTGATTAAAAAACATGCTCTTTTTTTTGGTTTTCTAGTTTTTTTTTTAATTTTTTAAAATACTTTATTTATTTAATTTTTTGTTAAAATCTTCATTATAATACTTTATTGATTATTTTTATTAACATGTTAATTAATTAATTTCAACATAATTAATTTAAATAAAATTGTATGTATTTTTTGTTCATTCATTTCAAGACAAAAATTAAAAACTTTAATTTAAGTTAAATAACAAATAATGCAACAAAAATTATTAAACAACAGAACATAATAACTAACTTTAATAAAAATAAATTAAAAAAATTCAATCAAAATTACAAACAAATAACCTCATATTCATAAGCAAAAGAACTTAAAAAGAGACTCTCATGAAATTGTTAAATGCAAAAAGTGATTTTTTAAATTTTCAAACAACATTTTTAACCCTTTCTAAACCGATTCAAATCGTGAAAGTTGCACCATTGCATTTATTAACATCAAAACAATGCGAATGAACTATTGTTCACACCAAATAACATCGTACTACGTATTCATAAGCAAAAGAATGCAAAAAATCACCCTCAAGAAGTTCTTAAAGTGCAAAAATCTATTTTTTAAAGTTTTAGGCCACGATTTTTAACCATTTTTAAACTTATTCAACTCGGAAAAGTTGTACTGTTGGATTCATGTATATGAAAAGTAAGGTTATACACTATTGTGTTAACCCAAAAAACCGCATATGTATAATAAAAAAACCACAAAAACTTATCGTATTGAAAAACTTTAAATACCTTCAAAATTCTATTTCATCCCAATTTAATAATTCATTTTTTTAAAAATTATTTTATTATTATTCATCACAATAATTTTTTTAAAATATTTATAAAAAGATTAAAAATTAAATAAAAAACAAAACTGAAATTTTAAAACAAAAAAAAAATATAAAAGGCATATTGAGAAATGGATTTTTGTACAATCGGTTAATGCCGTAAATATAGCCAACAACTCAGGTATTTATTTTAATTTTTTGCTATATTTATGTGGATTGTAACCACTGCACAACCTTCCAAATGTCCGGTACCTGCAACGGTCATTACAAGACTAACGTCAACTCTTCACAGGACAACCATGCTTTTCAGGACACATCAGTTAAGTTATTAATTTTTAAATACACTTTATATATATATATATATATATATATATATATATATATATATATATATATATATATATTAATTAGTAAAACAAATATTTATACCATTATATGAAGGGAATATTATTTTTTGTAACTGTTTTTGGTCTTCACATTTTTGTGGATATCTTTGCCCCTCAATTATATTAAGACCCCTTATTCTTTTTCAACTGCAATTACAAGTATGTGTTTCAATTCAAGAGTAAAATTGGAAAAAAAAAAAAAAAAAATGCGCATGCAAAAAGCGGAACTAATTTGAAAAGTAACTGCCGTTACTTCCAAATCATGTGTTTCACGGGTAGCTAATTCTCTTTCTTCCTCTTATTAATTTCTCATCAGTCTCATTTTTTATTTTTTTTCCTATAACTTATAACTTCTCGTTAGCAACTGCTCTCACTCTTTTTTTTTATCCCCACACCACTTCCATTTTTCAAATGCAGCCCGAAGGTAAACCCATAGGAAAATTCATGAAAACAACCTCACCAATTGCTATGGAGGCAGGGAATACCAAGCCTCTCAAGAAGGCTCTCCATATCCTTGAATTCGTATGTTAAAGGCTCTCAATATTTTCATCTTTCCTTCTTCACTGTCATTATCACCATTGTAAATTTGCAATTGCGAGTGTTCAAATACCTTTAAGAATTCAAACCCAAGATTTATCACAGTACGATATATAATGTCTTTTTAAAATTTTTCTGTTTAACACAGGGAATCAACCATAAGGATTTATTTTTGTGTCATTTTGCAATGTCATTTATTCAATTTATCCTCTCTGTCACTAGATGCTTTGGAGTCAGGTACCTTTGTTTAATTCCATCAATTTACGTTTTTCTTTCACTTCATGCATCATGGCAACTATGTTTCTTTTCTCAATGTTTTGGATTTAAAATATCTGCAGTATTTAATTTGCATTATGTGTAGATACCAAATATTGGGAGTGCTTCTCCTAATTCAACGTTGTATATTTTTTGTTGAAGGGTCATGCTAAAGTATAATATCTACAACCAGGCATCCTTTTGTGACCCATCTGAGATCAACAGGATTGTTTTATTTTTTCAATTAATTATTTTCACTAACTATTAGGTTACTTTCTTTGTTTCTTTTGATGATTAATATCCCACAGATTTTGGATTTGATCCATTTTGGCTTTTAGTTTCAATTCTTCCAAATTAAATAATTGGCTGCGAAGCAAAATTTAAGAACCGCCTTCCTACTATGGGGGATGAAGTTATCTTTGTTTGATAAGCATGTCCATCTGAAAAAACTTTGCAGTAACTGTAAGTATCAATTTTTATTTTTTATTTTTCCACTTCTCAGTTATCTACATATAGTTCACTTTTATTCACTATATTAAATCTACATATAGGACGTATCATCCAAATCTACATATAGTTCACTTTCAAATCTACATATAGTATCTTTTATATTAATCTGGTTCCATTTTCGTTTGCTATAGGACATGGCTTGCACCTTATTGGCAAAGAAATTTGGATCTATTGCTACAAGATTTATATTTTATTTGGATGGGATTTATTTATAGAAGCAAAGTTTGATGGCTAGTTCTTAGAAACTTGGATTTCACAGCTTTTATCAGCCACATTTTGAGTTATATTTTATTTTTAATTTTCATACTTCTACAAAATGTCTTGCTGTAATTTATCAAATCATGTGTAAAATCCTTCTCTTGGCTCTTAGCCTCCAATTGCCCCGTTACCCTCATAACAGAGGCCATAAAATGTAGCTTCACAATGTAGTGGTGTAGTTTAGAATTTTAAAATTAAAAAAGACAGCTTTTAATTAATAGTAGTTTGGAATTTTAAAATTCAACAACTTTGACAGTTTTTAAATAATAGTGATTTATTTAAAAAAAAATCCAATAAGAGAGTAGTGGGGTTGTTTGGAATTTTAAAATTAAAAAAATAAAGTATTAAAGTAATAGTAGTTAGGAATTTTAAAATTCGAAAAAACTGGATGTTTTTAAAAAATATTAGTTTGGGATTTTAAATTTTTTAAAAAAATGACTGTTTTTAAATAATAGTGGTTTATATATAAAAAAAAAAATCAAGAAAACAGTAGTGGGGTAGTTTGAAATTTTAAAATTAAAATAAATGGAACCTGTAAATAATAGTGGTTTACGTCACTCATCCATAAAAATGTGAAGAGAAAAGCTACTTTATATCTACTCAAGCAATTAACAAATATCAACCAATTTAACAAAAAATAGATATTAAAAAAATATTGTAGTGCATAAATTTCTAAGAAAGAAATAAGAAAAACCTCTTTAATGTTTTAAGTAAATAAAGAATATAAGATTAAATATAAAAAAAAATTAATTACACAAAAGTTATAAACATAATAATAATCAGGGACGAAGTCAGGTTCTAACCTAAAGAGGGGCCAACTATTTTCAAAATATGCATCAAATTTCTTATGAAATATTTATATGTTTTAAAATATTAATTATATTAATTAGTAATTTATCAAAATATTAAGAGAAGATATATTTAAACAAAAAACAAACTAAACATTTTTTTAAAGACTTAAGATTACAAAATTCAATAATCAATTTCACATTTTTTAAGAAAAGGTCCTATTAATTATTTTCTAAAAATCTATAATTTAGAATAAATTATATTAATCATCAAAGAATGAGACAAGAATCATTAAAAAAGAATTTGTCTCAGATTGTTAAAAACTAGATAAAAAAGAATGTTATGTGATCACGATATAGTCATTGTCCTAGAATTTTGACATATATCTTCTTCTTTTTTTTTACAATTTTTACATATATTTAATACAACTCGAATTCAATTTGTTTTCTAAGATTTATTCAGCGACATGTTTGGATTCATACACTCAAGACTATAAACATGTTAGAATCTCACAAACAATGTCCAATAAACAAAAACAAGAGCAGAAAAAGGGAAAAAAAAATATACAAAGAAGAGATTGGAAAGAGAAAATATTAAGCTTACTCCATTTGTAATTAGTTAGTGTGTTACAATCTTCAATTTGTCAATACCTTATATAGTGTTTGTAATTAAGATTACTCCATTGCAAATGTTAATAAGTAACTTTTAATTATCATATCATTTATATAAAATCAAATAAAGAGAATGCTAATAAAAACACCATTGAAAAGGAAAAATAAAAAAATAGATGATAAAAGAAAAACACTATTGAAAGGAAAAATAAATGATAGTCAAATATTTTTGTCTAAAAGGAGAAAAAACAAACAATTATTTCCAAATTAAATATATAAAAGAGAAATAAAATATTTATCTAAAAAGATTAAATATTTTATCTTCACAATAAATACTATAAAAAATAAATTAAATGTCATTATCTTAACAATACAAATTATAAAAGGAGAATAATATATTTTTATCAAAAATTGAAAAAAGAAAGAAATAACACTAAATGTTATTATCTAATCCCAAAATAAAAATTAATACTCTAATATTAAACTATATATCTTATATATTAAAAATTGCAAATAAAAAAAATCAGGGGGGGAAGGCCCCCCCACTTACCAACGTCCCTCCGTCCCTGATAATAATCGAAGTAATTTGTAAACAAAAGGCTAGGGATATACCAGCATCACAACAAGTCCCAAAATCCCAACTAGGTTGACACCCAGGATACTGAAGATCCTCTGCCAATAAACCCCAAATTTATTAATAATGATAATCCAAAAGGAACAAACAGCAAGAGCAAAAACAACTCTTTAGACTAACAAAACCTATAAAAAGGTAAACCCATCCTACTCCTATAAAAATCATCCTTAATAAAACATGTAATTTAACTACACCTATGTAAATATAACATGTCATGCCTTATTTCTCTATAACTAATATGATGTGCCTAAAAATATGTGACATTATCTATACCTATATAAGGAGGATACTGCTTTTGTTAACTGTTTTTTAGTCTCCACCTTTATAAGACATTTATACCCTTAATAAATAAAAATAAATATACAGATCTATCAATTACCACTATTTCTTCTTCACTTTATATCAACCAATTTAACATAAAATAGATATTAGAAAAATACATATAATTATTGGCTTGCGTGCAATGTACAAAAAACATATAGAAATGCATAACTACCCCACTACTGTGTTTCCCCTAGTAAATATAAATGGATTGAAATTTAGCATACAATAGGAGCTTTGACACAGTGCAGTACTATAATATTTAATCAACATATATAAGTCATAGTTCAGTATATTAAAAAATAAAATAAAAACCTCACATTAGTATATAAGTAATGGTTTAGGACATGAGTGTGGTTGCCCACCAAAAAAAAAGGTCATGAGTGTGGTTTAATATACGACAATCAATAGAGAAAAATCATCCCATCTATTTACTATTATCCTTAAAATAAATGAATTTATGATGATATCATGATATCAATGGAAAAGAATGGAGGGATCCAGAAATCTATTATAGGTGGTCGATTTTTTTTTCTTCCTTTGTAATTGTTTGAATGTTTAATTTCTAATAAATGAGAATTTAAAAAAAAAACATTTACTATTTTTACACAAAATTGAAACCAATTTTTATTTTAAATGATAATAACCTTAATCATTACGGTAATAAAAACAAACACACGGCTAATTTTACAAAATTTTACACTAACTAACTTTAACCATTATTATAATAACAATATACTCAACTAATTTTACATAATTTTACACTAACCAACTTAAAAAAATATATGTATATACATGAAAAGTTTCAAACGAGGGAGGAGGCCACGCTCTGTCTGCCCCCCTCTAGATTTGTCCCTGAAAAGGCATGTATTTTTTTGGCTTAAATTAGCCTTTCTAGTTAACTGTACAAAGTCACTTTCTATCAAGCTTTTGTGGTCTGCACTTCTCACATCGTTAAAGCATGGGTTGGAACATGGTATCAAATTTAAAAAAAAAAAAAAAGTTTAATGTACAATGCAAACATTATAACAAAGCTACAATCATTTAATTTCTCTAGTTCTCTTTATGCAGAATCTTTCAGCAATGAGTTTGTATCTCAAGCATGGGACTACTACTCAGATGCATTTAAGATAAATCTATTGGAAAGAGTTTAACATTCATTTTTTTTTTTTTTGCATACACATAACGAGTCTTGTTATATTTTATATACTGTTTTAACTAGCATTATCTCTTTCAATTCCTGGTGGTATGGATGAGTTAACATGGATTCATGGGAAGAATCTAGTTGAAAACTTCATCAACAAGGCAAAAAGAATGAGATATTGTGAAGAGTTGGAGCTGCAAAGCAAAAACAATGGTTAATCATAATGGGTGTAGCTTACAAATGATTCAGGAAAGGACTGAAATTCAATTACTATTTAGATTTAGATACCACAAATGTTTCATGTTACCAATGCTATTTCATAGAAGTTTTAGGCCTGAGTTGCTCAAATCCAATGCACGCGAGTAAGTTAAACCAGAGAAGACATACAAATGGGATACTCATACTGAACCTGAAGAGTTTCCCAATTTTGTAACTTGAGAAATTGACTTATGTCTATTGTAAGGTCCTGATCCCAAAATGACACATGCCTCGTGCTTTTAGACATATTTGTAGCATCAAATTTAATCATGAAGATCGTGCAATAGATCATGCATTCTGCAGTCTCCACTTCATTGTTTCACCTTTATTATTCTCACATCCGGTACCATATTTAAATAGACCTTGACATAATTTCATTAATCTAAAAATATAGTTAGATTAAAAAGTCAATATTATAACTGAAGCTATTTCATATTTATGACTAGAAGCTATTTCTTCAGGTTGAGGATCTCAAGGCGATGGGTATACATACCAATGCTACGCATCATCAAGGAGTGCAGATTCCTCATTCCCCCTAATTCCTAAATTCTTATAGAATTCAGATTATAATCAAATTGGAAAGTAGAAAGCTGAAGAACAGCATATAGGGCTTAAATAGCAATAGAGAGGTGGAGAACAAGATAAGGGTACTATAGAATTGAGATTAGAATCAAATTGAAAAACAGAGAATTGGGGAATGAGGCTATAGCATGTACGGACGAAGTTGGAAAAGAGAGACATGGAGAATGAGGCTGCAATGTAACGAATTTAGATTAGAATCAAATTAGAAAATAGAGAATTGGGGAAGGAGGTGGCAGTTGCAGAGGAGGTGGACTAGCAGCTAATAGAAAATTTATATTAGAGAGATCAAATTGATGTGAAGGTAGGTCACGTGAGTGAGTTTAGTGATTTTATCAGAAGCATTGGATTCCAGTAAAATGAATGGTTGAAATTCGGTGTAACTCTTCTAAAGTTACACTGGTGTAATTTGATCCCTCTCTTTCTCTCTCTATATATCAAAGACATTAGTGATAATCAGTTTTTTCAAATCCCAAGTACAATACCAAAAAAAAAGTACAATACAAAAAATACAAACAAAAGAATAGCAAATATGAAGGGGTCATCATAATAAAATTCGACAACGGTCTGAGATGTCTCTGATATCATAAAATTACTTGTCATATATGCACAAATACATCAAACGCTACCATTCAAAAACCATAAATTGATAAAACTAAATCCTTTGACATAAATCTTTTGGTTGAGATATTGAAGTATTAATTAACTACAGCAAAAAGATTCCATTGAAGAGGTAGATCTAATATACTAAAAAAAGCTTTATAGAAGCCAGCAGCCCCGGCCCTACTGCATTACCTTACGGTGTCCTCTGAAAACATGGGCATCAAGTGTTGCATCTGCTCTGTTGATGAGCTCAAAGATGCATACATCTCCCCGTTGCAGTTCATTTTCTCTTACAAACGAGGCCCAACCGGTAGAGAGATAGCCTGAACTAGTAGTAGAACATTCACGGAATACAAACTTTACAGGCCATAATTTCTTTCTAAAGTGTATCATCATCACCTTCTGGTTCATGTTTACAAAATACTTTCTGACAAAGTCCATCGGCACATACTGCATCAAGTCATATATATCGTCATCACTGTCCGAACAAAATCAAACAATTCATGAAAGAATAATAACACTTGTTCATGAAAGAACGAAATCAAGCAATTCGTGTGGTTGTCATTTCCTGTTATTTCTGTTATCGGTAGTTAGTTCCTGCTGTTGGAGTTAGTTATCCAACCTAGCACCCTATCTTGTATAAATACCTAAGTGTATGATTGACACAATAAGGAATTCATTTTCAGTCTCTTCACATGTTCTGAATTATTAGATAAAAAATTCCACGGCTTTCAACATAATTAGGTGCTTAATATAAGTAATATTTAGATAAAACCTTACTGCCTCGGTTATATTTGCCGTCCATTTTGTAGTTAAAGTGACCATGAAAAAGGGATTTTCTGATGTGAATTTGCTAGCCCTTTTAAATGCTCTGGCTGTTAAGATCTTCAACTTGAAGCGGCTTTCCACCCGTGAAGATCTTTGATTTGAACTTCCACCTGTCCAGTTGGTTGAAGGATGCACTATGTAGCATTTTGAAAGATCAATATATGCATTTTCACTGAATTCAGTTTCATAGAGAGTAATAAAAGCTACTTAAGAAGTAAGATACATATTGCACATGTTGGATATACAAAGGTCTAACATGCACTATTACAGATAAAAATCTAGAAATAGATTCACATTGAACATAAAGGATTCTATTTTTCAACCAAGATTTGAGTCATCTAAAGTGAAGAGATATAGCCAATGATTGATAAATTAATGATTAAGACTGTAATTAACTGCATACATACATAAAATAAATAATGTCATTATTTAAATTTCATGTGTTGATTTTCAATCAATAGCTACACTCTTCACCTAATTCTCAAGAAATGAATCCCTTGTGAAGAGTTATATCTAATTAACTTGTATCTCCTTGAACCGATCCTAAATTGAATGATGTATTACTTTGTGAAACGGGACAACTTGGTTCCGTGGCACCTTGTAAGATGGAAACCTTGAAAGCAATGCCCTGGATCTTCTGGATCGGTTCAAAAACACAAACATCCCCCACATTCAAATTATTTTCTGATGCAAATTTCTGCCATCCCCCAGTAAGTCTAGGAGCAGAGTAAATAACAGACCAAGTTCTCCCATCCAAGACCTCAAGGACGACAATTGCATGTGTTTTCTTCAAATATATTTCTGCAAATTGAAGCGGTATTTCCTGGGATATTTTTTTACAACATAAAAATATAAGCACAAAGAATTATATTTCTTCTGCAACATCCTTATAAAATAAGCTGACTCATGGCAATGCATATATTTAACCAAAGGCTCACCACATAATATCCATTAATAAAGGATGGCTTCATTGGGGCTTCTTTCGACATTTGTAGTTATGCTATTTTTCATTTTCTTACAAGGTTGAGGAGATGACACTGTTGGTTTCACTCTAGTCTTTTGGCATGAAAATTGGTAATCCAAAATTTCAACAGAATCATCACTAATCTCCACAAGGTTGTCCTTTCCCCCTTGAGTACCATGGGAAGGATAGTCTATTTCAAGGGCACTATTGTCAAATATGCGCACGTCAAAATGAGAAGTTCCCTCATATTCAAAGAACAGCAAGTGACCATGATCTAGAGAATAGTATGTAGCAAACTCCTTCCAACCCTTTTGAAACCAAATCTCACCATCATGCTTGGTCCAATATATTTTCCATTCAGTGCCATCTGCAGGCTTGAGAAACACCAGGTTTGACATGCCATCCCCATATTTTCTAGTGAATTTTTTTGGGAGCTTCTGCAAATATTCTGTTGTTAGCATGGATAATGAAATTCACAAGCATACCAGAGAAACATAAACCCCAACATAGCTATCTTATCAATTCAAACATATGAAATGGAGTAGTTTGTGTATATCCAGGATCATGCAGGCAGAGATACAGGAGTGGTAGTTTCAAACATCATCTTACTTCAAACTTCAAAGGACTAAAACAATATTTGTAACAATTTAGATAGTAAAGTAGACCCATTTGATGCTGCTAAACATGAACAATATCAAGTTCACTGAAACAAGAAGTATGAAAGTAATGATGCTTACAAGTTTTTCATCTGCAAGAGTTGTTGTGAGGATAATCTTAAAGAAATGAACTGCAGTGGGCAAAGGATGCTTATTCCGTGCGGAAGTCATGTTACGGATGTTGAGGGTCTAAACAAAATGAGATTTCTGACTCAACAATTGCAACAAATGAGATTGGAAACAATGCTAGCCTTCTTGAGATGATGAAATGTTTCTCTGTAGCATCCCCTAGAAGAATGAAACGCATCAAGTTCGAAACAAATGACACCCTTGAATGTTGTTCTCCACATTTAAAAGCGTAGTCATCATTACATTTTTTATATAATATTTTTTAATTAAATCTTTCTATTTTCAAATGGTTATAATTATTTCTAATTTTTTTGCAAATAAAATTAAAATTTAATTAACAATTAAATTAATAGATTTAAATTATCAACACTTAATTTTTTTTGAATATTTTTTTAAAAAGAAAAAATAGAGAAATAACAAAAATATCAAAACTCAAAACAGAGAAAATATATATAAAATAAATTTCTCCAAATTTAATCTTTTAATAAAAATAAAATAAAATATATGTTTTTGACCTCTTATTTTACCTTGATTTTTGTTTTTAGTCCCTTATAAATTTTTGTTGTTGTTTTTAGTCCCTCATAAATTATTTTGTTTTGTTTTTAGTCCCAGTAATAACATGGTGGACATAAACTGTGTATGAAAATTTCTTGATTAAGTTTCTAGTGACTTTTAACTGCTACAAATTTTTTGATAATCAGAAATGTTTACTTTTGTAACATTTATTGTGATTTCAGAAAATTTGGTGTTTGAGATTTTGATTTTTTAATTATTATTTTTAACATTTCTGATGATTTTAGTATGTGAGAAAACTAGAAACTTAAACATAAAATTTTCAAGCAGAAATTTTACTCGTCACGATATCACTTAACAATTAAAATTAATGTAAATGACTAAAAATAAAATGAAATAATTTTTTAAGAACTAAAAATAGTGAAAAAAATTATGAGATTAAAAACAGAAATTAAGATAAAATAAAAAAATAAAAACATATTTTATCAAAAAAACTGTAAAAAGTACAGAAAAAATAATGAAAAATTAAGAAAATAATTAAATTATTGAAATTAAAAATACAAATTAGAAAAAACAAAAAGAAAATAAAGATGTAAAAAAATGAGGCAGGCAGTTGTTCTTCCGTGAGGCTTCATGCTACGTTTAGCCAAGGTAACATAAAAATAACAGAAGTGAAAGTGTAAGTATTAAAAGGCAAAGAAAATTCATAGAAATTCGAAGTTGAAACGACAAGCCACTGTGAAGTCTGTAAATAAAAGCAAACGCCGGCAGAAGCCTACTCCATAAAAAAAGTTGTCAAATCAAGCCATATGACGTCACCTGAACATGTTTATCTCCATCATTAGACGACTCTGCCTAGACCCTATTAGGTTATACAAGTGCATTTTGGAATTTGGATTATTGATAACGTGGTATAAATTACATTAGTATATGCAAATTATCAATCATAAAAGATGCTACTAGTTTTCCTAAGCATATAGTAAACATTTTTTTTTGCAATACCAATGAGTCAAAATTGATAAAAAAGAAAGTAGTGCTATGTTTTCTATTGCATGTTACATGAACTCAATGTATAAGAACAAAATTAAAATGAAAAAATAAGTAAAGAAAACAATCACTATTTCGGTCCCTAATTTCAACCCATGGATACAAAAAATAAAATTCTTTTGAATAGAAAAGTAAAAAAGAAAAAAAAATGATGAAAGAACCGATTTATTGGATTTTTAAAAGCTAAAAAATTAAAATAAAACATTAAGAAAAAATGAAAATAACTTAACACCGCCACTATTTCTGTTAAAAAAAAAAGAAAAATACTGTCATTATTGAAGTTTGCGATAGTTTTAAATAGTTTTAACATTAAAATTTACACAATAATATAATACAACATTGGAAATTTATTATCAATAATAATAAATGTAATCAATAAAATTTATATTCCAAACTATCAAAGAATATGAAATATTAATAGACATAATTAATAGTTTCATTGTTTAAAAAATAAATAAATATACTAGTATTATATAATTATAAAAATCGAACTAGTAAACTATTATGAAATAGAATTATCATTGTACCGAACCACACCTTGATTGACCCAAACCATCCTAGTCGGTCCAATTCACTTTGTAAAGTCACTTCGCACATACTTCACTTGTGCCTTAAGGGACTGTGTACTGGACCTTGTCTTAATCGGCCCAAACCACCTTGACCGGCCTCCACCATATGGTTTGAACAACCAACATAAGCTACACCCCATAGACAAACCTAGGAGGATCGGACCTACAACGACACACAAGAGCCTACAATTCATGGAATGTGACAGAATCTTAGCTCACACCAACCAACAAGCATACTGGCGATTTAGATCCTGGTGATTTAGCACATCTCCTCCAATGACTAGAGTATATAGGAGAGTCAGGAGGGAGAGATAGATATTTTTATACATCTACAACTGGGGGACTATATTAGGAACTAGGCTGAGGACCTCGGAAGGCTTGTAAGATCAATCGTAAATAATTTACAGAAAATTTACAAGCCCAATATTATATAAAAGAGTAAATTACACAGATCTCCCTAAGGTTTGCTCTTATTACACCTAATATCCCTCCGTTTTTTTACATTACTTTGAGCCCCCTAAGGAGGTCGGTGTAACGAAGGCCAAAAAATTAAGGAGTTTTTTGTAGGGTTCAAAAATGGAGGGGTATCAAGTGTAATAAGGGCAAACCTCAAGGAAGGTTTGTGTACGTTTCGGTCATCATTGGACTTGTCATTGGGCCAAGCCCAATGACTAAATGAAGTGGGTCAGATCTCGACCAACCAGCCTATACCGCTGGAGGACATTTCGATGCCATACTTTACATTAATATCCACTCGCATTTGACTATTGTACGTTATCATATTCTGCCATACTTAATCATATTTTATTTATTCATTTCTTATCTTTGGAATCATGGAGATATGATCAGGTCTTATTATATATCGTACTGAATAACCACTATATAATAAACATTAGAGGGATAAACAGAAGAGGATTCAGGCTTTGGGTAGGCGACCTCAGACCCCAGAGGAAATCTATATCGAAACACTTTGAATAAATTTATAGAATAGAAAAAAATATTGTCGTCAACTCTACATCTATATCAATCCCATAATATGGCTCGCATATGTTTTTTATTACAATATTTTTTGTACACACACACACACACTCTCTCTCTCTTAAAATTAACTAACATTTATGCTAATTAAGTTAGCTAACATCATTTAATCTTATTAATCACATTTAAAAAATAAGTTTTTTTCTTTCTAAAGTGTTCTTCAATGGAACTTGAATCAAGAATTAATCCTATGAATCACATTTAAAAAATGAGTGTTTTTTTCTTCTAAAGTGTCCTTCATTAGAACTTGAATCAAGAATTAAAAAAGAGTCATTGGAAATAAAATCTCAATTAATTAAAGAGTATTTTGGGATGATATCATTAAATAGGGTGAAAGTAGTTTATATATATATATATATATATATATATATATATATATATATATATAAGTCCACCAATTTTTTTGTTGCTTATATTTTATTTTGGAGGTTGAGTGTGTGTGTCAATTACACTAGAAAAGTTGTTGCATTAGTTTTAATAAACAATATATTCATATAATACTTTCCTTGTTAGTGACTTCTAAACAAAATAATAATTCAACATTATTTATTTTATTTAAATAAATTATATTTTATCTTGTAAAAATATTATTGTACAATAATATTGAACATTAAAAATATATTTTAAATTAAATATTTTTTGACATGTCATATAGTAATAAGAAAAAGAAAGAAGGAGAAAAGAAATAAAAAAGTGAAAGAAAGAGAGAGAAAAGTGGAAGGGAAAAAATTCTCCCAAATAATGACGTGTAAAGTTGGGGGCCAAAAAGTAATTTTGGTAGTATTTCCTTTTTCTATTTAGTAATAGATATATTTTATTTTGTAAAAATATTATTGTACAATAATATTGAACACTAAAAAGAAAGAAGGAGAAAATGAATTAAAAATTGAAGAGAGAAAAAAAAAAAGTGGAAGGAAAAAAATTCTTCCAAATAGACATGTGTAAAGTTGGGGCCAAAAAATAATTTTGGTAGTATCTCCTTTTTTCTATATAGTAAAGTGATAGTAAAGTAATAGATGGGTGAATGCCCTATTCCTAAAAACCGTCACGTAAAAAAATTTATCCTATTCAAAGCACTTTTTAATTCAATAATTAATTATGATTAGGAAAAATACACCATAATAAATATGATTCAAGCGTTAATACACAAGATCAACCATGATAAAAATGCAACCATCAAGATCTTATCAAGTAAAATTTTACACCAATCAATACTAGTAAGACAAGACAATAATATAGACTAAAACATCAAATAGAGAGAAAAAATTGAAACTAATAGGGATTGGAGGCAAATCCCTCCCACAAACCAATTGATCAATTATCAAACAATGTTATTTCCCCACTCTCTGCTTTACCTAAGATGTTGTCTTGGTTTCTGTAAGAAAAAAAATGTTGTCTAGGTGATGGAAGTGCCTTGATTGTGAAGATATTGAAGTAGAATACTTTATATAAACCTCCTTTATGTTTTTAATTCTTGCAAGTGGGAGATTTAGAGCGTGTAAGTGAGTAAAAAAAAAAGAGCGAGGGAAAGAAGAATAAAGTCTCAACTGCAGTAGGGAAAAGAGGAAGAAGATTTGTGGTAAAAACAATTTTGGACAAGGTTAGATTTTTATAATGTATTTTTTCTATGATAAAAAAAATTAACAAATATTGGTTAGATATTTTTATGGAGAGTTATAGACTACTAGCTCTCCTTTGACTTGCGTAAACCTGAGGCAATGTTATAGACAAAATTTGATTTTTTTTTAAAGAATAATTAGAAAAAATAATCAATTAATATTTTTAGTTGCATAAAATTGATTTTGGGCTTTTGAAGTATTTAAAGGTTAAAAAACACAAGAAGAGGGGTTGAATTGTGTTTTTAAAACCGTTTTTATAATTCTTTTCGAAAAGCTCAAACTTTGTCTGATTAGCTTCGTTTGATAAAACAAATTTTATAAAACTTTTGAAAACCTTTGCTAGATATATAAGGAAACTGAAAGAACAGGAGCACGAATGTTATAATGCTGGTTCATCTCCACCACTGAGACCACGTCTAGTTCTTGGCAAACCCACCAAATTCCACTAAAATTTTCAAAGTTATAAGTATTTTTTATCTAGCCACTTCTGGCTCTACCCAAGTAGTATTTCAATTGCCTCTTCAAGCAAACTCCAAGTATTCTTTTGAACAAGCCTCTTCAGGCTCCACCTATAACACATAGTAAGGTATGGGAAAAGGTTCATTAACTAGTAAACAATGTCTAACAAATGGATTACTACACTTAGTGTCTAGTCTAAAACACTCACAACTATCTTCCTTAAGATAGGAATTTACAAGAAAGAACACATAGCTCATCAGAAGGCTTTTTACAACACTTATAAGGATTGGACGCTTTTTATTCTTCAAAGTGAACTCTTTTGTATTTATAGATCTCTTACAAAAACTAGTCATTATGATCTTGCAGGTGACTGTTGAGAGAGACTTTGCACACAACTTCGTCTTTGTCTGATTTCCTTCATGGAGCTGAGATAAAGTTCTTCAAGTAGCATTTATTGCAACAATAAATGCATATCACCAACTTGATACTTTGAAGTGATAAAGCATATAACTTATCTTCATCTTTCTGTACTTGGCTACTTGAATAAGAAGTCAAGGTACATTTGTGTTAGAAAGTATAACTTCTTTCTCTTTCATGTTTAGAGTAGGGTTGTTCACAGTTCAGTTCGGTTCAGTTTTCACTTTTGAACTGAACTGAATTGAACTACAAAAAATAGTTCTTAACAATTGAACTGAACTACCCGCATTTTGTATTTAACTGAATTGAACAGTTTTTACAATTCAGTTAACTAGTTTTATACTAAAAAACTAATATGAACTGTTACATACTACTGAACTATTTTTTTTTTCTAAACCAAATTGTTTTACTGAACTATTTTGATGAATTAAATAAATTAAAAAATTCATTGTAAATTAGCTAGTAAAACTGGACCTGGAAAAGGATGAAATAGATTTCACTGTAAAATAAACAAGAGTATATAGAAAATTTTCCTAATATAAAATAAACAAAATTCAGCATACAGAAAATTTGTTCCAAGTAACAAGAATATATTAACCAGAGCACAAACCTCCTCTTAGTGACAATATGGTCATCACTAGTTGCAACAAAACCATGTAAATCAGGAACCGTGCTGACAATATCTTTCAGAAAATCAAAGACATTAAAATGTTGCACACATTGTTTGATTTCTTTTTAATCTTGGTTTGGTCTTGCTCCACACTGGTAAGCCTAATTTTTCCCATGTCTACCAAGGGTTCACAAACATACAAAGCTAATGAGGAAGAACAAGGGATGAAAGCATCACAAGTAATGAAAACTGAAAATGATGCGGTGGAAGAAAAATCCAATTAATACCTATAAAAGTATCAATGAATGGAACTTGTTACCAATTCAATTGGATGTTATCAATAATAGCAAGTGGATGTGAATAACGAAATTTGAATGCTTATATTGTTAGTTTATTGTGCAAATACATGGTGTGGATATTGGACTAAGGAAGCTGGTCATTCATGATTATTGTTAGTGCATATGTAGAATAGTGAATAGGCTACACATGCTTTTTAATCTTATAGCAGAGTTTTTTGTTTTATGCAGTATTATCATGGTTGTAGCCTTGAGGCATTTTGTAATCTTTTACAATTTGGGCACTTCTTATGCACTGAATTGGTGTCAATAATTTTTTCTTTCTTTTTTGGCTTTAAAAAAATCAATAATAGCAAGTTAAAAATGCTAAATAGCAAAATTGGAGGCACTATAATCATAACATCCTATCATGATCCAGATCCATGAGAACACTGTCAACCAAAGCTTTGAGAATTACTAGAAGAGTAGCCTAGCCTCCTGCACAACGGTCATCTTCTCATATTCACATCCTTGAAATTTACAGTTCACGTACCACATGAAGTGAACTGTTAGAAAATAGTTCAGTTTTATGAACTGAACTTTAAAGATAGTTCAATTCAAATTTTTAAGTAAAAAAGTTCAGTTTTATAGAGTTAAGTTTAGTTCAATTTTCAATTTAATTCAGTTCAAACTAGTTCTTTGAACAGCCCTAGTTTAGAGCACGCCTTTTGAGGTAAAGTCAAGGTACTTTTGTGTTAGGAAGTATAGCTTTTTTTTTGTTTTTAATTTAACATTTTAGGTATTCCATTCCAATTGTATAATTAACAACATGATAAATAATTGAATTTATGAGCACGTGTGATTTCAAAGCATTAGTAACTAAGATTGAATGAGAATTGAAAATCATATTATTATGACTCAACCAATGGACCACACTACAAATAGGTGACTTCACTCAATAATGACCTTAACTCAATGTCAAGATCATCCCTAGAGTATTTGACATATCGACCTGAGGAAGTTCTCCGGCTAAATTGTGTAGTTGAAGGTAAAGGAGGCTTTTGGCATTAGGTGCATTAGATGTTGCTTATATAGATGGCTGACTTACCCTTATTAAATCTTATAAATATTTAAAGTTCTTTCAAATCTTATAAATTCTTATGATATAAATCCAAACTATAAAATCTATAAAGTCCTTTAAAGACATTATATTCTTACATAGTCTTTCAAAATCCACAAGACTTTTTTATGTTAAAATAGTTTTTTGAGTAAATTACACCAACCTCTCCTGAGGTTTGAAGAAATTACATGAACCTCCTTTCCATTTTGACACATAACTTTTAGCCCCTTGTTAACACCTTTTAACTCTGTTACATGAGAGAATATAATAAAATTAATAAAATCTAAAATTCATTTTTTCTTTGGTTATTCCCTGCATACCCTTTTCATATCACACTGTCACCCTCTCTTTCCTTCTTTGAAGGACATTACCAAAATTTGAGCTAGGTTTAGGTTCACCAAAAAGGGGGAAATTACTGTTTGGAGATTGAAAAAGGTGCGTTGTGTGGTTGGAATGAGGTCCGTGCGTCTGTTGAAACAAGGTGGGTGAAGGAGGGTCGTGCACCTTGGCGTCATGCTCGACCTTGACCTCGGCGACCACGACGGAGCTCCTCCTGAGTGGCAGTGAGGTTCTGCTTGAAGGCCACTTGGATGCCGGCGAGACGCTGGTTGTCGGTGAGGAGGGTCTGGATCTCGCAGTGGCGGGCTTCGACGTGCGCCTCAAGGACGCAAACTGTGACATTGCGGCAGAGGAGGAATACGCAAGGTGCATTTCGTCAAGGTGCGTGAGGGAGGAGGGTGCGTGCTTTCGCCCCCACCATTTTGCGGTGTGGTTGTGTAACTAACTATGGGCTCATGCTAATGTTGATGCAGCCACGATTACTTCTCAAATCACTTTTCCCACGTATAGTTTCATTTATTCTATCTCTTAAAACGAAGCAATGTAATTTCTTCTCATTTTTTTTAAGACTTAATTGTAATTTTTATCCGCAACTTTTTACTTTTTGGTGAATTTTTCCCCCAACAAATTAATTTGGTGCATTTTACCCCCAACTTTTTAAAAAACTTGCAAATTTTACTTCCACCGTTTTGCTGACGTGGCATGCTAAAATAATTACACTTTTTACCCCAACTTTTTACATTTTGGCAAATTTTATCCCAATTTTTTTTCACTTTTTTGTGAATTTTACCCCCAACTTTTTACTTTTGGTGAATTTTACCCTCACCTTTTATGCTTATGTCAGTATGTTACGTCAGCACAACAATTGAAGGTAAAATTTGCAAGTTTTTAAAAAAGTTGGGGGTAAAATGCGTCAAATTAATTTGTTGGGGGTAAAATTTGCCAAAAAGTAAAAAGTTTGGGGTAAAAAATACAATTAAGCCTTTTTTTAATCATTTAGTTTTTTTAAGGTTGAAGAAGGGGACATCTTGGGAAACAAATTTCATTGACAGGTCATGTGCTATGCATATTTTTGCTCTCTATTAAAAACATACGGTGTTAATGACACAGGGGAGCTCTGTGTAATGGATGTTGAACAATTAGGGGGGTTTTTTTTGTAGGGATTAAAAATGGAGGGGAGGTCCATGTAATTTTTTCAAACTTCAGGGGAGGTTTGTGTAATTTACTCTTTTTTTTCTACATAACTGTTTTATTGATTTTGTTAAAGGTTAAAATTAATAAAAGCGATGAGAATAAACGAAATATATGTGATATAAAATAGATAGTTATAAAATAGGTGATGAAAAATATGAGAAATAAAGTAAAAATAAAAATGTTTAATTTAAGAAAAATAAAAAAATAAAAAGAGATAAATAAATAAATAAATAAGAAATAGAATAAAAATAATTAATATTTATATTTTTATATTTTTATTCTTATTTTTTCTCTGCTAAACATATTTATATTTATATTTTTCGCTTATTTTTTCTTCTTCATTTTATTTCTCAATCACTGAACAAGGGATAAATGAATGTTATGTCAATTGGCTAGCAAAAGGTTTGAAAAACGAAGCTGAAATAGATGAGTTTTTGACTTTTTGCAGTTTTATTACAGTGACAACTTAGATAGTAATGCTAGGGGTTTTATTCTCTCTCCCTCTCCTCTCTCTCTCTCTCTCTCCTCTCTCTAATTCAGCTCCAAAATTAGATTCTGTGTGTGTTTGGATGAGCATTAGCAAAATTGATTTTTAATAGAATTGATTTTACAAAATTAATTTTGGTTAAAATTGATTTTGAAGTGATGTGATTTATGTGTAAATGTTTTTCTTATAAAATCAAGTTAGGAGTAAAATTTAGTATAAAATTTTGAATCCAACGTAAAAGCTACTCAAAGTTGCTTCTACTTAGAATCAATTTTGGACTCAGAATCAATTCTGAATTCTTCTCCAACGTGAAAGCAAACATGTCAAAATTTTTCTAAAATCAATTCTGGACTCATAATCAATTATCCAATGTGAAACCAAACACGCACTATAATTTCAATTACAAGTATAGGGCCCTCTCTATTCCATCGAATTTTAAACCATCGGTAACGTCAATCTTGCTAGCGTTAGGAAACTATAGAGTGTGTGTTTGGTTTTTGTTAGGAGGCCCCATACGGTCGTTGAATCAAAGGCTCTGAATTCCTACTTCTCACAAAACATGAGAGTGTGTGCTGGTTCAACATAATGTTAAACCAAACACACCCAGAGTAAACCACTGAGAATGTTTTTTTTTTTTTTTTATGTAAAATTGAGTTAAATGTGTAAAATAAAATTTAAAATTTTAATTTATAAAAATATAAATATCTGTCCGTCTAATTTACTTGTAGTGGCAAAAAATAATGTTTATAAAAATATTTAACATTTTTAAAAGTTTAAAATTTTAATTTATAAAAATATTAAAAATATACATTTCTTTTTCATATGTTTATAAATATCTGTCTGTTACATGTTTAAAATTTTAATTTATAAAACAACGATGGAATCCATGATTATATTTTAAAAAATATTCACAACATATATTTTTTAAAATTAAATATAACGTGTCTTGCCTTTTTCTTTTCCACGTTAACGTTAACATTCACAACATAAAAATTGTGAAATATTTCATTAATTTAAAACAATTTTTGAAAATATATTTTTAAAAATATTTTGTAAACAAATTTTAAAAAATAAATTTAAGAAAGATTTAAATATGAAAATATAAGCTGGATTAATTTTGATCAATTAAGTATTGATTAGAGAATCCGTTGAATTTTTAAAAATAAAATTAAATGGATGGATTGGATCCAATTCATTTTTTTTAATGGATGGATTGGAAGAATTTACTCGTGGATGGATTGGATGGATGATGAATAAATGGATTCATTTGCCACCACTATCTTGTAGTAACTTGATCCCTTCTCATTAAAATTATAGTATGTATTTCGTAGAACTGTCAAAATGGGACAGCCCGGCTCGTTGGGCCTGGTCCGTCTTGGCTCGCTTAATAGGTGGGCCAATGCCTTTAAAAAGCTAACCGGCCCGGCCCATCACGGGTAGGTGGGTTAAACGGGTTGGCCCACCTAAAATTAAAAAATATTTTTAAAAAAAAATGTGAACATAATAAGTAAATAAACATGCAGAACTTAAGTGTTAACATAATCATGATCAAATAGATTTTCGTTCATATTGCGGTGACAATGTCAATTGTTAAGCACATTGGATATAATATAGATACAGTAGGGTAGCAATAGGAAACGAGTTCTTTCTAATACTTGAAAAACAAAAGAATTCTAGTGATTGAAATTAGCAGGGAAATAGATTTTCCTTCATAAACGTTTTCGGCTTTTTGAAAACATACTTCATATACAAAGTAAGGTACAAAACGAAAACGGGCCGTGGAGGCATGAACCAAACAGGCACAACTTTTTATGGTTTTGCTATTCTCATCTCTGGAATTGCTATTCTCACCACCTACGTGGGTGACCATTTATAAATTTTCAAAAATGCCCTTCCCACAGAAACATGATTCCGTTATACACTTGTACAACGGAATCGAGTTGCCGTTGTAATATATGGGGTGGAAAAAAAATTGAACAATGGAAATGCGATTCCGTTAAACTATTTTCAATGGAATCGTGTTTCTATTATTTACTAAAGGGGTGAAAAGAATAAATAACGAAAATATGATTTGGTTGAAAATAGTTCAATGGAATCACATTTCTGTTATTCAATTTTTTCACCACTTTAGTGAACAACGGAAACATGATTCCGTTGAAAATAATTCAACGGAATCACATTTCCGTTGTTGAATTTTTTTTCCACCCCATATTTACTAAAACGGAAGTATGATTCTGTGGCCTCCTTTCTCGCGCAGCAACACGGCCTCTTCTCTCGCGAACGACGCAACACACAAAATGGCATTCTCCTCATCCTTAATGCCAAAGGAAAACCCATTCAACAAAACACAAAACCAGAAAAAACACAAATGATGGGATGGTGCGGGGACAGGGTGGGGTCACGAGGGGTACTGGGTCGCGCAAGGCGGCGCTGTGTTGCGAGCGTTGGGTCTTGGGGATCAACGCCGGGTCGCGGGGCTCGACGCAGGTTGCGTGTGGCGGTGAAGATCGTGCATGGCGGGCGAGGCGGCGCGTGGCAACGCGGGGTGGCCCAGCGGTGCTCAGATGTCATGGCGGTGTTGTTAGGGGAGTGGAAAGTCTGAGGGGTGTAGGGATTTAGTTAGTGGGCAAAAGAGAGATTTTACAAAAGTGTGGGATGAGAATAGCAACTCCACTTTTTAACTAAATGTAAAAAATGTCTAACCTTTGAACCAACCCGGCTCACCTGGGTTGAACCCGTGATGAGCCGGGTTCTAAGTGGGTCGGGTCAATTTTTCCTATAACTGGAGTGGGTTGATTTATATCAACCCAGCCCGGCCCAAACCCGTGATGGCCCGGGTTGGTTCACAGATTTTGATAGCTTTAGTATTTTGGATTGAGTTGATTTGGATCTGGTACTCATCAACCCAATTACAAATTGAATTAGTCAAAATGAACCTAAGTCAAACCGGTCCACTAAAATGTAACGAAACTAGGTGGGTTGATTGGATTCACAAGTCACCCATATTAGCTTATACTCCTATAAACTTGTTATAAAATAATCAATAAAAAACAATCAAAACACAATGCATTTTTGAGTCATACTTAACGTACACAAGTCAAGGTTCAGTATATTAAAAAATTTAAAGACTTCACATACTTCATATTAGGAATTGACATCAATTTAAAGACGATGAGGACACAAATAGTGGTTCGACCTAGAAAAACTACACGAAAAATATCACTGCTAATTTTCTGTCTCTCGCCTTTAAAATCATTCAGCTATGATATCAAAGACATTAATGGAAAAGAACTCGATGCGATAAGACCAGTGGTTCATATTTAATTTTGTTGTCATTGGAATTAAATTAGTCAATATATTTAAGGCATCAGTACAAATGAACTCAATATGAAAAAAATTCAATATATAAGGAATCAGTCACTAAGAAATATTTACCAAATATGACATAACCAAAAAACAAAAAGCATTACGGTCATGGTTGTGATATATATGAGAATGACGAGTCTAAATATTTCAAATTTTCATAACATTAATATTAACCATTATTTAATTTAGGAATCATAATTGAAAAAGTGAAAATGATGAAAAAAATAAACAACTTGACGACAATAAGTAGGCAAACATATAAATATAAATATAAATGGATTGGGGTTTAGTATACAATAGGAGCTTTGACACAGAGCAGTACTAACATTATAAATCACGGTCCAATATATTAGATAGAAATTAAAAACTTCATATTAGTATATAAGTAATGGTTCATGACATGATTGTGGTTTAATTAACTACAGGAAAACGATTCCATTGAAGAGTTGAGAGGTAGATCTACGAATCAAAAAAGCTTAATAGAAACCAACAGCCCCTAATGCATTGCCTTACTGTGACCTCTGAAAACATAGAGATCAAATGTTGCATCTTCTCTATTGACGCAAAGATACAAACATCTTCAGGTTGCAATTTATTTTCTCTTGCAAATGAGGACCAACCAGCAGAGAGCGTGGCTGAATTGTCGTATTCATTAAATACAAGTTTTAAAGGCCACAATTTGTTTCTAAACTGTATCATCATCACATTCTGGTTCATGTTTACAAAATACTTTCTAACAAAGTTATTCGGCACACTCTGCATCAAGTCATATATCACCATTAGAACAAAATCAAACAATTCATTAAACAATAATAATATTTTCTGGCTAGCATGACATAAAAAATTGCACACCAAATAACAAACTTAGGGGTGCTTAACTAAACCTTACCGGGCATCTGGCTATATTTGTCTGCAAATTTAGAGTTAAAGTGACAGTAAAAAAGGGATTTTCTGATGTGAATTTGCTAGCTTCTTCAAGAGCTCTCTGGTTGTTAAGATCTTCGACTTGTAGTGGCTTTCCAATAGTGAAGATCTTTGACTTGAACTCCCACTTGTCCAGTTAATTGAAGGATTCTAATAATAAAGCAGTTAGGCAGAATTTATCACGATACATATAAATATCTTTAAAACAACATTAGAATAAATATTTATGAATATTATTAAATTAATTATTTAATTTCAATATATTCATTTTGTTTGAATTAATATAAAAAATTAAGTAAAGTCTTTTATCAAGAAAAAGAAAGAAAGAAAAGTCTCAGTGCATCACACAGACTTATAAACTTGTTATAAAACAACTAATAGAAGAGATCAAAACACAATGCATTTGTGTCATACTTAACAGTTAACATACACAAGTCAAGGTTCAGTATGTTAACAGAGTTTAATGGCCATATGCACTGACAATTTAAAATAATTTTACACTATCATCCAATCATAACCCACTATGTATGGTAAGTTTGTTGACTTTTATAAAATTATCTTAAAAGTCATACTAATGATCACTTGTGATTGGATGACAGTGTAAAACTGTTTTACATTGTTAGTGTATCACTATTAAACTCTAATAAGTAATGGTTCTGAACATGATTAAGATTTCATAATACAACAATAAATACGGAAAAGTCACTACATCTACATTTGTTTTCTATAATCCTTAAAATAAATGAATTTATGATGTCATCAATGGAAAAGAACTAAATTTCAAAAGTGGAGTAGTTCCTAGTTTTTCTAGTAGCTCACATTAGTGATAATCAGTTTTTTCAAATCCACAAGTACAATATGAAAAATACAAACTAAAGAATATCAAATATGAAGGGTTCAGCATAATAAAAATTCGATAATTATTTATTCATTTAAAAAATGACATATAAATAATGATCTGTGATATCTCTGATATCAAATTACTTGATAGGACCAATATATAGAAATACATGCTATACGCAAATACTTGATAAAACTAAATCCTGTTGACAGACATCTCTTGGACTCTTGGTTGAGATATTGAAGTATTAACTACATCAAAACAATTCCATTAATTGAAGAGGAGTTGTTAGGTAAATCTACAAAAATAGCTTTATAGAAACCAATAGCCCCTAGTGCATTCATTACCTTACTGTGACCTCTGAAAACATGAACATCAAATTTTGCATCTTCCCTATTCACGAGCTCAAAGATACAAACATCTCCCGGTTGCAGTTTGTTTTCTCTTGAAAATAATGGCCAACCAGCAGAGAGCCTGCCTGAAGTATTGTATCCATTACATAGAAACTTTACAGGCCACAATTTCTTTTTAAACTGTATCATCATTAAATTCTGGTCCATGTTTACAAAATATTTTCTGACAAAGTTTCTCAGCACACACTGCATCAAATCATATATCACCATTAGATCAAAATCAAACAATTCATGTATGAATAATAATATTTGCTGGCCAGCATGACATAAAAAATTCCACACCATCTAACATATTTAGGTGCTTAACTAAACCTTACCGGGCATCTGGTTATATTTTCGTTCTCACTGGTTAAAGTGATCACGAAAAAGGGATTTTCTGATGCGAATTTGCTAGCTTCTTTAAGGGCTGTGGTTGTTAAGATCTTTGACTTGAAGTGGCTTTCCAACTGTGAAGATCCTTGACTTGAACTCCCACCTGTCCAGTTTGTTGAAGGATACACTATGCAGCATTTTGAAAGATCTATTTTTTCATTTTCACCAGATTCAGTTTTTGCTTTCTTAGAGTAATAAAAGCTACCTAAGAAGATACAAATTACACAAGTTCGATATATAGAGGTCTAACATCTAGAAATCTAGAAATAGATTTACATTCAACATCAAGGATTCTCTCGTTTGAAAAATTAGCGGTTAAGATTGTGATTAAATATATACATATGTATACTAAAATATGTAATTGTTTAAATTTCAAGTGTTGATTTTTCAATTAATAACTACACTCTTCACTTTATTCTCAAAAGTGATTCCCTCATGAAGAGTTAAGTCTAATTAACTACATCTCCTTGAACTGATTCTAAATCCTAATTGTGTAGATACAATGGAATAATGGATTACCTTGTGAAATTGGGCTACTCGGTTCCTCTGCACCTCGAAAGATGAAAACTTTGAAAGCAAGGCCCTGGATCTTATGGATCAGCTCAAAAACACAGACATCCCCCACATTCAAATTATTTTCTGATGCGAATTTCTGCCATCCCGCAGTAATTCTAGGAGCAGAACAAATAACAGGCCAACTTCTCCCATCCAAGACCTCAAGGAGGACAACTGCATGTGTTCTCTTCAAATATTGTTCTGAAAATTGTGGTGGTATTTCCTGGGAATTTTTTTAACAATGTAAAAATATTAGCACTAAGAGTTATATTTCTGCTGCAACATCTATATTAAAAAAGCTAACTCATGATAATGCATATATTTAATCAAATTCTCACCAGGTAATCTCTATCAATAAAGGATGGCTTCATGACAAGCATGAAAGAGGGATGTTCAGATCTGAAAGTTGTGGCTTTGCCTAAAGTGGTAGAAGTTAACCGCTCCACTTTTGGGTATTCAATGTGAAAAAAGCCTTTACCCTCATCTTCTGAAAAATTGAACAAGACAAGTTATGAAAAATTGGTCTCCAAAAGTAAATTGGATCCACAGAATGATCTGATCATGACATACATACCGTCCGATTTTTGCTTCATAAATTTTGCCTCTTGAGAGCTACTACTTCTAGTTTGGTCATGCTGATGCAAGTTATGCTATTTGTAGTTATACTCTTGAGAGCTTCATAGTTACCCCTTTGGGGCTTCTTTCAACATTTGTAGTTATGCTATTTTTCATTTTCTTACAAGGTTGAGGAGATGATATTGTGGATTTCTTTCTAGTCTTTTTGAATGAAAATTGCTCATCCAAAATTTCAACAGAATCATCACTAATCTGCTCAATGTTGTCCTTTCCATCATGACATTGTTCATCCAAAATTTCAACAGAATCATTTCTAATCTGCACAAGGTTTTCTTTTTCATCATGACATTGCTCATCCAAGATTTCAACAGAATCATCACTGTTATGCACAAGGTCCTTTCCCTCATGAGTACCATGGGAAGGATAGTCTATTTCAAGGGCACTATTGTCAAATATGTGCACAACAAAATGAGAAGTTCCCTCATATTCAAAGAACAGCAAGTGGCCATGATCTAGAGAATAGTATGTGGAAAACTCCTTCCAACCCTTTTGAAACCAAATCTCACCATCATGCTTGGTCCAATATATTTTCCATTCAGTGCCATCTGGAGGCTTAAGAAACAATGGGTTTGACATTCCGTCTCCATATTTTCTAGTGAAATTTCTTGGGAGTTTCTGCAAAGATTCTGTTGTAAGCATGGATAATGAAATTCACAAGCATAACAGAGAAGCATAAACTCCAAATAGATAATGATGGAAATCCCACGTGAGCTAGTGATACGACCAAAATAATGAATATAAGTGGGGTTAACCCTCACCCCATAAACTACCTTTTAAGGTTGAGTTAAACTCATACCCAAATTTTAAGATGGTATCATAACCGGTGACTGATACCCGGGGGCAAGCAGAGGCCTTCCCCCTGCTCCCCTTCTCTCCACCATGAGAACTATACTGCCTCATGAAAATAAAAGTATTCATGCATGTTACAAAGATTTGTTTTTGAGTCTAGCATGCTTCGCATAACAGAAATAAATCAATTGCCATATTTAAGAACTTATTCTTTAATTGATCCTTGAATTTGTTTGGAATTGGCTCTTTCTGTTTCAATTGTTAAATGAGAGAACATTTTTAACTATAAAATGATGAAAAATAGGTTTAAAAACAAAATGAAAGATAGATTTTTGTTTGGTTATTTATATTGAAGAATGATTGAAGTTTGATACATTCTTTTGTTGATGAATTTTATAATTTAAAAAACAACATCCAACCTTTAAATAAAGGGTATTATATACTATCTTCATTCCTATTTATATGACCAAGTTAGAAGTAGTGCTCGTTCGTTTTTATAAGACCAATGTCTCATGCATTAATTATTTTTAGACTAAAATATCCCTAATTAAATAAGAGAGATTGTATTGATAGGCCTTTAGAAGAGAGAGAGGGACATTAATGACAAGGGTATTTTTGGAAAAGCATAAAAATTTAGGACAAATTTATTACTATCAACTAAATTGACCACTTTCCTTAATCCTAGTGAATTAGGTAGTTGGGTCTTATAAATAGGAACGGTAGTATTGAACGGTAGTATTTAACTATTTCTATTTAATATTTATTATTAAAAAAAATTCCTGCCCCCTTTAATTAGTTTTTGGATCTGTTCCTGATCATAGCCTAACATAGTGATTATTGTTGGGTCTATCAAGCCACACGTTATCGGGTCATTATCGGAGCCTGCAGATATCCAGCCTTGAAAACTAATGTTCAATCCTTGGAGTGAGAGGGTGAATTGAAAATATCATATTTAGTAGTGGAATTGATGAGCAAAATAGTATATATGAAATGGAGAAGTATGTGTATATATAGGATGGATCATGCATGCAGAGATACAATGGAGAAGTTTGTGTATAACCACTTAACCAGCATGGATCATGCATGCAGAGATACAATGATGAGATTTGTGTATATCCAATATGGATCATGCATGCATGCAGAGATACAGAGGTGGTAGTTTCAAATTAGTTTTTTTTACATGTTAAAATGTTTGTAATAATCAGCTATTGACAGTAAAGTAGACTCATTTGATGCTGCTAATTACATGAACAACAACTTCACTCAAAGAAGAAATATGAAAGTAATGATGCTTACAAGTTTTCCATGTGCAAGGCTTGTTCTGAGGATAATCTTGAAGAAATGAATTGCAGTGGGCAAGGGATGCATGTTGAGGTGAGATCAGAGGATCAAAGTGGGATTTCTGACTGAACTAAGAAACAGAGGTAGCTGCATGAGATGATGAAAAGCGTTTTTCTGCAGCATCACCGAAGTCAAAAGTTAAGAGAAGACCCTCGAAGTTTGTTCTCCACATTTAAAAGCATAGTCAGAGTTATAACATTTTAAGAAAAAAAATGTTAGCTCATTGGAAAACGGGGAAGCCTGATTTTAAACAATTAATTTTTTATTATATTTTATATTTTTATATAATAATTTATTTTAATAAAATCTGACTATTTTTAAATGGTTAAAATCAATTCTAAAAATGATCTGGTTAATGAAACTAAAATTTTAATTATCAAATTACACTAATAAAGGTTGAAATTACCACCAAGTTAATTTATTAACAAATTACTATTATTATTAAATTATATTTTTTTAAAGACTTAATTTGTCATCATATTTTTTTTAAAGAGAAAAAAGCATTTTATCCCTTTTACTTGTTATAATATTTTAAGTTAGATGTGTTAGATGTTGTAATATATTTACTGCTACCAAGAAAGTGATTCCTGAAGTTACTGTACAGGTGTCTAAGACAAAATCTTTGGAACAATTTTAGTAGAATGTCTTCAATTACATTCACTAGACCTGACATCATATGTTCAATTAAACATTTTTCTTTGTTTTCAAGTGTTAAATGCTGATACGAAAACACAGAAAAAAAATATGACAGAAAGAAAAGGCAAAAGAAATAATAAAACAGAAAAAAAAGGAAATCTTACTCTTATAGTGTGACAGGGTGTGTTCTCCATGGTCTCTGGCATTTACCATTTTGGTGATAGCAACTCATTTTTACATGTGCGTACCTAATGGCCCTATGCGAGTGTGGTAACGTTGTGCTTATGCTTTCCTTCTTTGTGATCAACGTCATGCATCTTTGTGTTTTTAGCAGTTATTTATGTTTATAATTTTGAATGAAGGACGTCTAAGTGAGATTGGGTTCCTTTTTTATTTTGTTTGTGGTATGCTGATTTATTTTACTTGGGTGTTATAGCAGAAACATGAATCAGTATCAAAAACATAAAATCAACTATATAACACAGCAAAATAAATAAATCAGCATAGCACTTAAGACTTATGCCCGGTTTGGTGTAGAGTGAAAAAGATATTTTGAATTTTTCTTCTAATTTTTAATTTAAATGTTAAATTTTTTCTTTTTTTATTTTCTTTCTTTTCAAATAAGTAAGAGATTAAAGAAAAGTATTTATAAGAAAAATAATACAAATTAACTTGGTGATATTTTAAATCCTTATGAATTTGATTTGATAATTAAAATTTTAGTTGTTTATTATTATTAAGGAATCATTTGTGTGTTTAATTTCAAAGACAATTCTGTGTCTCCTTTCATCCTAAATTAGAAGGAAGGTTATCTTAATGTTGTGAGACCCACAAATTAATCATTCGTTTCTCTTTAATTAGAAAACCAAATAAGGAAACTGGTATTTCTTCTCTTCTTTCCTTGCCTTTCTCTATATCAAGCAAAGTGTTACAGTTTGAACATGTGGCATTTAATTTTTCTTGGTGAAGCTACAGAAAAATGTTTCATGAAATCATCTCAAGGAGCTAGCCTAGCTTTGTGTCTTAGTTGGTATTGTTGACCCTCAGATCTCATCTCAACATGACTTCCCCACGCAATAAGCATCCCTTGCCCACTGCAGTTCACTTCTTTAAGATAATCCTCAGAACTAGTCTTGCACATGGAATACAAGTAAGCTACCATCATTACTTTCATACTTTCTAGTTTCACTGAACTTGATAAGATAGCTATTTGGGGTTTATGCTTCTCTGTTATGCTTGTGAATTGACAACAGAATCTTTGCAGAAGCTCCCAACAGGTTTAACTACAAATATGGAGATGGAATGTCAAACCCGGTGTTTCTCAAGCCTGCAGATGGCACTGAATGGAAAGTAAATTGGACCAAGCATGATGGTGAAATTTTGTTTCAAAACGGTTGGAAGGAGTTTGTCTCATACTATTCTCTAGATCATGGCCACTTGCTGTTCTTTAAATATCAGGGAAGATCTCATTTTGATGTACACATATTCGACAACAGTGCCCTTGAAGTGGACTATCCTTGCCATGGTACTAATGATGGAAAGGACAGCCATGTGGAGATTAGTGATGATTCTGTTGAAATTTTGGGTGAGCAATTTTCATGCCAAAATAATAGAGAGAAATCCACAGTGTCTTCTCCTCAACCTTCCAAGAAAATGAAAACTGGCCTAATTACAAATGTTGAAAGAAGCCCCAATGTGTTAAACTTGCATCAGCGTGTCCAAACTAGAAGTACTAGATCTCAAAAGGCAAAATTTGTCGAGCATGAATTAGATGGTATGTATGTCATGATAACATTATTCTGTGGATCCAATTAGCTTTTGGAGACCAATTTTTTATAACTTACTCATGTCATGTTCAATTTTTCAGAAGATGAGGGTAAAGGCATTTTTAACATTGAATGCCCAAAAGTGGAGCAGTTAACTTCTATCACTTTAAACAAAGCCACAGCTTTCGTATCTGAACATCCCTCTTTCAGGCTTGTCATGAAGCCATCCTTTATCAATGGAGATTACTTGGTGAGCATTTGATTAAATATATGCGTTGTCATGAGTTAACTTCTTTTATAAGGATGTTGCAGCAGAAATATATTCTTCGTTCTTACTTATATTTTTAAATTGTAAAAACATTCCCAATTTGCAGAACAATATTTGAAGAAAACACAAGCAGTTATCCTCCTTGAGGACTTGGATGGGAGAACATGGCCTGTTATTTGTTCTGCTCCTAGAATTACCGGAGGATGGCAGAAATTTGCATCAGAAAACAATTTGAATGTGGGGGATTTTTGTGCTTTTCAGCTGATCCAGAAGATCCAAGGCATTTCTTTCAAAGTTTCCATCTTTCGAGGTGCAGAGGAACCAAGTAGCCCCGTTTCACAAGGTAATCGATTATTCCATTTTATCTACACAATTAGGATTTAGAATCAGTTCAAGGAGATGCAGTTAATTAGCCTTGACTCTTTATGAGGGATTCACTTTTGAGAATAATGAGAAGAGTATAGCTATTAATTGAAAAACCAACACTTGAAATTTAAACAATTACAGAATTTATTTTACATATGTATGCAGTTAATTACAATCTTACCAATAATTTATCAATCATTGGCTATAGTTCTTCACTTTAGATGAGTGAAATCTTGGTTTTAAAAGAGAATCGTTGATCTTGAATGTAATTCTATTTCTAGATTTTTATTGGTAACATGTACATATTAGACCTCTATACATCCAACATGTTTAATTTGTATCTTACTTCTTAGGTAGCTTTTATTACTCTCTATGAAAAGCTAAAGCTGAATTCAGTGAAAATGCAAACATAGATCTTTCAAAATGTGCATCCTTCAACTAACTGGACAGGTGGAAGTTCAAGTAAAAAATATTCAAGGTTGGAAAGTCACTTCAAGATGAAGATCTTAACAACCAGAGAAGAAGCTAGCAAATTCGCATCAGAAAATCCCTTTTTCATGGTCACTTTAACTCTTGGATCAGATCACAATGATGACCCAACGCCCGGTAAGGTTTAGTTAAGCACCTAAACATGTTGATAATTGTGGAATTTTTTATCTAATGATTCAGAACATGTGAAGACTGAAAATGAATTTCTTATTGTTTCAATCATACAGCTAGGTATTTATACTCCAACTGCATAAACTTACTATGGATAACAGGAATAACAGAAAATAACAACCACACAAATTGTTTGATTTTGTTCTTTGAACAAGTATTATTATTCTTTCATGAATTGTTTGATTTTGTTAGTATTTTAAGGGAATAGATAGGTGGGTTAGTTGTTTGTAGGTTGATTGGCTTTGAATTTAGGAGAGATTAGTAAGTTAGCTTTTTGAAGGGAAATAGTATAGTGGCCGTGTAGCTCTTATACAATAGAAAGGAGTTGTGTTGATTTCTCAAACTCAAACTCACTTACAATAAGTGTTGCCATGCCTATTTATAGGCATCACTCCATCACCTACTACATGTGTTGGTGGACTATTAAATATATTTTACTACATTCTAGATCTTACAAGATAATTGGTTTCTAGAGTTACATTATTCTAGAATTTTCTTAACTTAAGAACTATCATGACATTTCTATTACATGACTGTGACTTCTATAGCTTTATAGAAAAATCTAGATTCATCAAGACATTTAAATATTATTGCACTACAACTTTATAGAAAGTTCTAGAAATTTGTATCATTATTTTAACACTCCTCCTTGATGCAAATTTCAGAAACTCCAAGCATAATTCGTAATTGCTCGAACTTGTAGTGGCTTCGTAGAAACGTCCATAACTTGGTCTTTTCTTGATCTTTTATCTTTTAGTGCCCGACTTGGACTTTTCCTTAGTTGGCTTTGCTTCTTTGATGAATCTTCATTGCATTTAGGTTCCAGTATAGCTGTGTTGCAAGTTTCATATATATCCACCAAAGATCTTACTTGTCTTGGAGTAGTTTCTGGTGAAAAATCTTGTTGTGGAGATGAAGAAAGCGTACCTGGTTCTTCTGTTACTTCTTGAACTTTTTCTTGAGGTTGTTGCATTGGAACAGGAATGTTGCTTCTTGCAACTTTTTCTTCTTCCCAATTCCAAGAAGCATTTTCATCAATCTCAACATCTCTACTGATGGTGAGCTTTTTTTTTTGCAAGTTGTAGACTCTGTAGCCTTTTGATTGTGTACTATACCCCAAGAAGATTCCTCGTATAGTCTTGTTTTCTAGTTTGTGTCTCTTCTGATCTGGAACATGTATGTAGCATATAGATCCAAATACTCTTAGGTGTTTAGCGGATGGTTTTCGTCCACTCCATGCTTCAATAGGAGTCTTGTCTTGGACTGCCTTAGTTGGACATCTATTAAGTATGTAGACTGCAGTGTAAACTGCTTCTGCCCAAAAAGTATTAGGCAAGCCTTTTTCCTTTAGCATTGATCTAGCCATCTCCATGATTGTCCGATTCTTCCTCTCAGACACGCCATTTTGTTGCGAAGAATATGCAACTGTAAGTTGTCGCTCAATGCCTTCATCTTCACAGAACTTATCAAACTCGTGTGAGTTGTACTCTTTGCCTCGATCACTTCTAAGTACTTTTATATGCTTCCCACTTTGTTTCTCAAAAAAGGTTTTGAACTTCTTGAATATTCCAGAGACTTCTAATTTTTCTTTGAAGAAGTAGACCCAAGTCATTCTAGAAAAGTCATCTATAAACATGATAAAGTACCTGTTGTTGTTTAGCGATTGTGCTTCATCGGTCCACAAATGTTAATGTGGATCAACTCCAACATGTCTTTAGCTCTCCATGCTTTATCAGTTAAAATAATTAAAAAAACGTGACTGAACAAATAATGAATTAAATTTAATTGAAAAAGAAATACAGCCCTCCACTCTCTCCACACATGCCACCGATGGCAGGAGCAGGAGAGCAGTGCATTGTCAGTCTTTATTTTCCTTCTACGACATCAGTTTTTTTACTGACCTTTTTCTCATTTCTCACCAATTACATGACAAATAGATCAGGATAATTAATAAAATATTGAGTAAGATAAAACAAGGTGCTTATTATTATAATAAAGGTAAAAATAGCTAAAACTATATAATATATTATAAAAAAATAACATTTAATATTTTATACTATGTTTCTGATTTATGAAAATAGTAAATAATGCAGATAAAATTGATTTATTGCATCTATTATAGTTTTTAATTACTGGTCCATGTAATCCCACCTCAATGCATGATAAGAACTTTGAGATGCTTAACTTGTAAATGTACTCGTGTATAAAACTAGATGATTTATACTAGTGTTGAGAAATAATGTGCGAGATATGGAATTTGACTTTTTAAAATGGATGTTACAATTTAAAGGATAAAAGCGAGTGGTTATTATTACACTAACACCTGTTTAAAAAACATTACAGTGACACCTCTCAAACTTTATACTAATATCTCCTATAAGAAAAGCAAAAGTAATGGTTAAAAAAGTAAAAGATACTTGTGTAATTACATAAAATTTCAGGAGATGTTGCTGTAATTTACTCTTATTATTATTATTATTCTTTATACATTAAGTGTGAGGTTATTTATTAATTTAAAATTAAATAATTAAGATTATGACTAATTACATATATGTATGTATATATTGTAAAAACTCTGTGTTGGAGATCCCACATCGACTAGTAATAATGTCAAAATAGTGTATATAAGTAGAGACAATCCTCACCTTAATTTATAGGATAGAGTTAGGCCCATACCCAAAAATCAAAACTTTAATTTAACCATTAAATTTCAATTAATTAATACTATACCCTTCACTTTAATATTCACCAGAAAAATAAAAAATAAACCCTTCACTTTAATATACTTTACAAGCATGACAATCTTAAAATGATAAATATACCAAAATAACATAAACTTTTTCTGTTTCTCATAATTTTATAACAAATCCTTATAAAATATGTAGTAACAGTGATCATCAATATCAGAAAACAAATATAACACACCATTTTTAATATATGCTTTTAAATTTATAACCGTATTTATATCGGGAAAAAAAATTTAACCGTACTTCTACGTACTAGCTAGAATCAAAATGATCGAGGGATCTAGTGTTGAGTATGGTGCGTAAATTACTGTAAATTTCGGTATCTGTCTTTAATTCCTACGGATAAAAAAAAAAAAAAACTAGAATCAAAATGTTTGAAAGATAACTTTTTGTGAAGTATAAAAGACAAATATTTAGTACATATAGTGATATAGTTTATTAATTAATCCAATAAAGATCCAAAAGAATTATGTATTTAAGATTCATGTGTGTATGAATATACTCATTATTTAGTATCTTATTTTTTATTTATAAAATATATAGTTAGACACGCTAATAATTATCCATATAATTTATATTAATATATTTTCAATTTAATTTTTATCCTCGTATAATGAAAATTTTATCTCTATAATTTATATATTAATACTATTTCAAACAAAGGCTTCACCCAATTAACCAAAGAAATTGTCACAGAGGACGGCCTAAGTCAACATGTGACCAATCACGAGGCGATTATTAACTAACTAACAACTTCTTAACGAATGAGATAACAACTTATTAGCAAGTGAACACCCGTTTTTTTTTAATTTGTATTACTTTTCAATTTAATTTTAATCTTATTTTCATTTTATTTTAATTGTATTCCATCTTATTTTTGCTTTTTATTTTGTTTGAATTGTATAGCCAAATTAATTTTTTGAATAATATTTTGTTTTTTGAGGTTTAAATTTTTATACTAAAAAATAATTTAAATCTAATTAGTTAATGTATTTATTACAAAATAATAATAACTTCGTATATGAAAATTTTATTGATTTATATGTATATAATAATGTTAAATTTATTTATTTGTTTATATATATATATATATATATATATATATATATATATATATATATATAATAAATATATTAAAATTAAGTTATTAAATATAATTTTATTACAAAATAGTTTTAAATTACTTCTTCAATAATATCATAAATTAAATTAATTTTAAATTTTTAATGGTAGAGACTACAAGTATCATTTATGGGAGACAATCTTACCCAAGTCAAGTTGAACCATTATAGGCAACAAATCTATTTCTTCAAGTATTTAACTCAACTTTATACCTAAGACTCAATTTTTTTTTATTTTTAAATCCTATAAAATCATTTTTATCTAGTAATTATATAATATAATTTTAAATAATTTCATAAATAAATATTTTGTTGAATAGTATTTATTTTATTAAGTTTGAAGTTCTTGTACTAAAAAATTATTAAATCTTATTAGTTAGTATATTTATTACAAAATAATATTTTGAATCTATGTTGAATAACTTGATATATGGAAATTTTGTTGATTCATATGTATATGATAATATATATATATATATATATATATATATATATATATATATATATATATATAATATATTACAAAAAAAATATTTTAAATCATTTCGTCAATAGTATCATAAATTAAATATTTTTTATTTTTTTTTATGTTTGAGTCCACATGTATCATTTAAGGGAAATAATCTTGCTCGAGTTAGGTAAGAATATTATGGACGAAAAATTTATTTTTCTGACTATTTAACACAATTGCATACTCAAGACTTAACAATTTTTTTTTTACTCTTAAATCCTATAAAATCAATTTTTTTTATCCATAGGAATCGAACACGGTACCGGGGGGTTTACAATAACTCACGCACCCTGCTCAACCAACTGAGCTAGACCTCCTCGGTCTATAAAATCATTTTTACTTACAAGTTGTATAAAATAATTTTAAATAATTTCATAAATAAATATTTTGTTGAATAATATTTATTTTATGAGGTTGAATTGTTTATACTAAAAATTAATTTAAATCTAAAATTTAATATGTTTATTACAAAATAATATTTTGACTCTATGTTTAATAACTTCAGTTACGAAAATTTTCTTGATTAATATTTTTATAATAATATTAACTTTTTTTACATTAATATATAATAAATATATTAAATATATTTTTAACATGTTTACGAGTTACAACATATAATATCGTTATAAATCCTTCATAAAAAAATTGATTGAAATATTTAGACAAAAATATTATTCTTTTTTAACTTAGTACATTTTCTTCTCACGAGTCAAAGATAGTACTAATAATTTATAACAACTTATCTTACACAAGTACTTACTAATGAAATATAATTTGTCTATTAGAGAATAAAATAATAATTTATTAGTATCCATTAACTTTAGCAAGATCCCTTTTAACCACAAGTCTCGAACCTAAAACACTGTTTAAGGGATCTAACCTTAATTCCATTTGAATCAACGAAATGTTGGTAAATAATATTTGATTTCAAAAGTTTTAATTTAATTTAATTAATTCTTAGACTTTAAATTATTCGAAGTATTATAAATTATAAATATTATAAAAATAATATTTTTTTTATTCGCAATTCAGTTGTAAAATAATTAGATTATTTTATCATTTCACATTTGAAAATTACAAAAATATTTTAATTAAAAATAATTTAAATCCTTTCTAAATTTTTAAACATAAATTTTTCATAGAATTTTATAAATATTTTAAATGAAATAAGAAATATCTATGGGATTATAACTAAATATATTTTCTCTGCTTGAATACTCTAACTCTTTTTATTGTGAGACAAATTTTTTTAATATGTTTCAACTATTTTAATACAATTTATGCAACATTAACTAGGTCAACCATTCTTGCTCTATCATTCTCATTAAACATTTATGCATAGTTTTAAAACCCGGACCGACCCGGCCGGTCGGACCGGTCGGACCGGGAACCGGTGGTCAGACCGGGTCGAGTCGGTCATCGGACCGGTCATGCTATCGACCCGGTCAAACCCGGTCAAACCTGGTGTGACCCGGTCAAACCCGGGGTTGACCCGGTGACCCGACCCGGCCATCGACCCGGTCGCCTTTTTTTTTTTTTTTAATTTTTTAATTTTTTTTAAAAAAAATTAAAAAAAAATTTTAATTTTTTTTTAAAATTTTAATTTTAATTTTAATTTTAATTTTTTTTAAATTTCTTGAAACGACGTTATTTGGATAAAAAATCAAAAGAAAGAAAGGTTTTGTGACTGTGACCGTTTGTCAAAACATTGCTTGTTGTGTCGTGTTTGTGAGTCTGTGAATTTTCTTCTTCAAACTTCAAAGTGCACACACATAAACCCTAATGCCATCATTTCAACCACATCGATCCACACCACATGATTCTATTTAATCCAACTTGAATGTTATTTTTAGTTAATTCTGTTTTTATTATTTATGAGTAGTGATTCTTAGGTAATTGATACTGTGATTCTATCACTGTGATTTTGTTTGAAGAAGTGATGGTACAGTTGATAGTGTGATTCTATTATTTTAAATTCTGTTTAAACTTTAAAAAAGTTTAATAAGTAATTTATAATGTGATTTTATTACTATGAATATCAATAGATTTGAACTTGAAAAATGAGCTTGTGGAATTATATTAATTTGTTATGTGATTTTTTTTTTTACTTTTTTAAGACAGGTATAAAATTTTCAAATTTTTTAATACAGACCGGGTCATGCGGGTCAATTAGTGACCCACCGGTTCGACCACTGACCCAGTGACCCAGTGCCTTGACCGGGTCGGTCACCGGGTCGGTTTTTAAAACTATGCATTTATGTTTTGGTTTCTTATTGTCGTTGAGCAACAAATGTATATCTAATATTTATTTTTTAGCAAGTTGTGATCACTACTACAAAAAAAGACTTTTTAGATTAGTTAAAAATGACTTTTTAGATCGGTTGTACGACCGATGTCTATGTGAGTGATATAGAAAGTCTGACTTTTTAGATCGAACAAGAACCGATCTGAAAAGTTACTTTTTAGATCGGTTATTTTTGTGACCGATGTAAAAAAGTTAACTTTTTAGATCGGTTGTCTTTTATAACCAGTCTAAAAAGCATAGTTTTTAGATCAGTTATTACTTATAACCGATCTAAAAACTATACTTTTTAGATCGGTTGTAATCATAACCGATCTAAAAAGTTTTTTTTTTTTTAAAAAATATACAATACTTTTGTTTATTTCCGTCCCTATAGTACACACAACAGCTACATACACAAGACTCATTTAACATTAAAACTATATACAAAGTTGATTATTGTTATGAAGCACAATTCCTAATAAAATTTATACAAGAAGGCATACTAAACTATTAAAAAAATGAAATAAGATCAACTAATATACGATAAGGGAGGTCATGTAATTTTATTAAATTTCAATAGAAGTATACATGATTTGATTACAACAATATATTTAATGGAAGTGATCCAAAAATATATGTAAAGAGCCAGAAGTGTTATTAACACATATTGCTATAAGACGGCAAAAACAGAGAAATAATGATGCCAAAAGAGATTATACTAACATGATTTGCTTTCAAAGTATTTAGAAAGTTTCCTAGGCTCTTCATTATCCCCTGCCACTGCCAGTGAGCAATCAAAGTGCGATGGGCTGCGGTGTTTGCAACTGAACGTGATGATCCCTTAACAAGGCTTGCTCTGGATGTTCTCGGTGCCTATCTCATCGCATACCAACCAACAGTGATGTTTTAAATGAATTAATTTCTATGGAACTTGCAACAGTGATGTTTTAAATGAATTAATTTCTATGGAACTTGCTTATCTAAAGAATAAAAGATTTTCATTGGGAATTAATTTGTTCACATCAGAAGCTATGCTTACTTGAGTCATCCTCATAAACAGGGTTGCTGATGAAGAACGACGGCGTTGCGAAGCCATTCCTGCAACACCACTAGCCTTGAGCGTGCACTGGAGTAATAAGAGAAGTGTAGAGGCATTGGATAACCAATAACCCAAGACATCATTGTTATCCTGGGTCTAAAATCCAAATGGAAATATATCAGCAACTTGAAAGTATTACGCTAAGAAAGAGGTGTAAGAAAAAGAGAGTACTAGCATTATTGAATTATTCGGTAAATCAAGCACATATTAATTCACTTTATTGACAATGGGCTTTTAAAAGAATTTAATTCACTTTATTAATTCACTTAGTTTAAAGTTTATCACAAGAAGTTAAATCATGCATTATTCACTTTATTAATTCACTTTACATTGGTCACGTAAGAATAACAAGGAGCTTTTAAAAGAATTGGATAATAAACTTAGTTTAAAGTTTATCACAAGAAGTTAATAAAACATGACCTATATATTGTGTTTAGAGCAATGGTAGCAGCTCGTTGAGAAGAGGTAGTATTAACACTTTGCTGCAATTACCAAGAGTGCTCAAATCAAAACTCAGATAACAGCAGAGAAACCACACTACCAAGATACCATGACTAGATTTTTACTTACCACCCTGTAAACAAGTCTTGGGCCCTAGCTAACATCATCAACAAAATTTTTATGAACAAAATGCCATATTAACTCATGAATTATAGTACTGGATCATTTTGAAACTAAATGCACAAGTAGAGTTCCAGATCAATATTTTTAAATGCTACAACAACAAACATATTAACTGCTTGTATCCACATTTCACTTAAGAGAAGACTTGTACTATAAAATTGCAATCTAAAAAAGAAATTCAAACCTACAACATCTACAAAAGCTTCACACTTGTAGCCCTTGTGTCTACCTTTGCACCAAAAGAAAAGCAGACTACAGTAGGTAACTCAATACTATAGTTTATAATTAATGTCTTATGGAATTTCATATTACTAACCTTCACAAGAAGCTGCATCAATATTCTGGTGTGCCTCAGGCTCCTAATATCAAATGCAAGAACATTTGGATAAAAGAAACATAATTAAACTTGATTCTAGCATATTCTATAAGTTAATAGAAGACATTATTTTATTTATCTCAAAATGCAGAGGATAGCTTCAAGTCTTTATCCAGAAAAAAAGACAATTGAGTTAATATTTCAATCAGTAAACGCTACCACACATTTCTTAAAGCCTTAAATTAGAAAAGAAATCCATGAACATTGCAATTTAGTCTTGAATAACAAGTTCAAGAAAAGCGAACAGGTTATAGTATCATACCTAAGGTTCTGATACATAACTGAGAAACAACATCTCATTTTATTTATTTTTTCAGCAGAAAAACAGAGAAAAAACATACATAACTGATTAAAAAGGAGTTATACCTGTCAGGCTCTATAAGATCACAGTCTTCAAAGAAAATTCCTTAATATGAAAGAGGAATCTAGAAAACCTATCTCCAACCTAAGGTCATGCGCTAAGCTAAATCACTGACAAAGTAATCAGGGGAGAAAAAAATTGAAGAACAGTGAGAAGAAACACAATGTAGCATGAAAAAGATGGAATTGCATACCTTAAACGACAAAGAACACACAAGATTGCGTGGATTCTAGCAATGACTTAGGGTTCTTAGTGCGAGATATGGCAGAAAACCTTGGAATCGGGTTAAAAACCAACAAATTGGTACCGAATAATAAAATCGAAAGAGGAGGATGCTGCAACCATTTCTCTGTGAGGAACGACCTTGGTGCGAATCGGGCTCGACGTGATGGGGTTCTCCACGGTGGTGGTGTTCTGCACTGTCGTGATGGGATTCTCCACGGTGGGGGAGGATGTTCTGTGGATGATGGTGCGGCGCTACCGATTTTGGGGTTGTGCGTTCTTGGAAATTGACGGTGTTGTGAGGTGTGGTTTGTTTTGGGTTTGACTCTGCTCGACAAAGTGATAGGGTTCTAGAGGTATAAGAATGAAATTGAAGCGAGCGGGAACGAAATTAGAACAAGAGGGAACGTATTACATGAGTTTTTAGATCGGTTTATTTTATAACTGATCTAAAAATAATATTTTAAATCAATTATAAATTCAACCGATCTAAAATTTACTTTTTTAAATAAGTTCAACTTTTTAACCGATCTAAAAGGTTCTTTTTAGATCAGTTATATGAGAACCGATCTAAAAACACTTCTTATAATTACAAAAATGCCACCACATTTTTTTAAATCGATTCTTATATAACTGATTTAAAAAGCTGTTCTAAAATGTATTTTTTGTAGTAGTGGATATACGTAAATCATTTCAAAAAATACGTAGAAATTAAGGCGACCCTATTAATACACGGGTAACTGGCTAGTTAACTAACTAACTAACAACTTCTTAACGAGTGAGATAACAACTTATTAGCAAGTGAACACCCTTTTTTTTTAATTTATATAACTTTTCAATTTAATTTTAATCTTATTTTCATTTTATTTTAATTGTATTCCATCTTATTTTTACTTTTTATTTTGTTTTAATTGTATAGCCAAATTAAAAAATATGAATTAATGAAAATTGAAATTTAATATATATATATATATATATATATATATATATATGTGTGTGTGTGTGTATATATATATATATATATATATATATATATATATATATATATATAACATGTTTTCATTTCATTTTCACCTTCTTTTACTTTAAATTTTAAAAATGAAAAAAAATATAAAGAAATTTAAATTTCATCTTAATTTTAATTTATTAACAGTTGTTTGTCTTTGTTTAAACTTGAAAGGAAAAAGAAGTAAAAAGATGAAAAGTAAAAATAAAAAAGGAATACATCTTGTTGCTTTTGCCAACTAAAAAATGAAAAATAGTAAACAAAAACAGAAAAAAAAAATAGTAGAAAAAAAAAGGGTGATAGAATCCGGAGCAATGAGCACTCATCACTATGATGAGTCATGACATACGCAGGTAGCAGCTTTTGGTGAGGGAGTATTCTCTAGGTTTAAAAAGGTTTATTAGTTTAAAAATTAAATAATTAAGATTATGATTATATATTGGCTGTGGAAAAGAAGACATATGCGGTACAACATTGCTCACCAAAGGCCAAAGGAGACGAGATCCAACTTTTATTTTTTGAGTAAATTACACGGACCTTCCCTGAGTTTTACCTATATTATACCGATATTTCTGTCTTTTTAAATATTACTTTTGACCCTCTGCTCAAGTAATAGTCATTCAAAAAAGTAGAAATGTCGGTATAATATAAGTAAAACTCAGGAGGAGTCTGTGTAATTATAAAACCAATAAATAGAGGATTTTTTGTATGGTTAAAAAAAGCAGGACTATCGGTATAATATAAGTAAAACTCAGGGGGATCCATGTAATTTACTCTTTATTTTTATTTTTATCAGAAATCCAACCCTTTCTAATTTGTCCAACACAAGTAAATGCATATGTGTGTGTGTGACACCTAAGGCATCTCTAACAATTGCAACCTCAATAGCATCGAGCTTGTCCTCCCATAAATGGGATCGAATTTGGATGAAAATAAAGAGCTATTAATTGGTTTCATAGAGAGGCCAGTCTTGCAATCCCATGAGAAAGAAACATTAATTTATAGTCCCTTCTTATACTTCTAAGCAAACATAGCTGTAGTATAACCATAGTTATCAGACCCGGCTCGAACCGGCCGGGTCGACCCGATGACCCGCGAACTGGTCACCCAACCGGTCCGAGTCACCAATCGGATCGGTTATGCAATCGACCCGGTATGATCCGGGTTGACTCGACCGGTTTTGATGTGACCCAGTGACCCGGTGACCCAGTTGACTCGACGGGTCACGAATTTTGTTTTTTTTTTTGTTTTGTTTTTTTTTTACAGGAGAACAATAACACTCATATAAGAAAATTTAATTTATATCTTACACTTATGTTATTTATATATTTACTTACTTTTTTTTACCAAGCATAACCGCATATTAGGATTTGAGATGATAAAGGCATAAAGCTATTGTCACTTCCAATTTTGCCTTTTCTCCTTGGCTTATATTGTTATTTACGAGTAAAACTTGTATTTATCTTATCTCATCCAATATACTTACTGGTTCGAAAAATTATTATTTTTTATCAGAGCAATAGTGGGATGAATGAAAAAATTGTATTATTTAAATAAAATAGGTTTATATATATATATATATATATATATATATATATATATTATGTCTGCCGGTGTACAACAATGATAGTTTTAGCTTTTAATAAATAGATGATAATGATATATTTTAAATTATAACTTAAGGTTGTGTATGTTGAATTTTAGAATAAAATATGTTGCTCAAGATTCTTAAACAAGTTCATAACTATGCTTCTAAATGTGTTGAATTTTGTTAAACTTTAAATATTTAAGGGTATAAGTTTATAAGCTATCTTTTCTGCACAAAAAAAAAAAGTGTACAAATTTACAGGTTATGAAATTATTGAAAAAATTTTATTAAAAAGTTTACAGGTTATGAATTTTTTATTATTTTTTAATACAGACCGAGTCATGCGGGTCAACTATTGACTCACCGAGTTGACCCCTGACCCAGTGACCTAATACCCCGGCCGAGTCGATGACCGGGCTAGGTCTGATAACACTGAGTATAACTACTATTATTAAAAAAAAATTCTAAAATCTATGAAAACTCTATTATACAAGCACAACCCCTCTCTCCCTTCTCTCCCAATTTGTTTTGTCCCTTCTCTACCTCAACCCTTTGTTCTTCTGCCAGAACCTCCAAGTTCCTCATCCCCAAAACCGAACCCATTTTCCACCATTCAATACAATGCCTCACAGCGAAGGGTTTAGAAAAATCACTCTTTGCCTCTTTTCCTCTTCCAAGGTTGTTCAATTTGGGAAAGTGACGCATAAATCCCAACCCGGGTCAGAAATCCTCAGATCTCTCACCTTCACACCCCTCGTCGCCAACCAAGATCAGACACAGACACACCTTTCAATTAACGTTAATTTCGTCAAAATTAATGATAAAAAGGTTTCTTTCGACAGGCCGTTAGGTGGGGGGCTCAGTTGAGCACGGTCGTGCCTTACACCACGCTCCAAACCTCAATCTACGCGAACTTCAAGAGCGCGTATTTGAAAGTTGCTTCGTCTATGGCTTTAGGCTTTGCTTTGAGTCCAACGGCTTTGGAAGCTCGCAAGTGGGGCCCAACGTGCCTGTTATTGATTTGGTGCTGCAGAGCGAGATGGTGAAGTGAAGCGTATATGGAAGAGACTCTATGGTGCATGTGAGCAACTATGTTATGTGCTAAGGGTTAATTTGTTGATGGATGTGAGAATCCAAGAAATCCCATTATGATTGGAGGGTATCAATAGGAGGATGTGTTGATACAGTTTGATTTTGATACTTCCATGGTGGGATTTTGTCCTTCTCTTTTTAACAGGGCAAGATAGTTGCTCTGATTTATCCCATAATCAATTTTATTGATCTTTTGAACTAACATGCTGTGGTTTGGTTTCCAAAATCTACGTGGATATTATTTGCTTGGGTTGTTTGTATCTCTGTGCAATTTGTTGAGAATCTTGTGAATATGATGGAACATGAACATGAGACAAATTTGTTCCTTAGGTTCAATATTTTGCGGCGATTTTTTAATCTCCAGAAATCGTGTTTTAAAATTTAAATTAAAAATCAAATTTTAACAGTCAAAAATCGTCACAAATTACGAATTCAATAATCCCCATTTGGCACACATTGATGACATATATGGAGAAGGACTAAAAAAAATCATTTTATGGATTTGGAGGACTAAAAAGAGCAACTTTTAATTTGAGGAAATAAAACAGGAATACCTTTATATTTGAGGGATTAAAAACATATTTAAGCCTTTAATTTAACAATTAATTGAATTTCTAGTTTGAAGGATATGTTGGGGATAATTTGACTTGAATGATTGCTTGAACGATTATCAGAATTGACAAAGCGCAAAATATTTGTGTTGAAATCATACAGTATCATATACTTTTTTCGCCAATCACAAAGAAATTTAAAATCTAATAGGAGTTAAGGACCTTGTTCAATTCATTCAGAAGAACTTGATTGCATTGCATGAATCAAGATCCGGCACCCCAACTTAACTGTTTGAATGATACTAATTCTAGTGGTTTTCTGCGTGGAAGCAATTACGAGTACTGTAGAGTAAATTCAAAGAGTAATTTGGTTTTTCGATCTAATCTAAAATGTCCCATGTATTAATTATTTTCTCACAACAATATTCTTATACCCTTAATTAAAGTCAATTATAGAGTAATGTGATAATGAGACAAACATAACTCATTAATGTTTGTAACTTTTGTTTATAGGGATAGTTCGAAAAAAAAAACTACTACTTTAAGACAAATTTATTATTCTCAACTAAATTAATCAATTCCCTTAATCTTGATGAATTAGTCAATCGAACCTTATAACAAGGACCAGAGGAAGTACTCGCTCCGATCCTTATTATAAGGTCCAATTAACTAATTCATCAAGATTAAGGAATTTGGTTAATTTAGTTGAGAGCATTAAATCTGTCTAAAATTGATTTTTTCTTTCAAAACTACTTTTCTGAACACAACTAACAAACATTAATGAGTTATATTTATCTCTCCGTCATATCATTCTAGAACTAACTTTAATGAAGAGTATTTTTGTGAAAAAATAATTAATGCATAAGATATTTTAGATTGGACCTTCTAAAAAGGACCAAGTCACACTTTTAGTTTGGACCTTATAATAAGGACTAGATGGAGTATTATTTATCTTTTTATATTTTATTTATTTGGCTCATCTAAAGTAAGGAAATATACTTTAGAGAATAAAGTGTACATGCAATTATTGATTAGAAAATTAATGGTTGAAATTGTAATTAAATTTATTTTTTTTATATATGTATTTGATTGATTTGAGTTTATTTTTTAATCAATAATTAGAAATACACTTTATTCTCTATAGTGCATCGATCTCCTTGCTTTAGAGCAGCCCAAAAGTCCCATGTCATTTTTTTTCCTATTCTCTATCTATTTTCTCTCCACATTCAAAAGAGAGGAAATCTCTCTCTCTCTCTCTCTCTCTCTCTCTCTCATGCTTGGTAATGAAATTCACAAGCATAACAGAGAAACATAAACCCCAAAATAGCCATCTTATCGATTCAAACATATGAAATGGAGAAGTTTGTCTAAATCTAGGATCTTACAATATTTGATATTTTTTTTAAAGAACAGATATCACATTTACATTTTCATAAATATAAAACTAAAATCATACGACTTTTTTAAGAACTAAAAAAAAAAACATTGTCTTATGATAGGTGAAAGATAGCTATGCTACACTACTCCTAAAATCTACCATTAAAGCTACGGTGAAAAGCTAAATAGCATAAAATAAACTTCATATTTTTCATTGATTATAATAAGTAAATATGAATATACTAATATAGTCTTAAGTGACACCAATCAATGGATAATAATTATTCAAGTGTCAACATCATATTATTTTAATAGAAATAAAATAAAAACTATAATTTATAAAATACATATTTAACTTCATCCTATATAATCTTTTAACCATTTTATTTTGCGCCTAAAGTCCATCCTATCTTCTTACTTCAAGAGATTAAAAACATATTTAATCCTACAATATTCATAATGGATGATGATAATTGTACACCCATTTATTTTAAACACCACATCAATATCTTTTTTTTTTTTTTTTTTCTATTTCTCTCTTCCTATCACATCATATCATCTATCATACCTATTTTCTCTCTCTTTTTTCACTCTCTCACTAGGTATCAACTAGCATTTGAGTGTCTAAATATATTTTTCCTTATAATAATCAGCTATAGATAGTAAAATAGACTCATTTAATACTGCTAAACATGAATATCAAGTTCACTCAAACAAGACGTATAAAGTAATGATGCTTACAAGTATTCCATCTGCAAGATTTGTTCTGAGGATAATCTTAAAGAAATGAACTGCAGTGGGCAAGGGATGCTAAATGCATGCGGAAGTTATATTATAATTTATGGATGTTTGAGATGAGATCTCAGGGTCAAAACAAAATGGGATTTCTGACGCAGCAAATGCAACTAAGAAACAATGCTAACTACTTGAGATAATTGTAGCATCACCGAGAAGAATGAAATGCCACAAGTTCAAAATTTATGATAAGACACTCAAATTTTGTTCTCCGCATTTAAAAACGTACTCTGAATCATATTATATACCAAAGAGATCTAACTCAGTTGATTGGATAAGGTGTTTGAACTGTTGTAAATCCTTTGATAGGTCTTCAATTCCTACGGATAAAAAAGAGTCATATTATATTTTTAGTTAAGTCTTACTATTTTGAAATGTTAATAATCGATTCTAAAAATTCTTTAAATTTTTAATTATCAAATTAAATTAATAGATTTAAATTATCAACACTTAATTTTGTGTGGATTCAGAACGTTCTTGACAAAAATTTCAATCACGCATCACGCTAAGTAAATATCTTTACAACAAAAATATAATAAGCGTTATGTGGATTCAGAAGGATAATGACAAAAAATTAAACTAGCTGAACCTCTATTCATTAAATACCAACCTTATGGTTACCTTTTTTTTTTCGTAATAACCAAACCTCACCTCGTAACATTTTTGCAATTTGCATCTTAGATTTTGCAAAGGCACAAAACATTGGCAGAATCCCTAGATTTTGCACAGATAACATGTGTTTCAATCGGAAAACTAAGTTCTATATGAACAAACTTCCCGAGGAAACAAGTATTAGGAGAAACTATTTCACAGGTTTAGAGTTCAAAAGATGTATTCGTTAGAAACACAAAATTAAGGCAGTAGAATTAGCGCAAAAACCCACAACTCACTAAAGAAGCTCAAATTAACAGCCAACTAGCCAAGCAACCAATTACGCCAGCAACATGATATAGTTTCAAGGGAGCTGGTACGCACAAGAAATATTTATCTCACTGCCATTCAATTAAACACTGAAAAGAAGTGAAATAACCTATTTCTGATGACATAAGTAGACTTGAGGTAAATGTAGAAATCTATGTTGGATTTTCCAGAGAACCAAAAAGAATCACTAATCTTCAATCAATCTCTGTTCCCATTGTTGCAAGTCTGAATCCGAATTAATGTTCATAAGAATCAATGATCAAATCCAAGCACACAAAGCATGCATCTTTCAAAAGGGGAACACTCCACAATCTCTAGTGGAGAACTTCGGTCTAAATTTATGATCATATGATTTATATGAACCTTTCAGACAAATAAATCAAAATATAAAATTTCAATAGTTTTGGAACAAGAAAGGCAGACTATTAACAAGAAACAAGGTCTAACAGGCAGTATCAACTGACAAAAGGAACCACAAGAGAAGGCAAAGTTGCCCACAAACCAGTACCATACTCAAAAGACCAAAACCATAATCTTTGTCGTGTGTATAAACTTGCCCGAAATTAGAAGAGTAAGAGAGACTAATAAGTTAATAACTGTTAAAAGGTTAAAAAAAAAACATGTACTATTCCACGTTTTTTCCCTTTGCAAAACGTAACCCTCCTCTCTTTAACCCTTCACTTCACCCAGAGGCCTCAACACACTCCTGCACAAAATGCCCAGGCTAGGCTTCCCACAATTAAACTAGCTGGACTTGCTTTGCTTTCATCTTAATCGATTTAACCAAAGATGATAACTCATGTTTATCTTTCTTCAATTTCATAACATCTAATCTTTCTTCCTCACCCTTCTGCTGCTTCTGTGCTAGCTGCCTGGCATGAATTACACTCCTGCAAACATCCACAATTATATTTTGGGGGAAAAAAAGTGAGTTCTATACATGAAAAACAGCATATACAAACTTCTCAAACCAAATAAAGTACAATTGGAGACCAAGACCATTCCAAGCTTGGCAATCATAACAAATGTCACCTTGTAGTTAAACAATAGAAAATTACCATGTAAACCAGTTATTAATTGATGTAAGCAACAAAAACATTGTAGCTAGCAAGTTCTCAGTTAGTTAATAAAAGTTTTGCTGCTAGTTGCATGCAAATTTCATAGTTGCAACAGATCTATCTTGCATAGAAATACATTTTCAATATTTGACAAAATATCCCAAGTTTACCCTGTGGGATAGAAATAGTCATGGTGAAAAAAAAAAAACAAAGCTACTGTTTCTCTGCTATCTATAATAAATTATTTATTAAAACATGGAAGCGCTGTAAAACAGAAAGTACCTTTTAAATTGTGGGTCAGTGGGATCAAGAGCATAGTCAGGTGAGAAAAGAGCTGCAAAACGTGGATCATTATATGCACTGTTTGGTATTTTCCCCTCATCAATAGCACACTCCCTCTTCTTACCCTTGCCTTTTTTAAACTTTAGATTATATCCCTTAAGACCATTATTTGTTCCCTTGTCATCAGCAAGCAATAGTTCAAGCACTTCTTTGCTTGCTTTGTCTACCCCATCAATATGATCTTTGTTAGTTTTACTTTGTGCCTTCTTCCTCTTCTTAATAGCAGGTTCCTCTACGAAGAAGTCATTTGCTTCTTCAGTAGCTTCTTGAACATTATTTTTCCTGGCATCGCGTCTTTTCCTCATACATGCTTTGAAAACTGTTTCTGATTTTTTACTCTTCTTTCCCATAATATGCATGTTTAAATTTTCCAAACCAGGAATAAAGGTCACCTCGATATCTTGGACATCATCCTTTTCGGCATCTTCATCTGAACTATACCCAGAAGGGAGCAAAGCACGATACTTATCAGTCTCTTTGTCATCCGCACTATCATCGCTTTCACTCACATCAGAACTCAAGAATTCGTTCAATTCCAAACTAGCTAGCTATTATAGTGGAAGGGAAAAGAAGGAAAAGTACAGTTTAGTACAAAGCTAGTTGCAATAAGTAAACAAACAAATGAAATCACAGTACAAGAAACAATAAATGAGAATATCAATGCTTCTCAGATTCTTCTACCATGCAGATTCATAAACATGTACATGATACATTGATACTGCAAGTTATTAAGGCACAAAAACATGTAAATATATAAAGGTGTAGTTTGTGAGCATATATCATACGCGTGACATGGATATTTACAAGCACATATCACTAGATTGAGTATTATATTTCCTTTGCAACATTAGGACTTGAAATAACTTTGTAAGTACAAACACTATTTGGAAATAACTAAATAGCAAAAGCAAGAAGACGTGACAATTCAAAAGTTTCAAGCTCATACTAGATAACATTTTTGCCAAAAGAAAAAAATTTATCCAAAAGTTCATAGTAAGTTAGGACAAAGCATGGTGACCTGATCATCATTAAATTTCCTTTTCCAGATCTTTGCACAAAAAGGTTCATCACTACTAGGACGAACTTTGCTGTTCTGAAATGCTGGAGAATAGAAAGTCAGGGGCTCATAGTTTGCAGGTACCTAAGCAGAGAGATAGGAGTCAATATATCTGGCAAGTTCCAATAATTATACTGCATATATATAGATAATTAACATTTATAAATGATAAACACCTCGGTTGCAACATCCCGAGGCGGATGTTTGAATTCCATGTTGTCTGGAATAAATCTTAAATCAAGCGGAATTGTGGAAAAAACCTCATAACCATTAATGTCTTCATAAATGTAATCTGCTGTGGCAACTGAGTCACATTCCACCACAGCATGGTAGTACCTGGAGAGGCAAATAAATAATCAAGTTACAGGATGATGAAAGAGGAAACAAGAGATGTGCACATCACACGGACACATGGTAAACATGACAGCTTTAACTATATATATGCAATCGAAGCCAAATCGAAGCCAATATGTGATCGTTGTTGTTTACCGCATCTTGCTCAATTCATATACACGCAACTTCTCATTGTTGTCGTCATCATTTATTTCATTTTCATTGTCAGATAGACCAGGAGGTCCATGAACTTCCTCCTCTTTCATCCGTTGAAGGCCAAACTCCGTTGGGTAGACAGCTACAGATTTGATGAGTCCATTAGGTGGGACAAACGAACTCAACGCTTTAAACAAGTCAACAGCCTACAACCAAGACAACACAGACAAACATTTTACCGAAACGAAATGTTCCAACTCCAACAACATGATAAATTAGGATTAGAATACATGACTGACAGAGTGAGCCTCGATTAGACAGACATTCTTAGTATTTTAATTATAATAATTATATAAAAACAAACAATGATATCATCTAATACACAAGTGGTAAATTAAAAGTATATAACCTTGACACGGCTCCAGTCCTGGTTAACGAGGGCAAGTCTATGAGTTAGTTTGTCAATGACATGTATTTCCTAAATGGGAAGAAATAAAACATGTCAAAACAGAGATGAGAACGAAAATTGGAAATCCAAATAGTTCAGTTGGTATATATGTATGTACCGTGGCTTCCTCTTCTTCACAAAATGCATCTGTATCCGTATCGGTATCGGTATCCGTATCGCTGTCAGTGGTGTCTTGGTTTGCAGTTGCAGCCTCATCAATATCACTAATGTTGTCTTGGTAGTAATGACGGAGTATTGGGTTGTGAGTGGGCTTGGGCTTGGGCCTGGGCTTGCCTCTCTTGTCGAGGCGTGCGGAAGAAGGCAAAAAACCCTTGTGAGTGATGATGCGGTGGAAAAAGCGAGAGTCAATGGGAAGCTTCGTTTCACGCTTCGGAGCGTCCCGAAAGCGAGGGTCAGTGTGCATCCGTGCATATCGACGATCACTGACTCCTGTGGGTATGGTCATGGCTGATGACTTCAAATTCTCCTTTTTGGATCTCATTATGTTCACAACTCAACTGCTACCTCATAAATAAATCAAATAGGCATTCCAATTCCAATTTCAATTTCAATTTCAATTTCGAAGGCAGAAGCCACTCTCTCTAGGGCTAGCGCTGCCTCGTCTACCCTCTTTCATCAAATCGCTACTGCACTGTCTCAACTAAAACACTCTTCCCGTGCAAGGCACAGGCGTTAATTAAAAATTGAAAAATAATATATATATATATATATATATATATATATATATATATATATATATAACATTTTGGTTTTTTTTACCACCATCGAGAAATAATAATTTGGTAATATTATAAGATAAAAACTAATATTACATAAATTAAAAGTAAATTTATTTAAAAAATTAATTATTTAAAACAACTTTTATCTTTCAAAAGGATTCTTGTATATAATATTTTTAGTAGTTAAAAATTCTTCAATTTTCTTTATTATAAAAAGGTCTTGCATTAGGGCGCTGGTAAATGAATCAAAAGAAAAAAGTATTTAATGCAAAAATCATAGGAGAGCTCAAAAAATTCGTGGGTAGCGTAATTTTGCGCCTCCCAATAAAAACATTTATCCTTTTAGCTCGCACTTTTAAAAAATTCCCATACCCGAACTCATACTTGCGTGAGTATAACTTTAATATTCGTACCCTTCCCTGTTGGTACCTAAGTGTCCGTACTCATACCTGTTACCCGCACTTTAATTAATTATGAAAATTGATAAATAAAAAATTCATTAAAAATACAATAGTAATTAAATTAAAATCTCATTCAAAGTATGGTGACCTAAAAATTAAAATCCCATAAAGATCTTTATAAAACATAATAAATAGAAAAAAATTGAAAAAGAAGCAAATAGGGAAGGTAATATTTTATCAAAATTAAGAAACATGATCTTTCTATAAGTAAATAAATATATGATCTATCTCTATAAGAAACATAATATTTTTTGTGAATTAAATAATGTCATCTGTCTCTTAACAAATAAAGAACGTGATCTTTTTTTTTTTTTTTTGATAGATTAAGGAACATGATCTATCTTTTAGGTATTATTATTATGGGTATGGGTATGGGTAGGATTGGATACTAAGGTACCCGTACCCATTAAAATTTGTGGTTAATTACCCATACCCAAGCACATACCCATTAAGTGGGTAATTACCTACCCATCATGGAAAATTTTTGTGGGTACCGTAGGGTCTAGGTAGAATTGTAAATCGATAATTACAATGCAATGAAAGCAACATAGAGTTGTTTTTTTTTATTTTGACTTAAATGCAATTTTGGTCTCCCTATTTTTCAAAATCCACAATTTTGGCCCTCCTATTTTAAAATAGAGACATTTAATCCCTCTATTTTTTAAAATCCGCAATTTTGATCCCTTTATTTTAAAATAGAGACATTTAGTAAAATTTGCGATTTTGGTCCTTTTGTCAAACTAAAAGCGTTGATTGTTAAGAAACTAACGTTGACTATGACGTGGATTAAACAAATAATCTTGTGTCACGTCACTAAATTTGGGTCACATCAGGTTAATCTCTTACCGATCAACGTTTCGAATTTGATGGAAGGACCAAAATCGTGAATTTTACAAAACTAGAAGACTAAATGTCTCTATTTTAAGATAGGGGGACTACATGTCTCTATTTTAAAATTGGCTCCAAGGAAATCTAAATTGGCTCCAACGGGAGAAGGACCATTTCAAGTCCTTGAGAGGATAAATGAGATAATGCATACAAGATAGATATTCCTGGTGAGTACAATATTAGTTCTACATTCAATGTTGCTGATTTATCTAGTTAATGTGCTGTTACATAGGGATTTGATGTTTAATAATTACCTAGGTCAGCACTTACTCTATAAATAGGCAAAGCTTATTGTATCCAGAACCAAGTTGAATGAAAGTAATTCTGAAAATTTAGATTAGTGAGAGAGTTTTTCTCTTTGGTTCCTTTTAGAACTTTTCTGACTTATCAAGGCTTGATCATCCTTGTGGCATCTGAAACACTTTGGGTTCTTGTGTCTTGTACTCAAGGGTTCAAGTGGATCATCAAATCTGATTCATAGTTTTCTTGGGGTGAGTGTAATTCAAGTGACTTCTGGGTTCAAAGGTTTCAAACCTTCTTGGGTTCACATCACTAGCTCTCAAAAGGCAAAAAAATTGAAGAAAAAATTAGAAAAAATCATGTCATGATCAGATCATTTTGTGGATACAATTAACTTTTGCAGACCAATTTTTTATAACTTACTCATGTGATGTTCAATTTTTCAGTGGATGAGGGTAAAGGCATTTTTAACACTGAATGCCCAAAAGTGGAGCAGTTAACTTCTACCACTTTAAACAAAGTCACAGCTTTCGGATCTGAACATCCCTCTTTCAGGCTTGTCATAAAGCCATCCTTTATTAATGGAGATTACCTGGTAAGCATTTGATTAAATATATGCATTGTCATGAATCAGCTTCTTTCATAAGGATGTTGCAAAAGAAATATAATTCTTAGTTCTTATATTTTTTATATTGTAAAAAATATCCCAGGAAATACCACCTCAATTTGCAGAACAATATTTGAAGAAAACACATGTAGTTGTCCTCCTTGAGAACTTGGATGGGAGAACATGGCCTGTTATTTGTTCTACTCCTAGAATTACTGGGGGATGGCAGAAATTTGCATTAGAAAATAATTTGAATGTAGGAGATGTTTGTGCTTTTGAGCTAATCCAGAAGATCAAGGGACTTGCTTTCAAAGTTTCCATCTTTCGAGGTGCAGAGGAACCAAGTTGTCCCATTTCACAAGGTAATCTATTATTCCATTTTATCAACACAATGAGGATTTAGAATCAATTCAAGTAGATGTAATTAATTAGACTGAGCTCTTCCTGTACCAAAAAAAAAAGAAGACTTAACTCCTCATGAGGGATTCTCTTTTGAGAATAAAGTGAATAGTATAGCCATTAATTGAAAATTTTGCACTTCAAATTTAAACAATTAAATAATTTATTATACATATATATGCATTTAGTCACGATCTTAACTGTTAATTTTCCAGTCATTGGTTATAGTTCTTCACTCTAGATGAGTCAAATCTTGGTTGAAAAAGAGAATCCTTGATGTTGAATGTAAATCTATTTCCAAATTTTTATGAATAATTGGAACATGTTAGGCCTCTATATATCCAACTGTGTAATTTGTGTCTTACATCTTAGATAGCTTTTATTACTCTATATGAAAAGCTAAAACTGAATTCAGTGAAAATGCAAATATAGATATTTCAAAATGCTGCTTAGTGCATCCTTCAACTAACTGAACAGGTGGGAGTTCAAGTCAAAGTTCTTCACGGTTTGAAAGCTAGTGCAAGTCAAAGATCTCAACAACCAGATCTCTTGAAGAAGCCAGCAAATTCACATAAAAAATCCCTTTTTCATGGTCACTTTAACTCGTCTGAGGGAAAATGTAACCAGACGCTTGGTAAGGTTTAGTTAAGCACCTAAATGTGTTGATAAGTGTGGAATTTTTTATCTAATGATTCGAAATATTTGAAGACAAAAATGAATTTCTGATTGTGTCAATCATACAGTAAAGTAAGGTATTTATACGAGATAAGCTGCTAGGTTGGATAACTAACTCCAACAGCAGGAACTAACAACAGAAATAACATAAAATAACAACAACCTGTGTGTATAATATTTTGTTTTTTGTCAAGCTAGCCTGCAAGTATAATCATTCTTTCATGAATTGCTTGATTTAGTTCTGACAGTGATGAATATATATATATATATATATATATATATATATATATATATATATATATATATATATATATATATATATATGACTTGATGCAGTTTGTGCCGAATAACTTTGTAAGAGAGTATTTTGCAAACATGAACCCGAATGTGATAATGATACAACTTAGAAAAAAATTGTGGCCTGTAAAGGTTGTATTTAATGAATGCACCACTGGCATGCTCTCTGCTGGTTGGTCCTCATTTGCAAGAGAGAATAAACTGCAACCAGGAGATGTTTGTATCTTTGAGCTCGTCAACAAAGAAGATGCAATACTTGATGTTCATTTTTTCAGAGGCCAGAGGAAGGTTATGCATTAGGGGTTGTTGCATCCACAAAGTACTTTTTAGTATAGTAGATCTAGCGCTCAACTCATCTTCAGTGGAATCGTATTGCCTTAGTTGATACTTTAATATTTCAACCAAGAGATGTATGTGAAGGGATTTAGTTTTATCAATTTATGGTGTTTGGCTAGTAGTATTGAAGTATTTGCATATATATATGGCATGTATTTCTATATACCAGCCTTATTAAGTAATTTGACGATATCAGAGATATCACATTCACAGACCATTTATTTATTTATCTCTTTTCATGAACAAGACATTGTTGAATTTTTATTATGTACCAACTTGCCAACCCATTCCATTCTCAATTGATGTGTTCCTCCAAGTATGCATGTTACGTCTGTTCTAAGTGTACCATATGCCCCCATTGCTAAGTATTGTTCATCAGATGCAGTATTTAGTTCTGTACCCATCCAGTCCATTGCTCCTTCTTGCCCCAACCCTATTCTAGCTTAGCCATGGCCAAACTAGCATGCCAATGGGTATTTATAGCCACTTTTGTATTTTGTCTTCTTCCTTTGATATCATCATAAATTGATTTACTTTAAGGATAAATGTAAAATAAATGTAGATGGAGTGTTTTTTCTCTATTGATTGTTCTATAGTACAAGAATTAAGAAAATTAGGTGACGTGACATAAAATTTGTTAATGATTTTTTTATTTTTTTAAATTATCTTTAAAATTATTAGGATTAACATATCAATTTTTCCATTGATTAATGTGTAGAGAGAAAATGCAACAAAATCATATCATCCATGAATTATTGTCAATGATGCATTTCAACTAAGAAATGCTTCAAATTTAGTGTAGAATATTCACAATGAGCCATCTCAAAACCCCTCAATTAGCCCTTTTAGATTAATTAGTTAATATTTTAACAAACTTGGATTGGGTCAAGTATCAAGTTCAAGTGTTGCTAATTACAATGTTGGAATATCGATCTCTCCAAGAAAGGGTCAGGTTAAGTCAAATTCAAACAAATTTAAATAAGCCCAAAAGGTCTCAATTTTTGTTCCAATAGTCATCATAATTACATATATCCTCAAGTTAACTAAATTGATAAAGAATTTAAATCAACCAAGCCATTCTTCATGCAACTTGGTCGAAAAACATAACAATTAAGATAAGGAAATATTTCATTAAATTACATCTCACACACTCTTAAACAAATTATGGTTAGATAGTAAGAAAAAAAATTAAATTAAAGTAAAAGTAAATGTCTAGAATATTTAGAATTAAACGAAGCACACACACACACACACACACACACACACACACACACATAGGGATTTGTTAACATATACTCACTTGTTTTTTACTCGGAGTACATTATAAAGTTATAACTAAAGATTATCTTAAAATACGCCAATAGTGTATCTTGCTCTCAATTGTTTGGCTTTGGAATAGGCTATGGCTAGAATGTGATTCTAACTTGGTTGTTGAAGCCTTCTCTTCCAGAAAAGGTGTCCCTTGGTCTCTTCGTAACAGATGGATTAATTGCCTATCGATTGCTAATCAAATGCAATTTCAAATCTCTCACATATACAGAGAAGGCAACACGTGTGCAGATAGAATTGCCTCTCTTGCTCTCAATGTACAGGACTTTTGCTGGTGGGATTCTTCGCCTACCTCTATTAACCATGACATTTTTAGGAATAGGAATAGTCTTCCTAGCTATAGATTCAAATGACTGTTGTTCTCTGGTTTATCCTGTATTTTGCTGTATGGGTTTGGTTCATGTCCCCCCATGTCCTTGTTTCATTTTCTATTTTTTATAATATTCGGAGGGTTGCTTTTGGTTTGATAGAGCCAAGGGTGCCAACCTAGTTGGGATGTTTGGCTTTATTGCTTCCTTAGCTCTCCTCCTTTCTTAAAAAAAAAAGAAAAAAGTGTATCTTGCTAATATACTCAAACTAAAAAACAAGTGTGTGTACGTTAGCAAATGCTTGTGGGATTTGCTAACATACACACACTTCATTTTAGTTGGAGTACGTTAGCAAGTTATAACTAGAGATTGCCCTAAAGTCCACCGATGATGTAGCGTGTTAACGCACTTCAACTAAAAAATAAGTTAGTGTATATTAGCACACACACACACACACACACACACAATTAACAATGCATGCATACATAAGTACATATACATACATACATTCTTACATTTATACAAACACATGTGTTTGTATAAATGTAAGAATGTATGTATTTATGTACGTATCTATGGTTATGTATGTGTGTGTGTGTGTGTGTGTCGTTGAATTCTAAATATTCTAGACATTTGCTTTTACTTTGCTTCAAATTTTTTTTTCCAAATCATCTTGAATGAGTTTCTACACCAATAAGGAGTGTGCTGATGCCATCTTAAATAGAAAGACAATATCGTTCTCTTCATTTGCTTTCTTCATAACTGACACAATACATACTTATATATATATATATATATATATATATATATATATATATATATATATATATATATATATAAGTAGGGATCAAGTTACTCATCATCCTCATCATTCATTTTTTTGAAATCTAATGGTTCTAGTGATTAACTAATCTTAACCATAGGATTCCAAGAAAATTAATGGTGAGGATGAGAAGTAACTCTTTTATAGTTACTCTTGGAGTAACTTGATCCCTCCTCTCTCTCTATCTTTCTCCATTTGTTGAGTAACTTTGACAACTATTTGTTATAGTAAAATAAATCTTCATGTGAAATTGGGTCTTCCATTAGGAAAAATCAATTATCTTGGTATCACAAATAATACAACAAAACCAAATTATCCATATCTTAATGTTATTGATGCATGTCCACCAAGTGCTTCAAATTTAGTGTAGAATATACACATTGAGCCATCTCAAATCCCCTCAATTAGCCCTTCTAAATTAGTTAATTACAATTTTTACAAACTTGGATTAGGTTAAGCATTAACTTGAAAAGTTGCCAATTGCAATGTTAGAAAACATCTCTCCAAGGAAGGTCTAGGTCAAGCCACATTCAGCTAAATGGAAAATAGGTTCCAAATCCTTTTAACCTTAGATGTCATTATGAATGATAGAAATATTAATTGTGTGGCTTTTGTATGGCTATTGAAACCAAATTCTACTAGTTTGGTTAGCGGAGTGGTGCCCCTACTACTAATCAGGTTTTTAGCACAAATCGAAAGACAAAATACAATGATTCTTATAAAACAAACTACATGCAAAACCCATAAAACAAAAAAAATCAAAGAAAAATTGGAGGCTCAAGCAAAAAAATCATGGAGATTGGCATTTTACCAATAATGGCATGGTCTTGGTTTCTGGTCTTCAGGCGAGCTTCGTGGAGCCAAAATGGAGGCTCGTCGCAGTCACGATTCATCATTGCACGGGTTTCCTTATTCTACTACATCTGGGTGGCTCGATTGCAGTTGTTTGTTGACATTCGGATATTGGGTTCATCAGCAACATGTCTTGGGATGATTTGGGAGGAGGGTTTTGCAAGACATTCTTCTCATGCTGCTGAAATGGTATTTTAGAGTTGCAAAGCATTTTTAAATCACCTTTTCTTCTTCTTTTTTATTTTAATTTTAATCTACAACAAACATTTTTTTTTTAATTTTGGTATGCAATGGACTGGACTCTCTAATTGAAATAGGTATCAAGCCTAATGCATCTTATCCATTAATGTTTTTATTAAACTATTTTATTTTCTACAAAATGTGTTTATATGGCTCAAAATACAAAAGATAAGAAAATGAAATAAAAAGAGGAGTAAATAACTAAAATTTTGAACTTAGATGCCCCATGATAAGAAAAGTCAAAAATAAAAATATTTTGGGCTTAGATGGCCTAATTTGAGAGTAAGCAAAACACTTTGGACTTTGATGGCCCAATTTGAAAATGGAGTATGGGAGAAAAATCAAGAGAATCCAAACATAAATCTTGCAGAGCAAGATAAGTTTGCCAAAATTAAATAAAGCCCAAATGATAATTCCTTGAGGAGATAGTTACAATAGAACATAATTAATATTTACTTAAATAAGAAAAGGCAAAAAAATAAAGTTGAAGAGAAAGCAAACTTGGATGTTCACACAAAACACCAAGAAATTGAAAAAATAAAACTAATCAATCCAATGCCAAACCAAGACCCATAACTTAAACCACCCAAATCTACCTCAAATCACACCAATCCAACACCAAGACTACCGAAAATAAAAAAAAAGCAAAATACCACCAACACTAGGGGCGTCCAAAAAAAAAAAATAAACCGAATAGTTTTTAAACCAAAATTAAATAGTTGAACCATTTTGAGAAAAAATCCAACATAACCACTTTTTAAAAATGGTTGGGTTTGAATCAAGCCATTTCCATGAAGTGATTTGATTTGGTTTGGTTATTTGAAAAAACCTAACCATACATGTGTATAAAATGGTTAAACAAACCAGACTCAACCAAACCAAACCAAACCAAAAGAGAATCGAACCATTTTGAAAAAGAAATCTAGCCAAACAACTTTATAAAAATAGTTCGGTTTAAACCGAACCGTTTTTGTATAGTGATTTGGTTTAGTTTGTTTTTTTGAAAGAAAAAAAACTCTTTTTTTTTTGCATAGTCCTAACCAACACTGAGAACCCTAAGACTTGCATAAGGAAAACAATCAAAAAAGGAGAGGAAGAAATAGGGAACGATGAGATAGGTGAGATCAGAAAAGGATTAGAAAAAAGAAAAAAAAAGAAGAAAAGAAAATAATTACGTCTGTTAGTTGGTTGCAACGAATCTTTGTGCTCTGCTATCCAGGTAATTTTCAACATTGCAGTCACCCTTTTTTCTTTCCTTTTTTTCCTCTCCTATTTTTCCTTTCTACTCTTTCCCTCCTATTTAGAGCAATTAGACAAAGAGGGAAAAGTGGTTGATTTTTAGTAGAAGAAAGAAATGGTAATGGTGGTGAGAAGAGAAGGTTCAAGTGAAGGAAGAAGAGAAAGTCTGAAAGTATGGGTGTGTTCTCTTGGCATATATATGTGGCGCATGAAGGCAAGAGATCTTAGGCTCATAGTGCCCTAAATCGAATGACCCAATATACACTAAATCCTTGAACCATTAAATTAAGATGAAAATAATCTTAAAAATATATATATATCTCCAAAAATTCAATGAATGAATCTCTTGGCATATATATGAGGTGCATGAAGGAAAGAGAATCTTAAGCTCTTAGTGCCCTAAATCCAACAACCCAATATACACTAAATCCATGAACCATTAAATTAAAATGAAAATAATCTTAAAAATAATGCATATATCTCCAAAAATTCAGTGAATGAAGGAACAAAATTCACCATTGAAAAGGAAACTAATTTAAATTAAATAATTATTTGTTAATTTGCGTCTTAATATAGAATAATTACTATCTTACACATTCATTTCTTTGTTTATTCTAAAATTGAGGGGTAGTGGTTTTATTTTATCTAGGAAAAAAGGTTAAATTTTAAACTAAAAATAATATTAATAAAGTAAAATAAAATATAAACAAAGGTTCAAGCATAGCTGTTAGATCCAAAGACTTTGTACGATGTCCAACCCCTCAAACTTTGGTTTTGATGATAACAAATAAGATTAAATTTTAAAGTAGCTAATGAAATCTGTTTGAGTATTACAGGTAACACACCGTCCAATACTACTATGGTATTGTATTCTTCATGCTCAAACATTATATCATATGTTTATTATATCGTCCAAACATTTATATGGAACTTGTTTTACAATGAGCAAACCAGCGTCCAACACTTGTTTTGCACACAGTGTTTGCACACTGGTTTTCACAAACTAATAAGCGTCCAAATACTTTGTGAAAACCAGTGTGTAAACATTGTGTTCTTATTGGAGCGTCTAATTGGTGCTAAATAACTTACACAATATTTTCTGTCTAAGTTATGTAGCGTCCATCATCTCTATTTGTACACTTAACCTTTTCGAGGATGATTTCACTTGTAAAGTTATATTCCTTATTCCCTCGTTGATGTTGTAGTGTATTTTAACATCGTTTCAAGAACCGATGTTGAAAGTTGTCAACTTTCAACGTCGTTCGATACAACATCGGTTAATAACCGATGTTAAAAGCCTAAAATAACCGATGTTAAATGCCTTTTTTGTAGTGGTGTTGGGATGTGTTGAGACAAAGTCCCTCTAGCTAAAAGCTAATGTTTTAATGAGGACAAACCCATCAAGAAGCAAAACTCAAAGTATTTTGAACTTAACTATTAATGGTTGCCTTGAATGTTCTTAATTAAGTTCTAAACTAAATTCAGAAGCATGGAGATGGTGAGAAGCATAGGCCTACAAAGAAAGCTTTTCAATAGATAGATTTTGCATTCAGAAGCAGGACTACTAGAAGGAGAGCTATTTAGAAGCTAGAAAGGCGGTTATGTTTTCCAGATCAAATTGTAGATATTGAAAGCTGTGTATGATCAAAAGCATGATGATGGGGGTAGCTTTAGTCAAGGGGTAGATATCAGAAGCTACACATGACTAAGGGATCATCAGAAGTTCCGCTGCAAGAATGGTTCGTGAAGACAGACGTGTCTACACTATCCAGAAGCACACACCTATTTGAAGACATGCATCAGTGAAGATTTTCAAACAAAGAAACTTGAAGAAAACATCAAGTCCTAGTCAAAGAACAAGCAACCAGTAGGATGAAGATTGGAGCACATTGCACTGCAATTACAATGACATCTATAAAAGACATGTTGTAGAACAATCTTCATAAAACTTCCCATGATTCAAACCATGAGGAACCTCTAAGACCAACAACTAGCACTCAATGGAAACATTTCAAATTTGAAATGTGCAAGCTGTCATAACGGTGGAGAAGAGCAGAGATAGAGAAAGCAACTTAAGAAGAGTTACAGAAGACTTAGAGGAGAAGCAAATGTAGAGAAGCCAATTGTATGAACATGCACAACTCATGCAACAACTTGAAGTTCAAATTATAACTCTAACGGCCATAAACGGCTAACTCCAAGAGTTTTATAAATTGATGAAATTCAGAGGAGCAACTTACAAAGAAAGGGAGGGTAAGGCCAAAAAAGAGTCTATCTAGATTACCCCTATCAGAAGAAATCTTCCTTAGCCAAAAACACTCTAGGTGGAGCCAAATAAAGCCAAATATGTAGAAGTGTTTGTAAACAACATACGAGGAGCCTCAGTAAAAGGTATCCCACAAGGTGTAGTGTCAATCCCCTAGGTTAGAGGGAAGAACTCAGAAGAGTAGTCAGTGGATTACTGCTTTTTGAAGTTTAGAGTGAACACAACAAGGTGTTGTGTGAGTCTAGTAGCAGTTGCTATTGACGGTGTGACGCTTGGAGAAGCTTTTTGAAAGAATACTTGAGTGAAGCCTGAAGAGGCTTTTTGAAAGAATACTTAGGTAAAGCTTAGAGAGGCTTTTCAAAAGAATACTTGGTGGAGCTCGCAGAGGCTTAGAAAATACTGAGTGGAACCTACAGAGGTTTAAAATACTGGTTGAGTGTTTACCTGCAAAGGCAAGTAAATAATACTAAGTGGAGCCTTGAGAGGTTTAGAGTACTAGAGTGTAGGAGTCTGTGGAGGCTTCAGGAAAAAAAGAATACCACAGTTGGGTGATTGGTCTTAGTGGAGAAAGCCTACAGGTATAGGTATTGGACGTAGCCCAGGTTGGGGTGAACCAGTATAAATCCTTCGTGTGTTATATCCTTCCTTATTGCTTATCGTTTATTTCAGTTGTTGCATGCTTTAATTTTGTTTTTGAAAAACCTTGTTTTACAAAAGATTTACTCTGATAATTTCATTAAAGGTTTTTACAAAACAGTTTTATCATTCAGAAGCTGCACCTACTCAGTGAAAGAAAAGTGAAAACCAAAATCTGTTATGCAACAAAATATGAGATTTTAATAGTAGCTTTCGAAGTAGTAATATTCAAATTTAGTTGGAGACCTTACTTTGTCCTATTATTCTATCTAAGTACTTGTGAAGGAAAAGTATTACTCCAAAACAACTTCTGATTTCCAAGCAAGAAGCTTGAGAAACAAAAATCAAAAGCAAGCGTGTTTTTGTGTAGAAAATAGCCTAATCAATTTGCGTGTCACTATTCAAACCCCCTTCTAGTGACCAACTAATTCACTTCAGGATGCACTTTCAATTTGGTTATTACAAGAGCTATTAAAGGTAATATTTAACTTGAACGTGAACGTGTTCATTTCATTCCAAAGTTTGATATTTATATGTCAACAAGGTTGCATGGAAATGAGGAAAAATTGAAACGCATAAGGTACAATTTGAAATGGCGCCACCCAACGTGTTCATGGATCGACGTTGGCAATTGGAAAAGTTGGTAAAGTTGAACACAACCTGTCTAGCGCCACCAAACCTGCACATTCATGGACTTGCACAAGCAATTGAAAAAGCTGGACTGACTTGCATAGGCAAATGGAAAGGTAGTCTGGTGCAACCAGAGACATGTCCCATCAACAGAAAACTCACATGCTCACAAGGAGCACAACAAGTTGGCACCTCCTACTAGTCAACGAGCTCTGGAATGGCTGACAACTTGCAAGCACTGGAGTTGGTTAGTGTAATGGCACCTCCTATGTGAAGACAAACAATTACCAGGAGTTTGTAAACCAGATGGCGCCTCCTCGTCCTACATGGCAAAAATAACCCCTTGGACATAAATAGTTTTTTTTCCTACACTACTTTTGTAATTTTTTTTATACTTGTATGGTCAATTAGCCAATTTCTTAATGAAATAAAAAAAATATTTTTATCCATTTTTGTCACTCTCATCCAAAGACAACATAAGTCTTTAAAATGCTATGAGCAATATATTCTTATTGTTCAATAAAGAGCACTAACTGATACTTGTCACCAGGATTCATATATCTCTAAAATGAAGACAAAATTAAAAAATTGTTTGATTGTGTTTTAATTTTTAATTTTTAAAAATTATGTAATGAAATAATTTTTAAAAGTATATTTTTAGAAAATTAGAAAAGAGAGAAAAAAAATGTATAAGTATAAGAAAAAATTTAAAATAAAAAACTAAAATAACTAAGAAATATTTTATTTTTTCACTTTTAAAAAGTTAGAAAGTTATTAATTTTAAAGAAAGTTTTTAAAAATCATTTTTATCAAATAATTTTTTTAGAAAATAAAAATAATTTTTAAAACAAGAATTCCACTTTTGGTTCACAAAGTATTCATTTCCGTGTAGATTTAGAGCTAGCAAATTGGGAAACTGAGCCCGAGCAAAGTATTAAATTGAGGGCAATTATTAAACATACCTCTCTTTTTTATTTTCTGTTATTAAATTTACTTAAATAACCTCACACCTTACCTCCTCCGTATCCAAATAATAAAAAACTAAAATAACTTAGAAATATTTTATTTTTTCACTTTTAAAAAGTTAGAAAGTTATTAATTTTAAAGAAAGTTTTTAAAAATCATTTTTATCAAATAATTTTTTTAGAAAATAAAAATAATTTTTAAAACAAGAATTCCACTTTTGGTTCACAAAGTATTCATTTCCGTGTAGATTTAGAGCTAGCAAATTGGGCAACTGGCCCAAGCAAAGTATTAAATTGAGGGCAATTATTAAACATACCTCTCTTTTTTTATTTTCTGTTATTAAATTTACTTAAATAACCTCACACCTTACCTCCTCCCTATCCAAATATTATAAACAATTCCTTAAAAAAAAAAATCTCTCACACCTCTCTTAGATCTCATTACAAAAACTTCATTAATCCTTTTCTCAAGAAAACAAGAATGCCATTTATATTCAAAGAAACAAGTGCCAAAATTTTCCAAAAAAACTTGATAGCATTTCAAGACTATTTTACTTTTTTTTTTAAAAAAAATACCCCATCAAATTATCCACCGTAAGCTCCACCCTAAACGACGATGCATATAGCACCCCCAATAATCCCCCAAACCCCCCAACACAACCTTCAACACGCTCTTCCCCTTTGGACTCAACATCATTCTCGAATTCACATAGTTCCCTAGAGGTAGGTCCTACCCGAATGCTAAAACAAGAATACCTGTGAGGGTTTGGAAAAGCACGAGGACTATGAAAGTGGATCTTCATGCAATGGAGGAGAGGACTTTGAAGACAAACATGATGAGGGGGTAGATGAGGGGCATAACGAGCTGCGTAATGCCAATGTTGACATGGCCCAACCGTTGGCAACGATGTCAAGGGAAAACATGGAAGTCATCCAGAATTAGTTGGAGATGAAGTTAGCGAGGGGGAACTCAAAGAAGAAGTGGACAACGACGAAGAAGGCGAAGCCTGTGAGGCTCGAGTTAAAGGAGGAACGGTTTATAATATTTGGATGGAAGGGAAATAAGGGTGGGGTATTTAAGTAAATTTAATAGCAAAAATTTGAAAAGAGATGTACATTTAATAATTATGGGAGGTATGTTTAACAATTGCCTAAATTAAGTCAAGTTGGGTTGACCTAGATTTTATTAGGCTTGAAAATTTAATGGCACATCCTAGTCCTATATCGGACCAACAAGCCAAATATGCCTTAATTAAAAATAAACAAATTTTTTTTTAACATGTTTAATATATAAAATTTTATTATATATATATATATATATATATATATATATATATATATATAATACTCATTTAAATTTCCTCATGGAACCATGCAAGACAAGGACTAACATTGAAGTTAGGTAAGACGAAATCCCTTTCGATCTTTCTTTTTTCTCTTTCTTTCTATTTTTAAATTTTTAACAGAAAATCTTTTTTAGTGATGAAAATTGGTGGACACCTCTATTCTAATTAACGCCTAAAGAAAAATATAGGTGTGATAAATAATATGTTATAATGGGAGGAGAGAGATAAAAAAAATGTTATTGAGGTGTTTAGAATTATAAAGTGTTTAGATATCAATACTCATCCTTTTTTTACTAAGATAAAATTGTAAAAGAAAATGAGTAGTTTAGATAGACACAATCCAAGTCACAACAACCATGACTTGCAACTTGCAAAAGAAGAATCCTCTTCCCTCTGTAATCCTCTTCTTTAAGATTATTCTGGATACAACTTATGTTTCTAAATATAAAACTCTTTTTTCAAATTTATTTGTCCCTTTTTGTAAGACTCTTTTTAAGTTGTCTTTTGCATTAATTAATTTTTTTTTTTATCAAAATACCCCTAAAAATGGGTGGCTACTTCCTAACTTTAATTCTAATTTGGTGGTTTTAATCCCGAAGTTTCCTGAGGCTGATTCTGTTGAAAACTTTCGTCCAATAGCTCTTGCCAATTTTAAGTTCAAAATCATTAGGAAGGTGTTGGCAGATCGTTAATGAAGATTTGAATAAATTACAAATCAAACGTAGGAAGGAGACACCAAAAGCCTTGAAGGGGTTTGCAGCAGCTAGATGACGCTTGAAGTTGGATAAATTACCAGGAACCGAGAGAATCTTGTTTATAAAACAGATATATCTTTTATAACTAGTTATATTTTTATAACTAGTTATATTTTTATAACTAGTTTTAGCTAACTAAATATATTTTAACTAGTTTTAAAATTTAACTTTAATCAATAAAACAGTTATATTTTATAACTAGTTTTAGCTAACTAGATATTTTATAACTAGTTATGTACAGTTATGCTTAACTGGTTTTATAACCAACTAATTTGAACACCCCTAATCAAGTGTAATACGGATGGTGCTGCAAGGGGCTCCCCTGGCACTGCAGCTTGCAGTGGGATTTATAGAAATTATCGTGGCAGTATAGTGGGCTGTTTTTCCATGAATTTGGGACTCACCTCAGCACTTTGTGCAGAACTTTGTGGAGCCATGACTGCTATTGAAATCATATCGAGGTTGGACTAAACTGTGGTTGGAGTGTGATTCGAGCCTTGTAGTAGCAGCTTTCAAATCTAGTTCAATTGTTCCCTGGCATCTTAGTACTCGCTGGCAGAATTGTCTCCATTTGACACGAACCATGTCTTTTGTAGTCTCACATATTTATCGTGAAGGTAATTGTTGTGCGGACAAGCTAGCAAATTACGGAGTACAGACTTCTGGATTCATTTGGTGGGATTTTCTTCCTGATTTGTTGAAGAATGAATTTTTTAGAGATAGGAATTTTCTTCCTAATTATAGATTTTGTTGAACATTTACAGGGTGCTTTTTGTCCTTGTTGATTGCTTTTGTATTGTTTTTTCTTATTCTTAATAAAGTTAGACTTGCTTAGCAGGGGATTGATAGGGATTATGGTGCCAACCTAGTTGGGTTTCCTATCTTGATGCTTTAGCTTGTCTTTTTTGCTTAAAAAAAGTACCCTTAATTACTTTATAATAAATACTATGAATTAAATGCATTCTCTCTTATAAGGATTGGAGAAGAAGACTAACACACATTAATTAATTAGGTAGGAAGTAATTAAGTGGAAAGAGATTGATGATGAGTTCCAATAATATATTTTAAGGGTAATTTTAGAAGAATAATATAAATTGCTAATAAATTTAATACTACTAACTAAATTAACTAAATTTCTTAAAGGGTGTGAATTTGTTAAAAGAGTCTTATATTTAAAAACGGAGGTACTACAACACTTCAAGATGGAAAGCTTGTAATTAAAAAAAAAAAATTCTTTCCTTCATCTCCTCTTTCTCTACGCACATTTTAATTTTTATTAGAAATTTTACTGAGTTAGAGAATGTTGTCACAATATATACATACAAATGCATGAACATTTTTTTTCTACTTATTGTATGTGAGTGGAAGGTTTTCGCAGCGTAGTTTGTGTGTTAGTGATTCTACAACAAGTTCTTTGTGTTTATCTTGCATGGCTTAACCCCTAAATATGTACAAAGTTTCTTCCTTTCATGCTTTTGGAGTAACTAGGAAATAGCATAAAGTCATTTATATCATTTTTTTTAAAAGAGAGAGATATATATATTTGATTTGCTTGGGAATTTCTTAATGCATGGTATATGCAGAGTTAGCATCATTAGGGGATACTCACTAACTTAGAATCATATATAATTGCCAAACTTTCTATGAAGTTTCTTAATATAGTGTTCTTGGGATAGTAATATATTATTACCCTTCTTTATAATTCTAACTCCCAAAAATTACACTTGTTTTATCCATGTTTTTTATATCAAATTTGGTTGCAAAAAATAATTTAGTCCTAAAAAATAAATTTTCTAATGTTGCATTTTATTATTTTGAAAATTTACAAGTTTAAACTTATTTGAAACTATCCCAAACTTCAATAATCACAGTGTCAAGTTATTTTCATATTTTACTTAATGTTCTATTTTAATTTTCTAACTTTTAAGAATCCAATAAATTAGTTCTTTCAGTAAATTTATCTTTTTTACTTTTCTATTCAAAGAATTTTACTTTTTTGTATCCATGGGTTGAAATTAGGGACCAAAATCATGGCTGTTTTCTTTACTTGATTTTTGTATTTTTTTTTAATTTGTTCTTATACTAAGTTCATGTAACATACAGTAGAAAACATTGCACTATTTTTTATCAATTTTGACTCATTGGTATTGCAAGAAACATGTTTATATGCTTAGGAAAATTGGTAGCATCTTTTATGATGCATGGATAGTTTAAATATATTTGTGTAATTTATAGTACCACCTTATCAATCATCCAAAATGCACATTTATAGCCCACTACTAGTGGTGGAGATAAACATGTATGGTAATCAAAAGCAATAGGCATGTTCAGGTAATTAATGAGACTTGTTGCATAGGGTTTGTGCATGTGTCAATGGAGAGTCGTGGTGTTTTGGATTGTCATTTCAACTTTTAATTTCTATGAATTTTTTGCCTTTGGTTGGATAATGTAGCATGGGGCATCACGGAAGAACAGCCTGCCTCATTATTTCCATCTATATTTTCTTTTCATTTTTATTAGTAATTTGTATTTTTAATTTCAATAATATATTCATTTTCTTCATTTTTCATTATTTTGTTTCTTTTGTGTGTGTGTGTGTGTGTGTATATATATATATATATATATATATATATATATATTCTTTTTTATTTAATAAAAGTTTAGATTAGAAGGCTTTTTTAATGTATTTTCTTTATTTTGACATTTTTTATTTCTCTATTTTTTTTTCTTTTAAAAAAATATCCAGACAAAGTTCAGTGTTGATAATTTAAATCCATTAAATAATTAATTTTTAATTTTATTAAAAAAATTAGAATTAATTATAACCATTTCAAAATATTAGTATAAGATTTAATTAAAAAATATAATAGTAAAAAATGACTCTGACTACGCTTATAAATGTGGAGATCAACATTCGAGGCTCTCACAAGTTTTGAACTTAATTGTGGCGTTTCATTCTTCTAGGAGATCATGCTATAGGTAAATATTTCATCATCTTAGCAGCCAGCATTGTTTCTTATCTCATTTTGTTGCAATTGTTGAGTCAGAAATCCCATTTTGTTTTGACCCTCACATCTCATCTGAACATGACTCCTGCACGCAATAAGCATCCCTTGCCCACCGCAGTTCATTTCTTTAAGATTATCCCAAGAACAAGTCTTGAACATGGATTAGGATTACTTGTAAGCATCATTACTTTCTTACTTATTATTTCAGTGAACTTGATATTAATTGTTCATCTTTAGCACCATATTTGGCTCCTCAAATGACTCTACTAAACTGCCACTTCATGCAATATACACAAACTTCTCCATTTCATATATTTCAATTCATAAGATAGCTATTTGGGGTTTATGTTTCTCTTTTATGCTTGTGAATGCTAACAACAGAGTCTTTGCAGAAGCTCCCAAAAGATTTCACTAGAAAATATGGAGATGGAATGTCAAACCCGGTGTTTCTCAAGCCTCCAGATGGCACTGAATGGAAAACATATTGGACCAAGCATGATGCTGACATTTGGTTTCAAAAGGGTTGGAAAGAGTTTGCCACATACTATTCTCTAGATCATGGGCACTTGCTGTTCTTTGAATATGAGGGAACTTCTCATTTTGATGTGCACATATTTGATCACAGTGCCGTTGAAATAGACTATCCATCCCATGGTACTCATGAAGGAGAGGACAACCTTGTGGAGAATAGTGACGATTCTATTGAAATTTTGGGTGAGCAATTTTCTTGCCAAAAGACTGGAGTGAAATCCACGGTGTCATCTCCTCAACCTTCCAAGGAAATGAAAGCTGGCCTAACTACAAATATTGAAAAAAGCCCCAATAGGGTAAACTTGCATCAGCATGTCCAAACTAGAAGTACTAGCTCTCAAAAGGCAAAATTTATGAAGCAAGAAGTAGATGGTATGTATGTCATGTCATGGTCAGATCATTCTGTAGATTTAATTAGCTTTTGGATACCAATTTTTCGTAACTCCCTCATGCGATGTTCAATTTTTCAGAAGATGAGGGTAAAGGCATTTTTAACACTGAATGCCCAAAAGGGGAGCAGTTAACTTCTACTGCTTTAAACAAAGCGACAGCTTTCAGATCTGAACATCCCTCTTTCAGGCTTATCATGAAGCCATCCTTTATAAATGGATACAACCTGGTGAGCATTTGATTAAATATATGCATTCTCATGAGTCAGATTCTTTTATAAGGATGTTGCAGAAGAAATATAATTCGTAGTTCTTATATGTTTACATTGTAAAAAAAAAAAAAAAAATCCCAGGAACTACCGCAGCATTTTGCAGAAAAATTTTTGAAGAAAACACATGCAGTTGTCATCCTTGAGGTCTTGGATGGAAGTACTTGGCCTGTTATTTATTCTGCTCCTAGACTTACTGGGGGATGGCAGAAATTTGCATCAGAGAACAATTTGAATGTGGGGGATGTTTGTGTTTTTGAACTAACCCAGAAAATCCAGGGCATTGCTTTCAAGGTTTCCATCTTTCAAGGTGCAGAGGAAACAAGTTCCCCCATTTCACAAGGTAAACCATCATTCCATTTTATCTACACAATGGGGATTTAGAATCGGTTCAAGGAGACGTAGTTAATTAGACTTAACTCTTCATGAGGGACCCATTTTTGAGAATAAGGTGAAGAGTGTAGCTATTAATTGAAAATCAACACTTGAAATTTTAACAATGACATAATTTATTTTATATATGTAGGCAGTTAATTACAATCTTAATTGTTAATTTATCAATGATTGGTTATAGTTCTTCACTTTCGATGAGTCAAATCTTGGTTGAAAAAGAGAATCCTTTATGTTGAATGTAAATCTAATTCTAGATTTTTATCAGTAATAGTTGCATGTTATTAGACCTTTGTATATCCAACATGTGTAATTTCTATGAAAAGCTAGAACTGAATTCAGTGAAAATGCAAATATTGATCTTTCAAAATACTGCATAATGCATCCTTCCACCAACTGGACAGGTGGAAGTTCAAGTCAAAGATCTACACAGGTGGAAAGCCGCTTCAAGTTGAAGGTCTTAACAGCCAGAGCATTTAAAAGAGCTAGCAAATTCACATCAGAAAATCCCGTTTTCATGGTCACTTTAACTATAAAATCGACGGCAAATATAACCAGACACGCGGTAAGGTTTTATCTATATCTATATGTTACTTATATTAAGCACCTAAATATGTTGATAGGCGTGGAATTTTTCATCTTATAATTCAGAATATGTGAAGACTGAAAATGAAATCCTTATTGTGTCAATCATACACCTAGATATTTATCTTATTATTCTTTCATGAATTGTTTGATTTTGTTCTGATGGTGATGAAGATATATATGACTTGATGCAGCATGTGCCGATGGACTTTGTCAGAAAGTATTTTATAAACATGAACCAGAAGGTGATGATGATACACTTTAGAAAGAAATTGTGGCCGGTAAAGTTTGTATTTCGTGAATGTTCTACTACTAGTTCAGGCAATCTCTCTACTGGTTGGGCCTCGTTTGTAAGAGAAAATGAACTGCAACGGGGAGATGTATGTATCTTTGAGCTCGTCAACAGAGAAGATGCAACCCTTGATGCTCATGTTTTCAGGGGACACCGTTTGGTAATGCATTAGGGGCTGCTGGGCTTCCATAAAGCTTTTTTTAGTACAGTAGATATACCTCTCAAGTCTCAATTCCTCTTCAGTGGAATCTTTTTGCTGTAGTTAATTAATACTTCAATATCTCAACCAAAAGATTTATGTCAAAGGATTTAGTTTTATCAATTTATGGTTTTTGAATGGTAGCGTTCCCCAATTCTCTAATTTTCAATTTGATTCTAATCTCAATTCTATAGGTCCCTCTCTTGTTCTCCACCTCTCTATTGCTATTTGATCCCTATACGCTGTTCTCCAGCTTTCTACTTTCCAATTTGAACATAATCTCAATTCTATAAGAATTTAGGAATTAGGGGGAATGAGGAATCTGTACTCCTTGATGATGCGTACCATTGGTATACCCATCACCTTGAGATCCTCAACCTGAAGAAATAGCTTCAGTCATAAATATTAACTCTTTAAGGTGAAATAGCTTCAGTTATATTATAATATTGACTTTTTAATCTAACTATATTTTTAGATTAACGAAATTATGTCAAGGTCTATTTGAATATGGTACCGTATGTGAGAATCCTGAAGGTGAAATAATGAAGAGGAGACTGCAGAATGTATGATATTGCACGATCTTGATGATTAAATTTGATGCTACAATTATGTCTAAAAGCATAAGCACGAGGCATGTGTCATTTTGGGATCGGGACCTTACAATAGACATAAGTCAATTTCTCAAGTTACAAAATTGGGAAACTCTTCAGGTTCAGTATGAGTATCCCATTTGTATGTCTTCTCTGGTTTAACTTACTCGTGTGCATTGGATTTGAACAACTCAGGCTTAAAACTTGTATGAAATAGCATTGGTAACATGAGACACTGTGGTATCTAAATCTAAATGGTAATTGAACTTCAGTCGTCCTTTCCTGAATCCATTTGTAAGCTACATCCATTATGATTAATCATTGTTTTGCTTTGCAGCTCCAACTCTTCACAATATCACATTCTTTTTGCCTTATTGATGAAGTTTTCAACCTACTTCCCATGAATCCACGTTAACTCATCCACACCACCAGGAAAGAGTATATAAAATACAACAAGACTCATTATGTGTATGAAAAAAAAAATTAATATAAACTCTTTCCAATAGATTTATCTTAAACTAGATATAGACCCGCGCGGTGCGCGGTTAAATAAGTGAATTATTTTAAGAGTTTAATGGTGATGCACTGATAGTGTAAAATAGTTTTACACGGTCATCCAATCACAAATCACCGTTGGTATGACTTTTAAGATCATTTTTTAAAAGTCAACAAAGTTACCATATATGGTGGGTTGTGATTAGATGACAATGTAAAACTATTTTACACTGTCAGTGCATAGTCATTTTTCTCTTATTTTAATTAGTGATGATTAAAAAGTATGTTAAAATATATTATTTTATTAGTTGATGTGTTAATTTTAAACGTGATTTCTTTGAACTAAGCAACGTAAGTTTATTACTAATCTTTACATTGAAGCACTATTTACACCAATAATCTAACATTTTTTAGCATAATCCACAATATATATATATATATATATATATATATATATGTGTGTGTGTGTGTGTGTGTGTGTGTGTGTGTGTGTGTGTGTGTGTGTGTGTGTGCGCGCGCGTGCGTGTGTGTGTGTTTCTTATTAGAAGTTTAAGCACATGAATTTTTTTCAATATCTACATTTTAGTAACTACTCATCTTTTAGTGTTTCATTCTTCATTATTGTAAACACCTTAGTGGATGAAATGCCCCCATCACAATCTGAATCTTTTGTTTTATGATTTTCCTTCTCTTATTTGATGTTAATATTTACTGCTTTTATGGGGTCTAGCTCAATTGATTGAGCAGAGTTCGTGAGTATTGTAAACCTTTTAGTATTGTCTTTGATTCCTACGGATAAAAAAAAAATCACTGCTTTTGGTATTTGGAGCAAAATCAGTATAGAAATCAGGCCACTGCTTCTCAATTATGTGTATATAGATAGATCATAGATGGCTGTTTGTTCTTGTTTTTTCATTTAGAATCAAAATTTTATTTTGGATTCTGTGCTTAGTGTTTTTGGGCATAGTGGCATAGTTATCAATGATGAGCTATAGTTGTTTTATGGTTAAATTATTGGGTTGGTTCTGAATTATTTGAGAATTTTCAAATAGGTCCCTAAACTAAAAAATTTGTAATTGGATCCTTGATCATGTAATTTTTTTAATTGAGTCTCTAGGATTTTAAAACCAGCATAAATTGTCATTTTTTTTTGTTTCAAGTCAGCATAAAATTTTAAATACACCATTAAGAGAATAATAAATTGAAATGAACCAATATATTTAAAACTTTATTTATCTAGTCTTTATAGCAGCTGATGTTAAGCTTTGCATAAGCTAAATCATTTAGGTTATGTAGTAAACGTCCTTTGAAGAAAAAACATTTACAATTTTTTTTTACTACATATCTATAGGTTTACAATTAAACACAACAAAAAAGATGATTAATGATAAAAAAAAATGAAAAATAGGTTTTTGCATATCTATAGCTCCTTTTTAAAATGTTGTAAATAATTTAACAAAAAATTAAAAGTATGCATATATCAGCACAAATCAAATTATACAATATAAACAAATACATCTTCAAAACAACGACGATGATTGTGTTCAATATAGAAGATACAGGTGGAAACACAAGCATAAATGAAACAAATTATGTTTCATAATTGTACTTTTTAAAAAATAGTTTAAAATGAATATTTAAATATTATTACATATTTTTAATAGTGTCTCATTTATTGTGTTACGAAGAATTTAGCAATAACTTCATATTGGATCAAACCAATTAATGTTTCAAAGCATTATAAAGTTACTTATGCGACTTGAAAGAAGTATTGAAATCTAAAAATTGACATGGAAATTTTATTTTACACTTGAATTTTAAAATATTATAAATTAATATTTGCTTATGTGATGACCATGTAGTATTCAATAGTCAAAATAATACTTATCATTTTTCTATATTAATAGTAATTTTACAAAATGCAACATCAATAATATCTCATAGAACCATTATTCTTTTTTTCTTTTAAAGTGAATTTGTTTGTAAAATATAACTATTAGTATTTTTTATTTAAGGAACTTTTAGAAAAGCGTTGTTGTAAACCACCATGAGCAATGGTAAAACTAACACGTTGCCTTTACCATCATGTGCTGCAAATCAAATTTAGAGGTATATTGTATGTTATCATCTCTTAGCAACCACATATATGAATGAATTGTATTGTAATTCTATTTAATTTTTTAAAATATTTTGCTTTACTATTCCATTAAAATAGTATTATATGCCTCAAACTTTCTGAATATTTATTGAAATGCTAGAGTAAACCAGTATCATACAAAATACTTCAAAAAACTAAAATACTATATTGCAAATTCAAAATGAAATATAGTTTGAAATAATTATTATTTTTACACTATATGAATATTAATTAGAACGAAAATTTTCATAATTTAATTTTAAATTATTATTTTCTATTTTTTCATTATTTTCCTTTTCTTAGATTCGAATCCGAAAATAGAAGAGTTAAGTGATTTAAAAACCCAAAAGAGGTTCATGTATGGCCAAGGAAAAAGATACCAAGTAACTTAATTTATGTAAATTAAATAATGTGTCTCTCTACAACTAAATTATAAGCTAGTTTGTGTCAATATTTTATCAAATTAGAAAATTTATAAAATATGTAGTACCTATACAAGTTCTATATTTTCAAATATTTAACACCTTATCCAAAAATTTGATTGACATACAAGGCTAGATTTTTAGGTTTTGGTAAAAAAAAAATTGCTGTTTATAATTAATACTAATTACTAAACTATTTATTATTTTTCTATAACTGATAATTTAATCAAATTCAATCTCATAATTAATGAATAATTAATATAATCATATATATATATATATATATATATATATATAAATACTAATTAAATGCAATTTCAAATACCAACAAATCGTTGGTCCGAATGGTACTGGACTCGGTCCCCTTAAATAAAGTCTCGAGTTCGAGCCTTGTGGATGGAAAAAATGTGGTTGGGAGGAGAGATCCCACTAAAGGTGGCCAGCCAGGTTCCGCAGCAGAGATTAGTCTTCAGCAAAGCTAGTGGATACTCCGCACCAATGTCATGGGTACAAAAAAAATGCAATTTCAAATTATCGGCTACTCAACTAATTATAGCAACATTATAGTTTTGGTCAAAAAAATTTACTTTCTTGTTGCTTATAAATAGTTGCATAGTATTTTTTTTTTTATAACTTATTTATACAAATTCGGTCTCTTAATTTACAAATTCATATAATCATTAATATATATATATATATATATATAACTACTAATTAAATATAATAATTAGTTACTTAATACTAATTGAAACAATATTATACAATTGGTACCAACCACACATTACAACATGACAAAATTTATCACAATTAAAATTTTATAAAAATCTGATTGGATTCTGGTTACTAAAACATTCAGCCATTATTTGGTTAGAAGAAAAAAAAACTATAAATTTATATGTTTTATATAAAAGAATAAAATTGGTGTATTTAGTTATCTTAACTAACTGAAAATTTCAAACAATAAATATACATATCTTAACCCATGAAAAGCTGAAAAAAAAAAAAAAAAAAGAGTGATGGGAGAAGAAAAAAAAAAGAAAAAGGAGATAAATTCATGGAATAATGAGTGATGTGACATAGAGAGACAAAAACAATAATATTATAAAAAGTTCCATATAAATAAATTTAACTTTGGTCACTTTCAAATCACGTTTTTACAATTTTGCATAAGGAAAAAATATTTAAAAGAGTGGAAAAAGAGAAAGAAAGAATAATTCAAAATTCGCAGGTAATTCAGAATTCATAGTCGACACGCCAAATCCGAAAATTGGTAAAAATCAGAGCCCCGCTGTAAACCACTGTCTACGGCGGTAAAACTAACCTTTGTATCTTCTTTGTTCCTCTTGTTTGCGATTATGCATAAGGAAAAAAAAAACAACAAAAGTGAAAAAGAGGAAGAAAGAATAATTCAAAACTCATAGTTGACATGTCAGATTCTTAAATTGGTAAAAATCGGAGCACGGTTGTTAACAGCCACTTGTAGTGGTGAAACTAATTGTTGTATACCATTTGTTCCTCTGGTTTGCGATTCTGTTTAAGGAAAAAATTAAAGAGTGTAAAAGAGGAAGAAAGAATAATTCAGAATTCACAGTCAACACACCATATAAGCAAATCGTTAAAAATTGAAGTGTTGTTGTAAATCGCCATTAGTGGCGGTAAAACTAACCTTTATATCCTCTTGGTTCCTCTGGTTTGCGATACTGCATAAGGTAAATAACAGTGTGCATTTTTCAGCAGATATTGTATGGTTTGAGGGAAGGTGTTTAGTATAGATCGAGAATTGAGAAGTATAGGAGCGTCTGGTATGTTTGTAAACTGATGGCCCAGTTGTAACAGTATGCATTGATAAGAAGAAATTCAAAACCACATCTGTCATTCTGAACAACATTTTAAGAATGCCAAAACCACTTTATGTTTTCAAAGAAAAAAAATGTATCATGGAAATTGCAGGGATAGTTCATATTAGGCTTAATTGTAATTTTTACACCAAATTTTTTAATTTTTGGCGGATTTTACCTCCAACAAATTAATTTGGCGCGTTTTACCCCTAACTTTTTAAAAAAGTTACAAATTTTACCCTTCATAGTTTTGATGATGTGGCATGCTGACATAAGCATAAAAATGGGGATAAAATTCACCAAAAAGTAAAAAGTTAGGGATAAAATTTGTCAAAAATGAAAAAGTTAGGAATAAAGTTTGCCAAAAAGTAAAAAGTTTGGGGTAAAAAATATAACTATTTTAGCATGTCACGTCATCAAAACTGTAGAGAGTAAAATTTACAACTTTTTAAAAAAGTTGGGTAAAATGCGCCAAATTAATTGTTGGGGGTAAAATCTGCCAAAAATTAAAAAGTTGGGGGTAAAAATTACAATTAAGCCTTTATATTATTTGTACATTCCAAAGTGTGTAACACGCCGAAAATTACATCTCAGTAAATAGGAACGTGAGATATTTAATTGAAATTAATGGGAATTTAATTGTTTGTTTTAAATAAGAAAAAAATATGTTCTGAGAAATTAAAATATAGTTAGTAATTAATTGTGTAAATAAGAAAAATGAAGGAAAGTAAATAATATAGATATTTCTTTATAATGGTTAAATAGGAAAATCGTTTAGAAAAAAGATATATATATATATATATATATATATATATATATATATATATATATATATATATATATCCTCTGTAATTAAAATCTATGTTATTAATTTATTGAAACTAATTTCCCTTAATAAAAATTTCTTTGTAAGTAACTGGCAGTAATTAATTCTCCGAAATTAATTCTCTGTAGTTGCTTTTCTGTATAATTGTTTGTAGGATTGATTATAGTTTTTGTTTAAATAAAATAGCCTGTATTATTTTATTTGAGTTGAGGATGTGCAGTGTGATAAGTATTTAAAAAAAATTAAATACTTAAATTATCTGTGTTTTGACTGCCTGAAATATCTGGAAAAGAAATTCATCTGTCTATGGATAACTGTTAGTAAGAATTAATAAAAATGTTTGTTGTTGTGAATTAATTGTTTATTTGACTGAAAAACCGTTTTAAGCATTTTTTGAACTCTGAAACTTGCACGTCAAGTTACCTTTTGTAAAATTCATCTGTGAGCTATCACTCTACGAAGAAAATTTTATGAAAGTTATTAAAAAGTTTTATTTGATAAGATTTATAAAAATTATTTGATGTTTAAAAGTTTAGTTTTGAAAATTTAAATCGCGTTTCGTTCCGACTACACAGTGTAATTCTACACTATGTAGATTAACTCGACACCCAAGCCATCAAATCAAATTTTCCTACAACCTATAGAAATTCTTACAAACCCCATTTCCCTCTCTCTATGTCTCACAGCCATACACAAACACACACACACCTCACATCACTCATTTCACACTTAATCACCAAGTCACTTAAACACCTAGTCACTAATCACTTTACACACTCATCATTCAGCCAAAGAAAGAAAGAAAACTCTCCTCCCTCTCTCTTCTTTCTTCTGGCTAGACTCCCCTCCACCCTCACAGCACCATTTTTCCAGCCTCTTTCCCCCTTGCATGCCATAGCTAGAGTGAGCAAAGGCCTGCACTGCTTTGGAAGAAAGTGATCAGCTCATTCTCCTCATTCCCACGAGCTCACCATTCTGTAAGGGGACTCTTTGGTGGATTCAAAGTGGCTAGAGGTGGAGGATCCAGCCACTCTCATCTAAAATGCTTCCCTTGCTGATTGAATTTGTGAAAAGTGTGCTTGCATGTGTGTGATTGAGTCTGTGTTTTGAAATCCCCTTTGGCAGTGGCTTGTGGCTGCGTTCAAACTTTCTCCTCATCTTCTTCCTTTTCTGAAATTCATGGGATGGCTCCAATACAAAGGAGACCATGCCCAAGTTTTGTTAGAACTCATTTCCAAAACCCTCATGCATTTTCAAAACTCGAAAATTGGTGTTGGCAGTGGCTGTCTCACATAGAAGCCCTAGATAGTGCTTACGTTTTTATGAATAACTTTTGATCTAGCAGTTGGATTTTGATGAAACTTGTCCTCAGTGAAATTAGACTCAAAATGAACCAAATTTTCTTTTGATACCATTGCCAGATAACCTCAAATGAAGGTTCATCCGTGACATGCAATTGGGCTGTTCTGCTTGCGAAAACTAGTTTGGACAAGGTTCGGTTTTTGAGATTTTTTGTGCATAACTTTTGATGTAGCCATTGGATTTTGATGAAACTTGTCCTCAATTAAAGTAGACTCAAAATTCACCAACTTTACTTTTGAGATCATTGCGAGATAACCTCAAATGAAGGTTTATTTGTGACATGCAATGGGGCTATTCTGCTTGCGGAAACTGGTTCGGACAAGGTTCGGTTTTTGAGCTTTTTTGTGCATAACTTTTGATCTAGCTGTTGGATTTTGATGAAATTTATCCTCAGTTAAGGTAGACTCAAAATGCACCAACTTTGATTTTGAAACCATTGCAAGATAACCTAAAATGAATGTTCATCAGTGACATGCAATGGGGTTGTTCTGCTTGTGGAAACTGGTTTGGACAAGGTTCGATTTTTGAGCTTTTTAAACCAAAGTAATGACAGTTTTTGAAATATATTTTTTTTTCCTAAAACTAGACAAACAGAGATTTAAAATGATATAAGTTTCAAAAATGTTCATCCACAATTACTAATTTAACAAATTTGGTTTAAACCGAACACATGCATGGATTCCAGATTTCGAACCTGAGACATAGGTCTTAGAAAAGAAATTACTGGAAAAAATATAGGAGGAATTAGGATTCAAGTTTTACCTTTTATGAAAGATATGAATGTTAGATTTTTACCATAAAAATTGGAGTTAAAATCTCATTTGGGAAGTTTGAGAAAATTACACATCTTTGAGGTATGCTCACTGTTAGGGGCATACTGACCTGCGAACTTCTAGGAATTTTTATAATTTTTGTAGATTTAATCTGAGAGTGTGGAATACATTTTTGAAAAATAGGTTTTAAGGACTTTAATTTGATATAAGAATTTCACAAAAAAAAACTAAATTAATTTTGGACAGAGATTAGGTGCTACCAAAAGGGGATTCTGTTTTAAATTGCCTTTGAAATATGATATTTGGTTTGTGATATATTTGAATGTTTAAATTGATTATGATTGTGTGCATGTGAGGCAGTAGGTAAATTTTACCTTTGCCATAAATGATTGTAAGGCCCTTGGAATGTGAACCTAGGGCATCTCTGTGCGTGTGATTGTGTGATTTGAAATGCTATGTGGTACAGTCACGTGGACTGTAGTATGAATTGTATTTCTCTATGATGTTTGTGTTTTGTGAGTATAAAACTCGAATGGGAGTGCTTATGTGGACTAGGACACTGTCCTAGTAATCTAGGAAAATTTTACTGGCAATAATAATAATATAAATTCCAACAGTGAGAACCATTAATTTAGACTTAAGAATTTATTTATTTTATAAGCTTAATAAATGAACTCTTTAATTTGTGCTTTGGACTTAGATAAACATTCTAGGACCCGTGCATGGAGGAATTGTCGATAAGTTGCTAATTAATAAAAATTTTGAATTTGAGAGGGTAAGGCACAAATAAAATGTAATAAAGAATCTTGATACGTGATGGCAATATATGCCTTGAGAGTCGTGCAACGAGGAAATATGCGTGTACGACAGACTTGTGAAGGAAGTCGCGTAGGGCAATTCCGGCTGGGAGAAAGATGCAAAGATGTTGGCGGAGATCGAACGACGTGGTCACCAATGGGTGATGGAGAGCATATTCTCGTATGGTATAAATTTTTGTTGGAGCCAGGACAAGGTCTTGAGCTCGGCGTCGATTCGACCCGCCTTGTACTCCCAACAGCGAAAACCCACGGTGCAGCAAAGATAATCTCTATGGGAGAGTGTGCGAGGAGTAAGTCCTCAGAGTATGAATGACCACGGATTGGTACCTGGGAGTTGATCGTGAGGCATTACTACCTTGGAGGGTAGGCGTCGAGTTGTGACTACGTTCACACAAATCGACTTGGCGACCCTGACAATAACCATGAAAAAATCTCAGTTGGTGAGAGCCCACCTATACCAGGGTGATGGTGTACTCCCAGCAGTCATTCCACTCAATATATGTAAGACCATTGAGTTCTAGGAGTTCCAGTGGCAGCTGGCCAGTGTGTTACAGTTTACAGATAAAAGTCATGAAAACGAGTAGGTTCCAAGTGTGAACGTTAGAGAACCACCTCGCAGTGGTTAGCAAGATTGTGTGTATGACTTTCAAAGTCGTTCTGTGTGGTTTGCTTGATGAAGCAAAGAGTTCACCCTTACGTTTTTGTTTTAGGAGCCGATGGCAGTATCTGTGGGAGATCACAAGGGGCTATCCTCATCAGTTTCGTCGCTCTCGTCATCATCCATCTCTTCGGAGTGTCCTTGAAGAGTTCATCGATACCCGCTACTGTTTCTAATGCCACACCATCCGAGGAGTTCACGTTGGTCCGACGCTTCCCGCCTTTCGCCAAACCCCTCTTATGTCAAAGGATTGGAGACGTAATTGGGTGAGAGTCAGTCAGGGGGATCCGCCGCTAGTCGCGAACTTAGGGAATAGTGAGTCCTAGGATTTGAGGAGGAGTGGAGAACCTTGAGAAAGATTCTGTGAAGGATCCTGTGGACAATGACCACTAGATTCTCTCCTCCGGGATCTTTCAGAGGCCCTCCACCATCCCATTTCTTTGGATTAGTCTAACATGCAAGGTTGGGTTTAGAGATGACTGCTCTGAGACTAGGTTTTTCCCTTTTATGTATTTGAATACGGGTAGACCTAGGTCTCAGATTTTACTATGTATATTCAGTTTTCATACTCTATTACCCTATGTATTTGGTATATACCTTGAGCAATGTGTATATGTTACTATTGCTCCGGAAAAAAATTTGATGTATGAAATTCTCTATTTTATGCATATGTGTATATTTGATAACCAACCAAATTTTCTCATGTTCTTTATTTAATTAATTCGAAATTAAGTGCCCATTTGTGTTTGAATGACGTTACAATTAGTTTCTTGCGAACGAAAATAACCTGTTTTAATTACTAAGTGGAACACAATTTTCGAACTTAAAATTTACATAAAACTTCTTTTTAACAATTTGGAAAAATTCCAACTTACCTTTTTACAATTACATTTGATTTACGAAATTGAACAAACTTTGGCGCTTTGCAAAATGAATAAATAAATAATCTTTTTTTTCTTTTACGAGAATTAAATAAAGTAATTTTCCTTTTGAATTAAAAATGAGTTTTAAAATGCAAATATATGTAAACCCAGATTTAAGGTGTTACAAAGTGCAATTGGCACACCTATGCATTTTAAAGTAGGTGTTTTGAAGAAACTAATTAGTGGAAAATTACAGAACATACCTGAATCATTACTTTGCCATTGATGTCGTCACCCATGTCAAGGCTTAATTCACCCTTAGCTAACATCTGGCCGTACCATGCATTAGGACCTTTTAGTAAAGTCACATAAGTGTCACTGGCAAGTTTCTCAGGTACTTCAGCCAACAAGTGAGTGATAAATAATAAATATCATCTCTGATGTGCAATGTGCAAAGTATACAGATTTGCTGGTAGCACTCTCGTTGGTCAGGGCTGCTAGCATTCCTGACAATAATAAGAAAGTAAATGTAAGCTGCGGAAAAGAATAAGGAACATGTGACGTACATGAAAATAGTTATTGGAATGAGAGGTCACTTAAGTGGTAATGATAGTTTGGTAACCTATGTAATAAAGAGGATATAATGAGAGATGAGTAACTGATGAAATCTGAAATTATTTGTTACCAACTTTCAGTTGAAATTGAACTCATTAACCCACTAATGCAATAAAAGGATATAGCAAATGGTGAAACGTGAGGAGAATGCCATGTAAGCAAAAAAGATGACATGGAAGAATTTGAGTTTTCTAAAAGTCTGAGATGGCAACATCACAGCCCACGTCTTAGAATTTATATATTATAAATAGATTCTTTCATAAAGTGTTTGATTTTGTTATATATATGACTTGATGCAGCGTGTGCCAAGTAACTTTGTCAGAGAGTATTTTGTAAACATGAAGCAGAATGTGATGACGATACAGTTTAGAAACAAATTGTGGCCTGTGAAGGTTGTATTTAATGAATACAATACTCAAGGCAAGCTATCTGCTGGTTGGCCCTTGTTTTCAAGAGAAAATAAACTGCAACGGGGAGATGTTTGTATCTCTGAGCTCGTCAATAGAGAAGAAGCAACACTTGATGTTCATGTTTTCAGATGCCAAGTAAGGTTACGCATTAGGGGCTGTTGGCTTCTATAAAGCTTCTTTTCATTGGAACCGTATTAGTGTAGTTAATATGGCTTCTATAAGGATTTAGTTTTATCAATTTATGGTTTTTGAATGATAGTGGTCATGTCTTTGCGTGCATATGCATATAGCTTGTATTTCTATATACCGGTCTTATCAAGTAATATGAAGATATCAACATATGACAGACATTATTTATTTGTCTTTTTTAAATGAACAAGTTATTATTGAATTTTTATTATGCTGAACCCGTCATATTTGATATTCTTTTGTTTGTATTTTGCATATTGTACTTGAGGATTTTGAAAAAACTGATTATCACTATTTTTTTTAATATTCCTATAACCTACTAGAAAAACTAGGAACCACTCCACTTTTGAAATTAAGTTCTTTATCATTGATATCATCTTATAAATTCATTTATTTTATGGATAATAGTAAAACAAATGTAGATGGAAGTTTTCCCTGTTGATTGTTGTATATTAGACCACAATCACGTCCGGAACTATTACTTAATTACTAATGTGAAGTTTTTTTTGTTTTTGTTTTTTTGTTTTAAATATATTGAACCATGATTTATAAAAATTATAGCACTGCACTGTGTCAAAGCTCCTTTATACTAAATCCCAATTCACTTAGATTTATATTTTCACCTTACTTACTGATGTCAAATTGTTTATTTTATTTTATCATTTTCACTTTTTCATTTTTTTTCATTAGATTCCTAAACTAAATGATGATTAATATCAATTTTATGCAATCTCTCTATAATATTTGAGGCTTTCTATTGCCAAGTGTCACGTTCTCTTTCAATTTTGATTACTTTACTTTTGAGGGCATAAATGACATTTTGTTTGTATTCTTTATGTCTTTTATTGAGACCGTAAGATACATGCTGCAGGAATATCAAGTACCATCGGCTAACTTTTTTTTTTTTTCGTATTGGCACAAAGAATTAACAATATGTATTATATTGAACTTTGCAGCATTTTAGAGGAAAAATTAGAATTATGTAATTTACAATTTTTTTTACAATTGTAATAGAAATACAATTAAATAAAAATATTAGATATTTAAATAGTTTCTTTTTGAACATTATAAAGCTTATTTAATAATTTTAAAAAATTATTAACAACGACGTATATCATATATTTTTTTCTTTGATATCTCTTTATTCCTAAATTTTAAAATAAACTTAAATATAAACCAGCTATTGTATATATATTTTATGAAATATAGATATTAAAATATAATATTTTAAAATTCAATTGAATATAAGAAATAGATTTTCGTGGTTAAGAAAATAAAATTATAATATTAAAATATACATTTGAATACTTTTATTTTTAAAAATTTAATGTAACTATATTTGTTTTTATATTTTATGTGTAAATTTAAAAATTGATATTGCAAATATCACATCACAATATATATATATATATATATATATATATATATATATATATATTTGAATTTTTATATTTGAGAATTAAAAATTTAATTGATATTTTGATCAATTAAAAGTTAATTCAATTAATAAAAATATTCTTTTGCAATATAAAAATCAAAATTTTAAAATATCAAATATTATGAAAATTGAAATACTTTATATTTAAAATTGTGAAATTTAAAAGATTTAGTAAAAATGTTATTTTGCAATAATTTGTTTTAGTTATTTCTTACTCATATTTCAATTTTTTCTCATTGAATTTTGAACTTAAAATAATAAATATTCTTTGCATTATGATGAAAATATTATTATTATATAAATTAAAATATAAAAAACAATATATGAAACATTTAAATTTAAATTTATAAATATTATTTAAATAATCCAAGTTTTGTAAACTCTAATTTGTATTGTATTTAGCTTTTATTTTTACAAACAGTTTATTGTGACTTTCTTAAAGTTTTAAAATTAAACTAATATATATGCAATATATTATAATTAACTAATTAAATTTATTTCAACTGCAATAGAAATATATTTTAATAAAAATATCAGATATTTGAATATTTTTTTTAAAAATTATAAAATTTATTTAATAAATTTTAAAAATTATTAACAACAATGCATATCTTATATTGGTTAATTTCATATTTCCTTATGCCTAAATTTTAAAATTAAACTTACATGCATACTAGCCATTGTATAGATATTTTATAAAATATAAATATTTTAAATTTCATTTAAATTTAATAAATATATATTTTTATGGTGAATAAACGACTATGTCTCCATTTAAATATATCCAAAAAGAAAATTGAAAATCTGATTGACATTCGTCGAATGCCTATTTCTCCATTTCAAACACCATGGTCTTTTAAATTCATATTAAGAATATTTCCTATAATTTTCTTAAATGTTATGACTATTAACAAGTCTAGAGGTTAATCTTTACCCATTTTAAATTATATTTTCCTAAACCAATGTCCAGTCACAATCAATTAAATATGACACATTTTAGAGTTCAAAACAAAGCAAAGCTTGAAAATATCAATACATGATAAAGAAGGAAAAACTCCAAACACCACCATTAATATTATATACAATAAGGTCTTCCAAAACCTATAATAAGAAAGAGTCTCATTTTATTCTTCTATTTTTATATATTATTTAAACAGAATCTAATTCAATTATTACATCATTATATGATCTTATATGTTAGTATTAATTACTCAATTCGTTTTATTCTTGAGAAAAAGTTTTAAATATTTATATTTGAGCACTTATGCAAATATTTCATAGACCTTTTTATATTTTTAAATTTTTGAGTTAGAGAAAAGATAATATAGATACTTCTCATATTATCTAACTTCATTCAATAAAAAATATAATTAAGTAATGCTACCTCTGGTCCTAATTATAAGTAACATAAGACAAATAATCAATACCAAGGAAAGTAGTTAATACAACTTTCTTTAATTAATTCTACTATAAATTCAATTTTTATTCCAAAAACATCCTTTGCTTTAAGTGGTTGTCATAGGAATAAGTGGATGCATAGGGAATAGAGTTAACAATAAAGTAAGGGTATATAAGAAATTTAACCTTGAGTAACTTTAAAAACCAGTGATTGTTGCTTATAATTAGGACCAAAGAAAAAGTCAATTTGTTGCTTATAATTAGGACCAGAGGTAGTATATGATAGTCTGTGCATAAGCATGGGTACCATACTAGCTAGTTTTGAAATATAGGGAGCCCCTTATCATTTGTATAATAAAATTACTAAATGATGATTTTATAAAACTATTTTTAAACATGTTGCTATGAATAATCTTATGACATTATTAATCACTTGTTAAGCAAAATTAACCATTATTAAATGTTTCAGTATATTTATGATATTATTAACCATATATATATACATTCTTTTATTCTTAACACTTATCATACAAAATTAACCAATTTATACACACAGTTAGGTGAACACGGAGTCTACAAATTCCAAGTTGGCGTTGATCATTACTTCTTTTTTTTTTTTTCGATCGACAAATGTTAGTTGTTAATTATTTTTGTTAGCGGAGGGTTGGCGTTGAACATTACTTTTTTTTTTTTTAAGTGAAGAAGGAGGAGAGCTAAGGAAGCAATAGAGCCAAACATCCCAACTAGGTTGGCACCCTTGACTCTATCAAACCAAAAGCAACCCTCCGAATATTATAAAAAACAGAAAATGAAACAAGGACATGGGGGGGCATGAACCAAACCCATGCAACAAAAGACAGGATAAACCAGAGAACAACAGTCATTTGAATCTATAGCTAGGAAGACTATTCCTATTCCTAAAAATGTCATGGTTAATAGAGGTAGGCGAAGAATCCCACCAGCAAAAGTCCTGTACATTGAGAGCAAGAGAGGCAATTCTATCTGCACACGTGTTGCCTTCTCTGTATATGTGAGAGATTTGAAATTGCATTTGATTGGCAATCGATAGGCAATTAATCCATCTATTACGAAGAGACCAAGGGACACCTTTTCTGGAAGAGAAGGCTTCAACAACCAAGTTAGAATCACATTCTAACCATAGCCTATTCCAACCTTTTTTGTGAGCAATCTCAATGGCTGTCATAGCTCCTATGAACTCAGCATGAAGAGATGTGGAAATCCTTAAATTAACAGCAAAACAGCCAATTACTGCACCTCTAAAATCTCAAAAAATCCCACCAGCTGTAGACCTGCCAGGTGAGCCTTGAGCAATTCCATCAGTGTTACATTTGATCCAAAAGCATAGAGGAGGATACCATATCACCTCCTTGATGTTGGGGGCCTTTTTTGAGTGACATTACTTATGTATATGAAGCAAAGAAAAAGTGAGAGAATGATATTGTGTGATTTGAGAGCACAAAAGCCCTACGTGAGTTGAGTGTACGCCCCTGCCTTATATATCGATGGAGACAAGGTTTGAGTTGTTATTAGCAAATTGGCACTTAACTGTTTCCTTGTTATGGGTGGAATAGGACGGATGGCCTGTCGGGAGCCTACGACCTGGCCGGTCAAAGACTTGGCCTGTTTATTAAAAAGGTTAGGCTTAGGCTTTTTAAAAAGTCTTTTTAATTAAAAAGGCCAGGCTTTAGGCTTTAAAAAAAGCCTATTAAGCTTGACAGACTGACCTGTTTATATAATAATATATGTAATATTATATATTTACATATATTACATGAATATAATATATATAATATTTATATTTAATATTAGTCTTTAGAAAACTTTGAATATTTTACGTGATGAACCAAGCCCGTTGGCCTATTTAGGCTTGTTGGCCTAGTTAGGCCTATAGGCCTATTGGCTTGTTTATAGGCCATTATATATAACAAGCCACGTAAATAGGCTTTCAAGTCAGGTCAGGCTAAGGCTTAAAAAAGGCATGTAACAAGTAAATTGGTCAAACCCAAGCATAGTAGTTGTGATGTATGTCAGACTTTGGGGAGCCTGACCTGTTTCCACCCATACCCTTGGTGTTGAGAGGCTGGAGCCTGGAGGCATATTAGTGGCTCAGAACAGGAGCCTATTGTAAAGCTGAGTTGCTGTGTATCACAAAAATGGTAAACGACAGAGACCAAGGAGAAAGCACCATGTCGCAATACTAACATAGGGTTAGGGGATTCAGCATGCATAGGGGTGGAAACAGGCCAGGCTTTTGGTGGGCTAGGCCGTAGGCCACCGACGGGCCGCCTGGCTTATTTCCACCCCTAAGCATGCATGCTTCACCTTGTTTCTTTTCCCTTCTTTCTTTCTTTCTTTCTTTCTTTTTTTTTATTTTATTTTTTACGTTTTGTTTGTATTTTTTTTTTATCCATTTTGTTTTTTAACTATTATTTTTAATTATTATATTAATTTTTCTTTTTATATAAATTGCTTAATTGTTGTTAAGTTGTTGGTTACAGTAGCTGTAGTGTGAATTGCATATTTTGGATCAAAGTTCCTGTAATCAAACCTATATCCTTCCTTGAATAAAATGAAAAATACTTTGAATTGCTGCAATTCCTTGTAGCAATCTCTAGTGACATTTTTGTGAACAATCTATTTAAACATACTATTTGTAGTAAAATGTTTTTATTTTTAGCTTTGAGAATCTATTGGACCCATTGTGCGCTGAATGACTTCTGCTAGACAAAAATTTGATAATATTTTGTTTGAGTGACAGAGAATCAGCAATGTAGCCTTGAGGGAGCAACTGAGTGATGTGGAATCCCTTCCAGAAGAACTTATTGACAGGACTCTATCCACTTTTCTACAACAAGTTGAGGATGGAACTTGGACTACAGGTGGGTGGCCTCAAGTATATACTGACTACTCAGTGTCCAAACTTGCAGTTAATGCCTATATATAAAAGGCTTATGGCAAGGAAGATTTCTGAGAGACCAGAAGGTCAAGATTTATATTAACTGCTATTGCCCAGGTTGGGTGAAAACAGCTCTTACAGGTTATGCAGGGAATAATACTGTTGAGGAAGGGGCTGATACTGGAGTATGGTCATCTATGTATAGTTATATAGATCAGTCACTCACAATAAATTAGAGTCCCCGCTTCCCCCACACAAAAAAAAAAAAATTGAGGAATAGAGCCAACTGCATGCAAGATCGGTACATATCACAACTTAATTAATTACAACCCTTTCACCTTATCCTTTATATTAGCTCCCAGGTGATCAAGATCAACAACATCTCTGCAACTTCAAGTCAAAAAGAGCAACAACACATTAACTTATAAAAACCAGTAACTGTTTTTACCAAGAACAAGAAGCTAAATACTGTGAAATAATCAAATAAGTAGGGTTTGAATCTCAAAACTATGTAAAAGTGCGCAAGAGAAACAACAAAATGCTAAACATAATAACATTAAGAGGGAAAAATATAAAGGCTCTAAATAGCATGCATAACACCAACTAGGATTTGCCAACTCCTACTCTAAAACAGAGTGAAATTCTAAAGTTTTTTGATACTCCAACTACACTGAAATCACCATTAAAACTTACATTAGCTTTGCACTGACACTAGATAATTAACATATATTTCATTCTCTTCCAAGTTCTATGCTTTCTGCTAGCAGTGTCACTATTTGTAGGAAAGTGGCATCAAGGTAACTGGGTATATTTTTAATGGCCTGCAGGAAAAATGAGCTTGTTGTAAATGTTAGAATATTAATAAGACATTCTCTAAGATTTTAGCAGTAAAATGGTGATATTGTAAAATCTAATGGGAAATCCTAATCATTTTACTTTCTCTCACATAATTTTCCACTCAAATTGCCTTTGATTACTTTGTGGCTTTTGAGTAAGAAAGACATCAAATATTTTATCCGAGCAAGGTAAATCAAATCCACCACCAGCAAACCTTATCTTTCCATGCAATGTCATGTATCAAATAATTTAAAAAATATAAAAAGAAGTATTATTAGCAAAGAAGGGGTGAGAGAAAATAGGTGAAAGCATGATACTTCACATACCACGTATTCTGCATACAACATTTCGTGTCCATAATTCAAGATGAATAGGAATATAATGGTGAAAGGGATTGGAGAACAATGCATACCCTGATTTTTCATGTATGTTACTGTGTGTAATCTTCACTTGTTTCCCAAATGACACTAGGGAGCGACAGTAGGCTCTCTTTATACGTAGAAGACTGTAGATTGGCACAATAATACAACTCATGATGCTCGCCATCGATGAGATCCTCGAGCAGCTCTCCTTTGTCATTAAATTTCGCTAATTTTCCAGCGATATTTGATCCAAGAATTCCACCATCTTTGGTGATGCATATCGGGGAAAAGCCATAAGTAAGGATAACAATAGACTTAGTCCAAGATGACTGCACATTATATTCTTTCATCACCCATATCTCGGTCATTGCACTGCCTTGGACCGAGCAACACAAACTGAGACATCCTCCCATTACCCTCAAACTATAATAAAGTTCATATTCTTCCATAATTAAATGATCAAAGAGAGGAATCTCAATCTCTGAAAAACTCCTTTGTATGAGATCAAGAGCAAAAATGACAGGAACATCTTTATCCAAAGAGAAAACCAACCAATGAAGAGCCCCATTGAGGAGTGACCCATCTCTCAGATCGGCGTCCATATCTACATACAAACCTCTAGTATAGTCTGAGTCCCAGGACTCAGTTTTGAAAGAGAAAATGTGGAATTCATTGTAATCGCAATCTAAAGACCCTAACATTGAAACAAGAACCAACAAATAGTCATCTGTTGATGCATCATAACCAAAACCATACAGAAATCGATGGTATATAATTTTATTTTCAAAAAAATCAAAACAGTCTGGTAATAGTTTATGGACACTTAATGACGGATTCCATAGAATGAGATCATCGCTTTCCTCATAGTATAAAAGTATAAGGCCTCTGCATGAACCCAAAATCTTAGGTTGATTGCGATAAGAATGTTCAAGAGAGCGATGGCGTGGGGGTGACGGAGGGGGGAGAAGGAAATGCACTGCACCACCAAAATGTTGATCTACATCAATGGATTGAGCATAAAAATCATTTGATCTGAGAATGAGTCGAAGGGAGGGTGAGGCAGCAGCAGCAAGGTCATAATGGGAAATGCCAAATTGGGGATCAGAAATGAGGATAAACCATGACTTACAAACACACTTGAAGCGCAAAATGGATCTCACAGGCAATCTCACAAGAATTTCTCTTATCAATTCCACAAGGAGAGTGTGGTTCTTCATGTTCCTTCCTCGCTTTTCTTTTCCCTACCACACAAACACATACAGAGTGCTTCTTCGATCATCAACTTGACTGGACACAATTTGAGCACCTCTCTTAATATATATTAGATTTTAAATTGCACAAATTTGTTTATATTATATATTTTTATATTCCTATTTTTGTATTTTTTTTAAATATATGTACATAAATAAAAATATATTTTTTTAAATATTTAGTAGTATATTAAATATAATTACATCAAAATTAAGAAAGATAATTAATTATATTTTTAATTGTACAAATCTTGTCTTAAAAAAATATTAAGATTATTAAAATTTGTTATAATTTATCCCTTTTTCAAGTAATAATAATGATGCAATACCTATATGATAAATACAAATTCAAAAGGTATGTAAAAATAATAAATATGAATATATAATATATATCATTATTTAAATTTAAGTGTTCATTTGTGTTATTGTGAATATTATGTTAACATATACTTGATTTTTAAGTGTTTATAATATATTTTAAATGTATTTATTATCAAAATTAAAATTTATTATACATTTGTTAAAAAAGAATAATTTTATTAAATAGATATAGTTGTTAATTATTTTAAAATAATATTTTTAATGATTTTAAATATATTAATTTTAAGAACAAATTACAGTAACATTCCTTGTATTTTACACAAATTACATGAAGCACCCCTCCGTTCAAAAACATTACTTTGACACCCACTCTTCTAACAATGTTAAATAATGTTTAAAATTTAAAGTTTAATTACTAATATGTCTTGGTAATTTTTTGCAAACCCAAAAACACCCTCACTTAGACCCGAAACAAAGCCACTAATTCCCCTAACAAATCCGTCGGTAGAAGTCCACCGTCACTAGAAAAAGAACACGACGTCGGTTATTTATACTTCTACAGTTCTACTGCATCAGAAATTCACAAGTACACACATTGTGCAATTGAAGTTAGTTATTTATACCAAGTGAAATATAAAATTATATAGTTATCTTACTTTTATTTCCTCATTTTTTACTATAATTGGTATTAAAATTAATTTGTTACCATTATTAAATTATTATTAATGTTTAATCTCTTGCAAAATTTATTGAAACAACATCACCATAGTCAAATTCAAATAAAAATATATAACTTGAGTAATGGCCACACTCAACCTTCGATTATTTCGCGGCACCCAACCACCGGCGACAATGAACTTCGATTTGTTCAGGTTTCCATTTCACCCAAAATTCCCTTCTTTCTTTCGCCGCGCCCAAATACTACGGTGGTCAACTGACTCATTAAGCACTTATTTAAATCCACTGAAACATAAACTACTATTAACAAGGATAACAAAGTCTTTTAACTTTTTTAATTTATTTATTTTTTAAATATTAAATAATTAAAATACCGGAAGAATTGGCTACAGAAGGTCACCACCCGTGGACCACGATGGACCACTTGACTTCGTTCCCCACTGTAAGCACTGTCATAAATTTGTGTTTATTTAAACAATGTATATTAGAAGATAAAATTTAAAACATCCAAGTTTTGATATTCTTTTAGTGTACAATGGTAGTAATAAAGATTAACCTAAATTCTCATGCATACTACCCAAATATCCTACCACTAGGCCGATCTTGATGATTCATCTTAGTGATATGGAAACAACTATATAAGACATATATCGATAATCAATGCCAATATGATACAAATATGTCACTAAAACAACTTTCTACATTTATATAACATTTGGTTTTTTTCTTTCTTTAATTTTTCTCCCTTCTTAATTATCGTATATTGTCTCTTCTCTTCCTATTTTCTCTTGTGTATAATTTTTTTTTTTTACAAATTTTTTATACAAATACAATTTGTTAACTTCTCCTGAAATGGTTATAGCCTTTCCATGTATAAGCCTCATTTTCTCTATTTTTGGCATCTCGCTATTTCTTGAGAAAACTGATTTCATTGATTAAGTTTTGATTCCACATATCTTAATGAGGTTTTAAAGAGTAATTGATCCAGCGATTAGTTTTCTTCTTGATTGTTAATTGATCCTTCGTAATTTTTTGTGATTAAGATTTCATGCAGTCACTTTTTGTGACTGCAGAGAATGTACGTTCCTGAATGAGGAAAAGTTTTTTGTCCTTTATTTTGGTCCATGACTGTAGCAATAATAGGGAAGAGAAATGAATGCAGTGAAATCTTTAATGCAATGTTTTAAAATCCTTTAATGATATTAATTGAAATTTATTGATGAGAAACATAAAAGTGTGTACATCTACTCTTTATTCAATAAATTTTAAGCTCAATTGCACATTTTACCACCTAACTTTCATCATTTCGCGAATTTTATCATCCAAGTTTTTTTTACGAATTTTACCACCCAAGTGCATGATCATTAGTGTAGGTAATCCATTTAAAGTATCTACAATTTTTTTTCTTAAATTTAAAGAGATCGATGGTGTTTTCAATTATGAAGAGGATAACATAAATGAAAGGAAAATATTTGAGAATATTTTCTTAGAACTTTATAACATGACAGTAATATTCTTAGAACTTGCATGTTTGGACCAAATTAAAATCTCTAAGGTACCTTTTGCTTTGCTGTCATAGCTTCCTTGCAAGTTGTACTGTACATTTCCATTGCTGTTTGAGCTATTCCTAGATAAAGGTTTTTAGGCAACCATTTGTGATAATTGTATCACCCTTTAAAGTCCAGAAAAGGGAGCCAACCATAAGCATAAAGAATTTTGTGTCCAAGTTTAATTAATACGAGAGTGATGTGGATGTTGAACAAAACTTCCAAGAATGCAAAATAGGCCCTTGTTAGCTGCATAAAGCAAAAACTAGTTGAGATTCACCTTAATAATATTTAGCAGGCTGGCAAAAAACTAGTCTGACACATAATTCAGGACTAAGATAAATAAGAACCTAGATAAACTCATAGCCACTTGGTCATGGAAGCTTTTATACCATATCAATCATCAATTTTTCCTAAAAGTTTAAGTTGTTAGGTAAATAAAGGAGAAAATAGTGTTATAAAAAATAGGCAACACTAAATAACAGTACTATGTTTGTAGTTCATAGGTTGAGATATAACGTAGATATAGAATACGCTGAACTTCAGTGCTTGGCAAATCAAATACAAATTAAAAGTGTCAATGAGGATTATGTGTTCCAACAAAGTAACCAGAGGTGGTATCACTAGTGCTAGCCATGAGGCTGATCACAATAATTAAAAATAAATAAACAATACTTGGATCCAATCTAATCCTGCCTCTAGATCTACCTAGAGGGACAAGGAACTCTAGAGCCAGAATATGCATTGAAGCTGTCACTGTCAATACATAACCCTAAGTCCAGCTCACCTTAATCTGTTTTCAGCATCTAATGTCTACCTGCAAAGAACAATCTCAACAGAACAATGCCTATCAACTCAATAAACAATTATAATAGAGTAGAATTAAAAAAGAATAACTTGTCGAGGACTCAAGGATATGTAAGCATAGGAAAGAGACCTCTCACGATAAGTGATTGTCTTGCTTTTGTCACAAATTGAATTTCTTAGTAAGTTTGGTAAATTTAATTCATGGTTGTATGTATTTACTTTACACATGATATAAATATCATAATTATGATATGCCGAGAATACTTAACAGTAAATTAAATTGTATAATAATTAATATTATTTATCAAATATTCAATACGGTAGTATATTAATTGCATTAGATGTAAGCCTTCCAAAGAATGAAGTTGGCAGTTGGTCTCGGAAATGACAAAATGAAACAACAAAATAAATTGTTCTTTACAAGTAAAAGGAAAAAAAAATTAAAAGGCACAATTTACTCAAGATTTCTTAGCACCCAAGTCTTTATACATACACATTCAACCCCATCTCTTATGGGGAATCAATAATAGCAATAGATAGTTAACAGAAAATAACCAGCTAAATCAAAATTTAAAATTCAACCTCAAAAGCTCCACTTTAGTTGTTTTGTCTTAAGTTAGGGGATCACAACAGAAAGCACGTGTTTGCCTATACTTTGCAATCAATTTGGCAAGTAGACAAGTACATATAACATCTTTAGACAGAAAGTTTTAAGGAAATAGGTGAAATGAAGATGCAAGATAGAAAAAATCATAAGGATATTAATTGAAGGATAGTGTTTGTTATCATAGTCAATCCCAAAAAAGAGAGAAAGTAAAGATCAATAAAACTTACATAAGCAGATTAATGCAGCAAACAACAATATCGAGTGCCCAATAAACTGTAGGTACTAAATGGGATAACATCATTCTTTGTTCAGTTTAGAGTGAGTTTAGTTCTCTATTAGCATTAATTCTCTCAGGTTTGTAAATGAAAAAGTAATAACTAGTTATATATATCATGATAAACATACATTATGCTTTATTTTATCTCAAAGTGACTCACAATTTACAAGTGTCGTCTCCTTTGTGGGATTGAAGGCAACCCCTTACCTCAAACTAAGCATTTATATGTTCTTAATCAAAAGTCATCAATGTAGTTGTTACTTTGTTGAAGTACATGTTAGAGTCTAAGACTTTGGACGATGTCCAACCCCTCAAACTTTGATTTTGATGATAACAAATTAGATTGAATTTTGAAGTACCTAATGATTAATGTTTGAGTATTACAGGTTCTACACCATCCAATGCCTTCATGGTATTGTATCTCTTAAACTCAAACTATATATCACCATGTGCTTATCGCGTCCAATAAGTAAATGGAACTTGTTTTTCTTAAGTATAAATCCAACGTCTAATGTGCTGCTATAAAACAAGCGTCCAATGCTTTGTGAAAACCAGTGTGCAAACACTGCGTCCATTTAGGAAGCGTCCAATCACTTATATAACTAACACAAACCTTTTCAATCAAATAGTTATATAACGCGTCCATTTTGTCAGGAAGTACACTTATGCTTTTCGATGATGATTTCATTTTGAATGATTTGTTATTCCCTCTCTTATCATACATGACATTTTACATGACATTTCATTTGAATATTCAAAAAGTGTACCACAGGAGATAGAAAAGCTTTTCTCTGCAAAACCGTACAAGTAGTGGAGGAGCTACATGTACTGCTGTCCCCTCTCTCTCTCCACCCCGAGCTGACACGTGGTAATGGTCATATGATTGTGAGAGAACGATTTTTGACAAAGGCTCAGATCCCACAATGGATACTTTCACTCAGAGGCCTATATATAGAGGATCAAGCTCATGAAGAAACCAACGAAGCATTCACGAATTTTCAAAGAGCTGAAACTCTGCCAAAATACTTGGACGACCAACACTTGCGCGAAAACAGCATTCTCTTAGCTTTGCTAAGTTATTCTGTGTAATATGTAACACCTTAAAGAATGTTACCTCTTGCCTATCATATTACTAAATTTTGAAAACTTAGAATACAAGAGTATCAGAGTTGACTATGTGGAAATAAACAAATTAAACATATATAACATCCATACGATTTATACAAAACTTTTGGCACTTATGTGCCTTACAAACATGACCAAGGTACATGAAACATAAACTAATTCCCATAGATTGGGAGGTACACAACTATACTAATCTTTATCCCAACAAGCAACTCCATGCTCCAAGCTCCTTCCATGAGGTATCCACCTGCTAAACCTGTAAAAGCATGAAACTAAAAGGGATGAGACATAATGTCTCAGTAAGTGCTCTAAGGACTCTAGGCCAACTCTCTATTCTAGAGATCTTTTTCTTAACTCTCATGGCTTCTACTTTTCTTCTCTTAAACACTGTATCTCACAACTATGAACCTATCTCATTATCATTTCTATCTCCTTGGACCATACCTTAATCTTTACTTAAGCACTTAGAATATTCACCTTGACCATCTCTACGACCACTAGTGCCTTGAGGCACCTAAACATCATTCTCTTACTCTTGACAACTCACTATTACATTGGGTGGAAATGTATATAGCCTTTTTTTTCTTTTTCTAAACTGCCTAACTAGGGCTCACATCACCTCTCTATCAAGCGTAACATCTTTTTCCAAGGTAATTACATAATATCCCTACTTTTGACGCATCCATACCCATAACACAAACATATTCCAATAAAGGAAAACGAAAGAAAACTAAACTTTATAAACTTAGAAAATACTGTATATAATAAATAAAAATCTATACAAATAAACAAATTTATATTAAGTCATTTCATACATGTACATCAACAAAACACAAATAGCCAACAACGTCAAATACAATCACCAACTATCATCATAATAATACATCAACCCTCATGAATCACATTTAAACATCATCAATCAAAAGTCTCATCATAATTCAATCATCACAACTGACGTACATCAGAAGCCATTAGGCAACCTCAAACATCAAACACTGACTCTACTCCATGGAGTTTCGACACCATATGAGCAGTCCCTCATAGGCCCCATCCCCTACCATAGTCTATACATTCTGACCATTCAGGGAGTCCCTTGAGCTGACCCTACGGGGGAAGTGTGGTTTTATCGAAAATAGACAAGTGTTATAGTGGCTTACCTCTGTAGGTTTGCAAGACCTTACATATATAGGGATTCGCCCACTCATCTATTCTATAGGCCCATTCCTGTTAGCCACCACGAAAACCCCTAGCACTAGGTTGAGAACCAACCAAGCACCATCAACTTACGTGCCTACTCATATATCTGTGCACACCTATGCACTAACTGTGCAAATACAACATTCAGAATATTTCTTTGCATCAACTATGCACCCGCCGTATTCCAGCAGCAAAAACATATTTAGAGTCCCTTACAGTCTTAGATACGGCACCTCCGTACCCGCTATCTTTTATGACCTGACTTGAGGGTCCAAATACATCTCAACAATCTACAATCATGACAACAATCCATCCCCTATACACTAAAAGGGTCACTAAACCTCTTGGGAAGTAGTTCTCAACACTCCAACACGTCATTCGGAGTCAAAACATAGGGGTGGTACTTGGGAAGATATCCCACTAGGCGAGACCCCCGGGTCGCTTTAGTGAGCCAGAGTTCTGGCATGAAACTCACCCTTCCAAGTATACCATTTTTCTACAAAAATCTTCCCAAAGGTCATAGCTAACTCCTTTTAAATATATAGGGATGGTTTCAACATCAAATTTATCCATTACAACATGTATCATCAACCCAACAATGATATATGTACCTTATCAAAGTATAAATATCTCAACAACAATATAATATAATTTTCTCATCAGTAAAATAGTCATAGACTAATCACTGCCTTATAATTATGTACCAATTTAACATTCTAACAATTATTCAAAAGTCATACATAGAAGGTAATGATGTAAACATGCATAAGCTCCACTCTGTACTTCCCAGGCTTAGCCTCGCAAATCCCAGGCTTAGCCTCAAGTCCCCTGAATCTAAAACTTAAGTCTGTACCTCTTAGGCTTAGCCTCACAAATCCCAGGCTTAGCCTCAAGTCCCCTGAATCTAAAACTTAAGTCTGTAGCTCTCAGGCTTAGCCTTGCAAATCCCAGGCTTAGCCCCAAGCCCCTTGGACCTAAAACTCATATTCTGGACCTCTCAAGCTAAGCCTCACAAATCTCAGGCTTAGCCTCAGGCCCCCTGAAGCTAAAACTTAAGTCTGTAGCTCTCAAGCTTAGCCTCGCAAATCCCAGGCTTAGCCCCAAGCCCCCTGGAGCTAAAACTCACATTCTGGACCTCTCAGGCTAAGCCTCGTAAATCTCAGGCTTAGCCTCGTAAATCTCAGGCTTAGCCTTAGGTCCCTTGAAGCTAAAATCGTGTTCTGGAGGTCTCAGGCTAAGCCTCGCAAAACCCAGGCTTAGCCTAGCGCTACAGATCTGTACCTTCCCCACTTTCGTGCGAAAATACCTCCTATGGCCATCCATGGCCTCCTAACAGCAACCCAAGCATGCCATTCAATCATACAACCCTTCTATTACAAAACCCAACCCTCAAATAACAAAATAAATCTCTCAATCTCTCCCAATCACTAAAAAATCCATCAAACTCCAACTTAGGGATCAAAGGGGGAAAAGGGGGAAAATCCATAAAAACAAGAACCATGAAGGGATGGGGAAGACAAGGGGAGGAAGCACTCACCTCGGGGTACTCAGATATGAGCTCTAGGGTGTTGAGCCTCTGATCTCTGCTCCACTTCTCTTTTCTTCCTCTTCTTCCTTCTTCTTTTGCTTCTCTCTAACTTTCTTTCTTTCTTTCACTTTCTCTCTCTAACTCTCCCTCTTCTCTTCTATTTAAAACCGTGGGGGTGTGTGTGTTTGTGTGGGTCTTGACCCACCTTGGGCCTTGGCTCCCCATCTGGGTCCTATTATCCTATTCTCATCAATTCCTAATATAAGGTGGCTATTCTTGATAATGACTAAAGGTATCCTTTAATCCATTAAATATAAAGACTATTCCATAAAAGATGTCTCTTTATTATTTATTTCCAAGGTCCGTAAATTAGGGATGTTACATAATATGTTTTACATTGTAATATCCTCTCTGTGAGAGTTGATATGATATTTGTAATCAAACTGTGTGTTTGGAAAGCCAGGAGTGGCTTAGTGATAAAGAATACTTGGGTGTTGTTTTAATCTCAGGGGGAGATTAAAGGTGTGCCAGAAGTGGCCTAGAGAATACTTGTAGCCAGAAGTGGCAAGGTAAAGAATACTTGTTTGTAATCAAAGTTTTGATTAGTGGAACTCTTCAAAAAGTTATTTTTGAAGGAGAACTAGACGTAACTCAAGTTGAGTGAACGAGTATAAACCAAGTGTTTTTACTCTATTGCTTTTCGCTTACCAATTATCTCTTGTGTTATTTCTTCACATTTAGACGCACAAGCTTCCTTTATAAACCCATTTGTAAAAAGACTTTGTGTGTTGCTTGGACGATATATTGAAAACGCTATTTCATCAAACTGTTATTTTAAATCATTGGACGATAACTGTGTTTCTACATTTTACAAGTCCCTTGTAAAATCTAAACCAAGAGATCTCAATCTTTGCGAAAAAGTTTTCAGTTTTTATCTAACACACTATTCAACCCCCTTCTATTGTGATCTCTACATTTCAGTACAATTAACTAATTAAAAAACATGTCATTTTAAACAACTAATTCTTTGAGCCCCTACATTAATAAAGAGAACATACCTAGTAGAAATGATTAAAATGCTATTTGAAATATGATCTCTTTAGAAGTACCACTGCCAAAAAAAAAGTGTTCTTTGATATTAGCAATAAGGACCAAAACTTAACTTTTATGCTTGTGTAGGGACAAACTTTCTAAAAGTATTGGTAACGTTGTATCATTAAGATCACCATAATATACACTTAAGTCTTAAATATGCATGTGTTGGCATTACAACACACAGAAGTAAGAAATGTGTGCCAGAAAGTGAATTGGCCAGTCAATAGAACAAATTGGGAGAGTCATTTTATGCTTTCACCATATGAGAGAAAGCTTCATAAAACCTGCAGGAAGACACTTACAACAAAACAATGTAATATGATCAAGGATGTTTATGTTATATACTCCAAACTTCAATGACACAAATAATTCAACACAAATTTCAGTGCATACCAACATCTAAAAACTAAAACATCATTCATCACACACAACCACATAATTAACTCAATGCACACTGAATCAGAAGAAACCGAGCAATGACTAGCCAACTGCTACAAACAATGAACATTAACACATAAACAAGTTTAGTAGAAGTTCAAGTACAACACCGTCACAACAAAATTAACCAAATGAGTCTATGTGCTTGGGAAATGTAAGTTGAAGTGGTGAAACTTCACATGCATGTGTTGACACATAGTGTGAATAGTGAGAGAGAGAGGAATAGAGAGAGTACTGAGAGAGTGAAAAGAGATTCAGATGCAAGTGAGGATTGCAGCATTGGTGGCATTGAGTAATCTCCAGCAAAGTCAGTTTTGCATAGAATCTCCAGCAAAATCGAAGAGTAATCTCTAAGCAACGCTAAGTAATCTACAAGCACTCAAATTAGATGATGAATTGAAAAAATCAATACAATTTTAGATGATGAATTGAAAGAAAAAAAAAATCAAAAGTAAACCTCATAACTAAGTGAAAATCATAGAAACAAATTGAAATCTACACATTAGGGTTTTGAGAGCTTACTTCCATTGGTGTGCATTTCTTTTTGAGCGAACGATATGAGGAAAGATAGGGCAAAATGTGTAAAGAGCGATGACCGAAAGATATATAAGGGTAAAAGGGCACTGACAATTGACGAGCGACGAGCACCAAATGAGAGAAAGTGGAAAAAGGGCATAGACTGAATGATCTTTAATTAAGGGCACACAACGAACGATAACACTTTTGAGTGTTTAGGCTCTTTCCAAACGAGATGTACTAACCTTGAAATGGTGCTTAAAACTTCCTATTTTTTATAATGCCTAAATGTTTTGCTTTTTTTTTTTCTTGTTTGTTGTTTAAAAATTAATGTGTTGTTAAGGTTTTTTTTTTCCCTTCATGTGGGGATTGTAACTAAAAAAGACAAAGAACTTATCATGCAAGAGGTGGAAATAAGCAGGGCGTTAAACGACAAATAACTAAGCCTTTCATCTTCTCTTGGCTTTTTGGCAAAAAAGGAACACTCCTTACATTGTTCCTTTGACACGATGGTGTTGGAGGGTGAGGATGGTGTGACTAGTGATGAAGATTTTCAAGTTGATGATGATGGACTTGAGAGTGATTACTACTAAAGCAGTCAGGACAATGATAAAGATGATTAAGAAAATTAATAATGCCAATGCTAATGACTGTGTAATTCTTGATGACCATGAAGGAGAAACACTCCCCAAGAAATATTAACTAGTACAAATAGTTATTTTTTATTTTAAAGCATTTTAGTAAAATAATTAAAAAATATTTAATAATTATATATTTTCTATTATTTATAAAAGTAATATATTTTATTTAACTTATATTTTTAAGGTATTCAATTATTTGACTCATATTTTATATTGTATATTATAAAATATTAATTAATCTAATTTTGACTTAAAACTTTTAAGGACAATACTTATAGAGTATCTAACAATTATTTGACTCTCATGTTTTATATTGTATATTAAAAAAGCTTTTAATTGTGTTTATAATGTTATAGTATTGAATTTTAAAATATGATTAATTTTTTAAATGATTTTGTTGTTATTTTTTATTTAAGTAAAAATGATTAAATAAATTTATTATTAATATTTTCAATGAATGTTTTTAGTCCCTAAACTTTTTTAAATTTTTATTTTTAGTCCCTACTACAACATTTTAGAGCTATGGCAACACCTAACTTTACGCAGCCTAAAAAACTGTTGTCTTATGTCATGTTAGACAACGGTTTTATATTCTGTTGGCAAAATAAATAAAATTTTATATTTGTTATATGTATGAATCCAAAACTGTTCCCAAAACTTAATAAAGAACGGTTTTTGTTAAATAGAAAATTTGTCTATTTATTTATAAAAAAAATCAAAAAATAAAACCGTTCTCTAATCTAATAGATTTTCAAAGCATCAAAATATTTGTATTAAGCGGTGAAACCATAGTTTTAAAAATCGACCCGGTCAAGGCACTGGGTCACTGGATCAGTGGTCGAACCGGTGGGTCACTAATTGACCCGCATGACCCGGTCTGTATTAAAAAATTTGAAAATTTTATACCTGCCTTAAAAAAGTAAAAAAAAAAATCACATAACAAATTAATATAATTCCACAAGCTCATTTTTCAAGTTCAAATCTATTGATATTCACAGTAATAAAATCACATTATAAATTACTTATTAAACTTTTTTAAAGTTTAAATAGAATTTAAAATAATAGAATCACACTATCAACTGTACCATCACTTCTTCAAACAAAATTCACAATGATAGAATCACAGTATCAATTACCTAAGAATCACTACTCATAAATAATAAAACAGAATTAACTAAAAATAACATTCAAGTTGGATTAAATAGAATCATGTAGTGTGGATCAATGTGGTTGAAATGATGGCATTAGGGTTTATGTGTGTGCACTTTGAAGTTTGAAGAAAAAAATTCACAGACTCACAAATACGACACAACAAGTAATTTTTTGCCAAACGGTCACAGCCACAAAACCTTTCTTTCTTTTGATTTTTTATCCAAATAACATCGTTTCAAGCAATTTAAAAAAAAATTTAAAAATTAAAAATTTTAAAAAAAATTAAAAAAAAAAAAAAAAAAACTGACCCGGACCGGGTCACCGGTTTAACCCTGGGTCGCACCGGATTTGACTGAGTCACACCGGATTTGACCGAGTCGAAAGCATGACCGGTCTGATGGCCTGCCCGACCCGGTCTAACCTCCGGGTCCGGTCCACCGGTCCGGGTTTTAAAACATGGGGTGAAACATTTTCCCTTTCCCGCATTAACATTTTGTGCTCTGTCCTTCGATTCAATTCCAAATTAATCTTTGCACAACACAACTTAGGTTTCATATTCTCAAAAAAAATTCTCGAGAAACTTCTGACAATGGAGTTAACGCCGATGAATGGGAAGCCCTTGCGGCTCTGGTGATCAATTTCTCCAAATCGGAAAACCTAATCTTATAAGGACAATAGAGTTATTCCTCTGCGTCATTGACGACGACGTCTATCTGCTCTGCCTCCGCGCTCCTCTGTCCTCAACGATCACCTCCACCTAAAAATTTAAAGCTTATAAGGCACTTTCTTCCGCTTACATAAGCAGGTCCTTCTCTCTCTATCTCTCTCTCTACAATTTTTTTTTCTACTATTACTATCATTTTTGTTCCCAAATATGATTGTTTTTGTAGAAATTCATTGAGCTTCTCCAGAAAGGGGCCAACGTGTATGCTATTTGGTTATTTGATTAGGTTTATTGTTAATTTCATTCAACTTATTGCAATTGGGGATCGAAGAGGTTGGTGAGATCTGGCGATAGCTTTTGTTGTTAGGCCTAAGGTAATTTCACTCCCATTCTATAACTGAACTAGGAAAGACGTTCCGAACCAGTGTTAGGGAACAAGGATTTTGGGGTAACATAAGATTTTGGAACAATTCCCCTCCTTTCTCAAATCATGTCCTTTATCCTAGATACTCCAAGAGCTTAAAAAAAGAGAATCCTTCAACTTCCACCTTCATCCCTTGGTACTTTGGTGCATAATAATCTGATATTTAGTTACTATTTTTTTCCTGCTCACGACAAGAACACTATGTTTGCAAATAGATTAAGCGAATAGATTTTCTAAAACATATATTATTATTTTTTTATTTTAACAACAAAAATGCGAAAGGAAAAAAAAAAAAGATAAAAAACACAGCAGAATTCTTTTCTTGAATTTATGATGATCTAATTAAATTATGCTATCTATTGTTGTTCTTTGGTAGGTATCATGCCAACAGGATGTTGAGCTTCCACGTCTCGGGTGCTTGGAGTTATTCCTTTAATCCTTTACTATAACTTGGTTCTCAATACTATCTCTTACCTCATTTTTAATTTAACTAATTAACATGTAGAGTCTAGGCATGAATATTTGGATTTTCTGTAGTTGCCCAAGTCACTAGTAAACTGAAAAAATAGGCTTTATAGTCATGTTATTCCATTTATTCTCCTAAAATTTTAGGACTTGAGATATTGGTCAATGCTGGGATATATGTGGATGTTAGTAAATTGAAACATGGTTGGCGCACTTAAAAAGTATGATCGTGGTTCTCTCATTTGATATAGAGCTATGCAGAACAAACCTTCCTAGTAGAGTTGCAATGAGGGCCCTTGGGGATGTGCAAGGAACATACACTGTCAAGTCTAATCAGTGAGGTGACTTATAAACTTGAAGTTGTGTACAGAGAATGAGGGAACCACTCACGACTTTAAGTCTCTACAGTGAATGCTAAAGAACAGAGGCTTGGATTGGTGTGAGAGATGGCAAAGACCATAGATTGGAGTGAGAGAGAACAATTTGATATGAATATGCCATGAAAATTGCATAATGCAATGAAACCTTTTTAATTGTATAATTTGTATTTTTTTTTATTAGACAATAGATGTTGCTTCCCCTAGTCACTCTCTATTCATCATTATGGCTTTTTTCTTGTGTGCTAGCAGATAGACAACAACACGATGGACTAGTGGATTTTGCCGAGTTTGAGGCAGCTACATTACACGTACATCAATTGGAAAGTGGCAGCAATGGTCACAAGTTGCATTTAAGAAATTTGATTTGAATAAGGATGGCTATATTGCTCCATATGATTTTAGAATGGTTGGTCTCATGTCTTTCCTCAAGATCCCTGAACATTTTTTATGATACATTCTCTCCTTAGAAAATTGTATTAGTTTTCTCATACGTAATTCATTTTTGCATCCTTTGTTAAAGTTTATTTTTTGAGGGAAGGCCAGTGTTTAAGTGCTGCTAGAAGTCTACTCCGCTTGATCTTAGATTAGATACATCCACATATGCTCAAAATAAACATGAGGTAAATGAGTTTTTTTCCAGTTAATATTGGTTTGAAATCTTGTTTTTTAATTGTTGTGAATGAGTTGTTTTCAAACTAATGGTTAATGCTCTGCCAACAAGTAGTTGCAGGTCTACTTTGCTCTATCTAAGAATCAGAGGTGGAGTTATACTTGACTCTAGGAACATACGTAAATAATGTTTATGTCCTTGGTACAAAGTGCAGGGAGTGTACTAGTAAAATGGATTTTCCCTCAATTTAAAAGTAGTAGTAAGCTGATTTTGTTTGGTCTGAATTCATACTAAATATGTGGCTATTTTGTTTCAGAGCTAATTAGGACCTAATAGCTTACTATGTAAGCTCGTAGATTTTAGATATTTGGGATATTAAATCCCTAATTGTTATTCTTCTTTTTGATTACTAGTTCATTCCTTTTTTATTACTAGTTCTCGTCCAGGTACAATGTGTGTGTAAGATATATATATATATATATATATATATATATATATATATATATTATTTTAATTTTTCATTTTAATTACTTCATTCATGCTTCATATAAAATTTATATATTCAGATGTTAAGATGTATGACTTATTGTTTTTGGTATTTTAATTTTGTAGATAAATCATGATCATATGATGGTGATCGATTACTTGACAACTTGAAGAGGAAGAAGATGAAGCCAAACTTTAATATTTTATTAGCATAATGATTTTTTGTATTGAGTCACATTGTAACTTTGGTGGTTATGGATGATTGATGAAAAGCCTTTTGGTTTTGATCATATTATTTTGTAATTGAAAAAAATGTTGGATTTATATTAGTAAATTAATTATCCTAATAATGTCAAATAAAAAATGTCATTGCATATTAATAGAATAATTGTTAAATAACTATTTATTGATTTTTAAAATTTTCTAAAAAGAATATGCAACAGTTTTACAGAAGTAATGCATACTTATTTCTTGTTTTGAACTCTTTTACAGAAGTTATAGGAGACGTTAAAAGACTCATCTTTGTGGGACAGGAACATGACCCATGTCCATCTTGAATAGTCGTCCACTACAACCAATCTGTATCTCTGACCACTCACTGAGGCTGTTCTTGTGGGTCCAAACAAGTCAATATGTAACGGCTCAAGAGGTCTAGAAGTGGAAACAATGTTCTTACTTTTAAAGCTTTTTATTTGTTTCCCCTTTTCACAAGCTTCACAAAGAATATCATCTTTGCATGACATACTTAGGAGTTCTCTTACGAGGTTGTACTTGTTAAGCTTTGAGATTAACTCTCAAGCTAGCATGACCAATCCTTTTATGCCATACCCAGTGATTTTCTTTGACTGAAACTAATCAGGATACATTTTGACTTGATAATTCCCCAAGTTTAATCTTGTATAGATTACCTTGCCTCTTTGCAGTGAAGAGAAGGGATCCATCATAGTTCTTGACTATGCACTCACCTTTGTTAAAGGCAACATCATATCCACTGTTACATAATTGAGTTATGCTAAGTAGATTGTGTTTGATACCTTTAACATACAAAACATTATCAATAGAGGAATAGGGTGGAAAACCAATCTTACCCACACCAACTATCATTCCTTTCTGATTCCCTCCAAAAGTGATTGTCCCACCACTCTTGGTTTGAAGGCTTTGGAACATATACCTTTCTCTTGTCATGTGATGCGAGCACCCACTGTCTAGGTACCATGACTAGAGTTTCCTTCCTTATGATAAGCATGTCTGCAACAGGAACATCTTTAGGTACCCAAATTGACTTAGGTCCTTTCTTGTTAGATTGAAGGGTACTGGACGCTCCCTTCTTTGGTAGGTCTCTGCATCTGGCCGTGATATGTCTAGGTTTGCCACAGAAATAACAAACATTTATATCTTCATCATGAATATATTTCTTTCCCTTATATCCATGTCCTGACCTGTCATTGGGTCTTTTCCAACCTTCATATTTTAAAAGCTTGTTTAGGTTGTCAGATCCTTTGACAAAGTTAGACAGATCCTTCTTTAAGGTGTCAATCTCTTCATGAAGTTTTACAATATCATGTGGTTGACCTCTTAAGGAAGTATCTTTTTCGGATTTCAAAAGCTTTTCAACTAGTCTTTTGTTTTCTCATTTCAGAGATAGAATTTCTATTAAAAGCTTCTATTCTCTTGCTTTTAAATCACTGAGTGATTTCTTAGCTTGGGAATTATCTTTCCATAGACTACGTCTATCCACTTATAAGGCTTCATGTTCTTTTGAAAGCTTGGTAAACATTTTCTGTAAATCCTCATGTTGATTTTTCAAAGCAGTGAGCTAATTTTCTAAGGCTTCTTTTTCTTTTGTAAAAGACTTTGAGGATTTCTTTAAAACTTTGTAAGCTTTTGAAAGGATAGAAGAGTTGGAAAGTAATTCATGATAAGCTTCTTGAACAGATTTAAGATCATTGAAATCCACATCATCTTCTTCTTCTGGTTCAGAAGCGTCTGATGTAGTGTTTGCTATGAGACAAATTTGCTTCTTCCTCAGACGATTCATCGTCAAGGTCCTCTCATGTAGACATCAGACTTTTCTTGCCCTTCTTTTTGTTGAAAAACTTCTTCTTTTTGTCCTTGCTCTTCTCACGGTCTGGGCATTCTAACTTGAAGTGTCCAGGCTTTTTGCACTCGTATATTACTGGACTCTTCTCTTTGTCCTTCTTCTCCTTGATGCCTTTCTTGTTGAGGTTTCTCCATCTGGATCCACCTTTCTTTTTCCACATGGCATGAATCTTCTTGGATATGAAGGATAGCTCATCATCTTCATCAGAGTCTTCATCTTCAAATTGCTCTTCTAATGATTCTTCTGCCTGCATGGCTTTGGACAACGATGATGAAGCTTTCTTTGCCTTCTGGACGCTTAATGCCAGAGACTTGCCTTTCCTTGTGTCACCATCTTGTTGAAGTTCCAACTCATGAACTTTAAGTATTCCTACAAGCTCTTCCAATGACACGTCGTCCAGGTTCTTGGATGCTCTTAAAGCTGTAACCTATGGTCTCCATGGTCTAGGCAAACTTCTTAAAATTTTGTCAATATGGTCATAGTTATTGTAATCTTTACCATGTGATCTAAGCTCATTTAGTATTGTTTGAAACCATCCAAACATACTCTATATGTCTTCATTTTCTTCCATACTAAATAATTCATATTGACAAGTAAGAAGACTAAGTTTGTTTCTTTTTACCTGGATGGAACCCTCATACGTTAACACAAGAGTGTCCCAATTTGTTTCACGCTTTTAAAGCTATGCACCTTGTTGTATTCTTGTTCAGACAGTGCACACATTATGATGTTTTTGGCTCTGAAGTTTAGATAAAATATTTGTTTTGGCTCCTCCGTCCATCTAGCCTTGGGGATCTCGTTGAGGTTCTCATCATAAGGAATGTAGTCGCCTATCTCCACAACATCCCACATACCAATATGACTGGATTCAAAGAATGCTATCATTTTTTGTTTCCAATAGTCATATTTAACTCCCTTGAAGAGAAGTGGTCTGTTCACAGCTTGTCCCTCGTTTTCTATCTTTCTCAGGATCTGGTTTTCCTTTTTACTGCAAAGTACTCAACCTAAGAGGCTGAGCTCTGATGCCAACTGAAATACAGGGAATACATTAGAAGTAGGGTTGGATAGTGTGTTAGATAAAACTTAAAGAATTTTTCGCAAAGATGGAGATTTCTTAACTCAGATTTTACAAGAAACTTGTAAAATGTAAAATCACATAGACCATCCAATCAGTTCAAAAAGGCAGTTTGATGAAACTGCATTTTCAAGGTATCGTCCAAGCAATGTAATTTTCACAAACATATTTGAAAATAAAAACTTATGTGTCCAATGCGTAAGAAATACCACAAGAGATAACAAGTATGCAAAACGCAATAAAGTAAAAACACTTGGTTTATACTGGTTCATTCAAACTGAGCTACGTCCAGTGCCCTTAAAAAATAACCTTTTGAAGTGTTCCACTAATAAAAACTTTGATTACAAACAAGTATTTTCTACCCTGCCACTTCTGGCTACAAATATTCTCAAGGCCACTTATGACACACCTTTAATCTCCCCCTGAGATTAAAACAATACCCAAGTATTTTTTATCACTAAGCCACTCTTAGCTTTCCAAACAGTAGTTTGATTAAATAGTAACAGGTCAACTCTCACAAAGAGGATATTACAATAGAAAACGAATACACAGAATAACTTAGCTAAGCTAAGTAGTAAGCTCTTTTATCACAAGTATTGGTCGTCCAAGGATTTTGGCAGAGTTTAAGCTCTTTGAAAATATCGTTAAAGCTTTGTGTTTTCTTCAAGAGCCTTGATCTCTATTTATAGACCTCTGAGTGAAAGTATCCGTTGTGGGATCTGAGCCTTAGTCGAAAAACTATTCTCTCACAATCATTTGACAGTTACCATGTGTCAGCTTGGGGTGGAGAGAGAAGGGACAACAGAACAAGCAGTGGCTCCACTACTTGTACGAAGGTTCCTTTTTGCAAAGAGAAGCTTTCCTGTCTCCTGTGGTACACTTTTGAATGTTCAAATGAAACGTCAACAGTTAAAAGCGAGGGAATAAAAGGATGTGACTTTTCAAATGAAATCATCCTCGAAAAGCATAAGTGTACATCCTGACATAGTGGACGCATTATATAACCTTTTGATATAAAAAGAAAGTGTTAGTTATATAAGCGGTTGGACGCTTCCAGAAAGGACGCAGTGTTCACACACTGGTTTTCGCAAGGCATTGGATGCTTGTTTATAACAGTGCGTTGAACGCTGGTTTTATACTTAGCAAAACAAATCCAATATATGCTTGGACGCTGTTTTCACATAACAAAGTATATGGTTTGAGCTTAAGAGAAACAATACCATAGTGGTATTGGACGGTGTAGAACTTGTAATACTCAAACATCAATCATTAAGTACTTCAAAATTTAATTTCATTTGTTATGATCAAAACCAAAGTTTGAGGGGTTGAACATTGTCCAAAGTCTTAGACTCTAACATAGTGGATGCTGTATAACTTGGATATAAAAAGTGTGTAAGTTATTCAGCTCCATCTGGATGCTTGAAAAGAACACAGTGAATGTACACTAGTTTTCATCAAGCATTTAGATGGTTGTTAGTTAACAACACGTTGGACGCTGGTTTGGTCATTTAAAAAAGGTTCCAATTCTATGTTTGGATGATATATTTAACATAAGATATAAGGTTTGAGAATGAAGAATACAATACCATAATAGTATTGGACGGTGTGAATCCTGTAATACTCAAATAATATTCATTAGATACTTCAAAATTTAATTCTATTTATTATCATCAAAACCAAAGATTGAAGCGTTGGACATCGTCCAATGTCTTAGGTTTTAACACAAGCTACCACATTGCATAAGAGACAAGCTCTGTGAGGAAACTGAAAAATTTGAAGCCTATATATCAAGATGAAAGCTTTTCAGAAAATAAGGATCTTTCAATCTGATATTTGAAGTGTTGCCATTTTCTACTCTAATACAATCTTTCATTTTTGGACTATCAAAAACCTGAGTGCTAGCGTGCTATTCTTTGCTTAGCAAATTTTGTTTGTAATATGCTCTACATTGTCTATCCTTTCTATGAGAGTTTATTTGATTGTATTTATTCAAAATTATTGTTTGGAAAGCTAGGAGTGGCTTAGTGATCCAAGAATACTTGGGTGTCTATTAGTCTCAGGGTGAGATTGAGGGTGTGCCAGAAGTGGCCTAGAGAATACTTGTTGTAAGCTAGGAGTGGTAGGGAAGAATACTTGTTTTATAATATGTTTTGATTAGTGGAACTCTGCTAAGGTTAAAGGAGAACTGGACGTAGCTCACAGATTGAGTGAACTAGTATAAAAACAAGTGTTCATACTTGTGTTGTTGTGTTTAAACTTGTTTTCTCTTGAAAGAATCCTTGGACACACAAGTTCCTTTACAATCTTATAAATAGGTCTGTTTATAAGCCTTCTTTTCATATCTATTTTTCAAAAAGGTTTCATCTTGAGAAAAAGATTTAAATTTCACATTATTTAATACCCCTTCTAGTGTGTTCCATTTTTTCATATTTTATCTCTTTTGTTTTCAACATATAGGATGAATCTGTAATGTAACATCGACTTTTTCTATCGTGTGAATTATAAAATTAATTGAAAATAATTATAAGAGATAATTAAATTTAATTTCATGGAAATATTAATTAATAAAATTGTGTGATTTTTCGGTGTAAGTTTCAGTAGAAAATTCTACTAAAATCAAGACCGTGTTGCACACTGACAATGTAAGAATATAGTGTGAAAGTGAACAAACAGTTAAGAAAAGTGAAGGATTTAATTATAATTAGGTCCTTGTAAAATTTTTATTTTATTCCATTACCATTGATTAAAGTTATAGTATTTTAATGTGGTTCCAAAGAGTGCGATTTTGGGAGCTTTTCGAGAGTTGAAAAAATTCTGAGACATTCTAAATTTTTCTTATAGGTCCTAAATTATAATTAGTGATTCATACATTTACTAATTCATAATTAACAATTGAATTACCATTTTGTTACTTTCCTGTTATTTATTTTTACCTAAAGCTATACACCTACTCCAATTAAACTCTCATGTACAATTGTGGCAATTTCAAAGACAATGACCCTAAATTCTATTGGAACCAAAGACGTGGAAAATGTCAAACCCCTAAAAATCTCATAGCTTTGTTGATAACATAAGTTATTAAACTTTGTTGGACTAATGATGTTATTCGAGCTATGTAGGTTGATATTGCGTCCAATAAGGAAATAGGTATAAGATTGGACGATAATCTTGGGTATAAGATTTGTAGTTGGTGTAGCCAGAAGTGACAAAAATACTTGCTTGTAACTATAGTGGTTAGTCCCTTTGTGTTGAAGGAGAACTAAATGTAACATAGTTTTAGTGAACCAATATAAAAAGCTTGTGTTCTTTTTGTTATTAGTTTCCCTCACGCGTTTTTATTGAACAATAGTTTTATCTTGTGGAAAACGTTGTTTTGCGAAAAAGATTTTATAAATGTGCATACAAACTACTCAACCCCCCTTTAAGTGTGTTTCTTGTTCTTTCAAATTGATGCTGACCCAAAACCATGGTCTGACTATGGAGACCAGCCCACACATTTCCCTTGCACTTCAAATTGGCTAAAGTTAATTAAAAAACAAACAAACAAAAAACTATGCTATTGTAAGAGTGATGCATCAAGAAATGGTTTCTTACCTTTTCTCCCTTGACGAGCATGAACTCCAGCACCCCCTCTCTTTATTTTTTCAGTTCTTTTCTTTGCCTCACATACCACTCACTTCCAGCTCCATGAATAGAATTTTTCTCACGTTCATGAAGTAGGGCTGGCAATGAACTAAACAAAACTTGAACACAGTTCGAGATTTGATTTGATAACTGATTTGTTGAACTTTGTTCTGATCTAGGATTCCTCCTGGGTAGAGGTTGCCTGCCAGAGCATAAAGTGTATTATGCCTCATTATGGGTATTGCCCTTTCTATATATAGGCTTTTAAAGATATCTTATTCCCTTAATCATAGGGATAAGATGTATATTATCATCAAGATATAGTCGAGATATAGCTAAAATATTTGGTTAAGATATGTTGTATCTTTCCAAGATATGGTCAAGATATTCAGCTTATAATTAAATATAATTGATGGATATAGAGCATGTTTGGGAAATAGCCATTTCAGTTATTTTGTAATAATTTAAGTTGTTTATCTAAAAAGCAAGATGTTTAGGAATCTAGCTTAAATTTGGAAAAAGCTTTTTTTTTTTTAAAAAAAAAAGTTGTTTTTATGAAGCTGAAAATTTGTAGCTTATGATTATTTTCCAATAGCTTATTTTTCTTTTCAGCTGTTTTCACACTCTTTTACTATGTAAAAGCTAATTTTTTGTTGCATCCAAACGAAATTAATTATTTTCAAACCACTTTTCAGCAAACTTACCCAAACAAAAATTGATTCTAATTATATATACATATAATTGATTATTGAAATAATCTAATTTTCGCAACTATCCCAAACACACCCATAATTGGTTATCTTAAAGATATAATTATGGGTTGATTATTTATCGAGTTGGTCTTCTTCGTAGATCGGGTCGGTCGGCCCACGAGAGACCGGAGGGTACAAACTTGGTTCATGAACCAAATGAGCTGAACTTGAATTAAAAACTGAGCTCGTTACATAAACGAGCTAAACTTGAGCTATGCAAAGTTTGACTCGATTGGTTCATGAAGTGACTTGATATATGTAACACTGTGATTTTTTTAATCCATGATTAAGTGGTTTTAGTTAAATTACAAAAGGAATTAATTTTATTTTATGTAGTTTAAAAACATAAATTAAATAGATGTTTTATGTTGCTTATGAGTGGTGGGTTAAGTTGTGTTGGTAATATGTTTTGGACCTTAAAGAGTTGGGCCTTTGAAACAAGATAACATAGGGGGTGTGTCTAGCAAATCTTAGAGAGGGAGAGAAGCCCAAGAGTCTATAAAACCCTCCCCTAAACCCCTAGAATTCTGAAACACTCACCTAAGACCCTCATTTCCAGTTCTCTTATTCTTCCTCAAGTCACCCAATGCCAAGAGGTTGGAGAATTTGAATCATCTTTTTAAGGAGCACCTTTTTTTCCTTTCTTTTAGAGTCTCATAGTAACTTCTATAGTGGTGGAAAGTTCATATCTTCTACACTTACTCTTTTGTCCATTTCCTTCTTTTCCTTGAAGCACCCATGGTGATAGTAGATATTTTAAAAAAATAGGATTATAACATATAATAATAATAATTAGAAATTGGGTTTAATATCTTTTTGGTCCCTAAACTTGTTTGGATTTTTTCTTTTAGTCCCTACACAAAATCTTAACATTTTTAGTTCCTATACTTTTCCTCTATTAATAGTTTCAGTCTCTACTGTCAAATAACAACGTTAACTGATGACATAATAATGAGGTTATTAGCCTAGTGACTTGCCATAGCACCAAGGAGTCTGACAGGGCAGCCACGTACAATTTTTTTTGGTAAATTGTGTTTTTAATCCTTCATCAACTAGTCTGACGTCACCAACGAGTCTAAACAAATAAGCGTTTGAAAACACAATTTGCCAAAAAATATTACACGTGATTGTCCCGTTAGATTTCTTGATGATGTGGCAAGTCACTAGGTTGCCAACATCATTATTACATCATTAGTTAACGTTGTTATTTGATAGCAGGGACTAAAACTATTAACAGAGAAAAAAGTATAGGTAAAAAATTACTAAAAAAATTATTTAGGAACTAAAACAAAAATTCAAAAAAAATTAGGGCCAAAAAGATATGAAACCCTTAAACTTAAAACATTTCAATTTCAAGGTGACCCTTAATCCTATACGGATAACCCAAAAAAATTAATTAATCTCGGGAGAATTGAGTAAAAAATAAGCCATTGTTTTATCAAGATTGTCCCAAGTATTTGCATTTTTTTTTACCACCCTAAATGCTCTCTAGATACAAGTTTTGGCCACTTGAATCCTAGGCCAATGTAGACTATAGAGTGTAAAAGCCCTTAGGGAAATAACTCCCTAAAAGGTCTACTGAAGAGCGTTACAAATAAAATTCAGCACTATATAAAAAATATGACTACCATTTTGCATAATCAAAGCACGCTTTGCCAAAAGATTGATTAGCTTCATGCCAAATATACATCCATAAAATGTGCCCCTGCTAATTGTGAATGCCATGAATTACTTATAACAAGGATGAGAGATGCCACACCCTTTCGTAACCAAATTAATTGCAAATGGAGAGTCAGAGTAAACTCTAATCTTTCTATAACTCCTTTGTCAGGCAAAATTAAGACAGTGAAAAATGCTCCACAGCTCCGCAGATAAAATAGAAGTTGAACCAAGAAAAACAACATACTCACATATAAGGGTGGCAAAATGGATGGATCAGATAAATTTTAATACGGATCATAATGGATCGGATCAAAATAATCCATTAAAAATTTAAATCTGATCCATTTGATAAAAATCCATCCAATTCATCCATTAACACTTTTATTATGGATGGATATCCAATCCATCAACAAAAATAATATATTTTAAACTTAATTTTTTAAAATATATTTTCTCTCTCTCTCTCTCTCTCCCCTTCTTTCTCCCTCTCTTTTCTTTCTCTCTCTCTCCCCTCCTCTCCTCTCTCCTCTCATTCTCTCTCCTCTCTCCAATTTGAGTTGTCTCCTTTTATGTTAAAAGAATTATCCGAGACATTGAGGTTAGGTAGCAAATCACACATACATGTGTCACGATAGATAATAAGTGAATCTGGTTGCTGAGATTTTGATGACTTCATTTGCTTCCAAATGAATGATTTCATCTGTTTAATCGTGTGAATTTAATTTTCTGATCCTTTCTTTGCATGAACTAGCTTGTTTTATTGCTATATTGAAGTTTTGTTCACACTCTGTCTCTGAGATTCATTAACAATAACAACCCCTGCACTTAGCTCTTCAATTGTAATTGATAAAAAAATGTTCTAATCTAACTGAATGTTTGTATTAGAGGAGAATAATTATGATTCTTTACCTTAACAAGTTAAATATGTTAATTATCTTGAACCTATCAGTTATCAGGAATTTTGCAAAGCCTTTGAATACTATGAGGCGAAGAAACTTTATTTGTTGTATATCGGTAGTTCTGGCTGTGTGAAGAGGGCATTTCATTAATATTTTTCACACTTTTTTTAAATAAATACATGTTACTTTTAATTATAGATATAGCTTCATCTTTATATTGTCTAATAAATAAGGTTGGTGGAGCTTCTAATCATGGAATTAACATGTTGAGAAACATGCAACAAGGTGATGCTTGCTTTAGTTACATGCCAGATATGTGGCTCAGGAAAGAGCTACCTTCACAACCATGCCAACTCAATTGCTTGCAGAACAACTCTCAAAGCCAACTGATCATACTTGAAACTTTGAAGCCACTCAAAGAAAATAATAAGACGGTAGATTATTTATTAATCTAGTTGATGTCCCTCTAGATTCAACCAATCAACTTGATAAGTCTTTGGAGCTAGTTTGATCAACTTGGTGACTTTGAGTGGGCTAATGGACCCATTGGGACTGAGGATCGGTCTAATCAACTAGGTGATGATTTTGTGGGTTGGGCTTGTCAACCTGATGCATCTATCTTTCGGAATATTCCCGTTCAATATCAGAATGAGAACCAAGGAGTAGATTTGCATGACTTGCCACTACCACTGGACGGATTTCAAACAAATTACCATAGTATGCTTTTTTGAACGGCTAACTATGAGTGAACTTGGAGTTTTATGCTATTATTATATGTGGAGTTTCTTTAATTATAAGTAAGTTTTAGGTAATTTTTTGTTTTAAAGTGCTTTTGGTAAGAGAATGTAGGTTTCATGTTGGTACAAAGTACAAGCTTTGGCTGGTTTCATATGTAGTTTCAGAGTATTATCTAAAATGTATAATATTTGTTTTGAATTCGTTGTTAAAGGTTGGAGTTTACATTTTTCTAAGATCATTGAAATTTTAATAGAAAACATTTTAGTTGTGTGTAACTTTTACATAGAAGATATAAAGGAGACGATTTATATTGCAGTTATGGAGAATTGCTGAGATCTTTGTGGCAAATTCAATCAATTACTGTGGTTGAAGAAGCTGATGTTTTTTTGGTGACATAGTCATACGCTTGTATTAAAGGATTGATAAATGTGTTTGAAAATAAAAACATACAAGATGCTTACAAAGATTATTTGATTTGTTTTCAAATTTACCCATTGACTTATTCTCTAGATATCCCTAGCTTCTATCTGTATGTGTGGAGAACTATTGAGTTACATTATGCATGATCATAAAATTGTTATCTCAAACTGCTCTAAAGAATTTTATATTAAACTCTGTTAATGTCTAACAAAACCTTCTAAATCCTAGCCTCTGCACCAAAGCTTCACCATTGAGATACGTGATCCGATTTGGTTGCAATCTTCCAATGGGAATGGGAGTATGTCACCAAAACAACCTCGGTGCATTTTTTTGGCTAATTAAACTGCTTGCATCTTCTCTAGTTGGTGCAGCAATACACCTTGTTTTCTTGATCTAAAATGCTTGTGGTCAAAATTTAAAAGATAAAATAGAATAAGTATGTAACAGAAATGAGAGTATAAGCATGCAATCAAGAGTAGCAGACACCTAAACGCCTTTGGCAGGTTAATGAACTACTTAATAATGTCAACTATATACACCCAAAACTATAAATAAATAATAAAAAAATAACTATAAAACTTAATAACTGATAACAGAATACAGTAGCCAGCATAGAATTTATAACTTATCTCCAGATCCATAACAAGTGTCAGAACATTATTTACTTATATGGACCAATAAGTAGTTTACTGCAGAGTTTTACTGCAGAGGAACTTAACCTCAACTTCCATCACAACAATGACAGAGAAAAGAAAAAAGAAACAAGTGAAAAAGTGCTTAAACAAAGGTCTGTTTATCAGAAACAAGTTGCAAATTTGATAAAAGTGCACTCCCCTTTTACATATCAGAAGGAGAGGGAAAGATGCGTGACACAGGAGATATTACATATTGTTGGATATAATTCTTAGAATTGTTTGGGTCAGGAATCCAATGAATCTCACTCATGTTTGGTGTCTCAACAAAGGCCATAGTAAACTCTCCTACCTTCACCAGCTTCCCTCTCTTCCCTGCCCTCAGTATAAGGTTCCCATGCTGGTACGAAAATATGCCATTGGTGAGACAAATTATGTCGCCTGAATCGAAAGCATCGCACTCGTCTCCCCAAAACTGAAAATGAACAGCTGCAGTCTCATCCGCCACAAGAGCCAAGCATATCTTGTTTTGCCCTTCTACTGTGGTCTTGCCTTTGTCCAAAAGGATGAATTTAGTGTCTATGTTGTTCTGAGCTGCAGGCACAATGTCTTTGAAAAGAATCATGTTTTCACTTGTTGTTCCTGTTAGACTTATTTTGAAATTTAAAATCAAATATTGAGTGGTCCTAATTTAAAGTCTCGATTTTTATTTTACTACCCGATTCTTAAAGTTTTGCTGTCTTATTGGAGAAGAGCCGTGTTATGTTTACGAAAATTAAAGGTCTCGTATTGAAGTTTCACATATTAAAGTTTTGATATTCCTGTGTGAAATTGTACGCGTTTATATTCACCCCTTTTTAAAGGTCTCGTAAGGTTTATATATCACAGCCGCAAGCTTATTTGCTTTTAAAATCTTACGATGAATGCGATCATATATATAGATGCAGTTTACAATTATTTTAATAGTTTATTATTAGCTTTTGAATAGTTCAATTAATATAGGCATGTAGCACATCATAATTAGTTTTTCTTAGCTTTTTTAATAGTCCTTTTTATATATTGACATGCGCACATTCTGTTTTCAGTGCATATGACTCTACATATTCAGTAGTAGTTTTTTATTTAACTTTTATGCATAAAGTGCAGAATCAGAATAATGAAAGCCCTTTTCTTTCACTTACCAAATTGCTATATTCAGTTTCTCTTTTGATTTTAGATACGGGAAATGTCGTGTTTTATAATAACATGTTAAGTTATTATTCGTTTTGTTCCAGCTTTATCTTTTGACCGAATAAATAATTGCTAATATGTTATCTCTGCCATGTTTTATGTGAGATGTTTTTCCGCTGCGTGTCATATTTTTGTGAAAGTATAAAATAAAAATTAAATGGAGTAACCACAGCATCCATATTCAGTATATACTTAAGGTATCACATAATGGTTAAATATGATATTTGTAATTGATTGTGTTTAATATAGTGAATTTTCCCACAGGAGTTTATTATATTTTTTCATGATTAATTAGGATGAAACAATTAATTTTTGTCTCTTAAGAAGCCTACAGGTATTAGGAGATCATGGTAATTTATTGGTTTCATCATAAAGAAATTAAACGTGAATCTATTTTGTGTAAAGATATTAGCCCACAGGTAGATTTTGATGACAATGATTCACGCGTATTTTTGAATTATTATATAAGCATTTATTTATTTGTTTGGTTCTTATTACAGTTCAATCTTTGATTATCTCTGACGACAAAAATGAAGTTCCCATGCTGACTGGTAACAACTATAAGGAATGGAAAGAAAGAGTTCTTCTCCATTTGGGTGTTGCTGACCTTGACTATGCTCTCTGTAGGGATGAGCCAGCTGACTCACTGATACTAGTACTCCGGGTGAAATTGCGTTGTATGAGCAATGGGAAAGATCTAACCGTCTTTCAATCATGTTCATCAAGATGACAATGATTCACGTGTATTTTTGAATTATTATATAAGCATTTATTTATTTGTTTGGTTCTTATTACAGTTCAATCTTTGATTATCTCTGACGACAAAAATGAAGTTCCCATGCTGACTGGTAACAACTATAAGGAATGGAAAGAAAGAGTTCTTCTCCATTTGGGTGTTGCTGACCTTGACTATGCTCTCTGTAGGGATGAGCCAGCTGACTCACTGATACTAGTACTCCGGGTGAAATTGCGTTGTATGAGCAATGGGAAAGATCTAACCGTCTTTCAATCATGTTCATCAAGATACGTATATCTGCTAGTATCCGTGGTTCAATTCCTGAATGTCAGATGATCAAGGATTTTATGAAAGCCATTGATGAACAGTTTGAAACTTCTGATAATGCTTTGGCTAGCACCCTTATGGCAAGGTTGTCATCTATGAAACTCATTGGAGTCAAAGGTGTGAGGAAACACATTATGGAAATGAAGGATTTAGCGGCTTAGTTGAAGTCACTTGAAGTTGATATTTCTGAGTCTTTCTTGGTGCACCTGATTCTAAATTCTCTCCCATTACAGTATGGTCCTTTTAAGATATCATATAACACACATAAGGACATATGGTCAATTAATGAACTTCTGACTTTGTGTGTTCAAGTGGAGGGGAGACTTGCTCAAGAAATTGGTGAAGGTGCCCTAACTGTGACTCAAAATAATGGGAAAAAGGAAAAGAAGGAAAAGAAACGTATTCCTCCTATTGCCAAAATCAAGAAGGAGTCTAGGTGCTTTTTCTGTAAAAAGAAAGGGCATATGAAGAAGGATTGCTTTAAGTATAAGGCTTGGCTTGGAAAGAAGGGTAATTCTTTTCTTTTGTATATTTTGAATCTAATATGGCTGATATTTGTCATGATACATGGTGGATTGACTCTGGATCTACGATCTATATTTCTAATACCATACAGGGCTTCTCAAGCCAGAGGGAGCCAAATGAAGCGGAACGGTTCATCTATTCTGGAAATCGGATGCGTTCGCATGTGGTAGCTGTTGGCACATGTAGACTTATTTTAGAATCTGGATTTGTTTTTGAATTGAATAATGTCTTTTATATTCCTAAGTTTTCCAGGAATTTAATTTCCATTTCTAGACTTATTCCTTTGGGTTATTCAATAAATTTTAACGCATCCGGATTTGATTTATTGTTTAAGTCTACCATTGTTGGAAATGGCGTGTTAAATGACGGCTTGTTCAAAATTAATTTATCTAACACGATTCCGTATAGTTTGATAGCTACACAAGAAAGCACTGGTATTAAACGTTGTATCATGAATGAAAAATCCTCGAAATTGTGGCATAGGAGACTAGGACATATCTCCATAGAAAGAATTAAAAGTTGGTGAATGATGGAGTACTTGAGACTTTTGACTTTACTGACTTTAACACTTGTGTGGACTGCATAAAAGGAAAGCAAACTAACAAGACGAAGAAAAATGCCAGGAGGAGTTCAGAAATATTAGAAATTATACATATTGATATATGTTGTCCCGATATGGACTCTTATGGCCAAAAGTATTTCATCTCTTTTATAGATGACTACTCACGATACATGTATCTTTACTTACTTCATAATAAATATGAAGCTTTGGATGCCTTTAAAGTTTTCAAGGCAGAAGTAGAGAAACAATGTGGAAAATAAATAAAGATTGTGAGGTCAGATAGAGGTGGTGAATTTTATGGCAAATACACTGAAAATGAACAAGCACCTGGTCCTTTTGCAAAGTTTCTTCAAGAGCATAGTATTGTGGCTCAATACACCATGCCTGGCTCGCCAGTTCAAAACAGTGTGGCTGAAAGAAGAAACCGAACCTTGATGGACATGGTAAGGAGTATGCTTAGCAATTCCAAACTTTCTTATTCACTATGGAGTGAAGCTCTTAAGATAGCAGCGTACATATCGAGTTCCAACTAAGGCGGTCCCTAAAACCCCTTTTGAATTATGGAAAGGTTGGAAACCGAGTTTAAAACATATGCATTTTTGGGGTTGCCCAGCTGAAGTTAGGATTTATAATCCAAATGAGAGGAAGTTAGACCCAAGGACCATTAGTGCATATTTCATTGGTTATGCTGAAAGGTCTAAAGGGTACATATTTTATTGTCCAACTTATAGCACTAGAATTGTTGAATCAAGAAATGCAAAGTTCCTTGAGAATGACGTGGCTAGTAGGAGTGATTCAACTCAAGTCATTGGATTTGAGAAAGATCAATGTGAAGATACAGTTCCTACATCAAGTTATAAGCTAGTAGTTTTTGGTGATGCTAACCAAAATCAAGTAACTCAAGCTCCACATCAAGTTGAACCTATTCTAGAAGATCCAGTTGAACAACATCAAATGCAAGATGTTGAGCAACCCGCTGAACAACAATCTTCTCCAGAGGTTGTGGATGTAGCATTAAGAAAGTCAACTAGAATGAGGAAATCAGCAATTCCTAGTGATTATCAAGTGTATTTACAAGAGTCTGAGTATGACTTTGGAGCTGAAAATGATCCTGAATCGTTTTCACAAGCAATTAACAATTGCAATTCTAAGTTATGGTATGATGCTATGAAAGAAGAATTGGATTCTATGGCAAATAATGGAGTTTGGGATCTTGTTGAGTTTCCTAATGGGGGTAAAACCTATTGGATGTAGGTGGGTCTTTAAAACCAAGAAGGACTCACAAGGCAACATTGAGAGATACAAGGCCCGATTGGTTGCCAAAGGATTCTCTCAAAGGGAAGGAGTTGATTACAGAGAAACCTTTTCTTCTGTGTCCATGAAAGACTCCTTACGCATTATAATGGCATTAGTTGCTCATTTTGACTTGGAATTACATCAAATGGATGTGAAAATGGCTTTCCTAAATGGTGACCTAGAGGAAGAGGTTTTTATGACACAACTTGAAGGCTTTTCCTCTAGTGATGGGACTCACTTGGTTTGCAAGCTTAAGAAATCTATATATGGACTAAAATAAGCATCTCGTCAATGGTATTTGAAATTCCATAGTGTCATCTCATCATTTGGTTTTGTTGAGAACAATATGGATCAATGCATATACCACAAGGTTAGTAGGAGTAAAATAATCTTTTTGGTCTTATATGTGGATGATATACTTCTTGCAACCAATGATTTTGGGATGTTACATGAGGTGAAACAATTCCTTTCTAAGAATTTTGACATGAAGGATATGGGTGAGGCATCATATGTCATTGGCATTGAGATCCACAGAAATAGGTCTCGTGGAATTCTTGGTTTGTCTCAAAGGGCCTATATTAACAAAGTTCTAGAAAGGTTTAGGATGAAAGATCGTTCATCAAGTGTGGTGCCTATTGTGAAGGGTGATAGGTTCAATTTGAATCAATGCCCTAAAAATGAGCTTGAGAGGGAACAAATGAAAAACATTCCATATGCTTTTGTTGTAGGAAGCCTTATGTATGCTCAGGTTTGTACAAGACCTGACATTGCTTTTGTGGTTGGAATGCTTGGGAGATATCAAAGCAATCCAGGAATGGAACACTGGAAAGCTGCAAAGAAAGTGTTAAGGTATCTTCAAGGAACCAAAGATTACAAGCTTATTTATCAAAGATCTGACAACTTGGAGGTTGTTGGTTACTCGGACTCGAATTTTGCTGGTTGTATTGACTCCTGTAAGTCGACATCTGGATACATCTTCATGATGGCTAACGGAGCAATATCTTGGAGAAGTGTAAAACAATCATTAATTGCCACTTCTACTATGGAGGTTGAGTTTGTCTCATTATTCGAGGCAACATCACAGGGTATTTGGTTGAAAAGTTTCATTGCTGGTCTACAAGTAGTTGATTCCATTTCTAGACCATTGAAGATATATTGTGATAATTCAGCTGCTGTTTTTCTGGCTAAAAACAATAAAAGTGGAAGTCGAAGCAAGCATATCGACATAAAGTATTTAGCCATGAGGGAACGTGTGAAAGCAAATGAAATCATCATTGAACACATTAGCACTGAATTAATGGTTGCAGATCCATTGACAAAAGGCATGCAAATTAAGTTGTTCAAGGATCATGTAATGTGTATGGGACTCGGTTTAGATATGTAAGGTCTCTTTTGAATGTAGTGAAACTTTAGTTTTTGGTTTGTCTTCTCATTTTTATGTATACATTTTGGTTGAGAAAGACATGAAATTTGGACTCAATAATAAATATTGAACATGTTCATTCAGTTAAATTGTTGCTTTTACTAAGGGTGATTACATTGTGATACATGGAAGGTAATAATCATTTTATTAGAGAACCTACTGCCATGATTCATGTGATTAACTTCTTGGGTGTGAGCATAAAGTTATCAGTGTTGTAGATATCATAAAGTGTGAGAAATATTGGACCAATTGGGGGAATGTTAGACTTATTTTGAAATTTAAAATCAAATATTGAGTGGTCCTAATTTTTTCACCCACTATTATCTGTTTTTTCTCACTCATGTATCTAGTCACTTTATTTTCAAATAACAGTCATATTGGTACGTGATATAACTGATATCTACATCCTAAAAAATAGGAGTCAGTTTTCTATGATGGACAGAAGCTGAACTCTATAAATAACATAGAGTCCCCAGTCTAAACACGCCCTAAAAATCAATACCCATTCCATCGTTTGTGAGTGTTAAAGGGCTTGTGAGTGTTAAAGGGCTGGAAATATTCTGTGTTTTGAGTGCAACTGCTGAGAGCAATGGCTGGAGGTTAGTAATTCTGCCTTATTATTATTATACATGTACATGTGTTCTATTTATAGCTTTATTTTATCAGTTCCTTCAACAATCTGCACTTCATGAGATAATAAAACACAGCTTTTGGTTAAGAAGGCAACAATCATTTGAGAACTTCTTGGAACCGAATTAAAAATGCAACTGATACTAATTTGTAGTAAATGAATTGTGATGAGACAGAAAGTTATGTATCCACTACGATGCCACTTAGTGAAAGCCTATTAGAAAAAAAAAATCGCAATCAAAACATACTTCTGAGTAGAAGAATGAGAAAATGAATGGAAAGAGTAGATAGAACGATGAATAAGGAGTGCAGAACGCCAAACCCTGTTTGAATGCAGCCCTATGCCCAGTGCCGACGCCCCATTGGATGTTCAATTGATTATCCACTAATCCCTTTTTAAACCCAAATCTTGCCCGATTAGCTGGAGGGTTACGTCCTTGCTGAAGGGTTGTGTCCTTTGCTTTGTGTTATTAATTTTCTGATTTTTTTGGAATTAGAGCAATTGATAATTTTATTTTAGATTTTTAAGTTAGAATGACTTTTGGAATATTTCAAAACTAGTATTTTATATTATTATACATGCTAATATTTATTTGTAGATAATTAAAATTTAAAATAAATAAATACTTTTAAATATACAAAATATATTATAATTAAAATTTATAATAAATAAAATTCTTTGAATATATGAATTATATTTTGATTTTGTAATAAATAATTTACACTGTGATATAAAGTGATTTTTAATTGTTGACATTTAAAAAAATATTGAAATTTAATTTAGAGGTAATAATAAAAAATAAAAAAAAAGGTAAACTGAAAGAAATAGATGATTAAATAAATTAAGTATACAAATAAAGAAAAATTATAATAATAGAAAGAAATTTTTTTGACTAATTGCGAGATTAGTGTGTGAAATATAACTCGAAAAGAGAAAGAAAGAAAATAGTAAATCTAGTTGAGAAAGTAATGAGAGTGAAAGTCTCACTCTCAATGTGTTTTAATTAATTAAATAAATAATAATAATAATAATAATAATAATAATAATAATAATTATTATTATTATTATTATTATTATTATTATTATTATAAAAGTAACAATAACATGAATAATAAATTAAAAAAACATAAATTAAGTAAACTTAAAACCTCATGCAAGTTACCTCCAGTTTTAACATTAACACTGCCATGTTCAACGAATATGGGAACTTTGGAGTTGCTGCTTGTGTTTGAAATTATTGTTTGGGAAAAATCTCATTCACGCACATTCAGGATCAAAGGTATGAGCACACACAAAACAACATCACATATAGAATTAGTGGAAGACACAAATTTTAATGTGGTTTGGCACATCTTGCCTACCTCCACGGAAACCTCTCAACAAATATTCATTATATCATATCGCATTACAAGTTTTCTAGACAAACTAGAGAAAACCTCCCAATTACAAGACCCCCTTTCACTTAGGGTGGTGATCCCCTCTCTCTAGGCTGGATGGTTCTTCTCTCTTCACATGATCCCTTTATATAACAAAAGTTCATGACTTCCTTCTTAAATAACACTTAGTGGACATTAACAATTCCACCTCCACTTACCTTCTCATTATAATAATAGGGCTCTCCGAGAGTCAAGATGCATTCACCACCTCTTGACTTTCCATCTACTTGCATTAATGTTTGGAAATTTGGATTGATGTTCCCAGCAATCCCTCCCTTAATTAAAATTTCCAAACAACTATCTTCGTTTTTTTCCCTCTACATCATGCTTTTGCTCCACAAAATTTGGTGTGCTCCCCGCCATACTTCTTATCTCAATATTCCTCCACGAGTATTGGATGGTGACGGCTTTTTTATGTATATTAGGTCATTTTCTTAAAATATTACAAAAAAATGGGTAAGATTCAAATTTTTTTACAAAAATGGGTAAGTCGTGTTTTAAAACATGACTATGACTACATATATAAAGAAGTCATGTTTTAAAACACAACTTTGCTTTTGTAATTTTTTTTAAAAAAAATCTAATAGAGAAGTCATATTTTATAAAAAAAAAAAAAAATTAAAAAATGAAGTCATGGTGAGGAAAACAACTTCTATTCAAAACAAAAGTTAAAGTTGTATTTTGGCTTACAAGTTGTGGCTGTATTCCAATTAAAAAGGAGCAATGTTGATCTTCTTTCTTCATGCAGTAGCTTTTCTATTAGTTTAAAAAATAAAAAAAATTAACAAAAGTAAAGTCGTGTTTTAAAACATGACTTATTTATTTGAAGTCGTGTTTGAAAACACGACTTACCTATTCTCGTAAAAAAGTTGAATCTTAATTACCTGTTCTGGTATTTTTTTTGAAAAATTATCCCATACGCGTAAAAAAACCGATGGTGACACTTCTTGTTCTTGTACTATTGTTAGCTTCCAAGACATGTCGCTTGACTTTCACATTTCCAAGAAGACTTTCAGCACAAGGATTTGCACCATCATTAAATACCGGGATACCCCTCTTTTAAAAAAAATTATTATTTATTTTCTTTTCAGAACAATTAGCTTAAAGGATATTTTTCAAAAAAGAAAAAGCCCAATGAATATTTTTTTTATACATTTGACTTCTTCTTTTTAAAAACATATCTATTAAGCTAATTGTTTTAATTTATATATTTATGCAAATATTAGAATATTATATTATCAATGGATGTATAATAAAAGTGCATTATTAATTTAAATACTTTACTTAATATCTATTTCTATACATATTGAAATATACATTAAAGTTTTAATTTATTTTCTTTTCAAAACAATTAGCTTAAAGGATATTTTTCGAAATAGAAAAAGTCAAATGTATATTATTATACTAGTGTTTTATAAGTCAATAGAAAGAAATCTGAAAAAAAAAAATTATATATAACACGTTGAAAGAAATTTTAAAAAAGAGATAATTATAAAACAAATTATAAACTATAAAATTAAAAACAAAAAAAAAAAGATAAGGAAATATGTAACTATGTAACTTTAATTTTTTTAATATTAGCTTTGAAAATTGAAAAGTAAATTGAATTAAGGATTTGAAATTATTGATGAAAAAGAAAAATCTTCTTAATTAAAAAATAGATAGAAAATTTGATAAAATAAATATTAAAAAAAAAGCTCAAAAGATTAGAGACTATAAAATTTGAAGAAGAAAAAAAGAATTATATAGCACATTGAAAGAAATTTAAAAAGAAAGATAATTATAAAATAAATTTGAAACTATAAAAAAAATAAGGGAAGATGTAATGATGTAACTTTAAGTTTTTTAAGATTAACTTTGAAAATTGAAAAGTAAATTGAATTAAGGATTTGAAATTATTCATGAAAAAGAAAAATCTTCAAATTAAAAAATAGTTAGAAAAGCTGATAAAAATAAATATTAAAAAAGCCTCAAAAGACTAGAGACTATAAAATTTGAAGAAAAAAATTATATAGCACATCGAAAGAAATTTAAAAAAAATAATTATAAAATAAATTTGAAACTATAAAAAAAATAAGGGAATATGTAATGATGTAACTTTAATTTTTTTAATATTAACTTTAAAAATTGAAAAGTAAATTGAATTAAGGATTTGAAATTATGGATGAAAGAGAGATATTTTCGGAATTAAAAAATAGAGTTAGAAAAACTGATAAAAGAAATATTAAAAAAAAAGATAGCATCAGATAAAGAAGTGAATGGAGGTAGTTATAGAAATATTATGAATGTGAGTAATTATAAAAATTAATAAGAGAAATTTTAGGAAAAAATAGAAAAACCATATGTATGTTAGGAGAGTGAATTATATCACTTCATGAGAGGATAGTATTCAAATGAGAATAAATGTGAGAGAGTGAGAAGAGTGGAGCAATGAGAGCACATATAGACTTATTCATTTATATATATAAGGAGATTATATATAAGTATATATGAGTTAATATACATTTGACTTCTTCTTTTTCAAAACATATCTATTAAGCTAATTGTTTTAATTTAATATTTATACAAATATTATTGTAATATATTATCAAAAGATGTATACTTAAAATGTATTATTAAATTAAAATAATTTATTTAATATCTACTTCTATTTATATTAAAATATAAATTAAAATTTTATTTATTTTCTTTTTAAAACAATTAGCTTAAAATATATATTTCAAATAAAAAAAGTCAAATGCATATTAATATATATAAGTATATATGCATTAATATACATTTGACTTTTTAAGCTACTTGTTTTAATTTAAGTATTGATACAAATATAACGATATTATATCATCAATGAATGTATACGAAAGATGCATTACCAAATAAAAATTAATTTAATATCTACTTCTATATATACTAAAATATACATTGAAGATTTTATTTATTTTCTGTTTAAAAATTAGCTTAAATTAAGTTTATTGAAATTGAAAAGTCAAATCATATTGATAAATAGAAGTATATACATATTAATATACATTTGACTTTTTCTTTTTCAAAACATATCTTTTAAGCTAATTGCTTTAAAAAAGATATTTTTTGAAATAGAAAAATGTTAAATTGTTTTTTTATTTTATTTTCAACTCAAAACAATTAGCTTAAAGGATATTTTTCAAAATAGAAAAAGTCAAATGTATATTATTATTATATGTATTAATACACATCTGACTTCTTTTTCAAAACATATCTATTAAGCTAGTTGTTTTAATTTTTATATTGATCCAAATATTAGAATATTATATTATTAATAGATGTATATTAAAAATGCTTTATTAAATTAAAATAATTAATTTAATATCTACTTCTGTATATATTAAAGTATATATTAAAGTTTTTTTTCAAAACAATCAGCTTAAAATATATTTTTTGAAATAAAAAAAATCAAATGTATATTAATATATATTAGTATATATGTATTAATATACAATTGACTTTTTTTCTTTTTTAAAACATATATTTAAGCTAATTGTTTTAGTTTAAATATTTATACAAATATTACAATATTATATTATCAATAGATCTATACTAAAAATGCATTATAAAATGAAACAATTAATTTAATATCTACTTCTATATATATTAAAATACACATTAATGTTATTATTTATATTCTTTTGAAAACAATTAACTTAAAATATATTTTTGAAATAGAAAAAATCAAATGCATATTAATATACATAAGTATATATGCATTAATATACATTTGACTTTTTCTTTTTCAAAACATATTTTTAAGGTAATTATTGAAAAAGAAACATATTTTTTGAAATAGAGAAAGTCAAATTGTTTTAATTTATTTTCTTTTTAAAATAATTAGCTTACCAATTTTTTTGTTGTTGAGAAAAGTCAAATGTCGTATAAGTTCGTAGGCGCAATTACATATTCCAAGCCACTAGACAAAAACACAAACTATCAAATTTTTTTAACTAATACTGTAATACACACCTTTATTTGTAGTTAATATTTAAAAGTTTCAGAATGCTTAATATCAAAATCTTCAAAAAAAATTATGGGCTCCGCTAATAATGACTCAAATCTTAGGATCATCTGAATGACGTTCCTATGTTTACTATAGGGAGACTTCGTAGTAAAGCTCCATATCTAAAGGACCAATAAACATTTGTTAGAAAATAGTCAAAAAGTTAGGTTGAACAACATTGTTAGAGTAGGTACCAAGATAAAGTAATGTATAAGCATACAACAAGGTATTAAGCATTCTAAATCAACATAATAGTGGCAAAGTAAACAAAATATAACTGTTTGTATTTGTCTAGGCTTCTAAGACTTAAATCGGGTCCACCCATTAAATACCAAAATATTACTAGTAATAACACTTCCATTGAAAAAATAATTTAAATATAGATGCATTTGCACTCAACCTCAACGTACCTTTGTTGAGTAATAATTTCCAACTTGTTTTTTCTATGCGTTGAATTGGACACCCTTTGTGATTATTGATTGCATCCTCCTGACCATATATTACAAGGCATCTCAAACCTAAAAGTAGTTTAATTAGTTAAAAAGAAATTAAATATTAAAAGAAAAACAATCTCAACACGATATCCTAGGCTAACCAATTTAAATTCAGTTGGAAGAAGGAGATGCTGGAATTTTGATCCTACTTAATATTCTTTATTATTTATGTAAAGGTAAAAAATTACAAGTATATATTTCTCGGAACAATACACTAAAAGTATGAGGATCTACAATATGCTTGATTCTTAAAAATTATAATAAATACCTGGATCCATAGTAATTGATTGCTCTAATAATGTTGAAGCCTTGAAGTAACCAAAGTCACAAATGAGACAAATATATAACTAACAAAATGTGATATTATTAACAAATAACGACATCTTTTAAGCATGTGGTTAAGATTTCAATCCTCAAATCCTATAAATGAAAATGACTCCTATGTTTTATTTTTTATATTGTAAAATATTAACTAATACAAATAGTTATTTTTTACTTTATAATTTTTAGTAAATTAAATAAAGAATAATAAATTAAATAAAGAATATTTAATAATTTTTTACTTTTTCTTATAAAAGTAATATATTTTATTTAACTAATATTTTGAATGTATTCAGTTATTGGACTCTTATTTTTTGTATTATATATTATAAAATTTGTATTATATATTATAAAATATTTATTCATTCAAATATTTAATTTTTACTTAATAAATTTTAAGGAAAGTAATTAAAGATTATTTAGCATTTTTAAACAAAATTTATAATTTTAAAATATTGAATTTTAAAAAATAATAAAACCTTTAATTTGGTTAAATACTTTTGTTGTTATTTTTATTTAAGTACAAATGATTAAATAATTTTTTTTATTAATTATTTCAATGAATATTTTATCTTTAAGATTTTTGAAAAGTAAAATGTTGACTTAAAATAGTCCTTCCTTTAAAGAACTTTTGAAAATTAGAAATTAACACAACTGTATCATTTAATATGTTAAAAACGTTTTTTATTTATAAAAGTAATATATTTAATTTAACTTATATTTTTAAGGTTAAATTATTTGACTCTCATATTTTATTTTGAATATTATCAAATATTAATCAATTCAAATATCTAATTTTGAGTTAAAAAATTTAAGGACAATAATTAAAGAGTATCTAATAATTTTGTTAAAAGCTTTTAATTATTTATAATGTTATAGTATTGAATTTTAAAATATGATAAAACCTTTAATTTTTTAAATGCTTTTATTGTTATTTTTTTATTTAAGTAAAAATGATTTAAAAGTTTTATTAATTATTTCAATGAATATTTTATCTTTAAGATTTTTTAAAAGTAAAATGTTGACTTAAAATAGTGTTTCCTTTATAACATTTAAAAACAACAAATTAAGAAAATTGTGTCATTTTATAAATGAAAATATATTATTTATAGATTTGTATAAATTTATATGAATAATATACATTAAATGTTGCATTATTATTTTTTTAGTCTATTTTTCTTATATATATATATATATATATATATATATAATGTTAAAATAAGAAATATTTAATGATTTTACCAAATGTTATTTTTATAAATGTAAAGTATTGACTTTAATTAATACTTTTTAGGATATAAATGAATGGGTCTCTTATGTTGTATAAGTTCTAATGCTAATTGCCAAAGTTTATAGTCAGTGACCAATGCTAACAAATGTCACAAACATGTTTATGCTTTCTAATGACTTAAAGTCATTGAAGCTCCCTTTTGCCTGCTTGTCAAAACATCTTTTTATGACAAATATTATGGCTTAAATTCAACAACTTGATGAAAGGATGCCAAAGTGGAGAAAATTTTTCTTCATTTAGACTACCTCTTGTCTTCTTTTATCAAACATTGGATAGCTAGACACTCCAAACAGTGGCGGACCTATGTGTTGTTAAGGGGTGCAGTTGCACCCCCTAACTTGCAGAAAATGTAAGTATATATCTATTGTTATTATCTTTTTGCCCTCTATTTTTATAGTTTGATCCAGCTGCTCTCAATTTTCCAATCATTGTCAAATTTTTTATTTTATTGGCTATTTTTTTTTCTTATGTTTCCCTCCCCTTTTTAGCTCACTAACTACTTTTATGTTTTATTTAGTTGCACATTTCATTCCCTTTTCAGCTCACTGCATTTCATTTTAATATTTATTTCTTTATTTTCATTTGTATGATAATAATAATTTTTATTTTTATTTTTTAAAATAAATTGTACCCACCGACTCTGGGTTCTGGATCTGCCACTAACTCCAAAGAATATGGATTCAGCATTCCTCATTGCATGCTTGCTTGTCTTTCCTAGTTCCTATTGTCAAACTTTGTTAAAACCTTCACTTGTTAGCCTATAGAAGAAGATGCTGCCACAAGAAAACAAGTTTTCGACCCAGTTTCACAGTGAAGATCTTTCTACTCATATCTCATGATAAAGAGATCACTCTCCACAAATTCATCGTGTAACACCCCATTTTACTATTAAAGATTTTCTTATTAATTAAGAAATTTGTGAAGTAATTCAATATCCAATTATTGAAAATAGCCTTTATAATTCGGGAAGATTTGTTCTTCCTTTTAAAAAAAAAATTGTTACTTAAAACTCCAAACAACCATCATCCACAATAACTTATTAATATATAAAAAAATTCCTGTTAATGAAATATCAGTCTTAATAAATCAGACTCATGTTATAAGACATTAACTTAGATGCAAACCATGAAACATAACCAAAATCTTCTTTAATTAAGAACATCTTCAAATCCACCATTATACTATTCTATTACACATAATACACTTATGCATTTAAAATCTTGGAATATAACACATTATACATTTGAGCCACGTATTAAAGAGTTGTACATCAATATTCAAATCTAGTCTACCCTTTTCTATACAAGAAAAGACTGAGACTCAGAGCAGTGACTCAAAGAAAATTTCAAAATACCCAATAAACCCAAGTAGCATCCTAGAAAGATCCTTTTCTTTCTCTTGAAACATCCACTCGTGTTCACAGTGCTTGTCGTAACCTTTCATTCCATCTTTGTTGTTTGCACAAGATCATTTGTCTAAATCTGAAAAATAAAGGCGTATGGAGTGAGTCTCTCTCCTCCTCTAAACCAACAACCAAACGACCTTCCGGTCTCAAACAAACATACAATATCAACCACTTCACAGTGGTGCTCTCACGAGTCTCACTCGAAACCTATTCGTTTCCACAACTATTCTTTGTAAATTATTTCACACTGGCCAGCTGCCACTGGAACTTCCAGAACTCAGTGGTCTTACATATTTTTGAGTTGGATGACTGTTGGGAGTACACCCTTCACCATGGTACAATGGCGGGCTCTCACCAACCGATGATGGCTCGTATTTTTGTCAGGGTGGCCGAGTCAGCTACGTGATCTATCGTCACAACTCAATGCCTTACCCTCCAAGAACAACCTGCCTTACGATCATCTCCCAGGTACCAACTGTGGTCATCCATTACTCCGAGGACTGACTCCTCAACACTCTCTCACAGAGTTTATTTTCTTTCTTCGTCGCATGTGGGTTTCCCGCTGCACATGGTACAGGTGCGGACGAATTAACGCCGAGCTAAAGGTACCACCTCTACGCTCACATATGCATATATAAATAAGGACTTTGCCTTTATCGCTACATCGTAACGATCTCATCACCTCAAGTGACGCGTCATTCGCAATCCGACCTTGGTTCACAGATAACTTGCAGCTGAAATATCCCACGCGACCTTTTACAGTTTTGTGTGAGCTTTTCTACCAAAGGTACTCGACGGCGATCCTCAATCAACATATGTCCCAGACATACAACACGGAGATCAAACTCCCCCACTATCACAGTGGTTAAACATTACGACCCCGTCATCTCACAAGCACAATGCTCACCGTAGATAAAGCCTCCACACGACCTGTCTCACAATTATCCGTTCAAGCTTTGTCCACGAACCAATCTGTTCAACCGTCTCACACGACTTAGCGTTGGAGGTTTCTTCCTCCTTTCGGTTCTCACCACGATTCGGACAATCACAGTTCACAAACTTTCAAACACATGTGCGTATCGCACTTTACCCAATCATGACCCACATCATGATTCTTAACTGTCTTACTTTGTCTTATTGAAATCCTCACCCACTCTCACATTTTATGCTTATTTCAGTCATTTTGTCCAAATCCATGCAAAGGTCCTAAATTCCTTTCTAAGTCCAAACATCCATCGTCCTCCATGTGCATAGGTAATTCCTAATTACCAATCCATAATGTTATTAAGTTCACACTCTTAATTATAGTTGATTCACTATTGCTCATAGTGAATATTATTGATTACTAGAATGACCTTCTAGTATTCACAAATGTACTCCATTTGGAGTTCATTTGCTCCCACACAAGAATGAAAAATTCTCGTTCCCACAATCAACAAACCATCACAAGCAATTCACATGCACAAACAAATTCCAGCACTCTTTGCCCGAGGATCACATTCCTCCCGGTCTCCAATTCACAGTTAATAATAGAACAATCATTAATAATCAATAATTCAATAACTCAACATAATCCATTAAACAACATCATACACACATTTTCTATAGGAATTTCCCTTTTGAGGTGAAATATCCATTAGCAAGTCCAACGAAGACATTAGGCATAATTACGAAATCACTTAATAAATTTTCATGCATATACTTATAGCTGTACATACATACCAAAAATTATTTGACCTAGCAAATTAACTTAGAATTTTGTGAAATTTTACAGGAACATAATACATCACATATATTTCATCATATAAATTTATCTCACGAAAATTTAACCCACAAATATTATTTTTGAATTAAAAACAGTGTCTGTATATGCTCTGTAAAACACAATTCCATATTTTTAGAAAATAGCATATCAAATTCGTTTTATGTGAAATTTTACAGAGAATATCTCCAACATGTGTACCATCACATATAATTTCATCAGTATCAAAAACCCACCAAAAATACCCTTTTTGAATTTTTAAAGCATTTCTGTCTCAGAACAGAGTCTCCCATATAAAAACATAAATAATTACCAAAATTTCCTATAAAATTCCGATAAAATTCACAGATATTCTACATAATTCAAATAAGGTTACAAAATTTTCTCATAGCCAAATTCGCTCAAAAAGGATATTTTTCCCATTTAAATTCTCCACTGTCCAGTTTTGGTGTTTCACAATAATAATTTTCTAAACTTACTTTCCGACTTTTCCTAACCTTAAAAAAATTCAGAGATGACCCTCATGATACATAAAATGAACTCATGGTTCCAGTTTTCCAAAATCACGTCCCAAAATTCTTGTAAAAATCAAAACAGTCCCATTCTCAGAATTAACAGTTTTTGAAAATAATTCCGGTAAAAATAGTTACAGTGCTCAAAAAAATCTGAGAAAAATACCACGACATCCAGAGGCATCAAAACATAGAAAAATATATTTACATCCTCAAAAACATGCACGAAAACCGAGACGAAAAATCCACACAGTCACAGGACCCAAATATCAAGTAGCTTATTTCGGGTTTTCAAAATTATTTACAGACCATCAACAACAGCCACAATCCATATTTAACAAGAAAATAAGGAAATAGCTTAGGGAAAAAAAAGAAACCCCTCCATACCTCGACGAAATCGAAATCCAATCGGTGGGTATTGAAGCTCTAGTCCCCCTCTATGATATATTCAAGATTAATCGGTAGAAACTTTGATTTGGAGGCTCAAATATTAGAGAGAAGATACGAAATATTTAGAGAGAAGCAGGAGGGAGAAGACCGCCTCGGCTAGGAAGAAAAATGAAAAAAAAAGAAGGATCGTGAACGGTTTGGGATTTTTTTCCAATTTTGCTATTTGCACCACACTTTCTATAAAGACACCCCCCTTCTCTTTTTTTTTTTTTTTTTTATAACTTATGGAACTCACATAAAAGTCCAAAAAATTTCACAATAATACTAACTATATTTTAATTACTCAAACATATCTTTTCTTATTTAAAAGACATAAATTCCAATTAAATCATAACTCAATCACACAAATATATATTTATTGAGTTGTAATTTTTAGGGTGTTACACATCGTATCCTATATGTTGAAAAAAAACAAAGGTAAAAATTGCTTAGTGCATGATGCTTGACGCTTGGCATTCGATGTTTGGTGTGGTACTTTGTATTTTGTAAAATATTAACAATTACAAATAGTTAATTTTTTTATATAATTTTTAAGTAAGGTGATTCAAGAATACTTAATAATTTTATAACTTTTTATAAATTAAAATCAATATACTTTTTCATCTAATACCGTTAAGGTATTCATCTATTGGACTCTTATTTTTAATTTTGTATATTATAAAATATACTTTAGTTCATGTATTTAAATTTACTAAAAAAAGTTTTAAGAACAATAATTAAAGAATATTTAACAATTTTATTAATAATTTAATTATTTACAAAAAAAATATTGAATTTATGATATAAAAAACCTTTAATTTTGTTAAATAATTTTGTTGTTATTTTTTTATTTGAAATACAAAGTGGATAATTATAATGTTGTATTAATTAATTCAATAAAAAATTTATCTTTAAGATTTTTGGAAAGTAAAATGTTGACTTAAATTAATCTTTACGCTATACTTGAAGATGCATCCAGAAACATTTATGAAAACTAGCATCCATTGTCCTATAACTTTTTGTCGTCCATTTAGAAATAAGAAACTTACACTTTGATATATATATTTACCTGAGTTTCTTTCGTCCAAACAAGAAGGCATGTGTTGTGCTATCAACGAAGATGATCTTTCTTGAAAAGTATATGTACCTTTGTTCCCTCACCTTTTTTCAAAATATCTCATCATTTGAATTTCAAGTGTGTATGTTTATAAGGCAGGACAGAAGCAAAATCAACATATTCTCTACAAAACCTTTTTTGTACAAGTAGTGGAGATAACATGAATGCTACTCTGAAAAGGATATAACCTTTGTCTGGTTCTCTCTCCACCCCCAAGTTGCCACGTTGCATAAGAGACAAGCTCTGTAAGGAAATGGAAAATTTTGAAGGCTCCAATCCGCACAACGGTCATATCCTTGAAGCCTATAAATCAAAATGAAAGCTTTGCAAAAAATAAGGATCTTACAATTTGATATTCAAAGTGTTGCCATTTTCTATTCTAATATAATCTTTTATTTTTGGACAATCAAAAACCCGAGTGCTAGAGTGTTATTATGTGCTTAGCAAAGTTTTGTTTGTAATCTGTTCTACATCATCTATCCTCTCTGTGAGAGTTTATTTGATTGTATTTATGCAAACTTATTGTTTGGAAAGTCACGAGTGGCTTAGTGATCAAAGAATACTTGGGTGTCTATGAGTCTCAGGGTGAGATTGAAGGTGTGCCAGAAGTGGCCTAGAAAATACTTGTTGTAAGCCAGGAGTGGCAGGGAATAATACTTGTTTTGTAATATGTTTTGATTAGTAGAACCCTTCTAAGGTTGAAGGAGAACTGGATGAAGCTCACAGATTGAGTGAACCGGTATAAAAACAAGTGTTCATACTTGTGTTCTTATGTTTTTAACTTGTTTTCTCATGAAAGCATCATTGGACGCACAAGTTCTTTTATAATCTAATTTGTGAAATCTGTTTTAAAATCTCTGAGCGCTTGTTTTCTTAAGCCTGTTTATAAGCCTTCTTTTCATATCTGTTTTTCAAAAAGGTTTTATCTTGAGAAAAGATTTAAATTTTACATTAACACACTATTCAACCTCCCTTCTAGTGTGTTCCATTTATTTCATATTTTATCTCTTTTTTTTCCAACATATAGGATGAATCTGCAGTGTAACACCATCTTTTTCTACCATGTGAATTATAAAATTAATTGAATATAATTATAAGAGATAATTAAATTTAATTTCATGGAAATTTTAATTACTAAAAATGAGTGTTTTTTTGTGTAAGTTTCAGTAGAAAATTCTACTAAAATCGAGACTGTGTTGCACACTGTAACACTGTGATTTTCTTAATTATATGATTAAGTATTTTTAATTAAATTACAAGAATAATTAAATTTATTTTATGTTGTTGAGAAAATAAAATATGAACCAGGTGGAAGATGTTTTCTATGTTTGGGTTTAAGTTTTGCTTTGGGCTGGGCTTTGGTGAGAAAGACCTATTCCCTTTTCCTTCCTTTTTATGAGTAACCTATGCCTAAGACACTCTCATTCTCCTTTCAAAAACTCGAAAACCCACTCGGAGCATTATGGTTTTCCATGTATAAGGATGCACCAAGGATCATTGGAAACCAAAAACCAAAAGTCACCCCAGGCACCAAAATCCACCACGGGCACCAAAAATGCTCCATGGGGCACCAAAAATGAGTCACGGGGCACCACAAAGGCACCAACGACCTCAAAACGAAAGCCCACTCGGAGCATTATGGTTTTCCATGCATAAGGATGCACCAAGGATCATTGGAAACCAAAAATCAAAAGTCACCCCGGGCACCAAAATCCACCACGGGCACCAAAAATGATCCACGAGACGCCATAAATGAGTTACGAGGCATCACAGAGGCACCAACGACCTCAAAACGAAAACCCGCTCATAGAGGTGTCAAAACGGGCCAACCCAGCCCACACGGGTTGGCTCACCACGGGTTGAGCGATAAACGGGCCGAGCCAACCCGGCTCACTTTTTGGTGAGCAATGAAAATACCAACCGGTCCGACCCACCACGGGTTGGTGGGTTAGGTGGGTTGGCTCACCAAATTTCTAAAAATAAAAAAAATCAAAATTAAAAAAATAAAAATGTTTTTCTGGTTTTTTTTTTTTTTAAAAAAAGTGACATTTTTTCCATCAAAGACATTTATCAATTCAAATGATTAAAATACAAATACAAATAATAGGCAAATGTCTCAAATATCCATTCAAGCATCTAATATCAATCAAGTAACCATTAAAATGTCTCAAATACATAAATACCATTCAAAACAAAAGTCTTAAAATAAAATTCAACCATCCAAGTCATAGTTCAACAACATTAAAGTCTTAAAAGTACCAAATTGTCAAGCCAACCTACATAATTGAAATTACTAAACAACTAGAACATTAAATTCTAAACTCCATCATTCATCCAAATTCCAAAGTGCCAAGCTGAAATTGTTATTATCCATGAACAACAATGGAGTCATGAACTGTGAAGTCTAAAACAAGTTCCTCTTCTTTCTCAACATCACCATTATCTTCATCTACAATCACAAAAAAATAATAACATTAGCAATGATTGATTATGTTAGTAAACTAGTAAAAAAGTATGGACAAGTAATAAATTACCCAATTCTTCAAAGCCAAGTAACCAATTTTGGGCTAAAATTAGTGCTTGAACATTGGTTGGAAGAAGACAAGAACGATACTTGTTAAGTACACGAGCACCAATGCTAAATGTAGACTCACTAGCAACAGTTGTTGTTGGAATGCTTAACACATCACATGCCAACCTACAAAGATTTGGATAACGTTTTTGGCGGTCCTTCCAATAGCTCAAAACATCCAACTTTGGAAAAAACTTTGGCTCAAGTGGTGTCTCAGCCAAATAAAGATCCAACTCAGACTTGTCAGTAACATTAACATTTTGACTCACATAATTGATATATTCCTATGACATTATAAGAAAAACAAAATAAATTAACAAATATATTAGATAATAAACTAACAAATAAACTAACAAAACAAATACTAAAAGAAGCCTACACACTCTACAAAAATGGGCTATTTTTTTTGTTTTAAAATGCCAATAAATTAAATTTTACACTCTTAATTATTTAATTTAAACTTCCTCTAGTTATCTATGCAACTAAATTAACCTTACACAAAGGATTAGATAAGACATACAAATAATTAACAAATAAATTAACCTACAGAATACGGATCCATGTCTTCCATCCCTTGGTTTTCCTCAAAATTGAAATCTTGTTCAATTGGAGGAACAGTTTGGGAACTTGATGCACCAAATGAAGTGGACTTTACATTCACATACTCTTCAAAAAGCTTGTACATCTTGCTTTTTATGAAACCAACTTTTTCATCACAAGTAAAAGCATCAAGTTTTGAATAATAAAATTGAAGAGCTTCAAGTTTCATTCGGGGGTCAAGAACCATGGCAATTGAGAGAATGAGACTATAGTCACTCCAATACTTGCTAAACTTTTCCATCATCCTTTCCTCCATGTCTTTCATCAATGCATCGTCACTTTTTAGTGTTTCCCTCAACAACCACTCAATTTTCCATACTTGCAAAAAGTATTCATTAGCTGTTGGATAAGATGTACCTGAAATAACATAATTTTTAAAAAATTAGTTAAACATATCTATGTAAACATAGGGTGTAAGAGCGATATTTTTATTCATTAGAGGTAGGATAAGATGAACCTGAAATCAAGTTGGTTATCTTATAAAATGGCCTAAAAAATTCACACATTCTTTCAGCTCTTTTCCACTCTTCACTTGATGGACAATATTTGTAGTTTCTATCACGAATGGTAAAACTACCGAAAGCACGATGGTACTTAAGAGCACTTTCAAGCATGGCAAAAGTAGAATTCCATCTAGTGGGTACATCCAACTTCAAACCCACCTTAGTGTCAATACCTCTCACTTGAACAACACATAGTTTTAAATGCTATTTTTCTTGCATCTGAAGCTCTCACATATTAATACTCTCTCTAATCTTTTGTAAAGCACCTTCAACCACTTTTAAGCCCTCCTGAACTATAAGATTTAAGATGTGGCCAAAACACCTCACATGAAAAATTTCCCCATCACACAACAAGCTATTTTGCAATCCTAATTGCTCACCTAAAATTTCTTGCATAGAATTATTGGTAGTAGCATTGTCTAATGTGATGGAAAATATTTTTCTATCAATTCCCCACTCAGTTAAACATTCAAACACTTTGTTTGCCAAATCATGACTAGTATATGGAGGCTCCATTATACAAAAAGCAAGAATCTTACTATGCAATCTCCAATTGTTGTCAACAAAATGTGTTGTCAAACAAATATATCCCTCTTGGGTACATGCAATCCAACAATCAGACATCAAACAAATCCAGTTATGACATTTTTGCATGACATGTTTCACTTTTTGTTTGAATTCGTTATGAAATTTCAACACATCAGACACTATTGTATTCCTAGTCACATGCTTGACATCCATATTTAAATATGAGAGCAATTCCCTAATCCATTTATATTCAACAAATTTAAATGGCAAGCCATGCTCAATAATAGCCCTTACTATAAGCTCATGAACATGTTTGTTGTCAAGTTCCCTAGCTCTTAACTTTCCCGAATGATCAATTATCATACCACCTACATCTTGATATTTAGCGGAAGAACTACACCCTTTTTTCAAATGATGTTTGAATGTTGAAGTCCCTATTTTACTTCCACCAATTACATACTCTTGTCCACATATATTAATGTAGCCTTTTCTTTGCCATCTTTCACACCAATTTTAGTCAAAAAAACTCCAAACTTCAGATGTACAAGTCCTAGGCTTCTTACCTGTTCTTTCAGCTTCATCACATTCATTCTCAATTGGACCATTTTCCATGGGTTATTCATTTTCTTTGCACTCATCATCATCACTGCAAACTGCATTGACACTTCTTTGATGAATAGTTTCTGATTCCATACTGCAAAAATGTAGTGAACAACCAGATTAAATTTCATAGCTTTAACACCAAAATTTCTTCTTAGAAACATAACAGAAAGAAATAGTATAACAGTAATAACAAGAAACTTAGAAGACAAGATGAAATCATTATTTATTTGAAATAAAAATTAAAACCCCAGAAACCCACTTCATTAAGAGGAATCAGAGAAAAAACCAACTACATTAGCTCATGGCAACCCCCAACCCCACCAGATTCTCTCTTGCCATGGAGAGAATCGGGCAATGGTAATCAAGTATTGAATTTGTTAACGCAGTTTATTCTGGCGACAGAGAGCAACTACATTAGAAAAGTGATAATCGAATCACAGGAGAGTGACCTAACTAAAATAGAGCTTTCGAACAGACCTGGTGGCCAAGAAGCTTTTGAGAAAGCGGCGAAGTTCTGTTACGACCTCAACTTTGACATCACCTTTCACAACGTGGCCGCACCGAATGTGGGTAACGCCGACGGTGGGTAGCACCGACGCAGACGCAAAGCAAAATAGGTCGAGGGTGGGTAGCGCCAGCGAAAAACGAGTGGTGGTGCCATTGATCAGGGCCGAGAGGGAGAACGAGAAGTCGAGACTCGAGAGAGGAGAGGAGAGACCAGAGGCAGAGGCTCGCAGAGGAGAAAAAACTCAATACTCTCTGCTCACTTATTCAAGTTATTCTGGAGCCTTCTATAAGTTCTATTATATATTTTTTTTAATTTAAATGGGTTAAGTGGGTCAACCCGGCTCTAACCCGTCTAGCCCGCGGGTTAAGTGAGCCGGGTTAGAATTTAGCCAGTATCACAAAAAATTCCATTTCTTCTCTCACGGGTTGGCTCATCAGGTTCGGGCTCACTTTGACACCTCTAACTCTAGAGCTCTCTCTTCATCTCTTCTCTCAAGAGCTCTTTCATTCTCTCATGTTCTCCTCCATCCACTCTCAAGAAGGAGGCTTGATTCCCTTTCAAAACAAGATGCTTTCTTCTCCTTCTTGGAGCTTGTGACCTATTATTTGATGGTGAGCTCTCTTCTTTCTTCTTCCCCCTTTCCTTAAAGTTGACCCACAATGGGTATTTGAGAAAACTCTCATCTTGTGTTGTTTTGGGTGGTGTTTTCATGGGTTTTTGTGAGATTGTGTTGTTGTTGAGGAAAGCCCTCTTTGTTGAGCTCAAAGCTTCTTCCTTCTCTCTTTTCCTCAAAGACCCAAGCTTGAAGATCCTTAGGTAAGGGAAGCTTTACCATATGTTCTATTGTTTAATTTGATTTGGACAGGTTGTGAATACCCCGAAGCACTTTTGATTTCTATTTGATTGATTGAATTTGGTGTTTGATTATTTTTAGGGTTCTTACCCTTTTATGCTCTTGATTTGAGAGTTCTTTGTTTAATCTTGTATATGTTCAATTGGCTGTTGATTTATGTTATTTTAGGCTTATGTTGAGTATTGGAATGAGTTTTAAATCAATTGTGAGTGTTTGGAGAGTATAGGAGTGATGGAGATATGTTTGGGATCGTAAGAACCCTAAAATCACAAACTGCAGATTTTGTAGATTCGCTAAGCGAAATAGGACTCGCTAAGCGAAACACTCAAGTCTGGTGTGCTTCGCTGAGCGACGCCATTTCACTAAGTGAATAAAAGTCTCTGTATTTGAAATATTTAATTCGCTAAGTGACCCTATCTTTGTTGAGCGAGACCTATTAGAGTCTAAGACTATGGACGATGTCCAACCCCTCAAACCTTGGTTTTGATGATAACAAATAAGATTAAATTTTGAAGTATCTAATGTCTTATGTTTGAGTATTATAGGTACCACACCGTCCAATGCCTCAATGGTATTGTATTTCTTAACTCAAACAATATATCTCTATGTGTACAATGCGTCCAATGAGTAACTGGAAACTTGTTTTCTAAGTATAAAACCCAGCGTCCAATGTGCTGTTATTAAAACAAGCGTCCAATACATTGTGAAAACCAGTGTGTAAACACTACGTCCATTCAAAGAAGCGCCCAACACTTATATAACTTAAACTACCTTTTTCTATCAAACAGTTATATAATGCATCCATGGTTGTGTAAAAGTACACTTATTCTTTTCGATGTTGATTCTCTAAAATGCTCCTTATTCCCTCCCTTATCAATTGTGACATTTCATTTGAAAATTCGAAAGTGTACCACAGGGGACAGAAAAGCTTCTCTCTGCAGAAATCGTACTGAAGTGGAGGTGCTGCATGTACTGTTGTCTCCTCTCTCTCTCTCTCCACCCTGAGCTGACACGTAACAACGGTCATATGATTATGAGAGAATGGTTATTGGCAAAGGCACAGATCCCACAACGGATATCTTCACCAAGTTGCCTATAAATAGATGATCAAGCTCAAGAAATCAAAAGGAAGAAGCATTCAAGTTTTCTAAGAGCTGAAACTTTGCTAAAACGACTGGACGACCTACACTTATGCAAAAAGAGCGATCTTCTTAGCTTTGCTAAGTCATTATGTGTATTCAAGTTACATTGCAATATCCTCTCTGTGAGAGTTATCTATTAACTTGTAAACAAACTATTGTTTGGAAAGCCAGGAGTGGCTTAGTGACAAAGAATACTTGGGTATTCTTTAATCTCAGTGGAGATTAAAGGTGTGCCAGAAGTGTCATAGAGAATACTTGTAGCCAGAAGTGGCAGGGTATATAATACTTGTTTGTAATCTGGATTTGATTAGTGGAACCCTTCTAAGGTTTTTGAAGGAGAACTGGATGTAGCTCAGGTTGATTGAACCAGTATAAACCAAGTGTTTTTACTTTATCGCTTTTAAGCTTACTAGTTATTCTTTTAAGTTGTTTCTTTGCATTATACGCATAAGTCTTTTTACTTTATATTTGCGAAAAACATTTTGCTTTACTCTTGGATGATATGCTAAAATGCAGTTCCATTGAATTGTTAATTTAAACAACTGGACGATAGCTGCAATCTTTTGTTTTGCAAGTTCCTTGTAAAACTTAAGTTGAAATATCTCTATCTTTGCGAAAAGATTTTAAAATTTTATCTAACACACTATTCAACCCCCCATTCTAGTGTGATTTTCTGCATATTAGTTGGTATCAGAGCTCGGCCTCTTGGGTTAAGTACTTAGCAGTACAAAGGAAACCAGATCCTGAGAAAGATGGAAAATAAGGGACAAGCTGTGAATAGACCACCACTCTTCAAGGGTGTCAAATATGATTATTGGAAGCAAAGAATGATAGCATTCTTTGAGTCTTGTCATATTATGTGGGACGTTGTGGAGATGGGCGACTACATTCCATTTGATGAGAACCTCAACGAGATTCCCAAGGCTAGATGGACGGAGGAGCAAAAATAGATATTTCATCTCAACTCCAAAGCCAGAAACATCATCATGTGTGCACTATTCAAACAAGAATACAACAAAGTGCACAGTTTCAAAAGCGCTAAACAGATGTGGAACACTTTTGCGTTAATGTATGAGGGTTCCACCCAGGTAAAACGCAACAAACTCAATCTTCTCACTCGTCAATATGAACTATTTAGTATGGAGGGAAATGAGGACATACAAAGTATGTTTGGATGGTTTCAAACCATACTAAATGAGCTTAGAGCACATGGTAAAGATTACAATAACTATAAACATATTGACAAAACTCTGAGGAGTTTGCCTAGGCAATGGAGACCACAGGTTACAGCTTTGAGAGCAACCAAAGGACTGGATGATATGTCCTTAGAAGAGCTTATGGGAATCCTTAAAGTGCATGAGCTGGAACTGCAGCAAGATGGTGACGCAAAGAAAAGCAAGTCTCTGGCACTCAGCGTCCAGAAGCCAAAGAAAGCTCCATCGTCCAAAGCCATGCAAGTTGAAGTATTCATCAGACGAGCAATTTGAAGATGATGACCCAGACGAGAGTGATGAGTTATCCTTCATATCCAAGAGAATCCACTCTGTGTGGAAGAAGAAAGGTGGATCCAGATGGAGAAACCTGAACAAGAAAGGACTCAAGGAGAAGAAGGAGAAGAAGAGTCCAATCGTGTGCTACAAATGCAAGAAGCCCGGACATTTCAAATCAGAATGCCTAGACCTTGAGAAGAGCAAGGACAAGAAGAAGAAAGTCTTCAACAAAAAGAAGGGCAAGAAGGTTCTGATGTCCACATGGGAGGACCTGGACGATGACTTATCATCGGACGATGAAGAGGAGGGAGAAGCAAACATATGTCTGATGGCAAACACTACATCAGATTCTTCCGAACCAGAAGAGGAAGATGAGGTAGACTTTAATGATTTAAAATCACTTCAAGAAGCTTATCATGATTTACTTTCGAACTCTTCTATTATGTCAAAGGCCTACAAAACTTTGAAGAAATCCTCCAAATCACTTTCAAAAGAAAAAGAAGTTTTAGAAAACAGTTTCAAACAACTTGAAAGTGAAAAGGAAGATTTACATAAAAAGTTTTCAGAGCTCTCAAAAGAACATGAAGCCTTAAATGAGGATAGACGAACCCTATGGAATGATTGTGATCATGCTTATCAGTCCTATGAGGAATCAAGGACTAGAGAGATGAAGCTTTCCATAGAGACTCGAACTCTAAAAGCAGAAAACAAAAGGCTATTTGAGAAGCTTCTGAAAGTTGAAACAGATACTTCCTTAAGAGGTCAACCACATGATGTTGTGAAACTTCATGAAGAAATTGACAAACTAAAGAAGGATCTGTCCAACTTTGTCAAGCAATCTGACAACATAACATGCTTTTAAAATATGAAGGTTGTAAGAGACCAATGACAGGTTAGGGCATGGATATAAGGGAAAGAAATATATTCATGATGAGGATGTAGATGTTTGTTACTTCTGTGGGAAACCTGGACATATAACGTCCAAATGCAGACATCTGCCTAAGAAGGGAGCATCAGTTCCCTTCAAACTAGCAAGAAAGAACCCAAGTCAATCTGGGTACCTAAGGATAAAATTGTTCCTGTTGCAAACATGCTTAACAGTAGGAAAGAAACTCTAGTCATGGTACCTAGACAGTGGGTGCTCGCATCACATGACAGGAGAAAAGTGTATGTTCCAAAGCCTCCAACCTAGGACTGGTGGTACAGTCACTTTCGGAGGGAATCAGAAAGGGATGATAGATGGCGTGGGTAAGATTGGTACTCCACCCTATCCCTCTATTGATAATGTTCTTTATGTTAAAGGTCTTAAACACAATCTATTTAGCATAAGTCAATTATGTGACAGTGGATATGATGTTGCCTTTAACAAAGGTGAATGTATAGTCAAGAACTCTGATGGATCCTTTCTCTTCACTGCAAAGAGGCAAGGTAATCTGTACAAGATTAAACATGGGGAGTTATCAAGTCAAAATGTATCCTGCTTAGTTTCAGTTAAAGAAAATCATTGGCTGTGGCATAAAAGACTTGGGCATGCTAGCTTGAGATTAATCTCAAAGTTTAACAGGAATAACCTCGTGAGAGGATTTCCAAGTATGTCATACAAAGATGATCTTCTTTATATAGCTTGTCAGAGAGGGAAACAAGTAAAAAGTTCTTTCAAAAGCAAAAACATTGTTTCCACTTCTAAACTCCTTGAGCTATTACACATTGACTTGTTTGGACCTATAAGAACAGCCTCAGTAAGTGGTAAGAGATACAGATTGGTCGTAGTGAATGACTATACAAGATGGACATGGGTCATGTTCCTATCTCACAAAGATGAGTCTTTTAAGGTCTTCTATAATTTCTGTAAAAGAGTTCAAAATGAGAAAGAAGTATGCATTACTTCAATTCGAAGTGATCATGGGGGAGAATTCAAAAGCGAAAGTTTTCAAAGATTCTGTGAGGATAATGGTATCCATCACAACTTCTCAACACCTAGAACGCCTCAGCAAAATGGTGTTGTTGAGAGGAAGAACAGGTCACTCTTAGAGATGGCCAGAACCATGTTGAATGATAATTCAACCCCTAAGCACTTCTGGGCTGAAGCAGACTGCCTATTATTTACAAAACATAATTTATATTAGACCCATCATGAAAAAGACTCCATATGAATTGTGGAAAGGGAAAAGACCCATATCCTACTTCCGTCTATTCAGATGTCAATGTTTCATTCTGAACTCTAAGGATAACTTGGGAAAGTGTGATGAAGGAATATTGCTTGGATACTCAGAAACTTCAAAGGCATATAGAGTTTATAATTCTAGAACCTTAGTTGTGGAAGAAGCTATCCATGTGAAGTTCAATGACACTAAGCCTAATAAGGAATTATCAGAGCTGGATGAATCATTTGCAGAACTCAGGTTGGATGATGCAAAGAAGTCATCAGACGCGTCCAACGATGATGTCTCAGCTGAAAAGTCCAATGCTCCCCTGGACGGTCCAGTAGAAGAACACAGAGAACCAACTGGACGCAACTTGGCAAATGAAGAAACATCATCCAGAAGATCAGATCAATGGAGATCCAAAGGATTAAGTCAGAACCAGATCTTCACTTCAACAACAAGATCATACAACACTTATATCACAGATAGAACGTAAGACTGTGGATGATGCATTGGAAGATGAAAGCTGGGTCAAAGCAATGCAAGAAGAACTTGACCAGTTTCAAAAGAACAATGTCTAGAAACTTGTTGAACTACCTGGTGATAAAGAAGTTGTAGAAGTCAAGTGGGTATTCAGAAACAAGCTGGACGAAACAGGGAAAGTTGTAAGAAACAAAACCAGAGTAGTAGCCAAAGGTTACTCACAACAGGAAGGTATAGACTATACTGAAACTTATGCACCTGTTGCTCGTCTAGAGGCAATTCGCATTTTACTATCATTTGCAGCTCATAGCAATATGAAGCTATATCAAATGGATGTAAAAAGTGCATTCCTCAATGGACTGATAAAAGAAGAAGTCTATGTGGAACAACCCCCAGGGTTTAAGAGTGATGTTTTTCCTAATCATGTTTTTAAACTTAACAAAGCATTATATGGACTAAAGCAAGCACCAAGAGCTTGGTATGAAAAACTCAGTTAGTTTCTTTCAGAAAATGGTTTTTCAAGAGGAAAAGTAGACACTACACTGTTTCGCAAAGATTATTCTTCTAATTTTATCATTGCTCAAATATATGTTGATGATATCATATTCGGCGCTACTAATGAATCTCTATGCGAGGAATTTGCTAAGTTAATGCAGACAAAGTTTGAGATGAGCATGATGGGAGAACTAAAATTCTTCCTTGGACTGCAAATCAAGCAAACTGGTAAAGGCATATACATACATCAAACCAAGTATGTTATGTATATATATGCCTAAGACTGTTGGATGATGCAAAGAAGTCATCAGAAGCGTCTAACAATGATGTCTCAATTGAAGAATCCAATGTTCCCCTGGATGATTCAGTAGAAGAACAAAGGGAACCAACTGGACGCAACTGGCAAATGAAGAAGCATCATCCAGAAGACCAAATCATTGGTGATCCAAAGGATAAAGTTACAACTAGATCTTCTCTTCAACAAGGACACATAGCATTCATATCACAGATAGAACCTAAGACTGTGGACGATGCCTTGGAAGATGAAAGTTGGGTCAAAGCAATGCAAGAAGAACTTAACCAGTTTCAAAAGAATGATGTTTGGAAGCTTGTAGAACTCCCTGATGACAAAGAAGCTGTAGGAGCTAAGTGGGTGTTCAGAAACAAGCTGGATGAAACAGGTAAAGTTGTGAGAAACAAAGCAAGGCTAGTAGCCAAAGTTTACTCACAACAGGAAGGTATAGACTATACTGAAATGCTCCTGTTGCACATCTTGAGGCAATTCGCATTTTTCTATCATTTGGAACTCATAGCAATACGAAGCTATATCAAATGGATGTAAAAAAATGCATTCCTAAATGGACTGATAAAAGAAGAAGTCTATGTGGAACAACCCCCAGGGTTTGAAAGTGATGTTTTTCCTAATCATGTTTTCAAACTTAACAAAGCTTTATATGGACTGAAGTAAGCACCAAGAGCTTGCTATGAAAAACTCAGCTCTTTTCTTTCATAAAATGGTTTTTCAAGAGGAAAAGTAGACACTACTTTGTTTCGCAAAGATTATAACTATGATTTTATCATTGCGCAAATATATGTTGATGATATCATATTCGGTGCTACTAATGAATCTCTATGTGAGGAATTTGCTAAGTTAGTGCAGACAGAGTTTGAGATGAGCATGATGGGAGAACTGAAAATCTTCCTTGGATTGCAAATCAAACAAACTGATAAAGGCATATACATACATCAAACTAAGTTTGTTAAGGAGCTTCTGAAGAAGTTCAAGATGGACGATGCAAAGCCAATGAAGACTCCTATGCATTCAACAACAGTACTTAGACTAGACGATAGTTCAAAGAAGGTGGACAACACCTTATATAGAGGAATGATAGGATCACTCCTATACCTAACAGCGTCTAGACCTGACATCATGCTCAATGTATGCTTATGTGGCAGATTTCAATTTGATCCAAGGGAAATTCACTTAACTACTGTTAAAAGAATTTTTTGATATCTTGTTGGAACAACTAATCTTGGTCTATATTTCAAAAGGCAGAAAGATTTTAGATTAGTTGAATATTGTGATGCTAATTATGCTGGAGACAGAATTGAAAGAAAAAGCACTAGCGGAGGATGTCACTTCATTGGTGGAAATGTAGTCTCCTAGATATGCAAGAAGCAAGGAACCATCGCACTATCCACTGCTGAAGCAGAGTATATCTCAGCTACAAAGTGATGCTCTTAAATTCTATGGATCAAACATCAACTTAAAAACTACAATGTATATGAGAGTAACATTCCTATCTTTTGTGATAGCACTGCTGCAATTGATCTTTCCCAGACGTTCGAATCCTCCAAGACCGAAAAGTGGTGGGGTACCTGCAAAAGCTACTCCAATGTTCAAGTCAGCTTTTGGCTCAGAGCATTTAATAAGAGTAGTAAATGAGAATCAACAGTGACCATACCTCGAGAATTTTGCCTCTTATTTTATACTTACCTTGATGGGCCTTGGACCTACTAGGCCTTTTCTTCTGATTACCATCTTGATAATCTGGAATTAATTACCTTTTTAGTGCTAATTATCTTTTAACCATCTAATGAATACACAATTGGTTTGTCCTTTATAACTCACAAGGTGTTTCAGCTATTCGCCTATCTGAATATCCGAAAACTTATTACGAGATGCCTCTATATACCAGATGTTTAAGTTTTATTCACTAGGTATTCGACTATTTGTCTATCAGAATAGCCAAAAACCCTATTTGTGGAGGGTTCCTTCGTAAGTTATTGAGGGTATGTTTGACTATTCCATAAGTCGAAACCCCATCTAGTATAAAAATAAAAAAAAATAAGAATCAACTTTTGAATTCACACCTATTCCCCCAAGTATGCTAGCAACACATTTTTTTTCTATCACCCTCTTTATTATTTAGTGAAATACACAAAAAGATGCAAGTCATGTCCCTTGTATAGTGGATCCTACTCCCTATTTAGTAGGATTAACATGTTATATCACCCAACAATAAAAAATATGATGTTAGTATTCTTCTTATTCATGGTTCCATCTAAGATTAAGGTATTCCATTTAAGGTTTTAACCAATAAATAAACTAAGAATGAGCCATGCTGCCTATACATGATGCACAGTTATGACAACAATAGTTGGGAATAAATTGCTTTTCAATAATTGAAGACTAGGTAGCACGAATGTAATTGTAATTGTAGGATATATTTCAATAAAAAGTAAAAACACCAAATATAAAACTAAAAACAAAATGGGTTCAATCTGTTTGCAGAAATTGAAGTTAGTGAGTAGCGTATGTTAGTGCGAGTTGTTATGAAATTTGTGGGTTCCATTATCCGAAACAAAAAAAGAGAAAGGGATTTGGAAAATAAATAAATAAATAAGAAGCAAGGAAAAGAGAAGGAAAAATGAACCTCTGGTGATCAGAAGAGGTCCTCTGAAAGCGTACTCTTGCTATCGGTTTTCTCTCGTTCCTTAGCTTTTTCTTTCTTCCCCAACTCTTTCTCTCTCTCTCCCTATCTCTCCCTCTCTATCTCTCTCGTCTCTCCTGCTCTCTCTCTCCCCCCTTTCTCTCTCTCCCTCTCTATCTCTCTCGTCTCTCCTACTCTCTCTCTCCCCCCTTTCTCTCTCTCCCGCTCTCCCTCTCTCTCCCTCTCTCTCTGTGCAGTATGCAACAGCTGTGTCCAATTCCAGCTTCACCACTCCATGTGCTCAAGCATGAAGAGAGAGAATAATTGTCTATTTGGTTTAGATTTTGGGTGAATTACTTTTTCAAAAAATGATATTGAAAAGGTTAATTTGTAATTGAAAACAATATTTTTATTTTTATGAGAAAAAAATTGTTACCCAGTAATAATGTAAAATAGTTTATCACTGAACATTAACTGGCGTGGAGTTGTTCCCTCTTGATTAGAGATTTCGAGTTTGAGTCATCTGAATATGCAGTTGTGTTAAATCGAGTTTGTGTCATCTGAGTATGCAGTTGTGTTAAATACTAAGAAAAAAAAACTTTTTATTAGCCTTTATTTTTATATTACTATTAATTAACTAAAAAACATTTCTTTGGCACCCCTCATCTGACGATGTTAACTTCTATTAAATATTTTAAAGTAAATTACATACATGTCCTCACCTCTTTTAAAAAAAAAAAGATACAATGGTAATTTTAAAAAAAAATAGAACTCATCAGTTCCTCTCCAAACTTCCATTGCGACCACTATCCCCACCGCCAGCACGCGCTGCAAAATCGGCGTCGTCGTCGACCACTCCAACACATGCATAGGCGAAACCCAATCGTTGAATCTTGTTGCAGAGATGTATAGTTATCGTCGTCAACAATGGTTGCAACCACCCCTTTATTTATTCAAAGTTCTACACATTTGTTTATTTGAACTATGAAGACCCGAGACCTTTGATTATGAAGAAGAAGAGATAACTAGGGATGGCAATGGGGTGGGTTGGGGACAGGTTTGGCTCTCCCCGTCCCCATCCCCGCAAAAGGCGAGGCGAGTACGGGTTCGGGTATAAAAGATGCAGGTTTAAGATTTTAATACCCATCCCCATTCCCGTCTAGTTTTATCGGATTCGGGTATACCTACCGGTAACCCACTACACTATTTTTATAATTTAATTTACTTATATATTTTTAAATAAATTATATATTAAGTTATTAATTATGTTTTAATTCAAATAATATATAAAAAAATGAATAACAGAGGAGTTAAAGGCAAAGAATTAAGAATTAAATTATATTTTTAGTTAAATGTATAATTTTAAGTTTGTTATTTAACCATTATTATAATTTAAATTATTTAACTATTAAGCTATTTAATTTGTTTTTTTAAAAATTATAATGTGTATATATGTTGTGACAAACTAATTATAAAAATATGTAACTGTGGCAGGTACGGGTATGGGTATAGTTTGATAGCCATCCCCGTCCCCATCCCCGTTTAAAAAATTTGGATAATACCCGTACCTGTACCCGGTCAAAGCAGGTATTCCCTATCAAAGTCGGGGCGGGTTCGGGGCGGTACCCACGGGTACGGGTGATGCTCTGGTTATATTGTTAATCTGTTTGAGGGATAGGGATGTTATTTCTATACGTTGGTGCTCAGTGGTTGAGACCAAATGATAATGAGAAAAGTGAATTGTGAGTACTCTAGTGTGAGTACTATTGAGAGAGGAACATGCAGGGGGCATGTTGCCTATAGTGGAAGACACAGCCTGGCAAGCTGAGGAATGAAAGGCAGGGGCTCACTAACAGAAGTCTTGTGGGTACAATGTCGAGTGATGAAGTAACTGAAGGGCCAGGGGGAGCACGCTGTGTTGATGAAGTAATTTCTTTGATCACAACAACTTGATTATGTTATTATTATTATTATTATTATTATTATTATTATTATTATTATTATTATTATTATTATTATTATTATTATTATTATTATTATTATTATTATTATTATTATTATTATTATTATTATTATTATTATTATTATTATTATTATTATTATTATTATTATTATTATTATTATTATTATTATTATTATTATTATTATTATTATTATTATTATTATTATTATTATTATTATTATTATTATTATTATTATTATTATTATTATTATTATTATTATTATTATTATTATTATTATTATTATTATTATTATTATTATTATTATTATTATTATTATTATTATTATTATTATTATTATTATTATTATTATTATTATTATTATTATTATTATTATTATTATTATTATTATTATTATTATTATTATTATTATTATTATTATTATTATTATTATTATTATTATTATTATTATTATTATTATTATTATTATTATTATTATTATTATTATTATTATTATTATTATTATTATTATTATTATTATTATTATTATTATTATTATTATTATTATTATTATTATTATTATTATTATTATTATTATTATTATTATTATTATTATTATTATTATTATTATTATTATCTCTAGAAAAGAAACAAAATACATTATCTCAATTAACTAAACAAAGAATAAACACCATTATGATATATGAAGGTGTAATTTCTATCACATTAGACCTTGTGTTGGTGGCGTTAAGTAAAATTTCGAAGAGACGATTTTCGAGGGTCATCGAAAAGTGACTTCATGCAAAAATGTGCTAAGTCTAAACCCTTTGAAGCATGAGAAAATGTTTTCGAGATATAAAAACGTAACATTGAAGACTCTTAAAAGTATCTTCCTCAGAAATGTGCATTCCTTGAAAATTAGCCATGTGAAGAATATGATGAAGATTGATTAAAAAATGACTGAGTGTTGGACAAAGCTATGAAGACCTTAGTAATCTGAAGACCAAGCACATTTTCGAAGTAAATAGACTCGAGGAGCAGTTACAAAAAGCGCTCATAAGCGATTTTTGGCAGTTATTTCTTGGAGGCGCCATCGAAAACTCATCAGAAGACAATTATCAGTAGTTACCAAGATGCAGTCTCCGAAGACAAGTGTCAAATCATATTTAGGCAGTTAGGAAACATTGTAAACATTTCAAAATCCTATAATTTGACTGTTAGACTAGGAAATCTATAAATAAGAGGTCCTGCAACCATTTCATTTGGTTAGAAACACTTACACAACATATGCATTACACCATCACACCGCACATTGAAATGGCTACAGATTCCGTGAGAAAAGTGTATGTTTTTGCCCAACTTTCATATTAATGCAAATTCTTTTCTCATCTCTCATTCTACTTCCTATCACTCCTTCATTGCTTATGACTCCTTCTTTCCCTATGACCCCTTCTCATGTCTATGACCCTTTCTTTTACTTTTAATCTGCATTTTTATCTATAACTCCTTCATCTTTCTATGACTTATTCTTCTTTCGATAACTCTTTCTTTTAAATTACTGCTTTATTAAACTGGTTTTCAAAAAATACTTAATTGAATATATCTGTCTTTGAAAATTATATGTTTTGCATGCAGAATTATTACATATCTTCGAATCTATTACTAGAATTCACATTTCAATACTTGGTCTTTTCATTGAGATTGTTGCAGAATTCAAATAAAATGATTTTTCACAATTTGAAGCACAAGAAGTCACTAGTTCGAATAAAAATAACTCACATCCTTGAATCTTGTGGTTCTAAGTCCCACAAACTCAAAAACACTATTATTTGTTGGTCTAGAATCATTGTGAGAAGTTATCTAATAAGTTTTCGTGAAGTCCTCCAAACTTATATTCAAATTTCCACCATCAACACCTTGAAACTAAAGAAATTTTAAATAAGTCTTTGAAATTTCTAGTTGTTTTATTTAATTAAGTCCCTAAACTTAACTACTTGCTGATATTTTGGTCCCAAATATATGTTAATATTATTAGTTAAGTCACATTTTTTTTAATTTTGGATTAATTAATGTCATTGCCATATTGCACTTTCAATAACCTATTTAGATTTTTCTTAATTCCAGGGACTAATGTGACATTGACAACACCATATACTTTCAAGTACTAATTGGTGGTTTTTTCCTAAACCAATTTAGGTGTGATAAAATACAACTCAATTTAGTACTTACCTTTGAAATTTTTCCTATTGCAAGGATCCATGAAATATCAACTTAGCTTCAAAAAAAAAAAAAAAAAAGGTCAAGATATTTCACTATTTTGAAGAGGTCCCTTGAACAAACAACAAAACACCTTCAATTTAAAAATATTACTTGATGACTTTTCACAAAGTATGCTTTCATCCTTTTTGCACTTTCACTAACCCCCTGTTTGGTGCGTGCACTGTAGCAAGGAAAAGAAAGAAAATTTTCAAAAATTAGTGTGGGTTTCACACCTCCACTACACTGTTTTAATTCAAATATTTCTTGTCTATTCCATTCTATTTCACTCTACCATAATCATCCTAAGAGCCTAATGACACCCGCCGCTTTGACTTCAATTTCTTAAGTCACTTAAAAGAAATGTGAAAATTAGGTAAAAAAAAAAAACACTATGACAATATCTAGAAATATGAAGAAGTAATTACAAGATCAATAATCCAAACACCATCCATTAGCTGGAATTTCTGACATCAAATCAATCCAGTTCTTTCCTACCATCAATAGTAATACCTTTTTTTTTAATCAATGTCTTTTTCATATATATCAAAGAAATATTCACGGCTCAAGAATCTAAATGCGTAGTAGAGTGTAGAAGAAATGGAAAAAAAATCTCGAAGGTGTGCTGTGTGAAGCACAAACTATTATCAAATTTGTTATGTGTCTTTTGTTGTTTTGCATAAGACTAATTAGTAAAAAACGTCTTCTTTTTTTTATTTGTAGAAATCGAAGACAGTATCAAGAGATTTATATGCACTTGTTGTCTTGGCTCTTTTCTCACGCCAACCGTCCTTGTTATTTTGAGGGAGGAAAAAATAAAATTACAATTGTTAATTACTCCCTTCGGTCTTTTTTATAAGAAACAAATAACTAATTAATTAAAATCAATAAAAGTAGTTAGGTTAGTTAATTTTATTTAATAATTATATAAATTTATATATTATACCAAATATATCCTTAAGATGAAATGATTAAAGTAGAGGTTGTGTTTAATGCCAATTCGCGTAATTCAAGAGTTCCTGAACATTCCAATTTAAATCAAATGACAAAATTTCCCACCAAAATTTTATTTAAATCAAATGGTAAAATTCTGCAAATCATGATTTCCCACCATAATTTTAAAAATTAAAAAATTATCAATGTTAAAAATTCAGGTTATCATTTCTCCATATGCCCATTAGAAAGAAAAACCATACGTAAGCCATAGTATCATTGGCACCTGATGAAGCCTTGACCATGGCAGCGAAGGTAAGTGAGATAGAGACTATATGTGTAGATTTGAACGTGCCGCTTTCAGAAATTGAGGCCATGGAAGCGTTGATACCCGGAGCCATGGTAGTGGTCACAAGAACCTCAAGATCTGGTCTTAGCAATATAAGTAGCATCTTTTAGTATCCCTCACTCCTTATGCAAAAACTCTTTTTCTCTCTTTAATTAAGAAATAAGATTGACACGTGTCCCCTGTATTGGAAACTGTTGATTACCTCGAAAATACATTTTGTAATCAAATAAGGGCATAAAAGGAATTTAAATTTTAATATATTTAAAAATTGGTCTTTGTTTCTTATAATTAGGACAAAAAAATAGTCCTATTTATTTCTTATAAAAAAGACTAGAGAAAGTAATAAATAAATAAATTTATAATATCAAATATAATAAAATATACAATTACTTAAATCAATTATGTCAATTTATGCATAAGATCGTGTTTCTCTTTATCAAATGTATTAATATAGGAATTAATTTTAGTTTTTCCATTTAATTAATTACTTTAATTAGGATTGGTCCATACACTCATAATTTTTATATTAATTAACAATAGTTAAAGAGAAAGTTAATGTGTCCAGACAATTAATACACTTAATTGTCGAGATTTGGATTTATATGGAATTACTCAGATTAATAATTTGTTTTGTCAAACTATTACCTTAGAAGTTTCACAAATCTTAAATGTATTAAATTGATGTTGTGCCAACACGTGAAGGTGGCCATGAATGCATGTTCCCACTGGACTATGTGGTGTGGAAGCTGGCTCTTAATGCATGTTCCCACGTAGCTAATTGGATTCGGCAAAGAGATATTGAACATGTTTAGAAACACGTTCCACTCGAAAGTCAAAAAAGAAATCTTTCTCACAACTTATCTAGAAGGGAAATGGGTTGCAAATAGGATCCTGCCCCAAGTTTTTGTTTTCCAAAAACTAAGTTTAAGAGTTACAATTTTATCACTTTTAAAAACTAATTTCTGAAATATTTTATGCATTAACACATCTTTACGGGACATGAATTGTGATTCTACATAATGGAAAATATCACCGCTCTACAATTATTTTTTAGAATCAATCAGTTATCTAAGACACAAGTGGAAAAGAGCAGTGGTTCATTTATATTTATCTTTAGTTTTAGTTTTATAGGAATTAAATTAGATAATATTTTAAGACATCAGTTCAAATGAACTCAATGTGTTTATAGATAAATCAATGTATAAAGAAACGGTCACTAATAAATATTTACCAAATATGACACAACAAAAACAAAAACAAAAACAAAAAGCATTACAGTCACGGTTGTGATATATATTTACTAATGATGGGTCCCAATATTTCAAATTTTCATAACATTAATATTAATCATTGTTTAGATTAGGGAAAAATATGAAAAAGTGAAAATGATGAAAAAAATAAACAATTTGATGTTAGTAAGTAGGCAAAAATATAAATATAAATGAATTGGGGTTTAGTATACAGTAGGAGCTTTCACACATTGCAGTACTATAATATTCAATTAACATATATAAGTCATAGTTCAATATATTAAAAATAAAATAAAAACTTCACATTAGTATATATCAGGGCATGATTGTGGTTTAGTTTACAGCCTATAGGGAAAAATCACCCATCTACACTTGTTTTTCTATTACCCTTTGAAATAAATCAATTTGTGATAATATCAATGGAATAGAAGTCAATTTCAAAAGTGGTGAGGTTCCTAATTTTTCAGATAGGTTATAGAAATATTAAAAAAAAAATACTTAAATATATTTTTAGTCCCTCAAATATAAGGGTATTCATGTTTTAGTCCCTCAAATTAAAAGTTATTTTTTTTAGTCCTCCAAATTCATAAAATATTAGTCCTTTTTCCAGACACCATTAATGTGAGCCAAACATGAAATATTGAATTCGTAATTTATGACGATTTTTAATTGGTAAAATCTAATTTTATAATTTAAATTTTAAAGTATTATTTTTTGCGATTTAAAATCGCCACAATTTGTAAAAAAAAAATCACACTTATCTATCTATAGGAAGGAAAAAAAATTGCCATCCTTCACCTATTAGAGGTTTTTCCAGAAACACCATTGAATCCATGAACAAGTTCAATTAGAAACCTTACAAAAATGGTTAAATACCCAACATTTTCACCAAAGAAAAATTAAAAAAATTTCAACAAATTAACATCACAAACATTTTTACCCAGATTACAAGTCTAAGATCCATCACAAAATAAACAAGTTGAATCAGAAAACTTAAAAAAAGAAAAGAGAAGAAGTTAAACACCCAACATTTCTCTCAAAGAAAAATTGAAAATTTTTCAACAAATGCGCAGCACAAGAACATTATCAGATCATGAAGGCACCAACTTGAAATGAAATAGAAGATAAAAAAATTGGTACAGACCCATGATTTCTATGAAGGTCATAGTAAATGAAAGACCCATGTCCTACAAGATTTGCAAAATCGTGTTTGGCTTTGACGTCGTCGGTTGATCGGAGCAAGTTTGCAGTAGCGTACGAAGAATCGACGAAGATCAACAACAAACAGTTCCAAAACGGCGTTGCTTTGCTCACCAACACGTGCGCCACGGAGTCCGTCGCGATGTAGGAACCAATGATGCGGTTCGCGAAAGGTTTGGGAGACGATCAAGCAATGCTAATGGAAGGAAAGTTTTGGAAAATTTAAGATTTAGGGAAGATTTATTTTTTGGTGGGTGTGTGGATTTCGGTGGGTCTGGGGTTGGAGGTGATTGAATTTGGTGAAATGGGTCATGGTTTTTTCTTTCTTTTTTTTTTGTGTGTATGTGGGTTCAGTGGGCTTGAGGTTCAGCACACCATGTGTTTGTGAAAATCCATGATAGAGAAATAATTGATAGATTATTGACGGTAGTGTGGTGGTTTTTACTCTTCAGAGATGAGTCCTCTTTCATTTAACTTACCCTTTTTTTTTTTTTTTTTAATAATTTGTGATGGTTTTAATCTGTCAAAAATCATATTTTAAAATTTAAATTATAAAATCAAATTATGACGATTAAAAGCCTTCACAAATTATAAATCCAGTATTTCACGTTAATGGAGTCTTGGGATAGGGACTAAAAAAAACATTTTTCAATTTTAAGGGACTAAAAAATGTAACTTTTAATTTGGGAGACTAAAAAATACAGACCCTTCATTTAAAGGACTAAAAACATATTTAAACTTAAAAAAAAAAAGAAAAATTAGTAATAATCAGTTTTTCAAAATGCCCAAGTACAATTCGAAAAATACAAACAAAAGAATATCAAAAATGAAGGGTTCATCATAATAAAAAATTGAGCAATGCTAACACTCTGATTTGATGAAATTTGTTAAAAATCACCAATTTTGGTGGGTCTCACTTTTCATTTAATAATTTTCTCTCCTGATTTAAAAATATGACCCACAAAAATTGATGATTTTTCATAAATTTAAGCCAATCACATAGAGTGCTAAAAAGAGTGTACGAGAGAATGTCACTAGCATTCCTCAAAAAATTCAATAATAATCTGTGATATCTCTAATATCAACAAATTACTTGATAAGATTGGTATATAGAAATGCATAATATATATGCGCAAATACATCAACACTACCAGTCAAAAACCATAAATTGTTTTGACATACATTTCTTGGTTGAGATATTAAAGTAATTTAATACAGAAAAATGATTCCATCGAAGAGTTGAGAGGTAGATCTACTAAATAAGCTTAATAGTAGAAACCAACAGCCCCTAATGCATTACACTGTTACCTCTGAAAACATGAAGATCAAGTGTTGCATTTTCTCTGTTGACGAGCTCAAAGATACAAACATCTCCCTGTTGCAGTTTATTTTCTCTTGAAAATAAGCGCCAACCCGCAGAGAGCGCGCCTGAAAGATAGTAGTCTCTGTTGTATCCTTTCAATACAAGTGTTACAGGCCACAATTTCTTTCTAAACTGTATCATGATGACATTCTTGTTCATGTTTACAAAATACTTTCCGACAAAGTAACGCGGCACATGCTGCATCAAGTTATATATATATGTTCATCACCATTAAACAAAATAAAACAATTCATGAAAGAATAGGCTAGCATGACATTAACATTCCACACCTATATTTAGGTGCTTAACTAAACCTTACCGGGCATCTGGTTGAATTTCCCTGCAATTTTAAAGTTACCATGAAAATGGGATTTTCTGTTCTGAATTTGTTGCCTTCTTTAAGAGCCCTGCTTGAAGTTCTTCGACTTGATTTCCCACCTGTCCAGTTAGTTGAAGGATGCACTTAAAAATCTATATTTGCATTTTCACTGAATTCAGTTTTAGCTTTTCATAGAGAGTAATAAAAGCTACCTAAGATGTACGATACAAATTACACTCAAAGGATATATAGAGGTCTAACATGTACCTATTACAAACAAAATTCTAGAAATATTTACACTCAACACCAAGAATTCACTTAGTTGAAAAACTAACGAAGATTTGACTCATATAAAAGAGAAGAGCTATAACCAATGATTGAAAAATTAATGGTTGAGATAGTGATTAAATGCACACATATGTAAAATAAATCATGTAGTTGTTTAAATTTCAAGTGGTGATTTATCAATTAAGAGTTATACTCTTTACTTTATTCTCAAAAGTGAATCCCTCATGAAGAGTTAAGGGTTAAGGCTTATTAACTACATTTCCTTGAACTGATTCGAAATCCTAATTGTGTAGATAAAAATGGAAAAATCTATTACCTTGTGAAATGTGGCTACTTGGTTCCTCTGCACCTTGAAAGATGGAAACTTTGAAAGCAAGGCGCTGGATCTTCTGGATCATCTCAAACACACAAACATCCCCCACATTCAAATTATTTTCAGATGCAAACTTCTGCCATCCCCCAACAACTTTAGGAGCAGAATAAATAACTGGCCAAGTCCTCCCATCCAAGACCTCAAAGATGACAAGTGCATGTGATTTCTTCAAATATTTTTCTGCAAAATGTGGTGGTATTTCCTGGGAGTTTTTTGACAATGTATAAGAACTATGAATTATATTTCTGCTGCAACATCCTTATAAAAGAAGCTAACTCATGACAATGCATATATTTAATCAAATGCTCACCAGGTCATCTTCATTAATAAAGGATGGCTTCATGATAAGTGTGAAGGAGGGATGTTCAGAACTGAAAGTTGCGGATTTGTTTAAAGCGGTAGAAGTTAACTGCTCCACTTGTGGGAATTGAGTGTTAAAAATGCCTATACCCTCATCTTCTGTAAAATTGAACATGGCAAGAGTGAGTTATGAAAAATTGGTCTTCAAAACTTAATTGGATCTACAGAGAGATCTGATCATGACATACATACCATCTAATTTTTGCTTCATAAATGTTGCCTCTTGAGAGCTACTACTTCTAGTTTGGTCATGCTGATGCAAGTTTTCCCCATTGGAGCTTCTTTCAACATTTGTAGTTATGCTATTTTTCATTTTCTTACAAGGTTGAGGAGATGACACTGTGGATTTCTTTCTAGTATTTTTACATGAAAATTGCTGATCCAAAATTTCAACAGAATCATCATTAATCTGCACATTGTTGTCCTTTCCATCATGACATTGTTCATCCAAAATTTCAACAGAATCATCAGTAATCTGCACAAGGTTATGCTTGCCATCATGACATTGCTCATTCATGATTTCAATAGAATCATCACCAATCTGCACAAGGTTGTCCTTTCCATCATGACATTGCTCATCCAAGATTTCAACAGAGTCATCACTGATCTGCACAAGGTTGTCCTTTCCCTCATGAGTACCATGGGAAGGATAGTCTATTTCAAGGGAACTATTGTCAAATATGAGTACATCAAAATGAGAAGTTCCCTCATATTCAAAGAACAGCAAGTGACCATGATCTAGAGAATAGTAAGTGGCAAACTCCTTCCAACCCTTTTGAAACCAAATCTCACCATCATGCTTGGTCCAACATATTTTCCATTCAGTGCCATCTGGCTGCTTGAGAAACACCGGGTTTGACATTCTATCTCCATATTTTCTGGTGAATGTTTTTGGGAGCTTCTGCAAAGATCCTTCCTGTTGTTAGCATGAATAATGAAACTCACAAGCACAGCTGAGAAACATAAACCCCAAATGGCTGTCTTATCAATTCAAATATTTGAAATGGAGAAATTTTTGTACATCCGGGATCATGCACGAGGAGATAATGAAGTGGTAGTTTCAATTTAGCTTTTTACACATTACAATTTTTGTAATAATCAGCTATAAAGACTAGAATTAGAAATCTAAGATTTTATATGGACCATAAAGATAATCTTAGTTAAGTAGCTCATTTGAAGAGCCAACTATGGTGCTAATTTCTATAGTCAGAGTCATAATCAGGATGGATGATGCATGCAGAGATACGATGAAAAAAATTGTGTATATCCAGGATGGATCATGCATGCAGATACAGAAGTGTATAAAGTAATGATGCTTACAAGTTTTTCATCTGCAAGAGTTGTAGTGAGGATAATCTTAAAGAAATGGATTGCAGTGGAAGTCATGGATCTGAGGATTTTCTGATTGCAACTAAGAAGTGTTACCTTTACCCTTATTATGCATTTCTTCTGACCCAACTTCAACTCAGTCCTTGTCTTGCAGTCGCATCGTTGCGCGAGGCAACTGAACTGAAATGAGTACTCTGTGCTGGGCATGATTTTTTCTTTTATTTTTTTTGGAAAAATTCTCTCTGGTTCTTTCTCTCTCAATTTCTTTTATTATTATGTTTTTTTTAAGATGATCTTTGTAATTTTGTTTTGGTTCTTCTTAATTCTTATTTTATTTTAGTTCTTGTAATATATTTATTTTTTTCATTTTTATCTCTGTAATATGTAAATCATTTGCTTTTAGTCTCTATCAAATATTTTTTCAAACAACTAATTCTAAATGAACAAATACTATAGAGACTAAAACGAAAAAAATAAATATATTATAAGTTATAAAGACTAAAATAAAATAGTAAGGATTAAAATCAAAAATAAAAATTTTATAAGGATTATTTTGAAAAAAAGAAATTTATAAGAACAAAAAAAAATATTATATTATAAGAACCAAAAACATATTTAAGCAAAAAATAAATTATACTTTTTCATTATGTATAACACATTTCTATTTCATTTATTTCTTTAAAATTATACTAATGAAAAAAATGAAGAGAAAAAAAATGGTCAATTTAGTCTTTGAATTTATATCTTACAATAATTTTAGTTTCTGAAACTAAGAAAAACACAAATAAGTTCCTAAAATGTTTTAGGATTTCATTTAAGTCCCTACAAATAACTATTTTTTCTCATTTTGGTCTTAGTCCGAAGACTTAAGTAATAATAATAACATAAATTTAGGGATCAAAGTAAAAAAAATGGCTCAATTTCAAAAACTTAAATGAAACTCTAAAAAATTTTTGGAACTTATTTAAGTTCTTTTTTAGTTTTAAGGACTAGAATGACCAGGAGATACAAATTTAGAAACTAAATTGGTCATTTATTAAAAAAAATAAAGAGAATCTTGACCCCCATTTTTTATTAGTATTTTATTCTGTTAACTTAAAAGTTCAAAATTAGTAAGAGTGGTAAAAATGAAAAAAATAAGTAAAAAATATGATAAATAATAGTAAGAAGGTGAATACAAAATGCAAGAAATAAAATAAAAATAAAAATGCTTAATTTAAAAGAAAAAAAGAAAAAAATTGAATAAGCAAATAAAAAAAGTAAAATAATTAATACACTCTAGATCTTTTTTATTTTTCTTTTATTAAACACATTCACATTTTCATTTTCACCAATTTTTTTCTTCATCCACCACCAAACAAAAGATAAATGCTGTATCAATTCGCTGACAAAACGTTTTAAAAACGAAGCTGGGATTTGACGGGACGACGGTAGTAAAGTGACAACTTAGCATTTATGACAACGTTGGGATTTTTGCAGTTTTATTACAGTGACAACTTAGGATTTGATGGGACGATCATTTCACACGTTACAACCTATCTATTCTCTATTTTACTAAACAACTAGTATGGTACCGTGCGATTGTACGGATATGTTGATTTTCACGTATATTTTAAAATAATTTGTTATATACTATTCCTTTCATTTTTATTTATATGACTTTTTTAATTAATTCATACTCCTTCCGGACTAAAATATAAGTAAAAAAAAATTGATTCATTCCCTTTAAAAAAATTAGTTAGCATCATTTAACTTTGATAGTCTCAATAAAAAAATTAACGCACTTCCTAAAGTACTCATTGTATTTAATTGCATAAAACAAAAAAAAAAATTGTTAGAAATAAAACTCTAATTAAATGAAGGGTATTTTGGAGATGATATCATTAAATAGAAAAGAATTAGTTAAAATTTGCTTATATTTTAGTCCAACACATATGCAATTTTTGTTGCTTATATTTCAGTTCGGAGGAAGTATCATTTAAGAAAAGTAGTTAATTTGTCAATAATGTGTATTGTTATCCGGACTAAAATATAAGAAAAAAAAAATTGATTCATTCCCTTTAAGAATATTAGTTAGCATCATTTAACTTTGATAGTCTCAATAAAAAAATTAACGTACTTCCTAAAGTACTCCTTGTATTTAATTGCATAAAACAAAAAAAAAAGTTGTTAGAAATAAAACTCTAATTAAATGAAGGGTATTTTGGAGATGATATCATTAAATAGAAAAGAATTAGTTAAAATTTGCTTATATTTTAGTCCAACACATATGCAATTTTTGTTGCTTATATTTCAGTTCGGAGGAAGTATCATTTAAGAAAAGTAGTTAATTTGTCAATAATGTGTATTGTTATTCCAAAAGTGTCCTTAATTTTTTTTGAAATTAATCTCTCTCTCCACTTAATTGCTTTTCATCTTATTAATTAATGTTTGGAGAAAAATAATTAATTAAGGGTACTATAGGAAAAAAATAATTAATGCATTTAAAAATTAGAAAAGGGTATTATAAAAAGGGATAAATAATTTTCTGAAAATGATCTTATAAATAAATACGGAAGGAGTAAGTTCAAATATATTAAATTCATTAATGAAATATATATTCATAATACATTGTATTGATTGTTATATAAAAATTATATAACACTACTTTAAAAAATTACACGACTTTAAAAAAAATAATTAAAAATTATTATATATGATAAGTTTATTGAATTTTATAATCACTACTTTAAAAAATATTAATTATATTTAAAATAATTTTGATAAAATTACATTTATTAAAAGAATTAACATGTAATTGTAATTTATTTTAATGTTTTATGAGATATTAATGTATAAGAATATTATTATAAATGATTAAGATTAATGTTATTACAATTTTTTTAACATTCATTTTAATTTTTATTTAATATATTTATTTGTTAATATAATCATGTTAGTTTATGTAAATAAAAAAAAAAAGAATTGTATTAAGAAGAAAATAAAGAATGTCATGTAACTAACGTTAATAAAGTAGTAGTATTTTTTTTTTGTTACCATGTTATTGGTATGGAGTATCCACCCACTTTGTCGATGACTAATCTCCATCGAGAACTTGACTGGCTAGTGGGCTTCTCCCCTTCCAATCACGTTTTTTCTATCCACAAAACTCGAACCTTGATAAAGTAGTAGTATTTTAATATATAGTAAAGTAATTCTGTAAAAAAAAAAAAAAGATAGTAAAGTAATAGAAGTAATAGATAGTAGATAAGGACTTATCTTGTAAAGTGATAAATAAAATATCTACTTACCAGACTATATTATAGTAAGAGGGTATAATATGTTTTGGGTCCCTATAAAATATGCAAAATATTAATTTCATCATCCAAAAATTTTTTGTATTAATTTGGTCCCACTAAAATTGAAACTTATTTTTGTAGGTCCTCGTTAGTAACTTCATTAAATGGTAATCAGATGTGACTATAGATTTATACGTAGAAATGAATTATAAATTTTATATTTATCAAAATTTCATGTTTTGTTATTGTAAATTTAGAAAATTAAAAAAAAAATAAGCTATTGATATTCATAAGAACCTACAAATTTAGAGGGACCAAATTAATACAAAAAAATTTTTGGGGACAAAATTAATATTTTGCATATTTTACAGGGACTAAAAACATATTTTACCCATATAGTAAGGTCAAAGTAAAAAAATCAGAAAAAATAAAGGAATAGAAAAAATATCCAAACAAATACAATTCAAAAGATTAAATAAAAGACGACATTCCATAGCTAAAACTAAAAAGAAAATGCGAATCTTTATAAAAAATGAAACTAACATTGTATTGATCACAGTAGCCTCAACCTATATTTAAAACTCAATAGATAGTTCTTAATTATTATCACCATTGATGATAATTAATAATTAATTTATTATTAAAATTGAGGAGAAATCAAATTGCTTAAATAATAATTTTTTAAAAAGTTATTTTTCATCTTCACCCTTCATTTTCTTTTAATCTTATGGTTAAAGATAACTTACTCGTTAGAACCATTAAATTAAAAGAAAATAGATGATAAGATAAAGATTAACTCTTTTTAAAAGTTACTCTTGTAGTAACTTGATCACTTCCCATTAAAATTATATATGTTTTTCGGGTTGGGTTGATTTGGATTTGGAACTCATACCCAATATCCAATCCAACTACAATTGAATTAGTCAAAATGAACCTAAGCCAATCCGAATCCACTAAAATGTAACGAGACTATAGGTTGAATTGATTGGGTTCATAAGTCACCCATATCTGCTTATACTCCTATAAACTAGTTATAAAATAGGCCACTTCTAACATGGACCACTTGGTCAAGTGGTCCACTACAAACCACCTTTTACAGCCATTAGATACATCAAGGTTCATAGTGTTATCATAGAACCTTTCTCACTGAAACATTTTTTCTTTCCCCTTCAACTTCCCTTCCTGCCACACACCACACTTCTGCCGCCGTTGCCACACGTCCGCTGTCGAACCAGTGCTCTGGCAAGCACCATAGCCTCGGCATGCACACCTTGCTCATGCGACAACCGCAGCCTCTTCGAAGACCCCCAACACCCCTTTCGCCATCCACGATCGAACAAGATTCAACTTGATTTAGATCCAGGAAAACAAACCCACAACTCGATTTAGATCTAGGAAAACAACTCAATTCAAATTTGCTGGTTTTGGTGCGAATCTGTTGTCGTAGATATGGTAGATAAGGGATGAAATCCCCTCGATTTGGTGCAAACCTGGTGTACGTCGGCACCCACTCATAGTGGCTTCAAATCATGAAGTCGATGAAGTCGGTGCTCCAGTTCGATGCGGCTCCGGTGTTGTGGATTTGGTGCAGCTCCAGCGAAGTTGACGGCACCGTGAATCTAGTGCGGTGTTGTGTGCTGTGAATCTGTTTGAGAAGGAAAGAGGGAAAAAGGGGGGGGGGGGAACGACAGTGGTGGGTGGTGACGGAGCTACTGGAGATGGTGGTGGGTGATCATTTTCAGATATGTTAATTTGAAACGCTACCGCGGGAATAGTGGTTTGCGTTGGAGGCTTTTGCAGAATAGTGGTCATGACGATGAACAATGGTGTGCGTCGGAGGTGTCCTAGAGCCGCCGCCGGAGGCTCCATCAGAGGTGTTGGGAGAGGGAGGGACAGAGAGGAGGAGATGTTTTGATGAAGGAGGGTTCATGATAATTGTATGCACCTTGATGAATCTAAAGACACTTAATTTTAGTTCATGGTGGACCACTTATGAAAGTGGTCCACCTTAGACACCGCCTACAAAATAATCAATAAGAAACAATCAAAACATAATTAATCCATTTTTGAGTCACACTTAACGGACAAAGTCAAGGATCAGTATATTAAAAATTTAAAGTCATCACATACTTCATATTAGGAATTGACATCGATGTAAAGACGATAAGGACATGAATAGTGGTTCGACATAGAAAAATTACATGGAAAATAACACTGCTTACATTTCTCTGTCTCTCATCTTTAAAATCATTCAGCTATAGAAGACATTAGTGGGAAAGACGATAAGGACATGAATAGTGGTTCGTATTTATTTTTGTTGTCATAGGAATTAAATTATTCATTTTTTTATGGCATCAGTACAAATGAACTCAATATGAAAAAAAAAATCAATATATAAAGAATTAACCACTAATAAATATTTACCAAATATGACATAACCAAAACAAAAAGCATTACGGTCATGGTTGTGATATATATACGAATGATAAGTCTAAATATTTCAAAATTTCATAACATTAATATTAATCATTATTTAATTTAGGAATCATAATTGAAAAATATGAAAAAGTGAAAATGATGAAATAATAAACAATTTGGCGTCAGTAAGCAGGCAAAAATATAAATATAAATGAATTGGGGTTTAGTATACAATATACAATAGGAGCTCTGACACAGTGCAATACTGTAATATTTAATAAACATATATAAGTCATATGGTTCAATATATTAAAAAGAAATTAAAAACTTCACATCAGTATATAAGTAATGGTTCAGGACATGATCGTGGTTTAATCAACTACAGCAAAATGATTCCATTGAAGAGGAGTTGAGAGGTAGAACTACTAACTGCCCCCTATTGCATTACCTTAGTGTGACCTCTGAAAACATGAAGATCAAATTCAAATGTTGCATTCTCTCCATTGACAAACTCAAATATACAAACATCTCCAGGTTGCAGTTCATTTTCTCTTGCAAATGAGGACCAACCAGCAGAGAGCGTGGCTGAATTGTTGTATTCATTAAATACAAGTTTTAATGGCCACAATTTGTTTCTAAACTGTATCTTCATCACGTTCTGGTTCATGTTTGCAAAATACTTTTTGACAAAGTTACTCGGCACACGCTGCATCAAGTCATATATCACCGTTAGAGCAAAATCAAACAATTCATGAAACAATAATAATATTTTCTGGCTAGCATGACATAAAAACTTGCACACCTAATAACAAACTAAGGTGCTTAACTAAACCTTACCGGGCATCTGGCTATATTTGTCTGCAAATTTAGAGTTAAAGTGACCATGAAAAAGGGATTTTCTGATGTGAATTTGCTAGCTTCTTCAAGAGCTCTTGTTGTTAAGATCTTTGACTTGTAGTGGCTTTCCAATAGTGAAGATGTTTGACTTGAACTCCCACTTGTCCAGTTAATTGAAGGATTCTAATAATAAAGCAGTTAGGCAGAATTTATCACGATACATATAAATATATTTAAAACAACAATAGAATAAATATTTATGAATATTATTAAATTAATTATTTATTTTCAATATATTCATTTTGTTTGAATCAGTGGAAAAGAACTAAATTTCAAAAGTGGAGTAGTTCCTAGTTTTTCCTGTAGAAGACATCAGTGATAATCAGTTTTTTCAAATCCACAAGTACAATATGAAAAATACAAACAAAATAATTTCAAATATGAAGGGTTCAGCATAATAAAAATTCAATAATTATTTATCCTTTTAAAAAATGACAAATAAATAATGGTCTGTGATATGACATATCATGATAGGGCCATCATATAGAAATACATGCCATATGCAAGTACATCAACACTACCAGTCAAAAACCATAAATTGATAAAACCAAATCCTTTTGACATACAACTCTTGGTTTAGATATTGAAGTATTAACTACAGAAAAACAATTCCATTGAAGGGAAGTTGAGAGGTAAATCTACTAAAATAGCTTAATAGAAACCAATAGACCCTATGCATTACCTTGTTGTGACCTCTGAAAACATGAAAATCAAATATTGCATCGTCTCTATTCACTAGCTCAAAGATACAAACATCTCCCGGTTGCAGTTTATTTTCTCTTGAAAATAATGGCCAACCAGCAGAGAGCATGCCTTTAGTATTGTATTCATTAACTATAACTATGAACTTTACAGGCCACAATTTGTTCCTAAACTGTATCATTGTCACATTCTGGTTCATGTTTGCGAAATACTTTTTGACAAAGTTACTCGGCACGCACTGCATCAAGTCATATATCATCATTAGAACAAAATCAAACAATTCATGAAAGAATAATAATATTTGCTGGCTAGCATGACTTAAAAAATTCCACACCTATTAATATATTTAGGTTCTTAACTAAACCTTACCGGGCGTCTAGTTATATTTTCGTTCTCACGAGTTAAAGTGACCATGAAAAAGGGATTTTCTGATGTGAAATTGCTAGCTTCTTTTAGAGCTGTGGTTGTTAGGATCTTTGACTTGAAGTGGCTTTCCAACCATGAAGATCTTTGACTTGAACTCCCACCTGTCCAGTTAGTTGAAGGATACACCCAATTTAGTTTTAGCTTTCTTAGAGTAAGAATAGCCACCTAAGAAGTAAGATACAAATTACACACGATTCATATAAAGAGGTCTAACATCTAAAAATCTAGAAATAGATTTACATTCAACATTAGGGATTCTCTCGGTTGAAAAATTAGCTAAGATTTGACTCATCTAATTAAAGTGAGTATCTATAACCAATTATTGAAATATTAACCGTTAAGATCGTGATTAAATACATACATATGTATAATAAAATATAGGGAAAAAAGCACTCAACCCCCCTAAACTTTACTTCTTTTACAAATAGACACCTTAAAGTATCAATCATAATAAATTTAAAATTCATGGTGTCTATTTGCAAAAGAGACAAAGTTTAAGGATTAATTGAGACAAAATTAAAGTTTAGGGTGTCCATTCATAAAAGAAGTAAAGTTTAAGGGAGCTTAATGCTCTTTTCCCTAAAATATATAATTGTTTAAATTTCAAGTGTTGATTTTTCAATTAATAACTACACTCTTCACTTTATTCTTATAAGTGAATCCCTCATGAAGTGTTAAGTCTAATTAACTACATCTCCTTGAACTGATTCTAAGTCTTAATTGTGTAGATAAAATGGAATAATGGATTACCTTGTGAAATGGGGCTACTTTGTTCCTCTGCACCTCGAACGATGGAAACTTTGAAAGCAAGGCCCTGGATCTTATGGGTTAGCTCAAAAACACAGACATCCCCCACATTCAGATTATTTTCTGACCCAAATTTCTGCCATCCCGCAGTAATTCTAGGAGCAGAACAAATAACAGGCCAACTTCTCCCATCCAAGACCTCAAGGAGGACAACTGCATGTGTTCTCTTCAAATATTGTTCTGAAAATTGTGGTGGTATTTCCTGGGAATTTTTTCAACACAATGTAAAAAATATTAGCACTAAGAGTTATATTTCTGCTGCAACATCTATATAAAAAAAGCTAACTCATGATAATGCATATATTTAATCAAATTCTCACCATGTAATCTCTATCAATAAAGGATGGCTTCATGACAAGCATGAAAGAGGGATGTTCAGATCTGAAAGTTGTGGCTTTGCTTAAAGCGGTAGAAGTTAACTGCTCCACTTTTGGGTTTTCAATGTGAAAAAAGCCTTTACCCTCATCTTCTGAAAAATTGAACATGACAGGTTATGAAAAATTGGTCTCCAAAAGTTAATTGAATCCACAGAATGATCTGATTATGACATACATACCGTCTAATTTTTGCTTCATAAATTTTGCCTCTTGAGAGCTACTACTTCTAGTTTGGTCATGCTGATGCAAGTTTACCCCATTGGGGCTTCTTTCAACATTTGTAGTTATGCTATTTTTCATTTTCTTACAAGGTTGAGGAGATGATACTGTGGATTTCTTTCTAGTCTTTTTGAATGAAAATTGCTCATCCAAAATTTCAACAGAATCATCACTAATCTGTTCAATGTTGCCCTTTCCATCATGACATTGTTCATCCAAAATTTCAACAGAATCATCACTAATCTGCACAAGGTTTTCCTTTCCATCATGACATTGCTTATCCAAGATTTCAGCATAATCATCACTGTTATGCACAAGGTTGTCCTTTCCCTCATGAGTACCATGGGAAGGATAGTCTATTTCAAGGGCACTATTGTCAAATATGTGCACAACAAAATGAGAAGTTCCCTCATATTCAAAGAACAGCAAGTGCCCATGATCTAGAGAATAGTATGTGGCAAACTCCTTCCAACCCTTTTGAAACCAAATCTCATCATCATGCTTGGTCCAATATATCTTCCATTCAGTGCCATCTGGAGGCTTAAGAAACAAAGGGTTTGACATTCCGTCTCCATATTTTCTAGTGAAATTTCTTGGGAGTTTCTGCAAAGATTCTGTTGTAAGCATGGATAATGAAATTCACAAGCATAACAGAGAAACTTAAACTCCAAATAGCTATCTTATCAATTCAAACGATGGAAATCCCAAGTTAGCTAGTGATACGACCAAAATAATGAATATAAGTGGGGTTAACCCTCACCCCATGAACTACCTTTTAAGGTTGAGTTAGACTCATACCCAAATTTTAAGATGGTATCATAGCCAATGACTGATTCCGGGGGGCAAGCAGGGGCCTTCCCCCCGCCCCCCTCCCCTCCACCATGAGAACTATACTGCCTTATGAAAATAAAAGTATTCATGCATGTCACAAAGATTTGTTTTTGAGTCTAGCATGCTTCACATAGCAGAAATAAATCAATTGCCATATTTAACAACTTATTCTTTAATTGATGCAACTTATTCTTTAATTGATGCTTGAATTAATTTGTTTGGAATTGGCTCTTCCTGTTTCAATTGTTACATGAGAGATCATTTTTAACTATAAAAAATGATGAAAAATAGGCTTAAAAACAAAATGAAAGATAGGGTGTATTGAAAATATCATATTTAGTAGTGGAATTGATGAGCAAAATAGTATATATGAAATGGAGAAGTATGTGTATATGTAGGATGGATCATGCATGCAGAGATACAATGGTGAAGTTTGTGTATAACTAGCATGGATCATGCATGCAGAGATAGAAAGATAAGATTTGTGTATATCCAATATGGTAGTTTCAAATTAGTTTTTTTACATGTTAAAATATTTGTAATAATCAGCTATTGAAAGCAAAGTAGACTCATTTGATGCTGCTAATTACATGAACAACAACTTCACTCAAAGAAGAAGTATGAAAGTAATGATGCTTACAAGTTTTCCATGTGCAAGGCATGTTCTGAGGATTATCTTGAAGAAATGAATTGCAGTGGGCAAGGGATGCATGTTGAGATGAGATCAGAGGATCAAAGTGGGATTTCTGACTGAACTAAGAAACAGAGGTAGCTGCATGAGATGATGAAAAACGTTTTTCTGCAGAATTACCGAAGTCAAAAGTCAAGAGAAGACCCTCAAATTTTGTTCTCCACATTTAAAAGCGTAATCAGAGTCATAAATAACCTTTTAAGAAAAATGTTAGCTCATTGGACAACGGGGAAGCCTGATTTTAAACAATTAATTTTTATTATATTTTATATTTTTATATAATAATTTTTATTAATAAAATCTGACTATTTTTAAATGGTTAAAATCAATTCTAAAAATGATCTGGTTAATGAAACTAATTTTTTAATTATCAAATTACACTAATACATTAAAGGTTGAAATTACCACCAAGTTAATTTTTTTAACAAATTACTATTATTATTAAATTATACTTTTTAAAGACTTAATTTGTCATCATATTTTTTTTAAAAAAAAAAAAAGGCTTTTTTTTATCACTTTTACTTGTTATAAGAATAAAAATAGTGATATTTTAAGTTAGATGTGTTAGATGTTGGAATGTATTTACTGTTACCAAGAAAGTGCTTCTTGAAGGTGTCTAAGACAAAATTTGTCACAGTTTTGGTAGAATGTCCTTAATTACATTCTATTTTTAGTTAGACGTTGTAATGTATTTACTGTTACCAGGAAAGTGCTTCCTAAAGTTATTGGACAGGTGTCTAAGACAAAACCTTTGTGACAGTTTTGGTAAAATGTCTTCAATTATATTCACTAGACCTGACATCATATGTACAATTAAACATTTTTCTTTGTTTTCAAGTGTTAAATGCTGATACAAAAACACAGAATAAAATAAAATATGACAGAAAGAAAAGGCAAAAGAAATAATAAAACAAAAAAAAAAGGAAGTCTTACTCTTATAGTGTGACAGGGTGCGTTCTCCATGGTCTCTGGCATTTACCATTTTGGTGATAGCAACTCATCTTTACATGTGCGTACCTAATGGCCCTATGCGAGTGTGGTAAGTCCTTCTTGTTAATGTAACGTTGTGCTTATGCTTTCCTTCTTTGTGATCAACGTCATGCATCTTTGTGTTTTTAGCAGTTGTTATTTATGTTTATAAATTTGAATAATAATGAAGGACGTCTAAGTGAGATTGGGTTCCTTTTTTATTTTGTTTCTGGTATGCTGATTTATTTTGCTTGGGTGTTATAGCAGAAACATGAATCAGTATCAAAAACATAAAATCAACTATATAACACAGCAAAATAAATAAATCAACATAGCACTTAAGACTTATGCTCGGTTTGGTGAAGAGTGAAAAACATATTTTGAATTTTTCTTCTAATTTTTAATTTAAATGTTAAAATTTTTCTTTTTATTTTCTTTCTTTTCAAATAAGTAAGAGATTAAAGACAAGTATTTATAAGAAAAATAATACAAATTAACTTGGTGACATTTTGAATCCTTATTAATTTGATTTGATAATTAAAATTTCAGTTGTTTATTATATTATTAAGGAAACTTTTGTGTGTTTAATTTCAAAGACTATTCTCTGTCTCCTTTCATCCTAAATTAGAAGGAAGGTTATCTTAATGTGAGACCTACAAATTAATCATTCTTTTCTCTTTAATTGGAGAACCAAATAAGGAAACTGGTCTTCTTTCTCTTCTTTCCCTTCCTTTCTCTATATCGAGCTTAGTGTTAAAGTTTGAACATGTGGCATCTAATTTTTCTGGTGAAGCTACTGATAAACATTTCATGAAATCTCATCTCAACATGACTGCAGTTCATTTCTTTAAGATTGTCCTCAGAACAAGTCTTGCACATGGAATACTTGTAAGCTACCATCATTACTTTCATACTTTCTAGTTTCACTGAACTAGATATTGTTCATGTTCTGCATGCAATATATACACCAACTTCTCCATTTCATATATTTGAATTGATAAGACAGCTATTTGGGGTTTATGCTTCTCTGTTATGCTTGTGAATTGACAACAGAATCTTTGCAGAAGCTCCCAACAGATTTCAGTACAAAATATGGAGATGGAATGTCAAACCCGGTGCTTCTCAAGCCTGCAGATGGCACTGAATGCAAAGTAAATTGGACCAAGCTTGATGGTGAAATTTGGTTTCAAAAGGGTTGGAAGGAGTTTACTACATACTATTCTCTAGATCATGGACACTTGTTGTTCTTTAAATATGAGGGAACTTCTCATTTTGATGTGCACATATTCGACAACAGTGCCCTTGAAGTGGACTATCCTTCCCATGGTACTCATGATGGAAAGGACAGCCATGTGGAGATTAGTGATGATTCTGTTGAAATTTTGGGTGAGCAATTTTCATGCCAAAAGACTAGAGAGAAATCCACAGTGTCTTCTCCTCAACCTTCAAAGAAAATGAAAACTGGCCTAACTACAGATGTTGAAAGAAGCCCCAATGTGGTAAACTTGCATCAGCCTGTCCAAACTAGAAGTACTAGATCTCAAAAGGCAAAATTTGTCAAGCATGAATTAGATGGTATGTATGTCATGATAAGATTATTCTGTGGATCCAATTAACTTTTGGAGACCAATTTTTTATTACTCATGTCATGTTCAATTTTTCAGAAGATGAGGGTAAAGGCATTTTTAACACTGAATGCTCAAAAGTGGAGCAGTTAACCTCTACCACTTTAAACAAAGCCACAGCTTTTGGATCTGACCATCCCTCTTTCAGGCTTGTCATGAAGCCATCCTTTATTAATGGAGATTACTTAGTGAGCATTTGATTAAATATATGCATTGTCATGAGTTAGCTTCTTTTTATAAGGATGTTGCAGCAGAAATATATTCTTAGTTCTTATATTTTTAAATTGTAAAAAAATTCCCAGGAAATACCTCTGCAATTTGCAGAACAATATTTTAAGAAAACACAAGCAGTTGTCCTCCTTGAGAACTTGGATGGGAGAACATGGCCTGTTGTTTGTTCTTCTCCTAGAATTACTGGGGGATGGCAGAAATTTGCATCAGAAAATAATTTGAATGTGGGAGATGTTTGTGTTTTCGAGCTGATCCAGAAGATCGAAAGTCTTGCTTTGAAAGTTTCCATCTTTCGAGGTTCAGAGGAACCAAGTTGCCCCATTTCACAAGGTAATCTATTATTCCTTTTTATCTACACAATGAGGATTTAGAAACAGTTCAAGCAGTTAATTAGACTGAACTCTTCCTGTACCAAAAAAATCTTGTCTGTACCAAAAAAAAAAAAGACTTAACTCCTCATGAGGGATTCTCTTTTGAGAATGAAGTGAAGAGTATAGCTATTAATTGAAAAACCTGCACTTCAAATTTAAACAATTACATGATTGATTAGACATATATATGCATTTAATCATGATGTTAACTGTTAATTTTCCAGTCATTGGCTATAATTCTTCACTTTAGATGAGTTAAATCTTGGTTGACAAAGAGAATCCTTGATGTTGAATGTAAATCTATTTCTAGATTTTTATGGGTAATTGGTACAATGGTACTTGTTAGGCCTCTATATATCCAACACGTGTAATTTGTGTCTTACATTTTAGGTAGCTTTTATTACGCTTTATGAAAAGCTAAAACTGAATTAAGTGAAAATGCTAATATAGATCTTTAAAAATGCTGCTTAGTGCATCCTTCAACTAACTGGACAGATCGGAGTTCAAGTCAAAGTTCGTCACGGTTTGAAAGCCACTGCAAGTCAAAGATCATAACAACCAGAGCTCTTGAAGATGCCAGCAAATTCACATCAAAAAATCCCTTTTTCATGGTCACTTTAACCCGTCTGAGGGAAAATGTAACCAGACGCCCGGTAAGGTTTAGTTAAGCACCTAAATGTGTTGATAAGTGTGGAATTTTTTTATCTAAATGATTCAGAATATTGAAGACTGAAAATGAATTTCTTATTTTGTCAATCATACAGTAAAGTTAGGTATTTATAGGAGATAAGCTGCTAACTAGGTTGGATAACTAACTCCAATAGCAGGAACTAACAACAGAAATAACAACCTATGTGTATAATATTTTACTGGCTTAAATATGTTTTAGGTCCCTGATAAATGACCGATTTTTGTTTTGGGTCCCTAATAAATTTTTTCGTTGCATTGGATCCCTCATATATGAAAACTTTTATTTTGAGTCCTTGCCATTAGTTAAGTGATGACGTGGTACCATCTCAACGATTGATATATATTGGGAAGATCTGTTCGGATGGTGCCACATCATCACTTAACTGACGGTAAGGACTTAAAACAAAAGTTTTGATATATCAGGGATCCAATGCAATGCAAAAATTTATTAGGAACCTAAAACAAAAATCGGTCATTTACCGGGGATCTAAAACATATTTAAGCCTATTTTATTTTATGTCAAGCTAGCCTACAAGTATTATCATTCTTTCACGAATTGCTTGATTTAGTTTTGACAATGATGAATATATATATGACTTGATGCAGTTTGTGCCGAATAACTTTGTAAGAAAGTATTTTGCAAACATGAACCAGAATGTGATAATGATACAACTTAGAAAAAAATTGTGGCCTGTAAAGCTTGTATTTAATGAATGCACCACTGGCATGCTCTCTGCTGGTTGGTCCTCATTTGCAAGAGAGAATAAACTGCAACCCGGAGATGTTTGTATCTTTGAGCTCGTCAACAAAGAAGGTGCAATACTTGATGTTCATGTTTTCAGAGGCCAGAGTAAGGTTATGCATTAGGGGCTGTTGGCATCTATAAAGTTCTTTTTAGTATAGTAGATCTACCACTCAACTCCTCTTCAGTGGAATTGTATTGTCATTTATTAAGTAATTTGATGATATCAGAGATTGATATCACATTCACAGACCATTTATTTATTTATCTCTTTTTATGAACAAGACATTGTTGAATTTTTATTATGTACTAACCCATTCCGTTCTCAATTTATGTGTTCCTCCCAGTACGCATGTTACGTCTGTGTCTACCATTTGCCCTCAATGCTAAGTGTTGTTTATTAGATGCAGTATTCAGTCCATTGTTCCTTCTTGCCCCACCCCTGTTCTAGCTTAGCCATGGCCAAATCAGCATGCCAATGGGTATTTACAGCCACTTTTGTATTCTGTCTTTTTCCATTGATATCATCCTAAATTGATTTATTTTAAGGACAAAAGCGAAATAAATGTAGATGGAGTGATTTTTCTCTATTGATTGTTATATAGTACAAGAATTAAAAAAATTAGGTGACGTGATATAAAATTTGTTAATAATTTTTTATTTTTTTAAAATTATCTTTAAAATTATTAGGATTAACATATCAATTTTTCCATTAATAAATGTGTAGAGAGAAAATGCAACAAAACCATATCATCCATGAATTATTGTCAATGATGCATTTCAACTAAGAAATGCTTCAAATTTAGTGTAGAACCCCTCAATTAGTCCTTTTGGATTAATTAGTTAATATTTTAACAAACTTAGATTGGATAAAGCATCAAGTTCAAGTGTTGCCAATTACAATGTTGGAACATCGATCTCTCCAAGAAAGGGCTAGATTAAGTCAAATTCAAACAAATTTAAATAAGCCCAAAAGGTCTCAATCTTTGTTCCAATAATCATCATAATTACATATATCCTCAAGTTAACTAAATTGATAATGAATTTAAATCAACCAAGCCATTCTTCATGCAACTTGGTCGAAAAACATAACAATTAAGATAAGGAAATATTTCATTAAATTTCATCTCACACACTCTTAAACATATTATGGTTAGTTAATAAAAAAAAAAAGTAAAGTAAAAGGAAATGTCTAGAATATTTAGAATTAAACAAGACACACACACATATATAGGGATTTGTTAACATATACTCACTTGTTTTTTACTTGGAGTACGTTAGAAAGTTATAACTAAAGATTATCTTAAAATACACAAATAGTGTAGCTTGCTAATAAACTCAAACTAAATCTAACTAAAGATTATCTTAAAAAACACAAATAGTGTAGCTTGCTAATAAACTCAAACTAAAAAGCAAGTGTGTGTACGTTAGCAAATGCTTGTGGGGTTTACTAACATACACACACTTCTTTTTTAGTTGAAATGCATTAGCAAGGTATAACTAGAGATTGCCCTAAAGTCCGCCGATGATGTAGCTTGTTAACGCACTTCAACTAAAAAATAAGTTAGTGTACGTTAGCACACACACACAACACACACACACACACAATCAACCATACAAACACACATACATACATACATACATACATAAATGCATACACTCTTACATTTATACAATCAAATTTTATAAATGTAAGAATGTATGCATTTATGTATGTATGTATGGTTGTGTATGTATGTATGTGTGTGTGTGTCGTTGAGTTCTAAATATTGACATTTGCTTTTACTTTGCTTCAATTTTTTTTTCCAAATCATCTTGAATGAGTTTCAACACCAATAAGGAGTGTGTTGATGCCATCTTAGATAGAAAGACCGTTCTCTTCGTTTGCTTTCTTCATAACCGACACAGTACTTATATATATATATATATATATATATATATATATATATATATATATATATATATATATATATATATATATATTCTAATGTACACTTGCTTAGTTTTTAGTTGGATTACATTAGCAAATTATAACTAGAGATTGTCTTAAAGTACACCAACAGTGTAGCTTGCTACCGTACTTCAATTAAAAAACAAGTGTGTGTACGTTAGCAAATGCTTGTGGGGTTTGCTAATGTACACATATTTGTTTTTTAGTTGGAGTGCATTAGCAAGTTATAACTAGAGATTGTCTTAAAGTACACCGACGGTGTAGCTTGCAAATCCTTTTAACCTTAGATATGTCATTATGAATTATAGAAATGTTAATTATGTGGCTTCTGTATGGCTATTGAAACCAAATTCTACTAGTTTGGTTAGCGGAGTGGTGCCTACTATTAGCACAAACCAAAAAACAAAAATACAAAGATTCTTATTAAAAACCTACATGCAAAACCCATAAAACAAAAAATCAATTAAAAAATTGAAGGGGTCAAAGCAAAATTGAGCTCAAGCAAAAAAATCGTAGAGGTTGGTATTTTACCAACAATGGCATGGTCTTGGAGAAAAAATGGAGGCTCGTCGCAGTTGTGATTCATCGTTGCATGGATTTCCTTATTCTACTACATCTGGGTGGCTCGATTGCAGTTGTCTATTGACATTGGGATATTTGGTTCATCAGCAACATGTCTTGGGAGGGTTTGGGAGGAGGGCTTTGCAAGACATTCTTTTCGTTCTGCTGAAATGGTATTTTAGAGTTGCAAAGCATTTTTAAATCACCTTTTCTTCTTGTTTTTTATTTTAATTTTAATCTACAACAAACATTTTTTTATTTGGTATGCAATGGACTGGACTCTCTAATTGAAATAGGCATGAAGCCTAATGCATCTTATCCAATAATGTTTTATTAAATTATTTTATTTTCTACAAAATGTGTTTATATGGCTCAAATACAAAAAATAAGAAAATAAAAAAAAGGGAGTAAATAACTAAAATATTGAACTTAGATGCCCTATGTTAAGAAAAGTAAAAAATAAAATAAAAATGGGCTTAGATGGCATAATTTGAGAGTAAGCAAAACACTTTGGACTTTGATGGCCCAATTTGAAAATGGAGTATGGAAGAAAAATCAAGAGAATCCAAACATAAATCTTGCATAGCAAGATAAGTTTGCCAAAATTGAATAAAGCCCAAATGATAATTCCTTGAGGAGATAGTTATAATAGAACATAATTAATATTTACTTAAATAAAAGAAAAAGCAAAAAAAAAAAAAAGTGAAATAGAAGACAAACTTGGGTGTTCACACCAAACACTAAGAAATTGAAAAAATAAAACTAGAACCCATCAATCCAACGTCAAACCAAGACCCACAACTTAAACCACTTAAATCTACCTCAAATCACACCAACCCACCTGATATGATCCCGACGAAGTCCAATTATTTCAAATATCTTTTGCAATGGATACAAGTGCCCAAATCAAGAATTGTCTCATATCTACATTGTGAAGATAATTTCAGCAAACTGAAAGACAATAATTTGGAGAGCATAATGAGCCCAACACTTTATATTCAAGATGTAGCTATGGGATGGAGTTTATTTGGATGGAAGACATAGATTTTGGGCTAAAGAACCAATTGAGGCCCATTTTCTAATTTTCCATGAATTTCGTATTTAATTTTGTTGTAATAAGTTCATATGTCTTTTCATCTTTTCTAGGACAAATTTTAGTGTTTTTAGGCTTCCTGCACCATCGTGATGGTTAGTGGGACTTAATGAACCATTGTGATGGTTGGAGGGACTTCATGAATGATTGTGATGGTTGGTGGAACTTCATGAACCATTGTGATGGTTAGTGAACCATTGTGATGGTTGGTGAACCATTGTGATGAGGAACCATTATGATAACTTGTGGCGATCAATCCTATGACTTGTCACTCACCTTCTCACCTATTTCTTGAGTGTGGCGTCAATATCCTTCTCTAAAAGAAAACTAAAATCGATTCCTAAATCTGAATTTTCAAGGCGATCCATTTTCTGTATCCATTTTCTCCATGGGAGTTTGATCGTAGGGCAACTAAAGATGGGTACACAAACAGATATTCATTTGTGATGAATAATAGGTCCATTACTCTTGCACCACTTTCTCCTAAGCAAGTGTATGAGGATCAACTCAAAATGAAGAAAGATAGAGAGAAAAAAGAGAGTGAATTGAAAAATGAGGGTCAAAAGAAAAAGAGTGAGATGAAAAAAGAGAGAGAGAAAATAGAAAAAAAGAAGTGTGAACAAAATGAGGGATCAAAAAAAGAAATTCAGAAAAAAGAAGAGAAACTGAAAAGAAAAGAGAATTTTTTATGCAAAAGAAAGTGAAGTGAGAGTTGCTTATCTCAACAAACAGCCTATGCTTGTATTTATTTACAAGGAGGCATGTTTAAACACTAACTTTCTTGATCCTTCTCTTCCAAGTATTGTTTGTTCTCTATTGCAGGAATTTGGAGATATATTTCCAGAAGAAATTCCTAGTGGGTTGCCACCTATTAGGGGAATAGAACACCAAATTGACTTCATTCCTGGAGCAACTATTCCAAATCGTCCAGCTTATAGATGCAATCTAGAAGAGACCAAAGAAATTCAAAGGCAAGTTGAAAAGCTCATGGAAAAAGGATATGTAAGAGAAAGTTTGAGTCCTTATGCAGTTCCAGTTCTTCTTGTTCCTCAGAAAGATGGATCATGGAGAATGTGCAGTGATTGTAGAGCTGTGAATAATATCACGGTAAAGTATCGTCATCCCATTCCTAGATTAGATGACATGCTGGATGAATTGCATGGTTCTTGCATCTTTTCTAAAATTGATTTGAAATATCGATACTATCAAATTAGGATGAGGGAATGGGATGAGTTGAAAACTGCTTTTAAAATAAAACATGGGCTTTATGAATGGTTAGTGATGCCTTTTGGGCTTACAAATGCACCTAGCACTTTCATGAGATTAATGAATCATGTATTGCGTGCATTCATTGGAAAATTTGTTGTAGTTTATTTTGGTGATATCTTGATATACAACAAGAATCTTGATGAGCATGTGAGTCATTTGCATTGTGTCCTTGATGTTCTGAAAAAGGAAAAATTGTATGCTAACTTGGAAAAGTGTTATTTTTGCATGGAAAAGATTGTTTTCCTTGGTTTTGTTGTTAGTTCACAAGAGATAGAAGTTGATGAGGAAAAGGTAAAGGCAATAAAAGAATGGCCAACGCCTACAAGCATTACTGAGCTGAGAAGCTTTCATGGTTTAGCTAGTTTTATAGACGTTTTGTGAAAGATTTTAGTACAATTGCTACACCACTCACTGAGATCATTAAGAAATCTGTAGGATTTAAATGGGAGAAAGCTCAAGATAATGCTTTTCAAGTTCTTAAAGATAGGTTGTGTTCTGCACCTGTTTTAGCACTTCCTAACTTTAATAAAACATTTGAGATTGAGTGTGATGCATCAGGAATTGCTATAGGAGCTGTTTTGATGCAGGAAGGAAAGCCTATTGCTTATTTCAGTGAAAAATTAAGTGGAGCAGCTTTGAACTATCCAACATATGACAAGGAGCTTTATGCACTTGTGAGAGCATTAGAGACTTGGCAACACTACCTTTGGCCAAAGCAATTTGTCATTCATACAGATCATCAATATTTGAAGCATTTGAAAGGTCAAGGTAAGTTGAATAAAAGGCATGCAAAGTGGTTGGAGTTCATTGAACCTTTTCCTTATGTCATAAAATACAAGCAAGGTAAGGAGAACATAATTGCAGATGCCTTATCTAGAAGGTATGTTCTACTTACTTATCTTGAAGTAAGATTAATTGGTTTTGAATATGTGAAAGACTTGTATGAAAATGATGGTGACTTTACTGAAATTTTTGCTGCATGTGAAAAGGGAGCATTTGGGAAATTTCATAGAGTTGAGGGATACTTGTTTAGAGAGAATAAATTATATGTACCTCAATGTTCTATGCATGAATTACTTGTAAGGGAAGCTCATGGGGGAGGATTAATGGGACATTTTGGTGTGAAAAAGACTTTAGATGTTTTACATGAGCATTTCTTTTGGCCTAAAATGAAGCGTGATGTTGAAAGAATATGTGGTAAGTGCATTACTTGTAAAAAGGGAAAATCTAGAGGTTTATCACATGGTTTGTATACTCCTCTACCAGTACCTAGTGAACCTTGGGTAGAAATATCTATGGACTTTATTTTGGGACTTCCTAGGTCAAGGGGAGGTCGAGATTCAATCTTTGTGGTGGTTGATAGATTTTCTAAAATGGCACATTTCATTCCTTGTCATAAAACTGATGATGCTGTTCATATTATAGATTTATTTTTCAAAGAAATTGTGAGGCTTCATGGTGTGCCAAGAAGTAGTGTGTCTGATAGGGATACAAAATTTCTCAGCCATTTTTGGAAGGTTTTGTGGGGAAGGCTTGGTACTAAATTGTTGTTTTCTACATCTCATTACCCACAAACAGATGGACAAACTGAAGTAGTTAATAGAACTTTAACTCAGTTGCTTAAAGTAGTTGTTCAAAAGAATTTGAAGAATTGGGAAGAATGTTTGTCATTTGTTGAGTTTGCATATAATAGGAGTGTTCATTCATCTACTAGTTACTCTCCTTTTGAAGTAGTTTATGGTTTTAATCCACTATCTCCTTTGGATTTAATACCATTGCCTATAGATGAAACAGTTAGCCTTGATTGAAAAAAGAAGGCTGAAATGGTAAAAAAGTTTCATGAAAATGTTAGGCAGCAAATTCAAAAGAAAAATAACCAATATGCATCCCATGCCAACAAAGGAAGAAGGCGTGTTATCTTTGAACCAAGTGATTGGGTGTGGGTGCACATGAGGAAAGAGAGGTTTCCAGCTCAACAGAAATCTAAATTGGCTCCAAGGGGAGAAGGACCATTTCAAGTCCTTAAGAGGATAAATGATAATGCATACAAGATAGATCTTCTTGGTGAGTACAATATTAGTTCTACATTCAATGTCGTTGATTTATCTCCTTATGATGCAGGTGAAGATTCGAGGACGAATCCTTTGGAGGAGAGAAGGGATGATGAGAATCATAGGCTGGAACAAGAACATTCAAGCATTTTAAGGGATCCTTTGCAAATTCCAAGTGGGCCTATTACAAGAGCAATGGCAGAGAGATTCAAGGAAGCACTAAATGGACTTGTTCAAGACATTAGGCCAAAACAAAATTCTGTCCATTCTAAATATGAGCATAATCATGTTTTAACATTAATTTGGGCTAAAGATGGAGCTATAGGAGGAGATTTGGGCCAAAACCATTGAAATTAAGGAGCTTGCGCCATCAACTATACATGGGTTGGTTGTATTTATGCGCAATTATGTTTTTTTGGGCTGAAAGAGTGTTTTTATGGCCAACTGATGTATTTGGACGAATTTGAAGTTTTCTTTCATTTACTTTGGTTTAATAAGAGTCTTTTCAACTTTGGAGATAATAAATGTATTCAGCTGTTACATATTAAACAAGCTTATTGATGTGGGTTTAATTGGGACTTTTCATTTGTCTAGTTAATGTGTTGTTAAATAGGGATTTGATGTTTAATAATTACCTAGGTCAACACTTACTCTATAAATAGGTAAAGCTTATTGTATCCAGAACCAAGTTGAATGAAAGAAAATTTTGAAAATTCATATTAGTGAGAGAGTTTTTCTCTTTGGTTCTTTTAGAACTTTTCTGACTTATCAAGGCTTGATCATCCTTGTGGCATCTCAAATACTTTGGGTTCTTGTGTCTTGTACTCAAGGGTTCAAGTGGATCATCAAATCTGATTCTTAGTTTTCTTGGGGTGGGTGTAATTCAAGTGACTTGTGGGTTCAAACTTCTTGGGTTCACATCACCACCACCAAGACTACCCAAAATAAAAAAGCAAAATACCACCAACACTAGGGTGTCCAAAAAAAAAATCAAACTGAACCATTTTTTAACCGAAATTAAATAGTTGAACCATTTTGAGAAAAAAATCCAACATAACCACTTTTTGAAAACGGTTGGGTTTGAATCGGGCCATATCCATGGAGTGATTTGATTCAGTTTGGTTCTTTGAAAAAAACCAAACCATACCAAAAAAGAATCGAACCATTTTGAAAAAGAAATCAAACCTGTTTTTATAAAGTGGTTCGGTTCAGTTTGTTTATTTGAAGAAAAAAAAACTCTTTTTTTTTGCATAGTCCTAACTAACACTGAGAACCCTATGACTTGCATAAGGAAAATAATCAAAAAAGGAGAGAAAGAAATAGGGAACAATGAGATAGATGAGATCAGAAAAGGATACAAAAAAGAAAAAAAGAAAAAAAAAAGGAAAATAAAAGAATTACCTCTGTTAGTTGGTTGCAACAAATCATTGTACTCCGCTATCTAGGTAATTTTCAGCAATGCAACCACCCACTTTTTTCTTTCCTTTTTTCCTCTTTTTTTTCCCCTCTACTCTTTCTCTCCTATTTAGAGCAATTATACAAAGAGGGAAAAGTGGTTTAAAAGAAATGGTAATGGTGGTGAGAATAGAAGGTTCAAGTGAAGGAAGAAGAGAAAGTATGAAAGTATGGGTGTGTTCATTTTTAACCTTCCACCTCTTAGATCTTCAGGCTCGGCCTTACTCCTAATGGATCATACACTAGTTGGCGTCAACTACGACTAGCAGTGCCAGTTAGGGTTCACCATCAACATGTAACCCCAACAAAATACCCACATCTTGTATTGTGATGGTGCACTCCCTAACTGACATATGAAATGTGTGGGTCTCTAGCCTCCAACGCTCCACTAATGCCAATATCAAGTTATGATCAATTAGGAATTTTTTTTTTTTAGCAATACCCAAAAATCTAGCTTGCCTTAACAAGTCTCTGATCGGTCCTGGAGCCCTTCTTAAACGTTGTCATTGACTTTGGGCTCGCCTCACTCATAAAACACGGTCAGGTTCACTATTCCACACATGTTCTGACACATGCAAGTATTGCAGCCACATGCAAATTTGAGTGTCCTCCATACTAAAATAATATTCAAACCTGAAATTAGATCAAAATAAATCCTTAATTATGATTTTTATATATATCAAAATAAATAATACAAATAAAATATTAAATAAATAATATAAACTTTAAATATTAAAAAACTAAATTCATTTTTATTCATAAATTATATACGTAATATCAAAACTAATATAATATTAAAAAAATAATATCCCACTAAGATAAAAGCTACTCACTAGTGTATAAAAGCGCAATTATAAAATCCACACCATTAACAAAGATTTAAGAAAATTTGACAACTTCAATCCGCAAAATGGAGAATAAGAAGCTGGAGAGGAAACAACTTGTAAACACTGGATCTCGATAATATTTAACCTGAACATGAACGTGTTCATTTCATTCCAAAGTTTGATATTTATACGTCAACAAGGTTGCACACAAATGAGGAAAAATTGAAATGCATAAGGTACAATTTGAAATGGCGCCACCCAACATGTTCATGGACCTGCCTTGGCAATTGGAAAAGGTGGTCAAGTTGCACACAACCTGTCTGGTGCCACCAAACTTGCACATTCACAGACTTGCACAGGCAATTGAAAAAGCTAGACTGACTTGCATTGGCAAATGAAAAGGTAGCCTGGTGTAACCAGAGACATGTCCTGTCAGCAAAAAACTCACATGCTCAAGGAGCACAACAAGTTGGCGCCTCCTGCTAGTCAACGTGCTTTGGAATGGCTGACAACTTGCAAGCTCTGGAGTTGGTTAGTGGAATGACACCTCCTATGTGAAGACAAACAACCACCAGGAGTTTGTAAACCAGATGGCGCCTCGTCGTCCTAAATGGCAAAAATAACCCTTTGGACATAAATAGTTTTTTTCCTACACTACTTTTGCAATTTTTTTTATATTTGTACAGTGAATTAGCCAATTTCTTAGTGAAATAAAAAAAATATTTTTATCCATTGTATGAGCAATATATTCTTATTATTCAATAAAGAGCACTTAGTGGTACTTGTTGCCGGGATTCATCTCTCTAAAATCAAGACAAAATTAAAAAATGTTTGATTGTGTTTTTATTTTTAATTTTTAAAAATTATGTAATAAAGTAATTTTTAAAAACATATTTTTAGAAAAATAGAAAAGAGCGAAAAAAATGTGTAAGTATAAGGAAAAATTTTAAAATAAAAAACTAAAATAAAAAACATATCTTTTAACTTTTAAAAATTTAGAAAAATATTAATTTTAAAGAAAGTTTTTAAAAATCATTTTTACCAATAAATTTTTTAAAAAATAAAAATAATTTTTAAAACAAGAACTCTACTTTTGGTTCACAAAGTATTCATTTTTAGAAAATTGGGCAACTGGGTCAAGCAAAGTGTTAAATTGAAGGCAATTATTAAACATACCTCCCTTAGTTATTAAATGTACCTCCCTTTTGTATTTTTTTGTTATAAATTTACTTAAATAACCTCACCCCTTACCTCCCCCCTATCCAAATATTATAAATAGTTCCTTGGAAAAAAAATTTCCCTCACACCTCTCTCAGATCTCATTCCATAAATTTCATTAATCCTTTTCTCAAGAAAACAATAAGAATGCCATTGATATTTGTAACGACCCATCTTCGTTATAGGTTTGTTATACTAAAACATTTATTTAATATTATCATATGAAACTACCAAGAAAATTTTCACATTTAACACACATATATGTATCTACTTTCCTACACATAATGTACATCATCATATCATAAAAGTATTAGGTCTTACAAAACTTATATATATATATATGCATACAATACCAAAATAGTCCTCTTGTAGAGGACATTCACAACAACCTAAGTATTTATACATATGTCCTATGCTAGTCCCCATACTATGTACATACATACGAGAACATATCCAAAAAGAGGGATCACATCCCATCTTCAACATCTACATCTGCTTCAGTCACGAGCAGTCTGAGAACCTCTAACACCACCACTATCTGCTCCCATGCCAGCCACACGATCATTGCAGTAATACAACACAAATACAAACACAAAAATGCAAGGGTAAGCTTATTTATAAAAAGAACAAAGATATACAAAGGTATAAAAGAAGGATAGGATTTACTTAAAGGAAAACTAAAATAAATCAACAATGGTAAATCAGATAACATCATACAATAACACATACATCAATTTATAAATCAATTTCATATACAATTTCATTATTTAATGTCGTGCTGACTCGACTCCATGGAGATTTCTACAACTTTTGGGCGGTCCCCATAGGCCCCATCCCCTACCATGGTCCCATTCTCTGACCATTCAGGGAGTCCCTTGAGTTGACCCTGTGGAGGAAGTATGGTTTGATCGAATATAGACAAGTGTGGGTATTGGCTTACCTCTGTAAGGTTTGCAAAACCTTACATCTATAGGAATTCGCCCACCTGTCTATTCTATAGGCCCATTCCCGTTAGCCACCACGAAAACCTCCGGCACTAGGTTGAGAGCCCACCAAGCACCCTCAACTTACATGCCTACCCATATGCAATGTCATGTAACTAGCCAAACAATTTTGATGCCCATGTTCCCTTTATGTTATAAATTCACCATTTTTCTCAAATTATGCTTATGAACCCATCTAGCAGTTCAATAAGCCCAAGTAAGGTATTCTCACACTCTGAATCCTTATAACACAACACTAACCTTAATAAAATGTGAATTTCTTAACATAGCTCTAGAACTTTTGTGGACATCTTCATCACACCCATACTATATAAATAATTCAATTTAAATAAATTTGGAAGCCATTTTATAGTGTGGAGTATGAATTCTCGCTTAAACGCCATTTTAATCTCGCTTAAGCTAGAATTTCAGGAGCTAATTTTTCACTTCCAGGGTTCATCGCTTAAGCTAGGATTTCCCTCTCTTACGAGGCTAGGATTTCTCTCGCTTAAGCTAGAACTGCTTCCAGACCAAAAAGTTCCCTTGTCACCTGTCTCGCTTAAGCGAGAACCACTCTTCGCTTAAGCGACATAGGGTTGCAGGATCTCGAAAACATGCTTAAAACTCTTTAATGACTACCAAATTCATTCCAATTCGAATTTTACATCAAACATAACATATATACATCATTTCACACTCAAAAACAACATTTCAAGCATAGAATATACAAATAAAGCATTCAACCATATTAAAGCTTCCCTTACCCAAAATTCTTGAAATTTCTTAAAAGAGAAACTAGGAGGAGAACTTTGGGGTTCTTGAGTGATCCTTCCCCAATTTGTGCTATAGAATCTACTAGGAGGAACCTAAACCAACATCAAAGTAAGCTCCAATTCAAGATTTCCCTCATCTATTAAAATCTAACCAAAACCCATTTGAGAACTCCTTGAGGAAGAGAATAGATGAACTTCAAGAGACCAAATGAGAGAAAAGTGTGGCTTACCAACTAGGAGTCAGTCAAGGAAGCTCTAGGAATCCAAATATGAAAGCTTTCTTATAGAGAATTCCCACAAACTCAAGCTCTTGAGACAAGGAGGAGGATATGCTTAGGAACGAAGAAATGAGAATGAACGAGATAAGGGAGAAGAAGGAGTTTCCAACGGATAAGTATTTGGGTTTAATTTGAAATTTTGCTAATAACCTCTATGTTTCCTCTAAAAGCACCCCCCTTCTCTTATATATATATATATATATATATATATATATATATATATTCTACAACTCAAGGAATTCACATAAAAGTCCCAACAACAACCTTACCCTCTAAGCCCAACCATACATGAAAATCTAACAATAACACTTTAGCACATAACAAAACATAAAACTTAAGTTAATTATTATATCAATTAACATAATTTACATTTAATTTCGTCTTATATTATTATTCAAACACTTAGTCACATAATTAGAAAAACTACAATGTTACAATATTCAAAGAAACAAGTGCAAAAATTTTCCAAAAAAACTTGATAGCATTTCAAGACTATTTTACCTTTTTTTAAAAAAAAAAATACCCCATCACATTATCCACCGTAAGCTCCACCCTAAATGACAATACAGATAGCACCCCCAGTAATCCCCCAAACCCCCCAACACAACCTTCAACACAATCTTCCCCTCCGAACACAACATCATTTTCGAATTCATGTAGTTCCCTAGAGGCAGGTCTTGCCTAAATGCTAACACAAGAATAACCATGAGGGTTTGGAAAAGCGCGAGGACTATGAAAGTGGGTCTTCATGTGATGGAGGAGAGGACTTTGAAGACAGATATGATGAAGGGGGTAGGTGAGGGGCATAACGAGCTGTGTAATGCCAATGTTGACATTTTGGCCCAACCGTTGGCAATGATGTCATGGGAAAACATGGAAGTCATCCAGAATTGGTTGGAGATGAAGTTAGTGAGGGGGAACTCAAAGAAGAAGTGCACAATGACGAAGGAGGCGAAGCCTGCGAGGCTCGAATTGAAGGAGGAACTATTTATAATATTTGGATGGAAGGGAAATAAGGGTGGTGTTATTTAAGTAAATTTAATAACAAAAATTTGAAAAGAGATTTACATTTAATAATTATAGGAGGTATGTTTAGCAATTGCCTAAATTAAGTCAAGTTGGGTTGACCCAAATTTTATTCGGCCTGAAAATTTAATGGCACATCCTAGTCCTATATCGGACCAACAAGCCAAATATGCCCTAATTAAAAAAAAATTTAAACATGTTTAATATATAAAATTTTAATATATATATAATACTCATTTAAGTTGCCTCATGGAACCATGCAAGACAAGGACTAACATTGAAGTTAGGTAAGAAGAAATCGGTATATTTCTTTCGTTCTTTCTTTTTTTCTCTTTCTTTTTATTTTTTTAATTTTAAACTTTCAAAAATTCTTTTTTAGGGATAAAAATTGGTGGACACCTTTATTCTAATTGACATACGTCTAAAGAAAAATATAGGTGTGATAAATAATATGTTATAATTGGAGGAGAGAGATTAAAAAAAAAAAAAGTTAATTAGGTGTTTAGAATTATAAAGTGTTTAGATATCAATACTCTCTAAGATAAAATTGTAAAAGAAAATGAGTAGTTTAGATAGACACAATCCAAGTCACAACAACCATGACTTGCAACTTGCAAAAGAAGCATCCTCTTCCCTCCGTAATCCTCTTCTTTAAGATTATTTTGGATACTACCTATGTCCCTAAATATAAGACTCTTTTTTTAAATTTATTTGTCCCTTTTTATAAGACTCTTTTTAAGTTGTCTTTTGTATTAATTATTTTTTTTTACCAAAATACCCGTAATTACTTTATAATAAATGCTATGAATTAAAAAGATAAATCCATTCTCTCTCTTATAAGGATTGGAGAAGAAGACTAACATACATTAATTAATTAGGTAGAAAGTAATTAAGTGGAAAAAGAGTGATGATGGGTTCTAATATATTTTAGGGTCTGGCTAACCAGTGCCCTTCGGGCAGGCACTAGTTAAGGAATTCAAAATAGAAGGTTTTTATTGGAATTAACATTAGAAGTGTATTGGAAATCACAATATATATGCATTAATGTCAATTTTTAATGAAAACTTTCTCTTTTGAATTACTTAACTAGTGCCCAAAGGGCACTTGTCAGCATTTGCCTATATTTTAAGGGTAATTTTGGAAGAATAATATAAATTGCCAACAAATTTAATGCTACTAACTAAATTTCTTAAAGGATGTGAATTAGTTAAAAGAGTCTTATTACAACACACTTCAATATGGAAAGCTTGTAAAAAAAAAAAAACACTTTCCTTCATCTCCTCTATCTCTATGCACATTTTAATTTTTATTAGAAATTTTATTGAGTTAGAAATGTTGTCACAATATATACATACAAATGCATGAACATTTTTTTTTCTACTTCATCTTATTGTATGTGAGTGGAAGGTTTTCGCAGCGTAGTTTGTGTGTTAGTGATTCTACAACAAGTTCTTTGTGTTTATCTTGCATGGCTTAACCCCTAAATATTTTCAAAGTTTCTTCCTTTCATGCTTTTGGAGTAACTAGGAAATAGCATAAATTCATTTATATTAATTTTTGGAAAAAATAAAAAAGAGAGAGAAATATTTGATTTGCTTGGGAATTTCTTAATGCATGGTATATGCAAAGTTAGCATCATAAGGGGATATTCACTAACTTAGAATCATGTATAATAGCCAAATTTTCTATGAAGTTTCTTAATATAGTGTTCTTGTGATAGTAATATATTATCACCCTTCTTTATAATTCTAATTCCCAAAATTACACTTGTTTTATCCATGTTTTTCATATCAAATTTGGATGCAAAAAATAATTTAGTCCTAAAAAATAAATTTTCTAATGTTGCATTTTATTATTTTGAAAATTTAAAGTTTAAACTTATTTCAAACTATCCCAAACTTCAATAATGACAGTGTTAAGTTATTTTCATATTTTACTTAATGTTCTATTTTAATTTTCTAACTTTTAAGAATCCAATAAATTAGGTCTTTCAGTACATTTTTCTTTTTTACTTTTCTATTCAAAAGAATTTTACTTTTTTGTATCCATGGGTTGAAATTAGGGACCAAAATCATGGCTGTTTTCTTTACTTGATTTTTGTATTTTTTTTTTAATTTGTTCTCATACTAATTTCATGTAACATGCGGTAGAAAACATTGCACTATTTTTTTTATCAATTTTGACTCATTGCTATTGGAAGAAACATGTTTATATGCTTAGGAAATTGGTAGCATCTTTTATGATGCATGGATAGTTTAAATATATTTGTGTAATTTATAGCCCTTATGAATCATCCAAAATGCACATTTATAGCCCACTACTACTAGTGGTGGAGATAAACATGCATATGTATGGTAATCAAAAGCAATAGGCATGTTTAGGTAATTAATGAGACTTGTTGCATATGGTTTTGGCATGTGTTTTGGACGGTGTGTTCATGCTGGTGCCGATTTGGTTTAGGGTGATGGTTGCTGATTCATGGGAACTGATTCAATGTGGTGTGCTTTGAGAGGTAATGTGGCTTGATTTGGCAGCTTTTTTTTTTTTTAATTTTTTTTTTAATTTTTTTTATGGATTGTCATTTCAACTTATAATTTCTATGAATTTTCTTTGCCTTTGCTTGGCTAATGTAGCATGGGGCTTCACGGAAGAACAGCCTGCCTCATTATTTCCATCTATATTTTCTTTTCATTTTTACTAGTAATTTGTATTTTTAATTTCTATAATATATTCATTTTCTTAATTTTCATTATTTTGTTACTTTTGTATTATATATATATATATATATATATATATATATATATATATATATTCTTTTTTATTTAATAAAAGTTTAGATTAGGAGAAGGTTTTTTTTTTTAATAAATTTTCTTTATTTTGACATTTTTTATTTCTCTATTTTTTCTTTTAAAAAAAATCCAGACAAAATTAAGTGTTTATAATTAAAATATATTAAATAATTAAATTTTAATTTTATTAACAAATTTTTTTGGAATTAATTATAACCATTTGAAAATAGTATAAGATTTAATTAAAAAAAATATTATATACTAAATATAATAAATATGACTCTGACTACACTTATAAATGTGGAGATCAACATTGGAGGGTCTCATAATTGTGGCGTTTCATTCTTCTAGGTGATCATCCTATAGGTAAACATTTCATCATCTCAGCAGCCAGCATTGTTTCTTATCTCATTTTGTTGCAATTGTTGACTCAGATCTCATCTCAACATGACTTCTGCACGCAATAAGCATCCCTTGCTCACCCAAGTTCATTTCTTTAAGATTATCCCAAGAACAAATCTTGAACATGGATTACTTGTAAGCATCATTACTTTCTTACTTATTGTTTCAGTGAACTTTACTTAACTACCACTTCATTATCTCTGCATGCAATATACACAAACGTCTCCATTTCATATATTTCAATTCATAAGATAGCTATTTGGGGTTTATGTTTCTCTGTTATGCTTGTGAATGCTAACAACAGAGTCTTTGCAGCAGCTCCCAAAAGATTTCACCAGAAAATATGGAGATAGAATGTCAAACCCGGTGTTTCTCAAGGCTCCAGATGGCACTGAATGGAAAACATATTGGACCAAGCATGATGGTGACATTTGGTTTCAAAAGGGTTGGAAGGAGTTTGCCACATACTATTCTCTAGATCATGGCCACTTGCTGTTCTTTGAATATGAGGGAACTTCTCATTTTGATGTGCACATATTTGACCACAGTGCCGTTGAAATAGACTATCCTTCCCATGGTACTCACGAAGGAAAGGACAACCTTGTGGAGAGTAGTGACGATTCTGTTGAAATTTTGGGTGAGCAATTTTCATGCCAAAAAACTGGAGTGAAATCCATGGTGTCATCTTCTCAACCTTCTAAGGAAATGAAAGCTGGCCTAACTACAAATATTGAAAAAAGCCCCAATAGGGTAAACTTGCATCAGCATGTCCAAACTAGAAGTACTAGCTCTCAAAAGGCAAAATTTATGAAGCAAGAAGTAGATGGTATGTATGTCATGTCATGGTCAGAACATTATGTAGATTTAATTAGCTTTTGGTTACCAATTTTTCATAACTCACTCATGTCATGTTCAATTTTTCAGAAGATGAGGGTAAAGGCATTTTTAACACTGAATGCCCAAAAGGGGAGCAGTTAACTTCTACCACTTTAAACAAAGCCACAGCTTTCAGATTTGAACATCCCTCTTTCAGGCTTATCATGAAGCCATCCTTTATAAATGGATATAACCTGGTGAGCATTTGATTAAATATATGCATTCTCATGAGTCAGCTTCTTTTATAAAGATGTTGCAGAAGAAATATAATTCGTAGTTCTTATATGTTTACATTGTAAAAAAAAAAAAAAAAAAAAAAAAATCCCAGGAAATACCGCAGCATTTTGCAGAAAAATATTTGAAGAAAACACATGCAATTGTCATCCTTGAGGTCTTGAACGGGAGAACTTGGCCTGTTATTTATTCTGCTCCTAGACTTACTGGGGGATGGCAGAAATTTGCATCAGAAAACAATTTGAATGTGGGGGATGTTTGTGTTTTTGAACCGATCCAGAAGATCCAGGGCATTGCTTTCAAGGTTTCCATCTTTCAAGGTGCAGAGGAAACAAGTTGCCCCATTTCACAAGGTAAACCATCATTCCATTTTATCTACACAATGAGGACTTAGAATCGGTTCAAGGAGATGTAGTTAATTAGACTTAACTCTTCACGAGGGACCCATTTTTGAGAATAAGGTGAACAGTGTAGCTATTAATTGAAAATCAACATTTGAAATTTTAACAATGACATAATTTATTTTATATATATATATGCAGTTAATTACAATCTTAATTGTTAATTTATCAATCATTGGTTATAGCTCTTCACTTTAGATGAGTCAAATCTTGGTTGAAAAAGAGAATCCTTTATGTTGAATGTAAATCTATTTCTAGATTTTTATCAGTAATAGTTGCATGTTAGACCTTTGTATATCCAACATGTGCAATTTGTTTCTTACTTAAGTAGCTTTTATTACTCTATGAAAAGCTAGAACTGAATTCAGTGAAAATGCAAATATTGATCTTTCAAAATGCTGCATAGTGCATCCTTCAACCAACTGGACAGGTGAAAGTTCAAGTCAAAGATCTTCACAGGTGGAAAGTCGCTTCAAGTTGAAGGTCTTAACAGCCAGAGCATTTAAAAGAGCTAGCAAATTCACATCAGAAAATCCCTTTTTCATGGTCACTTTAACTATAAAATGGACAGCAAATATAACCAGACACGCGGTAAGGTTTTATCTATATCTATATATTACTTATATTAAGCACCTAAATATGTTGATAGGCGTGGAATTTTTTATCTGATAATTCAGAATATGTGAAGACTGAATGAATTCCTTATTGTGTCAATCATACACTTGGATATTTATACAAGATAGGCTGCTAGGTTGGATAACTAACTCCGACAGCAGGAAGTAACTAATGATAACAGAAAATGACAACCACATGAATTGTTTGATTTTGTTCTTTCATGAACAAGTGTTAATATTCTTTCATGAATTGTTTAATTTTGTTATGACGGTGATGAAGATATATATGACTTGATGCAGCATGTGCCAATGGACTTTGTCAGAAAGTATTTTGTTAACATGAACCAGAAGGTGATGATGATACACTTCAGAAAGAAACTGTGGCCTGTAAAGTTTGTATTTCGTGAATGTTCTACTACTAGTTCAGGCAATCTCTCTACTGGTTGGGCCTCATTTGTAAGAGAAAATGAACTGCGACGGGGAGATGTATGTATCTTCGAGCTCGTCAACAGAGAAGATGCAACACTTGATGCTCATGTTTTCAGAGGACACCATAAGGTAATGCATTATGGGCTGCTGGCATCTATAAAGCTTTTTTTTAGTATAGTAGATCTACCTCTCAATTCCTCTTAAATGGAATCTTTTTGCTGTAGTTAATTAATAATTCAATATCTCAACCAAAAGATTTGTGTCAAAGGATTTATCAATTTATGGTTTTTGAACGGTAGCATAGATGTATTTGCGTATTATATGGCATGTATTTCTATATACAGGTCTTATCAAGTAATTTTATGATACCAGAGATATCTCAGACCATTGTCGAATTTTTATTATGATGAGTCGATGACCCCTTCATATTTGATATTCTTTTGTTTGTATTTTTGATATTATAATCTAAAATTGTTACATTGCAGCCTCGTTCTCCACGTCTTGACAATAAATGGTGTAACATCCCAAATAGTAGAGTATGTATTTAGGATAAATAAAGTAGTTATAAATTAAATTAATAGATGATTATTTGGGCTTATTACGAGTTCTTGTGAGCATTAATTAAGTTTTGGGTTGCGACATTGAGGGTTTAGGGAATGGCCAACAGGGCTAAATAGGGAATTAGCTCCCACTAATTCTAGGCATCGGATCAAGACATACTCACACACCCACACTTGACCTAGAGGAGAAAAGGAATTTAGAAGAAGAGATCATAGAAAAGAACCAAGTCACCCAAAGAGAACCCATGCTCATTCTAAGGTGAGTGCAACCACTAGTCATCTCCCCACTCCTCCTTGCTTGCTCTTGATTATTCTTTCATTAATGATTTTTTATGAATATGTTAGGATAGGGTTTAATGGGAATTAGCAATTAATTGCATGATTGACAGGATTAATATGTTTTATAGAGAAAAATTTGAAAATAATTGATTATTTTTCAAAAAGAAATTGATTACAAACTTTTTCCTTAAAATCCTCATACCACTATATTGAAGCATAAAATGTGGTGTAGGTTCCCCGGAAGGAAATGGGGATGCAGAAGTCTTGCAAGCATAAGTTTGATAGGGATTTATAAATCAATAGTGGGAAAGGAATTCAACATTTGTCCAATCCATTCATGTAAAATCTAGTCTAATCCATTCAATTATTATGGACCCAAAAAACATTCCATTCAATTATTATAACAAAAATACTTGCATTATATTGGATGATTCACATAACTAACTAAATAGATAACAATTTATTCATTCTTATTTTCAAATCTAATAGACCATCTAATTAACTCATAGGTAGCGTTTGCTCGACCGATGCTAAATCCTACACTAGCTTTCATCACATTACTTACATCAAATTGGATGATTCATATAATTAAATGGATAAATAACAATATTAACTTCTAATTTTCAAATTTAATAGACCATCTAATTAACTCTTAGGTAGCATTGACTTGGTTGGCGCTAAATCTCATGCTTGATTTCACATTACCATTGGCTTCGGCCGGCACTTTGTATTGTACCATTTTAAAAAAAAATTAAATGGTTATGAAGGGTAACGTCGAAGTTGTGTCGGTCTTGGCCGACACTAATAGTGACAATGTCGAGATTGACGCTAATTGTTGGACTCTATTTCACACATTTCTTTTAGTGACTAATTATTTTTTTAATTCTACAGTTAAATTTAGTTAAATATTTTTATTCATTTCAAATTTGAATTGTATTTTTATGAAAAATGATTAAATAAAAAACATTCATGCAACACATATGTTTTCAATTTCTGTCTCATTACTATTACAGTTACAACATAACTTTCTTTTTTTTTTCTCTCAATTCATATATTTGTTCCCAATCTAATTGATTTAAAACGACTAACAATAAAAAAAAAAAAAAAAGGACCGATAACAGTTTTCACGTACAAAAAAAAAATTCTTACAAAATAACATTGATCTAATTGTGTGTGTGCCTACTTTTAATTGGGTTCAACATATAAGAAAGATAATACAAATGTAATAAATTAAATTAATAAAAAAAACAATTGTATTTTGTGTATGCCTACTTCAATCTCATTGGGTTTTCTTGGAGATGATGAAAGTTCTTGTATCTTCTGCACAAATCCTCAATCATCCGTTCATTCTCTACCCTTCCCTCAGCTTCTGCCATCTCAGACTCGGCATTTCTTTCTTTTTTTTTTCTTTCACGAAACTGTAAAGAAAAGTCATAACTGAACAAAAAAAAAAAAAAAGAAGGCTGCTGAAGGAACAAGTAATTATTTTGCTTTGAGGGAAATCAAGGTGGTTAAATAGAAAATATTGACCAATCAAAATACTTTGTCCATTTTCATATCATTGGTCTATATACCAATCAGCACTTTCCAACAGAATATAGCTGTACAGAATGCTCAACCCGAAAAGAGTTGAAAGCGTAATACCTGAGTGCAGCAGCTCTTTTTGGGCTGAGTATTTGTGCACTCATCTTCTGCTGAATGGATCAATGATAAAACCTTTCTTTTTCACTCTTTTCTTTTTGTTATATATTGTCTCTCTTGTATTGTGGTTTCTTCTGCCAATGACACAGTATTTATAATCCTGCAATCACTTCAATTGGCGCGGAGCAACGTTACACTGCCCAGCTGGTGTTTCAACCCACTCACTCTCTGACTCTGTTCTTGGTCATCATGTTTGAAAACAAAAATACAGTATTTTAAGTAATATAAAATGAAAATTAGAAAAATAACTAAAGTGGAGATTTGAAATATTAGCATAAAAAAGAATATTTAAATTAAAAATTAACATAAAAGGTAAGTTTGAAAAATAATTAATAATTTAAATATTTTTAAACATATAGAAATAGATTTTTTTTTTATGTCAGAAAATAATAGATGTTGAATAAGAATGAAGTGTATATTTGGAATCATTTACTAATTCAAAAAAAATATTTATCATCATGACTTTGGTGAGAAGTATCCTGACTTTACCGATAACTAATCTCCGCTGGAAAATCTAGCTGACCTACCAATAGTCAGGTCTCTCATCCCAACCACGTTTTTTCAATCCACATGGTAAGATATTGCATGAAAGGACCGAACTCAGTTTCACTTAGCCCAACGACATGTTCGTAAAAAATTGATTTATAAAAAGTTTGTTTACAAAAATAAAAAAACAATTATTGTTTTTCTTTTCAAAATAACAATGTAGAATAGAAAGTTAGAAACATAATTAAAGTTGATATTTGAAATCTTAACATAAAAGAATCTTTAAATAAGAAATAAACATAAAAAAAAAGGTGTGAGAAAATTAACAATTTAAATATTTTAAAAAAGTATAAAAATCAATGTTAAATAATCAGTTAATTATTTTTTTAAACTTTATTTTTATGGTAATTTTTTATTTAAAAATTACTTTTTATGTTAAGATTTCAAATCTCAACTTTAAATATCTTTCTCTTTTTGTTGTTATTTTGAAAAAAAAAATCAGTTACTTTATACACTTCAATATCATTTATTATTTGTTTTTTAATTTTAATAATATTTAAATTAGTAATTAATTTTTAAACTTTTCTTTTATGTTAATTTTCTAAAAAAAATCATTTTAGATTTAAAACTTTAACATTTTTTTTTCAAGAAAATGATGGCATGCAATAGCATCATATAGAGTCAAGGATACCAACGAGGTTAGCACCAAGGGGACCACAAATCATCTGCTGCACACCAAAATATTATTAAAAATAGAAAATAGATACAAAATAAAAGAACAACATGGGGGACATGAACCAAGAACCAAGACCCATGGAAAACAGAAACATCAATGGAACCTAAGCTAGGGAGGGCCTATTTGGTTTGGCCACCATTTTCTGTTTTCATTTTCATAGAAAACTGAAAACAGTGTTGAAAATATGTTTGTTACAATTTTAGAAAATGTTTTCTCTGGAAATATTTTCGAAATGAGGCCCAATAGTCGCTTGATTCTTTTTCTCTCTCTCTTCCCCAAACCAGGTTCTTGTTCTCTCCTCCCCAAATTTGCTTAACCCACCATTTGAAATGCAGTATGGGATGACCTTTCCAATTCACAATGCATTTTTGTTTGAATTAGTTGTGGAACGCATATTGGGATGCAACCATTGATGTTCTGATAGCATAAGTTTGGGTATTTTCACTCTAGTGCTCTCTGCTTTCAAGCTGAACAAAATGACACTATTCTCTGCTATATGAACATATGAGGGGAAAAAGGAAAGGGGATTAGTTAATATCTGGTGGGTGATTATGTTTGTATGTGATTGCGTTTTGTGGTTCTTTGCCATGAAAGCTGGGAAGGAGACTTTTTAATTAGTTAACAGCAGTATATCAAAATTGTAATTTCAAAGATGTTGAATGAGTGCAGTAATGCTTTTAATTGTTGTGATAAAATTCTTTTTTGCATTGATAATGAATGAAACTTAATTACAACCTCTCTAATTCATAAAGCACGTACTAATTGAGTAATTGTTTGTAAATATATAAAATCATTTCATGAATTTTTATTAAAAATAGACAAACAAAACATATTTTTAGTATTTTTATTTTTTGAAAACAGAAAATAAGTACTCAAAGTAAACATGTTTTTTAAATTTTAGAAATTTGAAAATGAAAATTATTTTCAGAAAATGAAAGTAGAAAATATTTTCATAAACCAAACAGCCTCTTAGTCTGTCAAAGAAAAACGATTGATATGCATGTATTCACGAAAATACACACACACACATTCTTATTTTTTAACCTTCCATCAGTTAACTTAAGTTACTTAAATAAAAATAAAATAAAAGAATAAAATGAAATCATTTTTTATTTATACTCTGTCTTGAATTTTAAAAAAAAAAAACATTGAAATAAAACTTTGTTTGAAACAAACATATTAACTTATTGATGAGTTAAATTTGGTTAGTTATAATATATTAGTTTTGAAAATATATTTTTCTCATGAATCTAACCGATATTGAGAGAGGGAGAGAACACGAGAGATGAAGGACAAGATTAGAAGCATTAAATCAACTACCTTAGAGGACAAGAACATGTTCCAAGTCTATCGGTGCAACAAAGAAAGAATGGAAAGGAAAAATGAAAAGAAAGCTAGTGAACAAAATAGAACGAATAGTAAAATAGATTGTGAATCGAATTGAAATAGTCATTCCTGATCATGTGAAAAACCTGAATCGAACAAATTAGCATGCACTTGGATCGACTGAAAAGAAAGAAAGTGATGAAAGGTGGAGGGTTAAATTGAATTACTACCTTGAGGCCATCGACGGAGAGAAGACCAATAAGAATGCATCCTCGTGTGCATCATCCATCCTCGATCTCTATCTCGTTGAAGACGCGATTTAGGGTTTTGAAGTAAGAACAGCACAAACACAAGTGATTTTTGGTGAGAGAGAAAAAGGAATAGGAAAAGAAACAGAGGTCAAAGAAATTTTTAAATACTTTTTTAATATATGCTTAGTTAACATGTGTTAAACTTAATAACATGTTTTAATCATAACATGCCACCTCGTGACATGCAACATAGAGTATGGATAAATGTCGAAAGTAAAATAAAGTGTATCTAATCATGGGCTTGTGGCGGTTCAGCATTATGCCAGACCAGAAACTGCAAAATTTTCTATCGGTTTACAATGAGAGCCACACATAAACCGACAATAAACACCAATTTTTTTTGTAGTGGTGTGTACGTGTTTTTAGTTGCTAGCAATGAAGGAAAGTAAATAATGGAGTGAATTGAAGTTGTTGGGGGAGTTTAGATGGTCTAAGGTGGTTAATGAGTGTTATGAAATAATTAAAGAGAGTAAGAGGTTGTGATAATAGGATAACAAAGATTAAATTTAGAATATATGAACATTACTTTAAGTGAATAAAAGAAGCTATAGCCATTGACTTTATGAATTGGAATTAATGAAACAAGTAATAGGAATTGCTATAGGAACCATCTATGATTTCAAATTTAATTTGGATAAGTTATGAGAATACGAATGATGTAAGGATTGTTGAGATTGAACATGAATCTCAATATAGATATTTAGCAATTTTAAAGGATTAATGAGATCGAACAATGATCTCATAACAGTCAATTTAATTATGTTGGACAACTCGAAGAAGTTTTCAAGAACATCAAAATTTATATCAGTTAGCTAGTGATCCAAATCACTAACTATAGTTGTTGAGTCATAAGATGAATCATGACTCTCAATTATTTTGATTTGATGCAAATAAATATTAAGTTACAAGATTGTGTCTAAAAAATGTGAACAAACGAAAGTGATGAATCTATGTCTGTAAGTTACAAACGATATGCAGACATATACTGAGTCTGATAAGCATTTAAAGGCATAGTAAATGCACTGTCATTTTTTATATCTTTTGCAGGGAATGTTCATCGAACATCCTTCCTAGGATCTATCGAAGTACAAGGGGAACAGAAAGAAAAGTCAAAGGTTCAAGAGTTTCCCTCGCCTAAAAAGACGTGCCACAACTGTAATGAGTACTTGTCTGAGCAAGTGATGTGACTACTAAAGCAAAAGATATGGAGTGCCCCTCAAGGAAGATAAGTAGACTGCTTTATCAACTCTAAGTGACAAGTTGGTGAAAAGCAATTAATGCTCACATTAAATGCTCCAACGAACACCATGCTTCAGATGAAGGTCTCACGTGAAGAAGAAGGCCGTTTAGAGACAACAGTTACTTCCTCGGCAAGTCTATAATTACCAGAAGTGTTGAAGTGCTGAAGTTATGGAACTTAATTCAAATTTTGCAAGCATTCTTTCAAGTCTTCAATTCTTTCTTTGTAAATTCTCTAAGTTGTAAAAAGCTCTCAAAACACCTTGAGTATCCTGAGAGAAAAAGACTTTGTGCTTAACTTGTACATCTGTATGTGAGACGATACCTTAGTTTGTGTGCACCTTTCACAAACAAATCTTCTTATTTGTTTAAGAGCCGGAAGTGGCTTGGTAAGAAAAAAATACTTGGGTTTTTAGCTTGGAGAGGCTAGTGTAAACACTACTTGGGTTGAGTCAGAAGTGGTAGTGAACAATACTTGTAACTTTGCGAAGTTAGTGGAACTTAGTGGGTTGCCAAGAACTGGACGTAGTCTCGGGGTGAGACGAACCAATATAAAATCTCTTTGTGTTATTTATCTCTCTTTATCCTTTATCTGTTTGAACTGACCTTAAACTGTGACTTGTTTCTTTTTTCAAAAAGTTACATATGTGTTTATATTAAAACATCGTCTGACGCTTTGTTTCTTAAACTCGTTTTTTAATTAAACTAACAGACGATAGCCCTTTGCGAAAAAGTTTGTGAAAAATTTGTTAAATCACAATTAAACCACCCTTCTTGTGATTTTTGCCTTTACAATAGCTATATGCATGAAGTTGAGTCATTAGACGAATCAGGACCCTCAATAATTTTGCTTCGATGCAAATAAATAATAAGTTAAAAAGTTCCGTCTAAAAATGTTAGCAAATGGAAAGTGTTGTATCTGCGTCTGTAAGAACAGACAATAGCAAACAGATGCTGAAGTCTGATAGCATTTAAGGCATAGTTAATGCACTGTCTTTTTTTTTCTCCTATATGTAGGGAATGTCTGAATATTCTTCCTAGGATCTGTCGAAGTGCAAAGGAGTGAAGAAAAGTCAAGTTTAAAGTTTCCCTTCTCCTAAAAAGACCCGCCACGAATACTTGTCTAAGCAAAAGCGAATTTTACTACTGAAGCAGAGATATGGAGTGCCCTTCAAAGAAGATAAGCAAAGTGTTTTATCAGGTTTAAGTGACAAGTTGGTGACAAGCATTAAATGCTCCAACGAACACCCAGCTTCAAACGATAGTCAGACACAAAAAGAAGGTCGTTTAGAGACAACAGTTACTTCCTTATCAAGGCTATAAATACTAGAAGTTTTTGAAGTGAAAAGCACCTAAGTTACAAACTGCAACGAACCAATCTCTTAAGCATTCCAATTCATTCTGTGTTCATTATTTTCTAAGTTGTAAAAAGCTCTCAAATCACCTTGTATATCCTGAGAGAAAAGATTGTAAGCTTAACCTTGTTTGTGTGCACCCAACCTTAAACAAATCTTTAGATTTGTTTTAGAGCCAGAAGTGGCTTGGTAGTAAACAATACTTGGGGTTTTTAGCTTAGAGAGGCTAGTGTAAAACCACTTGGGTCTTAGACAAAAGTGGCAGTGAACAATACTTGTATCTTTGTGAAAAGATAGTGGAACTTGGTGGGTTACCAAGAATTGAACGTAATCTTAGTGGTAGAGACAAACCAATATAAAAATCTCTGTGTTCTTTCTCTCTTTCTCTTTTTGTTTGATCTAACCTTGAGTTGTGATTTCGAGTTTGTGAAAACCAAGTCTGTTTTACGATCCAATAGCCACTGGACCAAATAGCTAACCCAACAAATTGTTGTCCTTTGCATGACCCCTTTTGAGACAGATACTATTTTTTATTGTTGAATCCCTGAACCAAAAAGAAAGACAATTGTTTCCCACACCTTAGGGATATAGGAGAGCAAGTCATTTTTATGAGTGGATTACAAGAGTTCTAAGTTTGGGGTGTTGTGTGTGATTACCAAGAAAGGATAGCAATGATGGATATACTATGTGTGGTTTCTTGTTTTCATGCCACCTTTGTGTCAAGTCTAAAAGAAGAAAAAAATTGAAAAAAGAAGAAAAAAAAAGAAACAAAATTGAAAAGTAAACAAAGGTGGCTTAGTAATTATTGTTTTGGTGTTTGCCAAGGTTGTTCTTAGCATTAGGATGCATTGAATGAAGGTTTTTATTAAATTTCAGAAGTTGGAATTGGTGAATAAATTATGACCATTAGAAGATGCTCTCCTACACTCATGTGGTGTAATTTTGCTTATCCGAGAAAACCAATATTCTTTGTAGCCCAGCCAAGTTACAACCCAATAAAGACCTTCGTGATCTTTGCATGCTTGTAATTTTTTGGTTTCTCAATTAATAACCAAGTGATACATTTTCGTCACTATTTTTTTGTGAAGTAGATAAGTAGATAAGTTTAATACATAACAAAACCTACTTATTAATTTAATATAACTAAACTGTTGTTAATTTCAATGTATAGACTTATATTAGATTTTACAATTTTATTTAATAGATAACTAAACCTATTTTTTTAATTTCATATCACTAAGTTGTTGTCATTAATTTAATTAAAAATGTAAATTTAATATTTAAGTAGATAAGTTTAAATTAATTTTATTTGAATGAACGTGAACTAATATAATTAAAGGAACTATTACAAATAGTAATGATTAAATTTTAAATAATATTTAAATAGATATGATAAAACTAAAATAATTTTGAGTTATCTTCTAGGTGTTTATTTTGATTTTATATTATCCTTTAATTTTATATTTAAAAAGAAATATTTTATAAATTAAATTGGTTAAAATAATTAGTTATCAATTATGGAGAAAAAATATTGAAATATACATTATAAGTAGTTGCTAATTGAAATTCTAGATAAGCAATTAAAAATACTAACCTGGTCATACTGTTGATATTGTTCTACTATATCATCTCTAGATAATGGTTTAGGGGCTCGTGCTTTTTCTTTGTGACCATCAAAGCTTTTGCATTTTTTCTCCTAGAGTGATCATGTGGCAAAAATCGACAACTTCCCATATAAGCAAATTTATGTCCATTTAGTAGCCGTAGAGACCATGTATCCATGTTACAACAAGGACAAGCATATCTTCCTTTAGTGCTCCATCCTGAGAGATTTCCATATGCAGGAAAATCATTAATTGTCCATAAATAATAGATGCATATAATGTGAATGTTTCTTTGGTTGTTGCATCATATGTCTCTACACCTTTTTCCCATAATTCTTTCAATTAATCAATTAAAGGCTGCAAATACACATTAATATCATTCCTAGGAGCTTTGGGACCCGGGATAAGTAGTGACATCATGAAATAAGGATCTTTCATGCACATCCAAGGTGGCAAGTTATAAGGAACTAAAACCATTGGCCAAACACTATGTTGAGTGCCCATATTTCCAAATGGATTAAAACCATCACTAGCTAATCTGAGCCTTACATTTCGTGGATATGTCGCAAAGGATGGAAATTTAGAATCAAAACTCTTCCATCCAATTTAATCAGCTGGATGTCTTAGTTGCCCATCTTCAAATTGTTATCTTTGTGCTACCTCATTTCTGTAGCAATATGTGATGACATGTATAACTGTTGTAGCCTTGGTATTAAAGGAAAATAACACAAAACCTTATAGGGCAATTTTTTATTTGGATCTTTATATCGAGGAGTAGTACAAGTTGGGCATGCTGTAGAATTCAAATAATCACCTCGATAAAGGATGCAATCCTTCAAGCAAGCATCTATTTTCTTGTAATTAAGCCCAAGTTCACGAATAACTTTTCGAGCCTCAACATAAGACATAGGAACTTTATTTCCTTGTGGAAATGCTTTTGTCAATAAAGAAAGTGAAGCATCAATTTCTTTTGCATTCAAGCCAAAGAGACATTTGATATTCAATAGTTGAACGATAAATGATAATGTAGAGAAGTTCTCACAACCAGGATATAGTTCTTGCTCAACATCCTCCAATAGTTTAAGAAACTTAGTTGCTTCTTTGTCCACTCTATTGGTATATGTGCTAGTTGTATAATTTGCTTTCTTACTTTCTGTGGTTGTTTCAATGTCATCTAACATATCACAAAGCCCATCATTACAATTGTTCTGATCATCATCGTTGTCATCATCATACTCATCAGATTCACTAACCACTTCTCCATGAAGCTCCCATATAACATAATCCTTTTTTATTCTAATTATGATTAAGTGGTCATATATAGTGTTCCTAGGCCAAAAAAGATCATTCTTGCATTTTTTGAATGGACAACGAAGCAACTCTCCTCCCTCACAACCATTAAATGCAAAATCAAGAAATTCACAAACTCCTCTCTCATATTTTGAGGGTTTGTCCTATCAGTAATTTGCATCCAACTTTTATCTAATTCCATATTTATCAAAGAAAAATAATATATTATCACTTAATCAAAACTAATAGAAAAAAAATAAATAAACGCGTTAATACATTATCAACCAAATTCTTATTAAAATCGGTCAAATCATATAAATAAACTATTAGATCAAATAAAATTTTAATCAAGAGATACAAATCTTTTTTTATTTTTTACATTTTTATTTTTATCACCTAATATTTAAAATCAAATTCAAATAAAAGAAAAATCTTTTTAATTTGAAATATTTTATTTTTTTATTCTTTATCGTCTAATTCTACAATTCAAATTCAAATTGAGAAAAAGAAATTTTTTAAAGAAATCTATCTTCTTACTTTTATTTTTTTAACCTTATCCTAATATTTTTTAAAGGAAAAGTGCAAATATTATTAATAAACAAAAGCTTGAAAGAAGGCCACAAGTCGTGACCCAACAAGCACCATCATGCAAAAAGGCACGACATAACATAACATTCTAAAAAATATCACCGTGCCTTATCCTAAAATTTTTAACTAAACTATATAATCTTTAAAGCTTTTAGCATTAAAAAAAAATCTTTAAAGCTTTTATTTTATTATCTAATACTACAAAATTCAAAAATCGTAACATGAAGAGTACTTTTAGCTGAACTAAAATATTTTTTTCATTTAAGATTAGAAACTTCTTTAATTTTTTATCTTTTCATCAATTTTTTTTTTATTTTTCAAGTTTGACAAATCTTATCATAAAGAAAATAAATTCAAACAAAAGAAAATTATTTTATTATCTAAAAGTAAATTAAAATAAAGCCAAAGTAAATATCTTTTAGCTTTTATTATTATTATCTAATCCAAAAATAAATCAAACTCAAATCAAGATAAAGGATTTTCTAAAATTTTGAGATTTTCATTTTTTTTAATATCAGATCATATCCTAGTCTTGAGAAATAAAAATTTAAGTATTTTTCTTTTTTTTAAATTGTTATCATTTTATTTATTGTTTAGCCCTTTACCTAATGCTAAAATAAATTCAAATCATGAGATAGAATTTTATATTTTAATTTTTTTAGTTTTTTTTTTTACTAACTAATGATACAAAGGCACACAAATAAAGAACGAAGGAAAAGAAATAACAAGTAGAATAGCAAATCGAAAGAGAGAAAAGAGAATCTGCTTCATTCATGTAATCAATAAATATCTTGTCAAAAGAAGAAAGACACATATCAGATCATCTGCTTCTACGTTTTAAATATGTTGGAGAAATCAATATCAAGAGAACATACCTTAAATCCAAAAACTTACTTGAAAAATGTTTCTTTATGACATTGCGCTGTTCACTTGAATCTCTCCGGGTATCTTTAAATTTTCACCAAAGAGACAAATAATGAACAAAAAGTTACTCTATTTAAAGACATAATAAATTTATAGAATGAATTATAATAAAAATTCACCAACCTGCTTATCTAAAATTACATGAGCGATTGAAAAACAGAAAATGGAGAGAAATGAACTCAATTCTAGAGGGAAATGTTATGTATTTTCATGTGACTAACATAACTATATATAATAAACCCACACATAAAAAATATATATTTAAAAAATTAATCATGATGATAACATTATCCAAATTATGATAATAACATTATCTACATCAATTATTTTTTAAAATGTAACTGATTACGTTAATCTTATCTAAATGCTAATTAAATATTATTTTTTTTAAAAAAAATCCTTTTTACTAACTAAAATTATATCTTCCATGCTTGAGGCTATCATAAAATTAAAATTTAATTAATTTATTTTAAAAATTCTATTTCATTATTTTTTTAAAAAAGTGGAGAATTTACACAAAAAATGGAGAAGCAGCCACCCACGTTTCACAGGAAGAAAGACACTCTTCTCTTTTTTTCACATGGGACGTGAGCAACTTGTGTAGGGAGAAAATTTTCAAAAGCTGGAAACGGGAGTCTCCCCCTGTGTTAACACTCCAAGACTGAAACAAAAAGGGAGAAAAATGTCGAGCGAAGCTTTCAAGTACGAGGAAATGAGAATGCAAAAAGTTGCACACAATAGAGCGAGATTGGAGGCTCTAGGGTTGCCCCAAATGGCTTCTCTTTTGAAGGGTGTGAGCATGATTCAAAATGCTAAGAACAAGGATAAAAGGAAGGTTAAAGAAGATGACAAAGACTGTAGACCTGAGGATGAAGGAGAAATTGGATGTTCAACTAAACAAGATGGGCATGAAAAAGGTGACGATTTTGCTGTTGAAAATGCTTTTGGGTCCCGGAAAAGAAAGGTTAGTCTTGAAAATGTTTCAATGTGATGCTATTTTTCTAAATTGTATATTATGAGAAAGGACTGTTGTTACTATTGTAAATTTTGTTGTATATTTTGTTGATATTTCAAAAGGTTAACATTTCTATTTATTTAAATATAGAAAATCTTTTTAAATTATTGTATTATTTATTAAAAAGAGTTTCTTTTGTTTGACTTAGTCTTATTGACTTAGTCTTGGGTGGTTTTAGAAACAGACTAGGTCTTATGACTTGGTCTTGGGTGGTTTGAGAAATCCTATCTTTTCTTTATAAATATCTATATGTTTCAGATGGTTAGACAGAGTTCTCTCACACACATCTTTTTCTCTCTATTATTTCACTTTAAATCCTGGGTTATTTTCATGAGAGAGCTTGCTAGTTCTGATGCCCCAATTTATTGGGAAGAGTCTGTTAAATCCTGGGGGATTTGCGCTTTACGCGGATAAATCCTTGAGGACAGTGTGTCTAACACACGTCTCAGACTTTTTTGATTGTGGTTTTACACGCCATGGACAAGAATCTCAAGGATTTAATTTGTTGCTGTCTGTGGCAATCCCTAATTTTTTTTTTCTTTCCTTTCGCAAAATTTACAACACCTCTTCGAGTCAAAGGGCACGGGCGGGTACAACCTCATCGTCTCCGAAAGCGCCGCGTGCAATTTCGAAAGAAGGGGCATTACCATCAATGGCGGACTCGAACTTCGCCTTCTTTGTTCTCTTCCTCCTTCCGGTGGCTCTTCTGGCGGTAGTCTACTTCCTGGTCCGGCCACGTCCCGTGAAGATCCCGATCAAAAACCGGCACGTGTTCATCACGGGCGGATCGAGCGGCATCGGGCTGGCGCTGGCTCACCGCGCGGCGGCGGAGGGCGCGCGCGTCTCGATCCTGGCGCGGTCACCGGCGAAGCTGGAGGAGGCGCAGAACGCGATCCGCCTCGCCACGGGCATCGAGGTGGCGGCGTTTGCGACGGACGTGAGGGACTTCGACGTGGTGAAGCGCGCCGTCGACGATGCGGGCCCCATCGACGTGCTGCTGCTGAACCACGGCATGTTCGTGGCGCTGGAGCTGGAGAAGATGGAATTGAGTGAGGTCAAGTTCACCATGGACGTCAATCTCATGGGAACATTGAATCTCATCAAGGCCGCGCTGCCCGCAATGAAGAACCGCAACGACCCGCTGCCCGCTTCCATTGCCCTTGTTTCCTCCTTGCAGATTGATGTTGCAGATGGAGGAGAAATTCTTATTGGTGATTCCAGAGGTGAATCCTTGAAGTAATGCAAAACATCACAGGTAACATCCCCGAAAATTGTGGTCATGAGAAATAATTTATTTTGAGAAGATATCATCTTCTAACTCAATATTGTTGCGTCCTGGTGAGGTACGTATTCTTCTTCATTTATATATATATACACGTGGAAATAAAATTTAACCTTGCAAAAGGAGAAGAAATATAATGCTATGGTGGGGGTTGAACCCCACAACTGGAAATTAAAATATGTAGTTCTCTATCATAGTTACAATGATTGGTGTTACAGTCAATGATTTGTGAATTTGAATTTAGAAGGATGAGATAAATTGTTTGACTTGGAAAATGCCTGGATGAGAAAATTTTGAAAACATTGTTTGAGACATTTATAGATTAACCCTTAAAAATTTTTAGGGAAGTTGGCAGTGGTGGCCTGTTTGAGAGGCTTTATATGTGTGTTGAGACAAAAGCCTTAGAGTAGAACTAATAATGTTATGATATCGAGAACACTAGTCCCATGAATGAGATGAGATTCATTCTTGAACCAATATGTGATTGAAGTTTTATTTGATTTTATATTCAACATGTTTTGAGAAGTTGTGTATATTTGTTCTATGATTTAGAGATATTGGTTTCAAGTTTTTCTCAAAATTTGGCCACATATTTTGGTTTGACAATTAGTATTTTCTTTTATATTTGCTTTTGAGGCAATGCTTTAAGTGAGAAAAATGCTAAGAGGAGGTAGCTGGCAACAAGTAATTCATTGAGTATCTTGATTAAATATTTCAATTGCGTTACTATTGGAAAAATGGATATTTCATGGTGTTTCACTGGCAACCAATTTCAATGGTTATATCGAATGGTCCAGCTGCTTATGTGAGCTTGTTATGTTGATTGATAGTTACTGTGGAGGAATTTGAGAATTTTTTTTTTCTTTTTTCTCTTTTCGTTCCTTGACTTATATATCGCTAATATTAATATGAAGTTGTGAACATTAATTCACACGAATGCAGTGCGTTTTCCATTTCTTTTTGCAATATCAATTGAATGATTATTTAATTAGAATTACATTTGTTACGCTATTATATTGCACCTGTTATTATATTTAATTGTGAATGTTATATTTGAACGCTCCTGAGTTATTCAATTGCAATTCATTTACTAAATTTAATTGACATATTTTAATTATTCAGGATTGATCAATGTGGGGGTATGCCAACAATTATTTTGGGTTTTATGGAATTTTAAAAGTGATATTTCTTTGACTCTTCTGTGACTAAACTTGATTGTTTCTTTTTATAAAAAAAAAAAAAATAAAAAAAAATGATAGAAGTGTTTATAATTAGTATGCTTTTGTCGGCCTCTCAAGAGAGTAAATTCTGATGTTTATTATGAGACAATACCTCTGTGGAATATTTGTGATATGAGTTCTCTGAGTTTAGCTTTTTAAAAGCAATTGTCATTTGTGTCATAAGTTAGCAGGAACTGTATGAACTATCAGCAATATTCTAAGTAATTAATTTTGATTGGATGTAGTGTCAAGTGTAAGTTCTCTATACTATTTGCATAATATGAGACACTTGAGAGGTACCACAAGTTATGGTATTGAATATGGTGGATTTTCCACTGTAAAATTACAGTGATGTTAAATGGATCTTTGATCTAGATGAGACAAAATCCACTAGAGGTGTGTCAGTACACTTGGTTGTGGTACATTACTTAGAGATCAACCAAACAAAAATAATTGAGTCAGAGTTATTACTCTTAAGATGGTTGATTATGAGGCTTAGTGGTTGAAAAATCACTTAAACAAATATTCCTTTGGAATATAAATTGAGAAATAATGTGATAAAGCAATTGCTTAAGAGATAAAAATCTTTGATTATGTGAAGTCATTAATGGATTCGGCCGATCCTCAGACTTAAACTCCTAGGGAAGAGATTACTGCATTAAACATCGAGGGGAATGGGACTTTATTAAGCCATTTGAAAACAAACAAGTGATGGTAACCCAACCTTTGTGATTGGAGATCCCATGAAGAAGGTTCATATGGGTAAGAACAAGTCACTTGTCAGTTCTGCTAGCACTAAAATTGATTTTAATCAATTTTTTAGTCCCTTCCTATGGTGTGAGAAAGTGCTAGATACTGCATTATTGAGAGGTTAAACTTTATACTTAAGCTTTATGTGGTTGTGAGAAAGTTTAACAACTTATAAAGTTTTTAATGATTTTCATATCCCTTATGGGTGGTGTATGATTTGCAGCATGCACTTGATGAAATCACCTATATGAGTGTCAAGTGGGGCCGCTTGTATGAGATCTTGGCGAGATCTCTAGAGCACTCATGAATACCGGGCACGCGCATGGCCTATTAGCGCACAACAGCGATAACGGCAAGGATTGTGGGGGTGTAGTGTGATTGGTAGACCTCTAGCATACACCAAGTGTCTTTGGTTCATATAGCTTGCTACACCAATTACACTGTGTGTTAAGTTTTATCAGTCTAGGTCTGGTTCATATAGCTTGCTACACCAGGTCCGATGCATTACATCCAAGAGAAAGAGAACCCAGGAATTTTTTATATTTTCTGAAAACTTTTTATTTAACCTTTTGAAATATGTGGGGGATTGTTGTATATTTTGTTGATATTTCAAAAGGTTAACATTTCTATTTATTTAAATATAGAAAATCTTTTTAAATTATTGTATTATTTATTAAAAAGAGTTTCTTTTGTTTGACTTGGTCTTATTGACTTAGTCTTGGGTGGTTTTAGAAACAGACTAGGTCTTATGACTTGGTCTTGGGTGGTTTGAGAAATCGTATCTTTTCTTTATAAATATCTATATGTTTCAGATGGTTAGACAGAGTTCTCTCACACACATCTTTTTCTCTCTATTATTTCACTTTAAATCCTGGGTTATTTTCATGAGAGAGCTTGCTAGTTCTGATGCCCCAATTTATTGGGAAGAGTCTGTTAAATCCTGGGGGATTTGCGCTTTACGCGGATAAATCCTTGAGGACAGTGTGTCTAACACACGTCTCAGACTTTTTTGATTGTGGTTTTACACGCCATGGACAAGAAATTTTAGGTATCTCATGATTACATAATTTTTTCATACACAAAAAAATAATATCAGAAAGTTCAGGTATTAGAGCCCAAAAATCATGGATATAAGTATCTTAAAGTTAGAGAATCGTGCGTAGGCAGTCATGTACCCATGTACTGTTTCTGAATTTTCATGTTTTACTTAAGTTGAGATCACCCTATATTGTATTTGGTTTGGTACTTATGTTGAATGATTGGTGTGCAGTGGAACTAAAAAATAACATATGAGTGATTGGGAAAGTTGGAATCACACATTATACCCGAAATTTACTGCAGTGAAATAATTGTCAACAAGAACGTATTATTTTCAGGACAGAAATATTTTGATTCTTAAGTTCAGTGTTAGCTTTGCATCATATTTTCTTTGTATTGGATGGGTGTATATTTAGGCGGCATTTGCAGTTTCAATTTTAGTGTGTTGTAATGCTCAATATCAAAGACCAATACACAAGTGGTGTGGTTCATGTTAAATCCAAATTTCGTGCTGATGGCAACAGATGAAATGTGGGAGCTTGAGACATATTTGAATTTCTAAAGCTTACAATTACATTTGCTTTGAATCCTGGTAAAGCATATTGCCAGGTGTTAATAAAGTAATGAGTAATATATTTAGAGTTCTTTACTTCATCTCAATTGTAAATATGATCATAATAAGTTATAAGGAATTGTTTACAATAATAAATAGTCGTGAGCAGAGAACATTAATTAGAATGTCTCCTAAGATAGAGAAAAAACTCTATTAGAGGAAAAACTCTATTACTTTCTAATCCTCTTGCTAATTTGAATGTTTCATAAAATAGGCATACGTGAACATTAGAATAAACAAATATGATACAATTTAATTAATGAGGATCAAAATTTAGACACAGCTCATTAATTTCTTTCTTGACTTGTTCAGCTTAATTCATGCAAGCAAAAGTTACATTTCAAAATCTTTTAGTTTACTTCAGTTCTTATTTTAAGTTTTTAAGATATAAATAATTATAGGATTTATATTTTATTGTATTTTTAATTTATTTTATTTTATACAGTAATTTATGTTCTTTCTAATTGAGAATTTCTTCTGTTATCACTCAGTGAATTAATATAATCTTTGACTTATAAATTAATAAACCCTTTGCAGTCTTGGTGTCCTGAATCTGTGACATAAGGAAGAAAGATTTAGAATTATTTATAAAAGTGGAGGTTGTATCTTGATGACTATGATTGCATAGTCAAGTATGGAAATTTTGTTTTCTTTTGTTCCTAGTCAAGTATGGTAATTTTGTTTTCTTCTGTACCTCTTGTTGCATTTTGATCTATCTCTAGTGAGGAAGGTTATGTTTACTTCAATAACGTAGAATATTGGGCATTTTAACTTCTTAACGGTTATAGTGGTTTATATGTTTCATTGCTTTAGATATTATTGTTATGGTTGAAACTCTCCCGGCATATGTGTCTGTCTTTTCTTCCATGGTTTATCAATCCCTTTTTTCTTGTGACTCTTTGATTTCATGGTGAATTATGAATTGTGAAGTACGTGTTGTCATAGTTTTCCTTAACCTATTATGTCAAATTCTGAGATGATAGGTTGGAGTTTTTTGCATTGTAAGCTGATCATGTTACCATTTTATTTGTATATTCTTCCCTTGGCATTTTTTGTGCTAAGGTTATTACTAAATTATTTTGCAATTTTTTTAAAAAAAAAAGTTACATTATTTTTGTCACTTTCGTCATCTCTATATTTCATAATTTTGATTTTCTTCTATCTAAATTAGTAAGAAATTTCTACCAACTTTCCATTATTTGTAACATTTATTATTTTTGTAGAATTTTTTGTATTTATTTAATTATTTAATTTATATTTTATATTTATTTATTTATTATTCTTGTTTTTTTAATTGGTATATAGGCAGTGAAATCATTGAGACTTAACTCCAAAAGGGTCTTTAATGATCCATTGACACACCATTTTCATGATAAACAAGTGAATGAGTCTCAACCTGAAAGTGCACCTCATGTCTCAAAATTTACCAACGTAGAACAAGCTGAATCCAATGGAGGTACTTTTATAGAATACCTCTATAGAAAAATAAAATTTTATTACTAGAAATGTTACTAATTTATCTTATGTATTTTAGGCAGTTGTGTCACAAGGAAGGGACGTGGTCCTACAATTAATGCAATATTGCAAACGAAAAAGCAAAAGCTTGTGACAAAAGGAAAAAAAAACTTTGACATCCAACTTCATCCACCATTTTATAAGATATGTGGAAAACATTCAAAATATTTTAAGTCTGAGGCACAGGTTTGTATACCTCAGAAAGCTCCTCTACAAGTTAATAGTTGGAGAGCGCAATATCTAAAGATCATGTGGATGAAATGTGGAAACAAACGAAGGTTAATATAACTATAAATTTCATTCTACGAAGATTTTATTTAGATATTGGAATACTAATTACTTTGATTTCACGCAATGGGATTCTGGGGGATTGAAGTGAAACCTGGAAAACCATGTCCTTATCATACTGACAACAAAAGCATTCTTTAGTGCTATTGTGGACACAAATGTCCAGTTTTCTTGTGTTCATTGCTACAAAATAAGGTTGAGTCATGCCCTTTGAATCTTGAGTTTGATGCAGATGACTTAGTGGCATTCTCGAAGATTGGTTCACGAAGCATCCACCTTTCTGGTTATTTTGAGGCTGATGATGGGGATGGCCTAAGGGATGACTATGAATATGATTCATAGGGGGAGGATATTTAAGGAACTGAGTATGAAGAGTCATCTGAATATGATACTGAAGATGGATATGCTGATGATGGCTTTATTATTGACAGTGATACTGACATGTACCTGTCTTCGGCAGTCCCAAATAGTGGAGTTATAATAGAGGAAATATTGGATGATGATAAACCTGGCCTGAAAATGGAGATGATCCAACTAAGAAATTAAAGAAAAAGAAACAGGTAGCTCAGTTGAAAGAGAAAGACAGCAAAAGTTCTGAACTTCCAACTGTCAGATGTGTCACTAGGAAGGGACATGGTCCTAATATTAATGCAATATTGCAAAAGAAAAAGCAAAAGTTTGTGACAAAATGAAAAAAAAAACTTTGACATCCAATTTCATCCACCATTTTATAAGATCTGTGGAAAACATGTAAAATATTTTAAGTCTGAGGCACAGGTTTGTATACCTCAGAAAGCTCTTCTACAAGTTAATAGTTGGAGAGCGCAATATCTAAAGATGATGTCGATGAAATGTGGAAACATACGAAGGTTAGTATAACTATAAATTTCATTCTACGAAGATTTTATTTATATATTGGAATACTAATTATTTTGATTTCACACAATGGGATTCTGGGGGATTGAAGTGAAACATGGAAAACCATGTCCTTATCATACTGACAACAAAAGCATTCTTTGGTGCTATTGTGAACACAAATGTCCAGTTTTCTTGTGTTCATTGCTACCAAATAAGGTTGAGTCATGCCCTTTGAATCTTGAGTTTAATGTAGATGACTTAGTGGCATTCTCGAAGATTGGTTCACGAAGCATCCACCTTTCTGGTTATTTTGAGGCTGATGATGGGGATGGCCTTAGGGATGACTATGAATATGATTCATAGGGGGAGGATATTTAAGGAACTGAGTATGAAGAGTCATCTGAATATGATACTGAAGATGGATATGCTGATGATGACTTTATTATTGATAGTGATACTGACATGTACCTGTCTTCGCCAGTCCCAAATAGTGGAGTTATAATAGAGGAAATATTGGATGATGATAAACCTGGCCTGAAAATGGAGATGAACCAACTAAGAAATTAAAGAAAAAGAAATAGGTAGCTCATTTGAAATAGAAAGACAACAAAAGTTCTGAACTTCCAACAGTCAGATGTGTCACTAGGAAGGGACGTGGTCCTACAATTAATGCAATATTGCAAAAGAAAAAGCAAAAGTTTCTGACAAAAGGAAAAAAAAACTTTGACATCCAATTTCATCCACCATTTTATAAGATCTGTGGAAAACATGAAAATATATTAAGTCTGAGGCACAGGTTTGTATACGTTAGAAAGCTCCTCTACAAGTTAATAGTTGGAGAGCACAATATCTAAAGATCATGTGGATGAAATGTGGAAACATACGAAGGTTAATATAACTATAAATTTCATTCTACGAAGATTTTATTTAGATATTGGAATACTAATTACTTTGATTTGACGCAATGGGATTCTGGGGGATTGAAGTGAAACCTGGTAAACCATGTCCTTATCACATTGAAAACAAAGGCATTCTTTAGTGCTATTCTGGACACAAATATCCAGTTTTCTTGTTTTCTTGTGTTCATTGCCACCGGATAAGGTTGAGTCATGCCCTTTGAATCTTGAGTTTGATGCAGATGACTTAGTGGCATTCTTGACGATTGGTTCACGAAGCATCCACCATTTTGATTATTTTACGGCTGATGATGGGGATGGCCTTAGGGATGACTATGAATATGATTCATAGGGGGAGGATATTTAAGGAACTGAGTCTGAAGAGTCATCTGAATATCATACCGAAGATGGATGTGCTGATGATGACTTTATTGTTGAAAGTAATACTGACATGTACCCGTCTTCGCCAGTCCCAAATAGTGGAGTTGTAATTGAGGAAATATTGGATGATGATAAACCTGACATGAAAATGGAGATGATCCAACTAAGAAATTAAATAAAAAGAAACAGGTAGCTCAGTTGAAAGAGAAAGACAACAAAAGTTTTGAACTTCCAACTGTCAGATGTGTCACTAGGAAGGGACATGTTCCTAATATTAATGCAATATTGCAAAAGAAAAAGCAAAAGTTTTTGACAAAATGAAAAAAAAACTTTGACATCCAATTTCATCCACCATTTTATAAGATCTGTGGAAAACATAAAAAATATATTAAGTCTGAGGCACAGGTTTGTATACGTTAGAAAGCTCCTCTATAAGTTAATAGTTGGAGAGCGCAATATCTAAAGATCATGTGGATGAAATGTGGAAACATACGAAGGTTAATATAACTATAAATTTCATTCTACGAAGATTTTATTTAGATATTGGAATACTAATTACTTTGATTTGACGCAATGGGATTCTGGGGGATTGAAGTGAAACCGGGCAAACCATGTCCTTATCACATTGAAAACAAAGGCATTCTTCAGTGCTATTATGGACACAAATGTCCAGTTTTCTTGTTTTCTTGTGTTCATTGCTACCAGATAAGGTTGAGTCATGCCCTTTGAATCTTGAGTTTGATGCAGATGACTTAGTGGCATTCTTGACGATTGGTTCACGAAGCATCCACCTTTCTGATTATTTTACGGCTGATGATAAGGATGGCCTTTGGGATGACTATGAATATGATTCGTAAGGGGAGGATATTTAAGGAACTGAGTCTGAATAGTCATCTGAATATCATACCGAAGATGGATGTGCTGATGATGACTTTATTGTTGATAGTAATACTGACATGTACCCGTCTTCGCCAGTCTCAAATAGTGGAGTTGTAATTGAGGAAATATTGGATGATGATAAACCTGACATGAAAATGGAGATGATCCAACAAATAAATTAAATAAAAAGAAATAGGTAGCTCAGTTGAAAGAGAAAGACAGCAAAAGTTCGGAACTTCCACCTGTCAGATGTGTCATTAGGAAGGGACATGGTCCTAATATTAATGCAATATTGCCAAAGAAAAAGCAAAAGTTTGTGACAAAATGAAAAAAAAAACTTTGACATCCAATTTCATCCACCATTTCATAAGATCTGTGGAAAACATGTAAAATATTTTAAGTTTGAGGCACCGGTTTGTATACCTCAGAAAGCTCCTCTACAAGTTAACAGTTGGAGAGCGCAATATCTAAAGATGATGTCGATGAAATGTGGAAACATACGAAGGTTAGTATAACTATAAATTTCATTCTACGAAGATTTTATTTATATATTGGAATACTAATTATTTTGATTTCACACAATGGGATTCTGGGGGATTGAAGTGAAACCTGGAAAACCATGTCCTTATCATACTGACAACAAAAGCATTCTTTAGTGCTATTGTGGACACAAGTGTCCAGTTTTCTTGTGTTCATTGCTACCAAATAAGGTTGAGTCATGCCCTTTGAATCTTGAGTTTGATGCAGAAGACTTAGTGGCATTCTCGAAGATTGGTTCACGAAGCACCCACCTTTCTGGTTATTTTGCGGATGATGATGGGGATGGCCTTAGGGATGACTATGAATATGATTCATAGGGGGAGGATATTTAAGGAACTGAGTATGAAGAGTCATCTGAATATGATACTGAAGATGGATATGCTGATGATGACTTTATTATTGATAGTGATACTGACATGTACCTGTCTTCGCCAGCCCAAAATAGTGGAGTTATAATAGAGGAAATATTGGATGATGATAAACCTGGCCTGAAAATGGAGATGATCCAACTAAGAAATTAAAGAAAAAGAAACAGGTAGCTCAGTTGAAAGAGAAAGACAACAAAAGTTCTGAACTTCCAACTGTCAGATGTGTCACTAGGAAAGGACGTGGTCCTATAATTAATGCAATATTGCAAAAGAAAAGGCAAAAGTTTCTGACAAAAGGAAAAAAAAAAAACTTTGACATCCAATTTCATCCACCATTTTATAAGATCTGTGGAAAATATGAAAAATATATTAAGTCTGAGGCACAGGTTTGTATACGTTAGAAGGCTCCTCTACAAGTTAATAGTTGGAGAGCGCAATATCTAAAGATCATGTGGATGAAATGTGTAAACATACGAAGGTTAATATAACTATAAATTTCATTCTACGAAGATTTTATTTAGATATTGGAATACTAATTACTTTGATTTCACGCAATGGGATTCTGGGGGATTGAAGTCAAACCTGGAAAACCATGTACTTATCACATTGAAAACAAAAGCATTCTTCAGTGCTATTCTGGACACAAATGTCCAGTTTTCTTGTGTTCATTGCTACCAGATAAGGTTGAGTCAAACCCTTTGAATCTTGAGTTTGATGCAGATGACTTAGTGGCATTCTCGATGATTGGTTCACGAAGCATCCACCTTTCTGATTATTTTACGGCTGATGATGGGGATGGCCTTAGGGATGACTATGAATATGATTCATAGGGGGAGGATATTTAAGGAACTGAGTCTGAAGAGTCATCTAAATATCATACTGAAGATGGATGTGCTGATGATGACTTTATTGTTGATAGTAATACTGACATGTACCCGTCTTCGCCAGTCCCAAATAGTGGAGTTGTAATTGAGGAAATATTGGATGATGATAAACCTGACATGAAAATGGAGATGATCCAACTAAGAAATTAAATAAAAAGAAACAGGTAGATCAGTTGAAAGAGAAAGACAACAAAAGTTTTGAACTTCCAACTGTCAGATGTGTCACTAGGAAGGGACATGGTCCTAATATTAATGCAATATTGCAAAAGAAAAAGCAAAAGTTTGTGACAAAATGAAAAAAAAAAAAAGATTGACATCCAATTTCAGCCACAATTTTATAAGATCTGTGGAAAACATGTAAAATATTTTAAGTATGAGGCACATGTTTGTATACCTCAGAAAGCTCCTCTACAAGTTAATAGTTGGAGAGCGCAATATCTAAAGATGATGTCGATGAAATGTGGAAACATACGAAGGTTAGTATAACTATAAATTTCATTCTACGAAGATTTTATTTATATATTGGAATACTAATTATTTTTATTTCACACAATGGGATTCTGGGGGATTGAAGTGAAACCTGGCAAACCATGTCCTTATCATACTGAGAACAAAAGCATTCTTTAGTGCTATTTTGGACACAAATGTCCAGTTTTCTTGTGTTCATTGCTACCAAATAAGGTTGAGTCATGCCCTTTGAATCTTGAGTTTCATGCAGATGACTTAGTGTCATTCTCGAAGATTGGTTCACGAAGCATCTACCTTTCTGGTTATTTTGCGGCTGATGATGGGGATGGCCTTAGGGATGACTATCAATATGATTCATAGGGGGAGGATATTTAAGGAACTGAGTATGAAGAGTCATCTGAATATGATAGTGAAGATGGATATGCTGATGATGACTTTATTGTTGATAGTGATATTCTGACATGTACCCGGCTTTGTCAATCCCAAATAGTGGAGTTGTAATTGAGGAAATATTGGATGATGGTAAATCTGACCTGAAAATGGAGATGATCCAACTAAGAAATTAAAGAAAAAGAAACACGTAGCTCAGTTGAAAGAGAAAGATAGCAAAAGTTCTGAACTTCCAACTGTCAGATGTGTCACTAGGAAGGGACGTGGTCCTACAATTAATGTAATACTGTAAAAGAAAAAGCAAAAGTTTGTGACCAAAGGAAAAAAAAACTTTGACATCCAATTTCATCCACCATTTTATCAGACCTGCGGAAAACATGCAAAATATTTTAAGTTTGAGGCACAGGTTTGTATACGTCAGAAAGCTCCTCAACAAGTTAATAGTTGGAGAGCGCAATATCTAAAGATGATGTGGATGAAATGTGGAAACATACAAAGGTTAGTATAACTATAAATTTCATTCTACGATGATTTTATTTATATATTGGAATACTAGATACTTTGATTTCACACAATGGGATTCTGGGGAATTGAAGTGAAACCTGGCAAACCATTTCGTTATCACACTGACAACAAAAGCATTCTTCAGTGTTATTCGGGACACAAATGCCCTGTTTTCTTGTGTTGATTGCTACCAGATAAGGTGGAGTCATGCCCTTTGAATCTTGAGCTTGATGCAGATGACTTAGTGGCATTCTCGATGATTGGTTCACGAAGCATCCACCTTTCTGGTAATTTTGTGACTAATGATAGGGATGGCCTTAGGCATGACTATGAATATGATTCATATGGGGAGGGTATTTAAGGAACTGAGTCTGAAGAGTCATCTGAATATGATAGTGAAGATGGATATGCTGATGATGACTTTGTTGTTGATAGTGATACTGACATGTACCCGTCTTCGCCAGTCCCAAATAGTGGAGTTGTAATGACTTTGTTGTTGTTGATGATGACTTTGTTGTTGTTGATAATGATAAACCTGACCTGAAAATGGAGATGATCCAACTAAGAAATTAAAGAAAAAGAAACAAGTAGCTAAGTTGAAAGAGAAAGTCAGCAAAAGTTCTGAACTTCCAACTGTCAGATGTGTCACTAGGAAGGGATGTGGTCCTACAATTAATGCAATATTGCAAAAGAAAAAGCAAAAGTTTATGACAAAATATAAAAAAAACTTTAACATCCAATTTCATACTCCATTTTATAAGTTATGTGGAAATCATGCAAAATATTTTAAGTCTGAGACACAGGTTTGTATATGTCAGAAAGCTCCTCTACAAGTTAATAGTTAGAGGGCGCAATATCTACAGATGATGTGGATGAAATGTGGAAACATACGAAGGTTAGTATAACTATAATTTTCATTCTAGGATGATTTTATTTATATATTGGAATACTAATTATTTTGATTTCACATAATGGGATTCTCGGGGATTGAAGCGAAACTTGGCAAACCATGCCCTTATCACATTGATAACAAAAGCATTCTTCAGTGCTATTCTGGGCACAAATCTCCAGTTTTGTTGTGTTCATTGCTACCAGATAAGGTTGAGTCATGGCCATTGAATCTTCAGTTTCATGCAGATGACTTAGTGGCATTCTCGATGATTGGTTCACGAAGCATCCACCTTTCTGGTTATTTTAAGGCTGATGATGGGGATGGCCTTAGGGATGACTATGAATATGAGTCATAGGGGGAGGATATTGAAGGAACTGAGTCTGAAGAGTCATCTGAATATGATAGTGAAGATGGATATGCTGATGATGACTTTATTGTTGATAGTGATACTGACATGTACCCGTCTTCGCCAGTCCCAAATAGTGGAGTTGTAATTGAGGAAATATTAGATAATGATAAACCTGACCTGAAAATGGAGATGATCCAACTAAGAAATTAAAGAAAAAGAAACAGGTAGCTCAGTTGAAAGAGAAATACAGCAAAAGTTCTGAACTTCCAACTGTCAGATGCATCACTAGGAAGGGATGTGGTCCTACAATTAATGTAATATTGCAAAAGAAAAAGCAAAAGTTTATGACAAAAGATAAAAAAAAACTTTAACATCCAATTTCATCCGCCATTTTATAAGATCTGTGGAAATCATGCAAAATATTTTAAGTCTGAGGCACAGGTTTGTATACGACAGAAAGCTCCTCTACAAGTTAATAGTTAGAGAGCGCAATATCTACAGATGATGTGGATGAAATGTGGAAACATTCAAAGGTTAGTATAACTATAAACTTCATTCTAGGATGATTTTATTTATATGTTGGAATACTAATTATTTTGATTTCCCACATAGGGATTCTCGGGGATTGAAGCAAAACTTGGCAAACCATGTCCTTATCACACTGACAACAAAAGCATTCTTCAGTTCTATTCTGGACAAAAATGTCCAGTTACCTTGTGTTCATTGCTACCATTTAAAGTAGAGTCATGCCCTTTGAATCTTGAATTTGATGCAGATGACTTAGTGGCATTCTCGATGATTGGTTCACGAAGCATCCACCTTTCCGGTTATTTTGAGGCTGACGATGGGGATGGCCTTAGGGATGACTACGAATAAGAGTCATAGGGGGAGGATATTGAAGGAACTGAGTCTGAAGAGTCATATGAATATGATAGTGAAGATGGATATGCTGATGATGACTTTATTGTTGATTGTGATACTGACATGTACCCGTCTTCGCCAGTCCCAAATAGTGGAGTTGTAATTGAGGAAATATTGCATAATGATAAACCTGACCTGAAAATGGAGATGATCCAACTAAGAAATTAAAGAAAAAGAAACAGGTAGCTCAGTTGAAAGAGAAAGACAGCAAAAGTTATGAACTTCCAACTGTCAGATGCATAACTAGGAAGGGATGTGGTCCTACAATTAATGTAATATTGCAAAAGAAAAAGCAAAAGTTTATGACAAAAGATAAAAGAACTTTAACATCCAATTTCATCCGCCATTTTATAAGATCTGTGGAAATCATGCAAAATATTTTAAGTCAGAGGCACAGGTTTGTATATGACAGAAAGCTCCTCTACAAGTTAATAGTTAGAGAGCGCAATATCTACAGATGATGTGGATGAAATGTGGAAACATACGAAGGTTAGTATAACTATAAATTTCATTCTAGGGTGATTTTATTTATATATTGGAATACTAATTATTTTGATTTCCCACAATGGGATTCTCGGGGATTGAAGCAAAACTTGGCAAACCATGCCCTTATCACATTAACAACAAAAGCATTCTTCAGTGCTATTCTGGGCACAAAAGTCCAGTTTTCTTGTGTTCATTGCTACCAGATAAGGTTGAGTCATGGCCATTGAATCTTGAGTTTCACGCAGATGACTTAGTGGCATTCTCGATGATTGGTTCACGAAGCATCCACCTTTCTGGTTATTTTGAGGCTGATGATAGGGATGGCCTTAGGGAAGACTATGAATATGAGTCATAGGGGGAGGATATTGAAGGAACTGAGTCTGAAGAGTCATCTGAATATGATAGTGAAGATGGATATGCTGATGATGACTTTATTGTTGATAGTGATACTGACATGTACTCGTCTTCGCCAGTCCCAAATAGTTGAGTTGTAATTAAGGAAATATTGGATAATGATAATCCTGATCTGAAGATGGAGATGATCCAACTAAGAAATTAAAGAAAAAGAAACAGGTAGCTCAGTTGAAAGAGAAAGACAGCAAAAGTTCTGAACTTCCAACTATCAGATGCATCACTAGGAAGGGATGTGGTCCTACAATTAATGTAATATTGCAAAAGAAAAAGCAAAAGTTTATGACAAAAGATATAAAAACTTCGACATCCAATTTCATCCACCATTTTATAAGATCTGTGGAAATCATGCAAAATATTTTAAGTCTGAGCCACAGGTTTGTATACGACAGAAAGCTCCTCTACAAGTTAATAGTTAGAGAGCGCAATATCTACAGATGATGTGAATGAAATGTGGAAACATACGAAGGTTAGTATAACTATAAATTTCATTCTAGGATGATTTTATTTATATATTGGAATACTAATTATTTTGATTTCACACAATGGGATTCTCGGGGATTGAAGTGAAACTTGGCAAACCATGCCCTTATGACAATGACAACAAAAGCATTCTTCAGTGCTATTCTGGGCACAAATGTCCAGTTTTCTTGTGTTCATTGCTACCAAATAAGGTTGAGTAATGGCCATTGAATCTTGAGTTTCATGCAGATGACTTAGTGGCATTCTCGATGATTGTTTCACGAAGCATCCACCTTTCTGGTTATTTTAAGGCTGATGATGGGAATGGGCTTAAGGATGACTATGAATATGAGTCATAGGGGGAGGATATTGAAGGAACTGAGTCTGAAGAGTCATCTGAATATGATAGTGAAGATGGATATGCTGATGATGACTTTATTATTGATAGTGATACTGACATATACCCGTCTTCGCCAGTCCCAAATAGTGGAGTTGTAATTGAGGAAATATTGGATAATGATAAACCTGACCTGAAAATGGAGATGATCCAACTAAGAAATTAAAGAGAAAGAAACAGGTAGCTCAGTTGAAAGAGAAAGTCAGCAAAAGTTCTGAACTTCCAACTGTCAGATGCATCACTAGGAAGGGATGTGGTCCTATAATTAATGTAATATTGCAAAAGAAAAAGCAAAAGTTTATGACAAAAGATAAAAAAAACTTTAACATCCAATTTCATCCGCCATTTTATAAGATCTGTGGAAATCATGCAAAATATTTTAAGTCTGAGGCACAGGTTTGTATACGACAGAAAGCTCCTCTACAAGTTAATAGTTAGAGAGCGCAATATCTACAGATGATGTGAATGAAATGTGGAAACATACGAAGGTTAGTATAACTATAAATTTCATTCTAGGATTATTTTATTTATATATTGGAATACTAATTATTTTGATTTCACACAATGGGATTCTCGGGGATTGAAGCGAAACTTGGCAAACCATGCCCTTATCACATTGACAACAAAAGCATTCTTCAGTGCTATTCTGGGCACAAATGTCCAATTTTCTTGTGTTCATTGCTACCAGATAAGGTTGAGTAATGGCCATTGAATCTTGAGTTTCATGCAGATGACTTAGTGGATTCTCGATGATTGTTTCACGAAGCATCCACCTTTCTGGTTATTTTGAGGCTGATGATGGGGATGGTCTTAGGGATGACTATGAATATGAGTCATAGGGGGAGGATATTGAAGGAACTGAGTCTGAAGAATCATATGAATATGATAGTGAAGATGGATATGCTGATGATGACTTTATTATTGATAGTGATACTGACATGTACCCGTCTTCGCCAGTCCCAAATAGTGGAGTTGTAATTGAGGAAATATTGGATAATGATAAACCTGACCTGAAAATGGAGATGATCCAACTAAGAAATTAAAGAAAAAGAAACAAGTAGCTCAGTTCAAAGAGAAAGACAGCAAAAGTTCTCAATTTCCAACTGTCGGATGCATCACTAGGAAGGGATGTGGTCCTACAATTAATGTAATATTGCAAAAGAAAAAGAAAAAGTTTATGACAAAAGATAAAAAATCTTTAACATCCAATTTCATCCGCCATTCTATAAGATCTGTGGAAATCATGCAAAATATTTTAAGTCTGAGGCACAGGTTTGTATACGACAGAAAGCTCCTCTACAAGTTAATGGTTAGAGAGCGCAATATCTACAGATGATGTGGATGAAATGTGGAAACATACGAAGGTTAGTATAACTATAAATTTCATTCTAGGATGATTTTATTAATATATTGGAATACTAATTATTTTGATTTCCCACATAGGGATTCTCGGGGATTGAAGCAAAACTTGGCAAACCATGTCCTTATCACGCTGACAACCAAAGCATTCTTCAGTTCTATTCTGGACTCAAATGTCCAGTTTTCTTGTGTTCATTGCTACCATATAAAGTTGAGTCATGCCTTTTGAATCTTGAATTTGATTCAGATAACTTAGTGGCATTCTCGATGATTGGTTCACGAAGCATCCATCTTTCTGGTTATTTTGCGGCCGATGATGGGGATGGCCTTAGGGATGATTATGAATATGAGTCATAGGGGGAGGATATTGAAGGAACTGAGTCTGAAGAGTCATCTGAATATGATAGTGAAGTTGGATATGCTGATGATGACTTTATTGTTGATAGTGATACTGACATGTACCCGTCTTCGCCAGTCCCAAATAGTGGAGTTGTAATTGAGGAAATATTGGATAATGATAAACCTGACCTGAAAATAAAGATGATCCAACTAAGAAATTAAAGAAAAAGAAACAGGTAGCTCAGTTGAAAGAGAAAGACAGCAAAAGTTCTGAACTTACAACTGTTAGATGTGTCGCTAGGAAGAGACGTGGTCCTACAAATAATGCAATATTGCAAAAGAAAAACCAAAAGTTTGTGACAAAAAGAAAAAAAAACTTTGACATCCAATTTCATCCACCATTTTATAAAATCTGTGGAAAACATGCAAAATATTTTAAGTCTGAGGCATAGGTTTGTATACGTCAGAAAGCTCCTCTACAAGTTAATAGTTGGAGAGCGCAATATCTAAAGATGATGTGGGTGAAATGTGGAAACATACGAAAGTTAGTATGACTATAAATTTCATTCTACGAAGATTTTATTTATATATTGGAATACTAATTATTTTGATTTCACATAATGGGATTCTCGGGGATTGAAGCGAAACCTGGCAAACCATGTCCTTATCACACTGACAACAAAAGCATTTTTCAGTTCTATTCTGGAAACAAATTTCCAGTTTTCTTATGTTCATTGCTACCAGATGAGGTTGAGTCATGCCCTTTGAATCTTGAGTTTGATGCAGATGACTTAGTGGCATTCTCGATGATTGGTTCACGAAGCATCCACCTTTCTGGTTGTTTTGCGACTGATGATGGGGATGGCCTTAGGGATGACTATGAATATGATTCATAGGGGGAGGATATTTAAGGAACTGAGTCTGAAGAGTCATCTGAATATGATAGTGAAGATGGATATGTTGATGACGACTTTATTCTTGATAGTGATACTGACATGTACCCGTCTTTGCCAGTCCCAAATAGTTGAGTTGTAATTGAGGAAATATTGGATGATGATAAACCTGACCTGAAAATGGAGATGATCCAACTAAGAAATTAAAGAAAAAGAAATAGGTAGTTCAGTTGAAAGAGAAAGACAGCAAAAGTTCTGAACTTTCAACCGTCATATGTGTCACTGGGAAGAGACGTGGTCCTACAATTAATGCAATATTGCAAAAGAAAAACCAAAAGTTTGTGACAAACAGAAAAAATCTATTTGACATCCAATTTCATCCACCATTTTATAAGATCTGTGGAAAATATGCAAAATATTTTAAGTATGAGGCACAAGTTTGTATACGTCAGAAAGCTCCTCTACAAGTTAATAGTTGGAGAGCGCAATATCTAAAGATGATGTGGATGAAATGTGGAAACATACGAAGGTTAGTATAACTATAAATTTTATTCTAGGAAGATTTTATTTATATATTGGAATACTATTTATTTTGATTTAACATAATGGGATTCTCGGGGATTGAAGCGAAACATGGCAAACCATGTCCTCATCACACTGACAACAAAAGCATTCTTCAGTTCTATTCTGGATGCAAATGTCCAGTTTTCTTGTGTTCATTGCTACCAGATAAGTTGAGTCATGCCTTTTGAATCTTGAGTTTCATGCAGATGACTTAGTGGCATTCTCGATGATTGGTTCACGAAGCAACCATCTTTCTGGTTATTTTGCGGCTGATGATGGGGATGGCCTTCGAAATGACTTTGAATATGATTAATATGGGGAGGATATTTAAGGAACTGAGTTTGAAGAGTCATGTGAATATGATAGTGAAGATGGATATGCTGATGATGACTTTATTGTTGATAGTGAACATCCAATTTCATCCACCATTTTATAAGATCTTTGGAAATCATGCAAAATATTTTAAGTCTGAGGCACAGGTTTGTATACGTCAGAAAGCTCTTCTACAAGTTAATAGTTGGAGAGCGCAATATCTAAAGATGATGTGGGTGAAATGTGGAAACATACGAAGGTTAGTATGACTATAAATTTCATTCTACAACGATTTTATTTATATATTGGAATGCTAATTATTTTGATTTCACACAATGCGATTCTCGGGGATTGAAGCGAAACCTGGCAAACCATGTCCTTATCACACTGACAACAAAAGCATTCTTCAGTGCTATTCTGGACACAAATGTCCAGTTTTCTTGTGTTCATTGCTACCAGATAAGGTTGAGTCATGCCCTTTGAATCTTGAGTTTGATGCAGATGACTTAGTGGCATTCTCGATGATTGGTTCATGAAGCATCCACCTTTCTGGTTATTTTGCGGCTGATGATGGGGATGACCTTAGGGATGACTATGAATATGATTCATAGGGGGAAGATATTTAAGGAACTGTGTCTGAAGACTAATCTGAATATGATAGTGAAGATGGACATGCTGATGATGACTTTATTATTGATACTGATGCTGACATGTACTCATCTTCGTCAGTCCCAAATAGTGGAGTTGTAATTGAGGAAATATTGGATCATGATAAACCTGACCTGAAAATGGAGATGATCCAACTAAGAAATTAAAGAAAAAGAAACAGGTAGCTCAATTGAAAGAGAAAGCCAGCAAAAATTCTGAACTTCCAACTGTCAGATGTGTCACTAGGAAGGGACGTGGTTCTACCATTAATGCAATATTGCAAAAGAAAAAAGCAAAAGTTTGTGATAAAAGGCAAAAAAAAACTTTGATGTCCAATTTCATCCACCATTTGATAAGATCTGTGGAAAACATGCAAAATATTTTAAGTCTGAGGCACAGGTTTGTATACGTCAGAAAGCTCCTCTACAAGTTAATAGTTGGAGAGCGCAATATCTAAAGATGATGTGGATGAAATGTGGAAACATACAAAGGTTAGTATAACTATAAATTTCATTCTACGAAGATTTTATTTATATATTGGAAAACTAATTATTTTTATTTCACACAATGGGATTCTCGGGGATTGAAGCGAAACCTGGCAAACCATGTCCTTATCACACTGAAAACAAAAGCATTTTTCAGTTCTATTATGGACACAAATGTCCAGTTTTCTTGTGTTCATTGCTACCAGATAAGGTTGAGTCATGCCCTTTGAATCTTGAGTTTTATGTAGATGACTTAGTGGCATTCTCGATGATTGGTTCATGAAGCATCCACCTTTCTGGTTATTTTGCGGCCGATGATGGGGATGACCTTAGGGATGATTATGAATATGATTCATATGGGGATGATATTTAAGGAACTGAGTCTAAAGACTAATCTGAATATGATAGTGAAGATGGACATGCTGATGATGACTTTATTGTTGATACTGATGCTGACATGTACTCGTCTTCGCCAGTCCCAAATAGTGGAGTTGTAATTGAGGAAATATTGGATGATGATAAACCTGACCTGAAAATGGAGGTGATCCAAATAAGAAATTAAAGAAAAAGAAACAGGTAGCTCAGTTGAAAGAGAAAGACAGCAAAAGTTCTGAACTTCCAACTGTCATATGCATCACTAGGAAGGGATGTGGTCCTACAATTAATGCAATATTGCAAAAGAAAAAGCAAAAGTTTATGACAAAAGATAAAAAAACTTTGACATCTAATTTCATCCGCCATTTTATAAGATCTGTGGAAAACATGCAAAATATTTTAAGTCTAAGGCACAAGTTTGTATACGTCAGAAAGCTCCTCTACAAGTTAATAGTTAGATAGCGCAATATCTAAAGATGATGTGGATGAAATGTGGAAACATACGAAGGTTAGTATAACTATAAATTTCATTCTAGGATGATTTTATTTATATATTTGAATACTAATTATTTTGATTTCACATAATGGGATTCTCGGGGATTGAAGCGAAACTTGGCAAACCATGCCCTTATCACATTGACAACAAAAGCATTCTTCAGTGCTATTCTGGACACAAATGTCCAGTTTTCTTGTGTTCATTGCTACCAGATAAGGTTGAGTCATGGCCATTGAATCTTGAGTTTCATGCAGATGACTTAGTGGCATTCTCGATTGTTAGGTTCTAAGACCTTGGACGATGTCCAACCCCTCGAATTTCGGTTTTGATGATAACAATTAAAGGATAAATTTTGAAGTATCTAATGATCTTGTTTGAGTGTTATAGGATTTACGTCGTCCAATGCCGCAATGGTATTGTATCTCTGAAACCTTGACTTTATGTTTTAATAAGAAAAGCGTCCAAATGTGTTTTGTAAGAATACTACAGTCAGCATCCAATGCTCCTGTGAGAGCAAGCGTCCAATGACTATATAACCCACACTGTAGTTTCTATCTTAAAAAGTAATATCATATGACAATATGTTTTCGATGGTGATTCTCTGTAATGCAATGATTATTCTCTCTCATTCTAATATGTCATTCTATTTGATTTTTCGAATAGTATTGAATAGGAAAAGAGAAGCTTCTCTCTGCAGAAAAAGTACAAGTAGGAGAGGCGCTACATGTACGGCTGTCTCCTCTATCTCTCCACCCTAAGTCAAAACGTGACAACGGTCACATGCTTTGGAGAGAACCACTCTTGGCAAAGGAACAACTCCCACAATGGATACATTACAACAAGCTGCCTATAAATAGAGGAATGAGCTCATGTATCAGACTGACGAAAAATTTACAAAGAGCTGAATCTCTATCAAAACGACTGGACGATCAACACTTAAGCAAAATGAGCTTTCTACTTAGCTTTGCTAAGCGATTCTGTGTATTCTTTCTTTCTATACTCAAACAATTTTGTTTGGAAAGCCAGGAGTGGCTTAGTGTTAAAGAATACTTGGGTTTGTTTTTAATCTCAGGGGGAGATTAAAGGTGTGCCAGGAGTGGCTTAAAGAATACTTGTAGCCAGAAGTGGCAAGGTTAGAATACTTGTGAGTAATCAGATACTGATTAGTAGAACCCTTCAAAGGTTTTTGAAGGAGAACTGGACATAGCTTAGTTGAGTGAACCAGTATAAAACCAAGTGTTCTATTCTCTTGTATTCTAGCTTATTTGCATATCTCTTAAGTTATCTCTTCAACACACTACGAAAGTATTTTGTTACACATTTTGTCTACGAAAATCTTTTGCTTGTGTTCTAACGAAAAAGTTGAAAAGCAGATTTATTGGACTGTTTCATTTGAACCACTGGACAAAAGCATTATTTTCTGTTTCACTAAGTTCTTGTAAAACTTAAGATATACTATCGTCATTCTTGTTAAAGGTTTTTGAAGAAAATATAAATACACTATTCAACCCCCCCTTCTAGTGTATTTCTCTGTATTTCAGTTGGCATCAGAGCTCAGCCTCTTGGGTTGAGTACTTAGCAGTACAGAGGAAAGATCCTAAGAAAGATGGAAAACGAGGGACAAGCTGTGAACAGACCACCACTCTTCAAGGGTGTCAAATATGATTACTGGAAACAAAGAATGATAGCATTCTTTGAATCTAGCCATATTGACATGTGGGAAGTTGTGGAGATGGGCGATTATATTCCACTTGATGCGAACCTCATCGAAATCCCAAAGGCTAGATGGACGGAAGAGCAAAAACAAAGATTTTGTCTCAACTCCAGAGCTAGAAACATCATCATGTGTGCACTAAGCGAACAAGAATACAACAAGGTGCACAGTCTCAAAAGCGCAAAACAAATGTGGGACACTCTTGCGTTTATGAGGGTTCCACCCAGGTAAAATGTAACAAACTCAGTCTCTTTACTCGTCAATATAAGTTGTTTAGTATGGAAGAAAACGAGGACATACAAAGTATGTTTGGACGGTTTCAAACCATACTAAATGAACTTAGAGCACATGGTAAAGATTACAATAACTATGAACATATTGACAAAATTCTAAGAAGTTTGCCTAGGAAATGGAGACCACAGGTTACAGCCTTGAGAACAAAAAAGGAACTGGACGATATGTCCCTAGAAGAACTCGTGGGAACTCTCAAGGTGCATGAACTAGAACTGCATCAAGATAGTGATGGTAAGAAAAATAAGTCTCTGGCGCTTAGCGTCCAGAAGCCAAGGAAAGCATCATCGTCCAAAGCCATGCAAGCTGAAACATCATCAGACGAACAATATGAAGATGATGACTCAGACGAGAATGATGAACTATCCTTTATATCCAAAAGGATACATGCTATGTGGAAGAAGAAAGGTGGATCCAGATGGAGAAACCTAAACAGGAAAGGCTTCAAAGAAAAGAAGGAGAAGAGTCCAATCGTATGCTACGAATGCAAAAAGCCAGGACACTTCAAATCAGAATGCCCAGATCTCGACAAAAGCAAGGACAAGAAGAAGAAATTCTTTAGCAAAGGAAAGGGCAAGAAAGTTCTGATGTCCACATGGGAAGACCTGGACGATGACTCATCATCGAACGATGGAGAACAAGAGGAAGCACACATATGTCTGATGGCAGACACCTCAACAGACTCTTCTGAACCAGAAGAAGAAGATGAGGTAGATTTTAATGACATAGATTCAATTCAAGAAGCTTATCATGAACTACTTTAAAACTCTTCTATTCTGTCAAAGGCCTATAGAACTTTAAAGAAATCATCCAAATCACTTTCAAAAGAAAAAGAAGCTTTAGAAAAAAGTGTCAGACAACTGGAAAGTGAAAAGGAGGATTTACAAAAAAAGTTTACAGAACTCTCAAGGAAAAATGAAATTACAAATATGGAGAGGCGAACTCTCTGGAATGATGCTGCTCGAGCCCATAAATCCTGTGAGGATTCAAGGACTAGAGAAAGAAATCTTTCCATAGAGATTCGAAATCTCAACGCAGAAAACAAAGGGCTAGTTGAGAAGCTTCTGAAAGTTGAAGCAAATACTTCCTTAAGAGGTCAACCACATGATGTTGTAAAACTTCATGAAGAAATTGACAGCCTAAAGAAGGATCTGTCAAACTTTGTCAAGGGCTCTGACAACCTCAAAAAGCTTTTAAAATATGAAGGTTGTAAGAGACCAAATGACAGGTCAGGACATGGATACAAGGGAAAGAAATATATTCATGACGAGGAAATAGATGTTTGCTACTTCTGTGGGAAACCTGGACATATAACATCCAAATGCAGACACCTGCCTAAGAAGGGAGCATTCAATGCCCTTCGAGCTAACAAAAAAGGACCCAAGTCAATCTGGGTACCTAAGGATAAAATTGTTCCTGTTGCAGACATGCTTAACAGCAGGAAAGAAACTCCAATCATGGTACCTGGACAATGGGTGCTCACATCACATGACAGGAGAAAGGTGTATGTTCCAAAGCCTCCTACCCAAGACTGGTGGGACAGTCACTTTTGGAGAGAATCAGAAAGGGATGATAGCTGGCGTAGGTAAGATTAGTATACCACCCTATCCTTGTATTGATAAAGTTCTTTATGTTAAAGGTCTTAAACATAATCTACTTAGCATAAGCCAATTATGTGACAGTGGATATGATGTTGCCTTTAACAAAGGTGAATGTACAGTCAAAAACTCTGATGGATCCCTTCTCTTTACCGCAAAGAGGCAAGGAAATCTGTATAAGATTAAACTTGGGGAACTATCAAGTCAAAATGTATCATGCCTAGTTTCTGTACAAGAAAATCATTGGTTATGGCATAAAAGACTTGGTCATGCAAGGTTGAGGTTAATCTCAAAGCTGAATAGGCACAACCTCGTAAGAGGACTACCAAGTATGTCATATAAAGATGATCTTCTTTGTGAAGCTTGTCAGAAAGGGAAACAAGTGAAAAGTTCTTTTCAAAGTAAAAACATTGTTTCCACTTCTAGACCTCTTGAGCTATTACATATTGATCTGTTTGGACCCACAAGAACAGCCTCGGTAAGTGGTAAAAGATATGGATTGGTTATAGTGGACGACTATACTAAATGGACATGGGTCTTATTCCTATCCCACAAAGATGAGTCCTTCAAGGCCTTTTATAACCTCTGCAAAAGAGTTCAAAATGAAAAAGGAGTATGCATTACTTCTATCAGAAGTGATCACGAGGGAGAATTCGAAAATGAAAGTTTTCAAAGGTTCTGTGAGGATAATGGTATCCTTCACAACTTCTCAACACCTAGAACACCACAACAGAATGGTGTAGTTGAGAGGAAAAACAGGTCACTCCAGGAGATGGCCAGAACCATGTTGAATGATAATTCAACCCCTAAACACTTCTGGGCTGAAGCAGTGAATACTACCTGTTATTTACAAAACAGAATCTATATAAGGCCGATATTGAAAAAGACTCCATATGAATTGTGGAAGGGTAGAAGACCCAACATATCCTACTTCCATCCATTTGGATGTCAATGTTTCATTCTGAACACTAAGGATAACCTGGGAAAATTTGATTCTAAGTGTGATGAAGGAATAATGCTTGGATACTCTGAAACTTCAAAGGCATACAGAGTTTATAACTCCAGAACCTTAGTTGTTGAAGAAGCTATCCATGTGAAGTTTAATGACAACAAGCCTGATAAGGAATTATCAGAGCTGGACAAATCATTTGCAGATCTCAAATTGGACGATGCAAGTAAGTCATCAGATTCGTCCTACCATGATGTCTCAGTTGAAGAATCAAATGCATCATTGGACGGTCCAGTCGCAGAACAAAGAGAACCAACTAGACGCAACTGGAAAATGAAGAAACATCATCCACAGGAGCAAATCATTGGAGATCCAAAAGATAGAGTCAAAACCAGATCTTCACTTCAACGACAGCAAGGTCACACAGCATTCATATCTCAAATAGAACCTAAGACTGTGGATGATGCCTTAGAAGATGAAGGCTGTGTCAAAGCAATGCAAGAAGAACTTGACCAATTTCAAAAGAACAATGTCTGGAAGCTAGTAGAGCTCCCTAACGAAAAAGAAGCTGTAGGAGCAAAGTGGGTGTTCAGAAACAAGCTGGACGAAGCAGGTAATGTTGTGAGAAACAAAGCGAGGTTGGTAGCAAAAGGTTACTCACAACAGGAAGGTATAGATTATACTGAAACTTATGCTTCCGTTGCACTACTAGAGGCAATTCCCATTCTACTGTCATTTGCAGCTCATAGCAATATGAAGCTATATCAAATGGACGTAAAAAGTGCATTCCTCAATGGACTCATAAAGGAAGAAGTCTATGTGGAACAACCCCCAGGATTTGAAAGTGATGCTTTTCCAAACCATATTTTTAAACTTAACAAAGCATTATATGGGTTGAAACAAGCCCCTAGAGCTTGGTATGAAAAACTCAGCTCATTTCTGTCAGAAAATGGTTTTTCAAGAGGAAAAGTAGACACTACATTATTTCGCAAAGACTACTCTTCTGATTTTATTATTGCACAAATATATGTTGATGATATCATATTTGGTGCCACTAATGAGTCTCTCTGTGAAGAATTTGCCAAATTAATGCAAACAGAGTTCGAGATGAGCATGATGGGTGAGCTGAAATTCTTCCTTGGACTTCAAATCAAACAAACTGAAAAGGGAATATATATACATCAGACTAAGTATGTCAAAGAGCTGCTAAAGAAGTACAAGTTGGACAATGCAAAACCAATGAAAACTCCTATGCATCCAACAACAGTACTTGGACTGGATGACAACTCAAAGAAAGTAGATAACACTCTATACAGAGGAATGATAGGATCACTCCTATACCTCACAGCGTCCAGACCTGGCACCATGTTCAGCGTATGCTTATGTGGCAGATTTCAATCTGACCCAAGGGAAGTTCATTTAATTACTGTTAAAAGAATCTTTCGATACCTTGCTAGAACCATTAACCTTGGGTTATATTTCAAAAGACAGAAAGATTTCAGGTTAATAGGATACTGTGATGCTGATTATGCTGGAGATCAAATTGAAAGAAAAAGCACCAGTGGAGGGTGTCACTTCATCGGTGGTAATCTAGTCTCCTGGACATGCAAGAAGCAAGGAACCATTGCTTTGTCCACTGCTGAAGCAGAGTATATTTCAGATGCAAAATGCTGTTCTCAAATCTTGTGGATCAAACATCAACTTGAGGACTATAGCATATATGAGAGTAACATTCCTATCTTCTGTGATAGTAAAGCTGCCATAGATCTCTCTAAGAATCCCATATTGCATTCAAGGGCCAAACATATAGAGATCAAACATCACTTTATAAGAGACCATGTTCAAAAGGGTACTGTGGAACTACACTTTGTAATCACAGATAATCAGCTTGCTGATATATTCACCAAACCCCTTTACTGAAGACAAGTTAATCCTTCTGAGGAACAAACTTGGCATGGACTCTGTAAAGGAATGATTAACATCTACATGATGTGTCCAATAAAATCATAGCGTCCAAAGGACATGTCGTCCAAGGAACACTAGAGTCATGCACATGCATTGCATATAGCTCACTTAAGTCCAATATCTGGACGATGCTTTTATCTTAGCATTTTTTATTGTTCAAATGATCAAAACGGATCATTTTAAGAGTAAGTATGAGCTAATACTCTATGCTGAGTCACCAAAATGTTAGTAACCGTACACAGTTACCCACATTCTTCGCACGTCTCATCATGGCGGGTTTTATGGCGTCATTTACATTTCAAATATTCAAAAAGCCCAAAACCATTTCATATTCTCCAAACAAAGCCCAAATATACACTTATCAAATCATCACAGAAAAACACCACCGTATCCATCTTCTCTAAAATTATCATCAACCTTAAGCACACTTTCTCTCTCTCTCTCTCTCTCTCAGAAACCCAAAACCCTCTAAGAAAACCCAAAAATCCAAACTTTTCTACCATGTCAAACTCTGCAAGCTCAAGCAACTCGAAACTTGACATCCTCACTTACCCTGAAACCACAGTTGTGTGCCAAGGTGCTGCTACAGTGCACATTGAGCACTTCTTCGACATCGAAAAGCTAGAGAAGCTAGAACTGAAATTGAACGAGAGCCTTTTGAATTGTGGAATCAGAGGCTACTTCAATGAAAACCAGAAGATATTCCCTGAGTTGATCAGAATGTTCTGGAGAAATGCCAAATTCTAGAGCCCAAGGGAGCTCGTGGCCACGGTTCTTGGACGAAAGGTGACACTATCCACCGAGACCATTCCAAAGGTAACGGGTTGCATTAGGGAGCAAAACCAGTACAAAATAGACTGGGCCAAGCAGTACGGCAATCATGTTGCGAACGTGCTTTGCAATACCAAATCCACCGACTCAATAAGAATTGAGTACAGGAACCTGTGTGAGGAAGCAAAAATCTGGCAGCAAGTGTGCAACAAGAGTATCCTGCACAAAGCTGGGTCTAAGGACTCAGTCACGGACTTAAACAAGTTCCTGATATTCCATATTATGGAAGGTATTCCCTTCAACTTCCCTCACACCATTTACGTCAATATCGTGAGAATGATGAAGTCTGTTGGTGGCAATGATGACATTTTCTACGCCGCCCTGATGAACAAGATCTTCTGGGACCAGAAGGTCTATCAAGGCTTCTTTGATGAACTGGAAGAAGATGTTTACGAAGCTATTGGGAAGAAAGGGCCAATGGTAGCAACACAACAACTATTTGGTGAGTCCAACATAAAACCTATGAAGATCAAGCTAACAGCCAAGGTCTTAAGGGACCTGGACGAGGACACCATCAACAAGCAATGACATGAACAGAGCAAGATCATCTCCAATAATGATGAAGAGGAGATTGATCTTCTTGGTATTGGCAAAAAGATCAAAAGGTTGATGGAGGAATAGGAGAGCAGAAAGATCACACGACAAATGTCTCAGAAGCATGAGGAAGATGCTAAAAAGGAGAGAAGAACCAAGAAAAGACATGCTGACACGTCCACTGCTCAGTTCCCAGCAGAGAAGCGTCCAAGGACTGATGCGTCCAGACCTGCTCAAGCTGAGCAGCGTCCAAAGGCAGCACCAGTAAAGCTTGCTCCAGAAAAGCAAAAGATTCGGAAGCTTCAACTACTGGACAACTCTGATGATGATGCCCAGATCCCAATTGGTCAAATCATGAAGAAGGCAGAGGAGACGGAGGGCCCTCAGCAAAAGAAGCAGAAGATACAACCTGCTAAACCAATTTCCTTTCCTTCCAACGTGCCGCGACGAGTCAAGACTCAGGCAGCAAGGCCAAGGAGAATTGCAGTTCTACCACCTTCCTCTCAAGACACCGACAACATATCCACCAGCACCCTACTACCAGCAACATCCAGTGCTCCATCCACATCAACAACCCAGCATCCACATCTTCGCTTGGACCTGTCCAAGTTTGTGCGTCCAAGGGATGCATGGAGGGATACCTGGTCCCCATGGACTATACCCCCAAGCAGAAAACCAAAGAAGAAGAAGACAGAGAACGTTTCCCAGCTGCATTCCCTACACGAAATGAACAGAATTACTGTAAGAAAAGTGATGTGATCCGGAGGCCTCTACAAGAGCCCTTGAAGCGGCATTTCACTACTGTCTCAGCACCAGAGTGGACAAGGTATGATTACGCTCAAGATTCTTCAGCTGATTATGCTGCTATGCCAGAAGGAGCGATCATCAGCAACCCTCTGCCCAATTGGACGAGAGAAGTGTATCCACACTTAATCCGCATGCCTCATCCTTACTCCTGTCCAATTGGAACTCAGCAAAGAGTGCGTCCAGCAGTAGAAGATCTGCATAAACCAGAAGTGGAGGTTGCCTCTCGATTCACAAAGACGGTTGCGGAGCAGAAAGGGAAGGCTCCAAGAAAAAAGAAGGCACCGTCCAAGAAGTCCCCTGTTAGCAGGGATATTGAACTGGCCGCAGAGTTGCAGTTGGCCATTAAAGAAAGTCTGGACCCTTCCATATCAAAGCAGCATCCAGATGTAGGGTGGGTCAAGGATGTTCGCATCTGGACTCCAATCACAAAGTTCCTGCCTCTACCTGCTGGAACTCCAGTGCTAAACTTCCAGCCAGGCGACTATGATGAACTTGGAAAACTTTTGCAACAAATGTATATACCAAACCAAGCCATCGCCTACCCACCAAACCTTCATATAAGCCGCGCCACAGAAATAAAGTTTGTACCAGACAGGGTATGTCCCAGACTACCCTTATATGATGCTGGCCGAAAGAAAGGCTACAAGTTCTACGACATTGAGATGCCAAGCAGGGAAGAGAAAGTTGAAACCCTGCAAAAATCCTCTCATACATGGGGTCATCTATTTGACAAGACTGGTAAGCTTACGCGTTCACTTGGAACCTTTGATTCCATTATCTTTTGGCGCCAGATCTTATGGAATGACTCCCAGAAGGCCTCCTCCTCAGGTAGCTCCAAGGATGACTTTGTTCACCCCCCTCATGGTATTGAGGTGCTGCGTCCAGTAAAGACTCACCACTTCTCAGACACCTTTGCCTATTTTCTGAAAGATTTAGATGATTATCTGGAGTTAATGAAGACATTGCCAATCATCAGAAGCAACAAAGTGTTTGATCTTCGAACACTGGATCGCACAGAGTTTGTGGAGGAACTCTAAACTCTGCATGAGGAGTACAAAGCAGAAGAAGCCACAGCAACAGAACAAGCTCGTCTAGAGCAGCTGGCTCTTGAGGAAGCTGAGACCGCAACCACAAAAAAGGAAGATTAGGTTGCTAAGTCGAAAGCTACATAGGCAGAGCTGGATGAAGCATCTGCCAAAGTAACAAAGGTGCTAGCTCATCTTGACCTGGACTCATCTGTACCAGTGGACGTGGAACACTTTGTCACTTCACATGAAGAACCTACCGTCCAATCTGGAAAGTCCAAGGATGATAGAGAGTCCATTGTTGAAGCATCCAAGCCTACTGCTGAAGATATCACCAGCTTCCCCATTGTTGATGCATCTACTGAAGCACGTGCGGGTACACGTCAACTGGTTCCCACAGGATCTTCAAGTCCAAGGGGCATCTATCCCTTGCGATTTACTGAACCTCAAGGAATCTCAGAAGATCATGTTCACGAGATAGTGCAACAGGCTCTGAGGCAACAACAGCTGGAAACCGAAGCAGCTCTTCAAGCATTTCAGCAAAGGCAACAGGCTGAGGCTGCTCAACATCGTCTGATGCTGCAGAATGCTATCATTGAACAGTTCATGAGCCTCTCCCAGACGCTTGTGAACCAAATTCAAAATACAGCAGCCACCTTGCTTGGACAAGTTGCTCATGCAGTTCCACCCGTCGAACCACAACCTCATCAACCTGCACCACCTATCCAAGCGCCACCAGAACAACCACCTCCACCACCACACGAACCACCTCCACAGCCATAAGGTGACCATGATGGTCCAGTCATTTTTCCATCTTTCAAACCCATTTTTGTTAATGACAAAAGGGGAGAAATTGGAATTTTGATGTCATAGAAGTAAATAGCTAACACTCTGTATATATATATTGGCTTCTTTATCAAAACATCTTTAATACATGAGGTGTTTATTTCATAAATTCCGCATCCATATCCTTGATATGTTTTACACTCTGATATCTGTTATATCTGATATATTCTTGCTATTTATTATTCTCTGTTATCAGATGCATAAGAAATGTTGAACTCAGGGGGAGTACTTCATTCACATTTATACACTGGCATAACATAATCATCTCTGACTTGATTCATTGTATTCATATATGATTATGTGACTGTTAACATCAAAATTTAACATTATTTGTCATCATAACAAAGGGGGAGATTGTTAGGTTCTAAGACCTTGGACGATGTCCAACCCCTCGAATTTCGGTTTTGATGATAACAATTAAAGGATAAATTTTGAAGTATCTAATGATCTTGTTTGAGTGTTATAGGATTTACGTCGTCCAATGCCGCAATGGTATTGTATCTCTCAAACCTCGACTTTATGTTTTAATAAGAAAAGCGTCCAAATGTGTTTTGTAAGACTACAGTCAGCGTCCAATGCTCCTGTGAGAGCAAGCGTCCAATGACTATATAACCCACACTGTAGTTTCTATCTTAAAAAGTAATATCATATGACAATATGTTTTCGATGGTGATTCTCTGTAATGCAACGATTATTCTCTCTCATTCTAATATGTCATTCTATTTGATTTTTCGAATAGTATTGAACAGGAAAAGAAAAGCTTCTCTCTGCAGAAAAAGTACAAGTAGGAGAGGCGCTACATGTACGGCTGTCTCCTCTATCTCTCCACCCTAAGTCAAAACGTGACAACGGTCACATGCTTTGGAGAGAACCACTCTTGGCAAAGGAACAGATCCCACAACGGATACTTTACAACAAGCTGCCTATAAATAGAGGAATGAGCTCATGTATCAGACTGACAAAAATTTATAAAGAGCTGAATCTCTGTCAAAACGACTGGACGATCAACACTTAAGCAAAACGAGCTTTCTACTTAGCTTTGCTAAGCGATTCTGTGTATTCGTACTTATTGTAATATCCTCTCTGTGAGAGTTATTCTTTCTTTCTATACTCAAACAATTCTGTTTGGAAAGCCAGGAGTGGCTTAGTGTTAAAGAATACTTGGGTTTGTTTTTAATCTCAGGGGGAGATTAAAGGTGTTCCAGGAGTGGCTTAAATAATACTTGTAGCTAGAAGTGGCAAGGTTAGAATACTTGTGAGTAATCAGATACTGATTAGTAGAACCCTTCAAAGGTTTTTGAAGGAGAACTGGACGTAGCTCAGTTGAGTGAACCAGTATAAAACCAAGTGTTCTATTCTCTTGTGTTCTAGCTTATTTGCATATCTCTTAAGTTATCTCATCAACACACTACAAAAGTATTTCGTTACACATTTTATCTACGAAAATCTTTTGCTTGTGTTCTAACGAAAAAGTTGAAAAGCAGATTTATTGGACTATTGCATTTGAACCACTAGACGATAGCATTATTTTCTGTTTCACTAAGTTCTTGTAAAACTTAAGATATACTATCGTCATTCTTGTTAAAGGTTTTCGAAGAAAATATAAATACGCTATTCAACCCCCCCCCCCCTTCTAGTGTATTTCTCTATATTTCATCGATGATTATTTCACGAAGCATCCACCTTTCTGGTTATTTTGAGGCTGATGATGGGGATGGCCTTAGGGATGACTATGAATATGAGTCATACGGGGAGCATATTGAAGGAACTGAGTCTGAAGAGTCCTCTGAATATGATAGTGAAGATGGATATGCTGATGATGACTTTATTGTTGATAGTGATACTGACATGTACCCGTCTTCGCCAGTCCCAAATAGTGGAGTTGTAATTGAGCAAATATTGGATGATGATAAACCTGACCTGAAAATGGAGATGATTCAACTAAGAAATTAAAGAAAAAGAAACAGGTAGCTCAGTTGAAAGAGAAAGACAGCAAAAATTCTGAACTTCCAATTGTCAGATGTGTCACTAGGAAGGGACTTGGTCCTACAATTAATATAATATTGCAATAGAAAAAGCAAAAGTTTGTGACAAAAGGAAAAAGAAACTTTGACATCCAATTTCATCCAGCATTTTATAAGATCTGTGGAAAACATGCAAAATATTTTAAGTCTGAGGCACTGGTTTGTATACGTCAGAAAGCTCCTCTACAAGTTAATAGTAGGAGAGCGCAATATCTAAAGATGATGTGGATGAATTGTGGAAACATACGAAGGTTAGTTTAACCATAAATTTCATTCTAGGAAGATTTTATTTATATATTTGAATACTAATTATTTTGATTTCACACATTGGGATTCTCGGGGATTGAAGCAAAACTTGGCAAACCATGTCCTTATCACACTGACAACAAAAGCAATCTTCAGTTCTATTCTGGACACAAATGTCCAATTTTCTTATGTTCATTGCTACCATATAAAGTTGAGTCACGCCCTTTGAATCTTGAATTTGATGCAGATGACTTAGTGGCATTCTCGATGATTGGTTCACGAAGCATCCACCTTTCTGGTTATTTTGCGACTGATGATGTGGATGACCTTAGGGATGACTATGAATATCATTCATAGGGGGAGGATATTTAAGGAACTGAGTCTGAAGAGTCATCTAAATATGATAGTGAAGATGGATATGTTAATGATGACTTTATTGTTGATAGTGATATTGACATGTACCCGTCTTCGCCAATTCCAAATAGTGCAGTTGTAATTGAGGAAATATTGGATGATAATAAACCTGACCTAAAAATGGAGATGATCCAACTAAGAAATTAAAGAAAAAGAAACAGGTAGCTCAGTTGAAAGAGAAAGACAGCAAAAGTTCTGAACTTCCAACTGTTAGATGTGTCGCTAGGAAGAGAAGTGGTCCTACAAATAATGCAATATTGCAAAAGAAAAACCAAAAGTTTGTGACAAAAGGAAAAAAAAAACTTTGACATCCAATTTCATCCACCATTTGATAAGATATGTGGAAAACATGCAAAATATTTTAAGTCTGAAGCACAGGTTTGTATACGTCAGAAAGCTCCTCTACAAGTTAATAGTTGGAGAGCGCAATATCTAAAGATGATGTGGGTGAAATGTGGAAACATACGAAGGTTAGTATGACTATAAATTTCATTCTACGAAGATTTTATTTATATATTGGAATACTAATTATTTTGATTTCACACAATGGGATTCTCGGGGATTAAAGCGAAACCTGGCAAACCATGTCCTTATCACACTGACAACAAAAGCATTTTTCAGTTCTATTCTGGACACAAATTTCCAGTTTTCTTATGTTCATTGCTACCAGATGAGGTTGAGTAATGCCCTTTGAATGTTGAGTTTGATGCAGATGACTTAGTGGCATTCTCGATGATTGGTTCACGAAGCATCCACCTTTGTGGTTGTTTTGCGACTGATGATGGGGGTGGCCTTAGGGATGACTATGAATATGATTCATAGGGGGAGGATATTTAAGGAATTGAGTCTGAAGAGTCATCTGAATATGATAGTGAAGATGGATATGTTGATGCTGACTTTATTCTTGATAGTGATACTGACATGTACCCGTCTTCTCCAGTCCCAAATAGTTGAGTTGTAATTGAGGAAATATTGGATGATGATAAACTAACCTGAAAATGGAGATGATCCAACTAAGAAATTAAAGAAAAAGAAATAGGTAGCTCAGTTGAAAGAGAAAGACAGCAAAAGTTCTGAACTTTCAACCGTCAGATGTGTCACTGGGAAGAGACATGGTCCTACAATTAATGCAATATTGCAAAAGAAAAGCCAAAAGTTTGTGACAAACGGAAAAATTCTATTTGACATCCATTTTCATCCACCATTTTATAAGATCTGTGGAAAATATGCAAAATATTTTAAGTTTGAGACACAAGTTTGTATACGTCAGAAAGCTCCTCTACAAGTTAATAGTTGGAGAGCGCAATATCTAAAGATGACGTGGATGAAAGGTCAAAACATACGAAGGTTAGTATAACTATAAATTTCATTCTAGGAAGATTTTATTTATATATTGGAATACTAATTATTTTGATTTCGCTCAATGGGATTCTCGGGGATGGAAGTGAAACCTGGCAAACCATGTCCTTATCACACTGATAACAAAAGCATTCTTCAGTGCTATTATGGACACAAATGTCCAGTTTTCTTGTGTTCATTGCTACCAAATAAGGTTGAGTCATGCCCTTTGAATCTTGAGTTGGATGCAGATGACTTAGTGGCATTCTCAATGATTGGTTCATGAAGCATCCACCTTTCTGGTTATTTTGCGGCTGATGATGGGGATGGCCTTAGGGATGACTATGAATATGATTCATAGGGGTAGGATATTTAAGGAGAGTCTGAAGAGTCATATGAATATGATAGTGAAGATGGATAAGCTGATGATGACTTTATTGTTGATAGTGATACTGACATGTACTCGTCTTCGCCAATCCCAAATAGTGGAGTTGTAATTAAGGAAATATTGGATGATGATAAACCTGACCTGAAAATGGAGATGATCCAACTAAGAAATTAAAGAAAAAGAAACAGGTAGCTCTGTTGAAAGAGAAAGCCAACAAAAAGTCTGAACTTCCAAGTGTCAGATGTGTCACTAGGAAGGGACGTGGTTCTACCATTAATGCAGTATTGCAAAAGAAAAAAGAAAAAGTTTGTGACAAAAGGAAAAAAAAACTTTGACATCCAATTTCATCCACCATTTGATAAGGTTTGCGGAAAACATGCAAAATATTTTAAGTCTGAGGCACAGGTTTATATATGTCACAAAGCTCCTCTACAAGTTAATTGTTCGAGAGCGCAATATCCAAAGATGATGTGGATGAAATGTGGAAACAAAGGAAGGTTAGTATAACTATAAATTTCTTTCTACAAAGATTTTATTTATATATTGGAATACTAATTATTTTCATTTCACACAATGGGATTCTGAGGGATTTACGTGAAACCTGGCAAGCCATGTCCTTATCACACTAACAACAAAAGCATTCTTCAGTGCTATTCTGGACACAAATGTCCAGTTTTTATTTGTTCCTTGCTACCAGATAAGGTTGAGTCATGCCATTAAAATCTTGTGTTTGATGCAGATGACTTAGTGGCATTCTCTACGATGTGTTCACGAAGCATCCACCTTTCTGGTTATTTTGCACCTGATGATGGGGATGGCCTTAGGGATGACTATGAATATGATTCATAGGGGGAGGATATTTAAGGAACCGAGTCTGAAGAGTCATCTGAATATGATAGTGAAGATGGATATGCTGATGATGACTTTATTATTGATAGTGATACTGACATATATCCGTCTTCGCCAGTCCCAAATAGTGGAGTTGTAGTTGATGAAATATTGGATGATGATAAACCTGACATGAAAATGGAGATCATCCAACTAAGAAATTAAAGAAAAAGAAATAGGTAGCTCAGTTAAAAGAGAAAGACGGCAAAAGTTATGAACTTCCAACTGTCAGATGTGTCGCTTGGAAGGGACCTGGTCTTACAATTAATGCAATATTGCAATAGAAAAAGCAAAAGTTTGTGACAAAAGGAAAAAACACTTTGACGTCCAATTACATCCATCATTTGATAAGATCTGTGGAAAACATGCAAAATATTTTAAGTCTGAGGCACAGGTTTGTCTACGTCAGAAAGCTCCTCTACAAGTTAATAGTTGGAGAGCGCAATATCTAAAGATGATATGGATGAAATGTGCAAACATACAAAGGTTAGTATAACTATAAATTTCATTCTATGACGATTTTATTTAGATATTGGAATACTAATTATTTTGATTTCACACAATGTGATTCAGGGGGTGAAGTGAAACTTGGCAAACCATGTCCTTATCAAACTGACAACAAAGGCATTCTTCAGTGCTATTCTAGACAAAAATGTCCAATTTTCTTGTGTTCATTGCTACCAGATAAGGTTGAGTCATACCATTTGAATCTTGAGTTTGATGCAGATGACTTAGTGGCATTCTCGATGATTGATTCACGAAGCATCCACCTTTCTGGATATTTTGCGGCTGATGATGGGGATGGCCTTAGGGATGACTATGAATATGATTCATAGGGGGAGGATATTTAAGGAACTGAGTCTGATGAGTCATCTGAATATGATAGTGAAGATGGATATGCTGATGATGACTTTATTATTGATAGTGATACTGACATATACCCGTCTTCGCCAGTCCCAAATAGTGGAGTTGTAGTTGAAATATTGGATGATGATAAACCTGACATGAAAATGGAGATGATCCAACTAAGAAATTAAAGAAAGAGAAACAGGTAGCTCAGTTGAAAGAGAAAGATGGCAAAAGTTCTAAACTTCCAACTGTCAGATGTGTCGCTAGGAAGGGACCTGGTCCTACAATTAATGCAATATTGCAATAGAAAAAGCAATAGTTTGTGACAAAAGGAAAAAAAAACTTTGACCTCCAATTTCATCCACCATTTTAAAAGATCTGTGGAAAACATGCAAAATATTTTAAGTCTGAGGAACAACTTTGTATACATCAGAAAGCTCCTCTACAAGTTAATAGTTGGAGAGTGCAATATCTAAAGATGATGTGGAAGAAGTGTGGAAACATACGAAGGTTAGTATAACTATAAATTTCATTCTATGAAGATTTTATTTATATATTGGAATACTAATTATTTTGATTTCACACAATGGGATTCTAGGGGATTGAAGTGAAACCTGGCAAACCATGTCTTTATCACACTGACAACAAAAGCATTCTTCAGTGCTATTCTGGACACAAATGTCCAGTTTTCTTGTGTTCATTGCTACCAGATAAGGTTGAGTCATGCCATTTAAATCTTGAGTTTGATGCATATGGCTTAGTGGCATTCTCGATGATTGGTTCACGAAGCGTTCTCCTTTCTGGTTATTTTAAGGCTGATGATGGGGATGGCCTTAGGGATGATTATGAATATGTTTCATAGGGGGAGGATATTTAAGGAGCTGAGTCTGAAGAGTCATCTGAATATGATAGTGAAGATGGATATGCTGATGATGACTTTATTATTGATAATGATACTGACATATACGCGTCTTCGCTAGTCCCAAATAGTGGAGTTGTAATTGAGGAAATATTGGATGATGATAAACCTGACCTGAAAATGGAGATGATCCAACTAAGAAATTAAAGAAAACGAGACAGGTAGCTCAGTTGAAAGAGAAAGACAGCAAAAGTTCTAAAGTTCCAACTGTTATATGTGTCACTATGAAGGTACGTGGTCCTACAATTAATGCAGTATTGCAAAAGAAAAAGTAAAATTTCTTACAAAAGGAAAAAAAAAACTTTGACGTCCAATTTCATCCACCATTTTATGAGATCTGTGAAAAACATGCAAAATATTTCAAGTCTGAGGCATAGGTGTATATAAGTTAGAATGCTCCTCTTCAAGTTAATAGTTGGAGAGTGCAATATCTAAATATGATATGGATGAAATGTGGAAACATACGATGGTTAGTATAACTATAAATTTCATTCTAGGAAGATTTTATTTATATATTGGAATACAAATTATTTTGATTTCACACAATGGGATTCTGGGGGATTGAAGTGAAACCTGGCAAACCAAGTCCTTATGACACTAACAACAAAAGCATTCTTCAGTGCTATTCTGGAAACAAATGTCCAGTTTTCTTGTGTTCATTGCTACCAGATAAGGTTGAGTCATTCCCTTTGAATCTTGAGTTTGATGCAGATGACTTAGTGGCATTCTCGATGATTGGTTCACAAAGCATCCACCTTTCTGGTTATTTTGCGGCTGATGATGGTGATGGCCTTAGGGATGAATATGAATAAGATTCATTGGGGAAGGATATTTAAGGAACTGATATGAAGAGTCATCTGAATATGATAGTGAAAATGGATATGCTGATGATGACTTTATTGTTGATAGTGATACTGACATGTACCCGTCTTCGCCTGTCCCAAATAGTGGAGCTGTAATTGAGGAAATATTGGATGATGATAAACCTGACCTGAAAATGGCGATGATCCAACTAAGAAATTATAGAAAAAGAAACAGATAGCTTAGTTGAAAGAGAAAGACAGCAAAAGTTCTAAACTTCCAACTGTCAGATGTGTCACTAGGAAGGGACGTGCTCCTACAATTAATGCAATATTGCAAAAGAAAAAGCAAAAGTTTGTGACAAAAGGAAAAAAAAAACTTTGACGTCCAATTTCATCCACCATTTTATGAGATCTGTGGAAAACGTGCAAAATATTTTAAGTCTGAGGCACAGGTTTGTATACGTCAGAAAGCTCCTCTACAAGTTAATAGTTGGAGAGAGCAATATCTAAAGATGATGTCGATGAAATGTGGAAACATACGATGGTTACTATAACTATAAATTCATTCTACAAACATTTTATTTATATATTGGAATACTAATTATTTTGATTTCACACAATGGGATTCTGGGGGATTGTAGTGAAACCTGGAAAACCATGTCCTTATCACACTGACAAAAAAGCATTCTTCAGTGCTATTCTAGACACAAATGTCCAGTTTTCACGTGTTCATTGCTACCAGATGAGGTTGAGTCATGCCTTTGGAATCTTGAGTTTGATGCAGATGACTTAGCGGCATTCTCAATGATTGTTTCACGAAGCATCCTCCCTTCTGGTTATTTTGCGGCTGATGATGGGGATGGCCTTAGGTATGACTATGAATATGATTAATAGGGGCAGGATATTTAAGGAACTGAGTCTGAAGAGTCATCTGAATATCATAGAGAAGATGGATATGCTGATGATGACTTTATTGTTGATAGTGATACTGATATGTACCCGTCTTCGCCAGTCCCAAATAGTGGAGTTGTAATTAAGTAAATATTGGATCATGATAAACCTGACCTGAAAATGGAGATGATCCAACTACGAAATTAAAGAAAAAGAAACAAGTAGCTCAGTTCAAAGAGAAAGACAGCAAAAGTTCTGAACTTCCAATTGTCAGATGTGTCACTAGGAGGGGACGTGGTCCTACAATTAATGCAATATTGCAAAAGAAAAAGTTTGTGACAAAAGGGAAAAAAACTTTGACATCCAATTTCATCCACCATTTTATAAGATCTGTGGAAAACATGCAAAATATTTTAAGTCTGAGGCACAGGTTTGTATACGTCAGAAAGCTCCTCTACAAGTTAATAGGCGGAGAGCACAATATCTAAAGATGATGTGGATGAAATGTGGCAACATACGAAGGTTAGTATAACTATAAATTTCATTCTACGAAGATTTTATTTATATATTGGAATACTAATTATTTTGATTTCACACAATGGGATTCTGGTGGATTGAAGTGAAACCTGGAAAACCATGTCCTTATCACACTGACAACAAAAGCATTCTTCAATGCTATTCTGGACATAAAGGTCCAGTTTTCTTGTGTTTATTGCTACCATATAAGGTTGAGTCAGGCCCTTTGAATCTTGAGTTTGATGTAGATGACTTAGTGGCATTCTGGATGATTGGTTCACGAAGCATCCACCTTTCTGGTTATTTTGCGGCTGTTCATGGGGATGGCCTTAGGGATGACTATGAATATGATTCATAGGGTGAGGATATTTATGGAACTAAGTATGAAAAGTCATCTGAATATGATAGTGAAGATGGATATGCTGATGATGAATTTATTGTTGATAGTGATACTGACATGTACCCGTCTTCGTCATTCCCAAATAGTGGAGTTGTAATTGCGATAATATTGGATGATGATAAACCTGACCTGAAAATGGAGATGATCTAACTAAGAAATTAAAGAAAAAGAAACAGGTAGCTCAGTTGAAATAGAAAGACAGCAAAAGTTCTGAACTTTCAACTGTCAGATGTGTCACTAGGAAGGGACGTGGTCCTACAATTAATGCAATATTGCAAAAGAAAAAGCAAAAGTTTGTGACAAAAGGGAAAAAACCTTTGACATCCAATTTCAACCACCATTTTATAAGATCTGTGGAAAACATGCAAAATATTTTAAGTCTGAGGCACAGGTTTGTATACGTCAGAAATCTCCTCTTCAAGTTAATAGTTGGAGAGCGCAATATCTAAAGATGATGTGGATGAAATGTGGAAACATACGAAGGTTAGGATAACTATAAATTTCATTCTACGATGATTTTATTTATATATTGGAATACTTATTATTTTGATTTCACACAATGGGATTCTGGGGGATTGAAGTGAAACCTGGAAAACCATGTCCTTATCACACTGACAACAAAAGCATTCTTTAGTGTTATTCTGGACATAAATCTCCAATTTTCTTGTGTTCACTGCTACCAAATAAGGTTGAGTCATGCCCTTTGAATCTTGAGTTTGATGCAGATGACTTAGTGGCATTCTCGATGATTGGTTCACGAAGCATCCACCTTTCTGGTTATTTTGTGGCTGATGATGGGGATTGCCTTAGGGATGACTATGAATATGATTCATAGGGGGAGGATATTTAAGGAACTGAGTCTGAAGAGTCATCTGAATATGATAGTGAAGATGGATATGTTGATGATGACTTTATTGTTGATAGTGATACTGACATGTTCCCGTCTTCGCAAGTCCCAAATAGTGGAGTTGTAATTGAGGAAATATTGGATGATGATAAACCTGACCTGAAAATGGAGATGATCCGACTAAGAAATTAAAGAAAAAGAAACAGGTAGCTCAGTTGAAAGAGAAAGACAACAAAAGTTCTGAACTTCCAACTGTTAGATGTGTCACTAGGAAGGGACGTGGTCCTACAATTAGTGCAATATTGCAAAAGAAAAAGCAAAAGTTTGTTACAAAAGGGAAAAAAACTTTGACATCCAATTTCAACCACCATTTTATAAGATCTGTGGAAAAAATGCAAAATATTTTAAGTCTGGGGCACAGGTTTGTAGACGTCAGAAATCTCCTCTTCAAGTTAATAGGTAGAGAGCGCAATATCTAAAGATGATGTGGATGAAATGTGGAAACAGACGAAGGTTAGGATAACTATAAATTTCATTCTACGACGATTTTATTTATATATCTGGAATACTTATTATTTTGATTTCACACAATGGGATTCTGGGGGATTGAAGTGAAACCTGGCAAACCATGTCCTTATCACACTGACAACAAAAGCATTCTTCAGTGTTATTCTGGACACAAATGTCCAGTTTTCTTGTGTTCACTGCTACCAAATAAGGTTGAGTCATGCCCTTTGAATCTTGAGTTTGATGCAGATGACTTAGTGGCATTCTCGATGATTGGTTCACGAAGCATCCACCTTTCTGGTTATTTTGTGGCTGATGATGGGGATTGCCTTAGGGATGACTATGAATATGATTCATAGGGGGAGGATATTTAAGGAACTGAGTCTGAAGAGTCATCTGAATATGATAGTGAAGATGGATATGTTGATGATGACTTTATTGTTGATAGTGATACTGACATGTTCCCGTCTTCGCAAGTCCCAAATAGTGGAGTTGTAATTGAGGAAATATTGGATGATGATAAACCTGACCTGAAAATGGAGATGATCCAACTAAGAAATTAAAGAAAAAGAAACAGGTAGCTCAGTTGAAAGAGAAAGACAACAAAAGTTCTGAACTTCCAACTGTTAGATGTGTCACTAGGAAGGGACGTGGTCCTACAATTAGTGCAATATTGCAAAAGAAAAAGCAAAAGTTTGTTACAAAAGGGAAAAAAACTTTGACATCCAATTTCAACCACCATTTTATAAGATTTGTGGAAAAAATGCAAAATATTTTAAGTCTGGGGCACAGGTTTGTAGACGTCAGAAATCTCCTCTTCAAGTTAATAGGTGGAGAGCCCAATATCTAAAGATGATGTGGATGAAATGTGGAAACATACGAAGGTTAGGATAACTATAAATTTCATTCTACGACCATTTTATTTATATATCTGGAATACTTATTATTTTGATTTCACACAATGGGATTCTGGGGGATTGAAGTGAAACCTGGCAAACCATGTCCTTATCACACTGACAACAAAAGCATTCTTCAGTGTTATTCTGGACACAAATGTCCAGTTTTCTTGTGTTCACTGCTACCAAATAAGGTTGAGTCACGCCCTTTGAATCTTGAGTTTGATGCAGATGACTTAGTGGCATTCTCGATGATTGGTTCACGAAGCATCCACCTTTCTGGTTATTTTGCGGCTGATGATGGGGATTGCCTTAGGGATGACTATGAATATGATTCATAGGGGGAGGATATTTAAGGAACTGAGTCTGAAGAGTCATCTGAATATGATAGTGAAGATGGATATGTTGATGATGACTTTATTGTTGATAGTGATATTGACATGTACCCGTCTTCGCCAGTCCCAAATAGTGGAGTTGTAATTGAGGAAATATTGGATGATGATAAACCTGACCTGAAAATGGAGATGATCCAACTAAGAAATTAAAGAAAAAGAAACAGGTAGCTCAGTTGAGAGAGAAAGACAGCAAAAGTTCTGAACTTTCAATTGTCGCTAAGGGTGATGCTGGCCTTATTGTGGAAAGTGAAGATGATGATGGCTTTCCAGTTTCCACTGCAGGGAAAGGCGTATCTTTCTCTCAAAAGGAGGAAGCAGAAATGAAAGGAGAACAAGCATGTAAGAAAACTGAGAAAGCCAACAAGAAGGAAAAAGATATTGATCATTCTGCTAGTGTAAAATGAAGTTGATAGTGTTGATGAAGATGAGCCACATGATGCGAAAAAAAAGAAGAAAAGAAACAAGTTGAAAAATCATATTAAAGGGGAAAGTGATCATGTATTTGGTAATAGCAATGAGACAAAGGTTACTGCACCTGATGAAAAGCATCTTGAGGAGGTTAAAACTACAACCAACCTGAGTGATGTTTCTCATACAAAGGATGAAGATGATGGAAAGCTATCCAATAATGAGGTCCTTGTTGAGAAGAAAGACAAGAAGAAAAAGAAGAAAAAGACTAAAGAGTCTGAAGGGGAAGCTGCTGCAAATCAAATTACTACAACTGCTGAAAAGCAGAATTTGTCCACCTCAGAGAAAAAGCGGAAGAAACAAATTGAAACCAAGCCATCACAAGTGAGAAGTTTTCCAAATGGATTGATTATAGAGGAGGTATTTATGGGTAAACCTGATGGCAAAAGAGCTGCTCCTGGAGAGAAGGTCAGTGTTAAATATATTGGCAATAATATTTTTTATTTACTTTTCCTTATGAATACACTTGACATTAGGATGCATTAGCTTTATCTAATGAGGTCAAAGAATATGCAATGAAGCAAATCCAATCTCAGTACAAGACTAGGCTATATAAGTTGCATCAAGCTTATCTTAAAAAGAAGGGTAGGCCAAAAAATGTTTCTTCGGATGATTGAATTGGCTAATCAATAATAAGTGGAGTGATTCAAATTTTCAAGTAAAATTACTTTACTATTTTTGAATTTAAATTCATTTTTTTATACTTTTATACTTATAATATTAAATCATTTTCACTTTTATGTAGGAAAAAAGCTTGAAAAGCAAAGCTAATCGAAGTAAGCAAGAAATGAAATCAATTACTGGCACAAAATCAATTGTGCAAAAAGCATTTGAGATGGTAACATTTTTAATGCTTTATATAGATTTTCTTATACACTATATAAAATGTGCTCATTTTTATTTTGCGATTGTTTTTATATAGGACTTGATATTAGATATTAATATATGTAAGGTTGGTGCACTTTATTATGGTTATAGTCAATTGAAGGCATCTTATATAGCACAAGGTCATGCAGTTTTTGCAACACATGTCGTGTGCATTGGCCTACAAGAGACGAGATGTTACATGTTAATACTTTTTACATGTGTCGAAGTGGAGCATCATTGTTTTTTAATGTATGGGTTTGTTATTGTAATTTGAGGTTAGTGTAGGTTCCATTTTCATGTGATTGAAGTTTGTCTTTTAGTGTAAATGGCATGTGATATTCTTGATGGAAATTTTCTGACATGGCTTTACATCTTGCCTAATGCATCCTCTCCTTACACTTTTTGTGCTTTTTTTGGATGGTAGGTAATTATATTCTTGTTTTATAAAAAAAAATATATATATGTAAGGTTGGTCAAATTTATAAAGTCGCCATGTATTATTTTTTTCTTTTTATATTTAATATATATCAATATTAATTTATAAAGACAATATAAAGTCAAATAGTTTTGAAAGTGAATATATATGTTCTCTACGTTATTTTCCCGACCTTTGTTTTCCTATAGGTAATGTTGATGAACAAGGTCCTAGGGTCTCATGTTGCTTTATATTAGTACAATCTTCTTTTCTTATGATCATTGGTTAGTATCCATTGTTGCAGCCACTACTCATGCCCCTAACTTATAATTTTTATTGTTTTATTTTTCCTTACTATATTTTTAAGTGCCCACCTTATTAGTTGATTACATGTAAATAAATTAATATATGTTGGTTTCGTCATGATAACATGGTTTATGGCCTATCACAAAACAACTCTATTTGATAAACCAAATTGATTTTGTTTTAATGGGATTAAGTGCTTTATAAAGTCAATATTTATTTATACCATCTATAGTTTTTTTTTCTTTTCCATGCAATCTTTGTGTAAATTCAATAATATATATGTGTGTATGTGTGTGTATTTTTTTAATATTATTTAATTTGTATTTGTATTCTTTATTTATTTTTAATAGAAAAAAGATTCAAATGATGATAAATGGCCAAATGCTATGGAAGTTTGGAAGGCAACACGTATGAGATCTGGTGCATTTCAAATGGAGAACAAATTATGGTAAGTAAAGAAATATTTTTAAAGGCTTGATGTTGTTATTAATTAGATTTTAAAATATAAATTATAATGTATGTGGCATATTATAGAGTAGCAACTTTTCTTTATATATTTGTTGGTAGTTAGTTAGTAGAAATATGCTTTTGTGACATGTTTCCTTTCTATTTGTCAACTAGTAACATGAAAATTTTAATGTAATTATAAAAATTATATTTTCTTAAACTTTTTAAAGGATGATTTGAAGAATATGGGAGATACATATCAAGAGGAAATTTCAAAGGCTCCTATACCATTGGTTGAACACTTTGCTATGGTATTAGGAAGAAAACCAAACCATTCTCTAGGTGTTGGTAGTGCAGCAATAACAAAAAAAAATTTCTCAGAAACAATATGTTCAAAATCAACTTGAGAATGCACAAAGTCGAGCAAATGATTTAGAGTTGAAATTGCAAAAACTTACTGGTATTATAAAAAAGCAAGAGGAGGCCAATATCCAACTTCAAATTGAATTGCAATCCCAACGGGAATTGATTAATGCTTAGCAAGAGCAAATGAAGCCAAATGTTGAAAATGAGGTGAAACGTCAAATGGTTGACCTATTAGGAGATTTATCATTTTGTGGACTATCTAATGGCTCAAGTGCTCCAGTTAATAATGTAAGCTTTTATCTTACTTGAAGTTTTTTTAGTTAATATTTCTATCATGATTTATTATATGTTTATGTTTTCAAAAAAATTCTAATTATTTTATTTTAATAGTACTTATTATTATTTTCTTTATTTTATTTGCAGGATTGAAATTCACATGACTTCTATGCTTAATGCTTGTCTTGGCTTGATAACCCTTTGCTTGATTTTTGTGGTTTGAATATTCGTTGGAAAATGTATTTGAACCTTGAAATGGAGAAGAACACTTAATGGGCTTTGTTGCTAGAGCAAAGCTTGTTAGTCATCTTTTAACTCTTGTTCTTAAGGCAAGTGACTTGGCTAAACTAATTCAAGGGATTGATAGTTTAGTTAAGGGACTTAAGCTCTTTCCATCCAAGGAATTGGGGTTTAAGTATTTTATGAGTTGATGATAATAAATGAAGCTTAAACTAGATGAGTGACATTTGTGTGCATAAGAGGATGGTTTTGGTGAAGTTAAGCCCAACACTTTTATTTATTGTTGTTTTATCTTGTTTTACCGCATTCCAAGTGTTCATAAAAATTACCCAAAAAGAGTTTCTTGTTCTTTTACTCTTTTAATTTTCTGTTTAGGTAAGTTCTTGTTATTTACATTCTCACAATCCAATTGAAATTGTTGTTTTTAATAGTTGTAGTTTGTGAATGTTGCTATTTTGCCAAGTATTACGCGAGGCCCTTGGGAGAACGATACTCTACTCATTGAAATACTATTGCACAACTTGGTACGCTGGCATATGACCCAACAACAAACGATGGACTTTACAAAAAGTTTACGAAAATTTTATAAATTACAATTCAACCCCCTTCTTGTGATTTTTGCCTTTACAGTTTGGTATCAGAGCTCAGCTTCTAAGGGGTTGAGCACCTAATAGTATCTAGAGGAAAAGATCCTGATGGCAAGCTTAGACGCTCACAGTCAGTTCATTCCAGAGGGAGCCTCTCTATCAAGGCCTCCAGTCTTTCTTGAAGAAGACTACCCTTATTGGAGAGATCACATGGAGATGTACATCAAGTCCACTCAATATCAACTATGGAATATAATCATGAATGGAGATATTCCCATCACAAGGCCTGAAGCATAATGGACTCAAGACGACTACAACATCTTGCAACTCAACAGCAAAGCTAGATACACTCTGACTTGTGCTTTGACTCGAAGTGAATATAATAAGATTTGTAGACTAAAGACAGCCAAAGAGATATAGGACTCTCTCTGCATCAACTACGAAGGAATAGAAGTGTTCAACTCAGAAAAATTGCTACTCTGATGAGGCACTACGAAAACTTCTCTATGAAAGATGGAGAAACCATTGATGATATGTTTGGTAGATTCCAAGTCCTTCTCAATGGTCTAGAAGCTCTAGGGCATGAGTTCACTAAGGGTCAGATTAATCTAAAGATCTTAGACAACTTGCCCAAGGTGTGGGAACCTAAGACCATGGCTATCCAAGAAGCAAGGAACATGAAAACCTTGTCCTTGGATGAGTTGTTTGGAGTTCTGAGGGTGCATGAAGTGCATCTACAGAAAAGAGACCATCTACCTCGTAAGGAATTCGTTGCATTCAAGGCTGGTGAGACCTGCACGAGAAAAGAAGAGTAGAAGAGTGCCACCAAAGCCTTCAAGGTCAAAATTGATTAATCTTGATGAATTTGAAGCCTCAGATGATAGCTCATATGGGTCAACAGACAATGAGGTGGCTCTCATGTCTAGAAAGTTCAAACAGATGCTGAAGAAAAAGGATAAGTACAGACACTCCTTTAGAAAGAAGGACACTAGGTTAATAAAGAAAGATAAGGAGGAAAGTCAAGAAATCATTTGTTTTGAATGTAGAAAGCCTGGACACATGAAGACAGAATGTCCAAGGCTGAAAAGAAGAAGTCCTATCTAGGTAAAACAAAAAAGAAGAGTCTGATGGCCATGTGGGACGACTCAGACAGTGAGCAAAGCAATAGCTTAAAACGTGAGCAAGCCAACATTTGTCTGATGGCAGATATAGACGATAAGAATGAGGTAAAACCATGTACTGAATCTGATAGTTCATCTAGTTCCTCATCATAAGATGAAGAAGAGATGCCATATATGATTTCTTTACAGTGCAAAAAGTATAAAGAAAAATACAAACAAACTGTTTATGAAAATAATCTGTTAAAGAAATCAAATGCAGATCTTGAAGAGAAGATCAAAACTTTAGAAGAAAGTCAAAGTCAAGCCAGCACATCTGGTAAGACAGATGATTCATCTTTAGTTGAAAAACTGAGAGATGAAGTTGCTTGTCTTACCAAAAATTTTGGGAAGTTTTTGGAAAGTTCTAACACTTTAACAATTCTTTTAAAATATCGTCAACATCCCCATGATAAGTCTGGTTTAGGCTTAGAAAAAGATACAAAGTTTAAAAAATTTATAATTTAAATATAATAAAATAATAATAATAAATAATATTAAAGTGTATATTTGAAAACAAAAATTCACTATTTTCTGTATGAAAGATAATTAAGTTTGAGATTTCAAGTCTTAACATAAAAATTATTTTTTTAAATAAAATTTAACATACAAAATGTTTGAACATAGTTAATAATTTTAACATTTTTAAAATATTTTGGGTCAGTTATATTTTTTGGTAATGTAATACTTTTAAAATTAAAATTAAATGACAATTAAATGTATATTTTGAATTATTAACTTCTGAAAAAATAATCTAATGAAGTAAATAATTTTTTTTTAAATAACAATCTGAACAAAAAGATAATTAAAGTTTTCTCTATAATAAATTAACCTAAAAAGAAATTTTAAAAATAGATAGTTTTTTAATATTTTAAAACTCATAAAATAAGTTAATCATATCAAAAAAACTGATAAATAATAAAAATAACAATGAAAGTTGAAATTTTAAATCTAAATTTAAAATGATTTATTTTAGAAAATGAACATAAAAGCAATGTTTAAAAATTAATTAATAATTTAAATATTATAAAAAGGAAAAATAAATACTAAATAATATTGAAGTGTATGTTTTAAACTACTTACTGTTTGAAAAAACTTAACTATTTTCTAAAACTTTCTTTACAAAAATAATGAAAAGTTATTGTTGTTTTCAAAATATAAATTCAACAAAGAAAGATAAACATAATCAAAGTTAAACAAAAAAAAATATTTTAAAAAGTTAACATAATTAAATTTAAAAATAATTAATAATTTAATTCACTAAAAGTATAAAAATAATTTTTAAATAAGAATTAAGCATATATTTGAAATAATTTACACTTGAAAAATAGTAAACCATTTTTTAAAGATTTATTTCCAAGACAAATTACATAAATTATTAAACTTTTAAAAAAAAAATATAAAAAAAAAACATTGTAACACCAGCTTTTTCTACTTTGTGAATTATAAAATTGATTGAAATAATTATAAGAGATAATTAAATTTAATTTCATGATAAAATTAATTAATAAATATGTGTGATTTTTCAGAGTAAGTTTCAGTAAAATATTCTACTGAAACTGGGACTGCATTGCACATTAACAATGTAAGAATACATTGTGAAAGTGAGAAAATTGAAGGATTTAATTATAATTAGCCTTTAATAATTATAATTAGATCCCTGTATAAATTTTTTATTTCATTTTATCACTGTTAAATAAAATAATAATATTTTAACGTGGTTCCAAAGAGTGCGATTTTGAGAACTTTTTGAGAGTTGGAAAAAAAATGCTGAGACATTCTAAATTTTCTTGGATGTCCTAAATTAAAATTAAAATTAGTTAGTGATACACTTACTAATTTATTATTAGCAATTTAATTAACTTGATTTGCATTTTATTACCCAACCTGTTAAAAAAAACTAAATTAAGAAGACACGTAAAATTCTACTTACTCCGTAAGATTTTGGCAAAGACCAAGACTTTTGAGTCTTTCTTACCGGAAGATGCACGATGCATGTAAATCAAGGAATCTTAAACTTGTTACTTTTTAATTGGCTAATTGCTACCATTATTCTTAAAGAAGAAGAGTTACCTACGTTTTTTTCAATTTGGTCGTGCATTCACATGAGCCAGTGCATGACTTGCTTCAAGATTCTACTATTTGATTTTTTGTGCGTGCATATCTTATAGTTTGTCAAATTAATTAGAGGAGTGTAATTTTTTTTTTTTTTTACTTTGCCTTCTTCCTACACGACTACACTCATTATAGCTTATTACCAATTGTCAATTGTTCACACTTGTTTCTTTTTCCTATACACATTAAGTCCTTACTATAATATAAATGAAGTGTGCAGCACCGTTGCACTTCCTCAACAAGACTTTGTCTCAAATTAAGCAACCATTTCTCCTTAAAATTTCTTTCTCCCTGGAACTTTCTACTTGCAGCCCCTTTTTCCCTATCTAATGTGATTTTTTTTCCAGTACTCCTCACACCCTCCATTTCACGTTAAGTAATTCTACTTCTTCAAAAGTTCTCCTCCAAAATTTCTAAGTCCCAAATTAAGCTTCTAAGTCCCAAGTTTTTATATTGTGATCTGTTGGTGAGTTAACTTCACCTTTTTCCTTTTCTATCTCCGTGGCAACTGAATTTCTTTTCTTTTCTCTATTTTTTTTCTTATTCGTGGTATTGTTTATTTAGTTGGTTCATAGTGGTGATTTAACATTTTGGTTCAAGAAAACTAAAGTTCCTCCATTCCTTCCTCATTCAAAGCTCTTATTTTAGCATCTCTTTGAGGTAAGGGAAGCTCCTTCTAAATTATCTATTTATAACTGAATTAAATACTGTTTTTGAGAGTATAATGTGTTGAAAATTTTATGGTATGGATTTGCTTGGCTTGTTGATGTTCGAAGTCCTGAAAATGGTCTACTTGTGGTGTTGGTCGCATACCTTTGAATAGAATCTTTTGTTAGTTGCTATTGGTGTTTGAATTCATGAAAAATACATGTTAAAGTGAAGTGTATGAGTTGCTGGAAATACATTTCTTCTTCTGTTTTCATCTTATTGCTATAATTATTAAAATATTTTTAGTTGATGGGTGTATTTGGTGGTAAGATTGGTGGATATGGTTTATTTTAGTAACTTTGAATGTCAAAGAGATTATGGTGAAAATTTCACGAGAGTTGAATGGTTGTGGTGATGTAGAAAATGGTGAAGTTGTTGTTCAAAATTGATTTATGATCAATTTTGTGAATTAATTACTAATCAAATGATAATAAATAATAATAAATTGATTTATAATTAATTATTTAGACAAAAAATTTAATGAGGTGTTGGCTGTTTTGGACTCACACATTGGACTGCTGGATATTGTGAAATTTCGTGGTGGGCTGAACTTGAAGAAAAAGAAAGGATTTTTGTAAGTTTAAGACAAATTAACTATTAGAAAAAAAAAATTGAAATAAATTAGAATAAAAGAGAAGGAAAATAGAAACAGTGGTCAAATAATTTTATTTCACCTAATTAGAAATGAACTAAGGCAGTTTTGTAATTAAAACAATTATTTTCAAAGTTTAGTAAATTTTATAAAGTGCGTGTGTAAAAAGTAAGTGAATTGGTGGTAGTTTTGAGCCAAAAATCCAAAATAAATTTTATAGAGGATAATTTCAAATTTTCACATTTTTATAATTATTATTATATTACTTTTACTTATATTTTATCGAAAAAAATTAAAAAAAAACTGATTTAGTATCATTAATAAATTTTCGGCAAGGAAATAGTTTTGAAGGGTTATTTTTATGAGAAAAATACCAAGAAGGGTAAACTGGTTCTTTTAATTCCAGGGACTTATTTTCTAAGTTATAAATAATGTATTTTATTAGAAAGTTCTACAAAATTCCAGGATTAAATTATTTTCACAATTATTGGTGTTTCATTTATTGTTTTATTAATTAGAAAATTTTTGGAAAAATTATCAATAAGTGAAAAAGTTTCCGATATTACGTGACAAGAGTTTCAAAATAAAATGAACTCATTTGAGTGGATTTTATAATTTTAAAGTTACTAAGTTTTATGAAAAGCTAAGGATATTTTAGCAACTTGATCTTTCTTTCTAAGTATTTATGAAAATATGATTTAAAAAGGTGAAAATAACTAATGTTAGTTTTAAATATTTAAAAGATTCAAGTAGAATGAATTTTAAATACCTACATAAATCTTTATAACATATGTTATCTGTAGTTGATGGAAAATGTTAAGTACGGAAGGTGGAATCCTATTGTTAGTAGGAATTGTTTAGTGGAGTCCTTATAAGGTAGAGGTTGCTTGGTGGGACCTCTGCTTGTTGACTATAAGGTAGAGATTGCTTGGTGGGACCTCTGTTTGTTGACTATAAAGGTTGCTTGGTGGGACCTTTATAGTTAGTTGTGGACTATGCGGGTGGTGGTTTAATCCTGTGGCGAACTATGCGGGTGATGGTTTAATCCCGTGGTGTATGATAAAAGTTGGTTGTTGTATTTGTACATGCATACATGCATGAGTCCACAGTTGTAACTGTGTTGCGAGTAAGCACGTAAGTTGGGGTTGCTTGGTGGGATCCTTAACCTAGTGCTGGAAAGGTTAGTGGGGTAGTTGACGATGGACCTTAGGGATAGATGGACGGGCGAATTCCATATTGTAGGCCAAGGTCGTTGCAAACTTTGTGTCGTGGTAAAGCCATTACCCACGTACGTCTATCCTAACCAACCACTATATCATTTCAGTATATAAGAGTTGTGGCGTTCCCCAATGGTTTTTGGCACGTGCTGTTTTGAGGATCAGTGTGGTCCAATGTTGTTGTTGTTGTACCATGTTAAGGAACAAGTCCGCCCTAATCGCTCGATTGTCGAAGATCTCCATGGAGTCAAGTTTGCATATGTTGTATGACCTTTATCATGTCATGTTGCTGTGTGCACTTATTGGTTTGTTGGTTGAGGATGATCTGGTGTATGAACCTATAATTGTGTTGTGAATGATATAATTGATTATTTAACTATCTTTTGGAAATGTGTAAAATCTTTTGTGGCTATGTTGTTTCTGTGAACTTACCCTTGCATGTGTGTCTATGTGTGTATGACTGTGATGATCGTGACATTCGCGTTACGGGAGCAGATGGCTTGGAGGCACTTTCGTTTCTAGATGAAGATTTATCACATGAGAGATTCACCCTCGGTAAAGAGGATTTCCGCTTGAAGACTCTGAAGACTTCGTTGGATACTCAGTAGTTTCCTGAGTAGTGTTTTAGTTATGACCAGCTTAGAGAGTGAGTTGCGTAATGACTCCTTTTCATATTGGATTGTATTTGTTAAAGATGTTGTTGCTTTAATACATGTGTGGTAAATTATAATCTTTCAGAGAAATCTCAGTTTTAGAAATTGTAGTATCGATATAATTTTGGCATTTCACTATTTGCTTGTTTTACATCAAATTATATGGAAAATTGATATGTCTATTAGATTTTATTAATTGTTCAAAAGATAAATGAAGTTGCATATTTCAAGTTGTTTATTATCAAATAAAAAAAATTACTCATATTTTTATAAATTAATAAAGAGATTTTAAATTAAATAAAATTCCACTATTTCTTTTTAAGGTGTCATGTAACGAAAGCGGGTCGTTACAAACATGACAATCAAAGTTGAAATATTAAATCTAAGCTTAAATAGATTTTTTTAACAGAATAACATAAAAGCAAAGTTTAGAAAATAATTAATCATTTCAATATTATAATGAATAAAATAAAATTAATAAATAATATTAAAGTTATATTTAAAACCATTTAATGTTTAAAAAATATACTACAAAATATCATTCTATACCGGTTCCGGGGCACTATCTACATCGGTTTTAGAACCAATGTAGATTCAGCCGTTGTAGAAATTAAAACATGGTTGCAAGTTTATAAGCCAATTCTACAATGGTTATTGTTTTAATCGATGTAGAAAAACTCTTTTTACATAATTTTAAAACAGAATCGATGCAAGAATGGTGTTTCTACATCGGTTAAGCAATAACCGTAATAAACAAGTTGCATTTAATAGCAAAAAGGGCACTGCATCACTTTCTACATGGATTGTTTAAAATTCGATGTAGAAAACCAGACATAGAATGGTATTTTTGTAGTAGTGATAATCAACTCTTTTCTAAAAATTTCTTTAAAAAACTATTGAACAATTATTATTTATCCAGAATAAAAATTCAAATGACAAAGATGATTGAATTCAAATAAAAAGAGAATTATTTTAAAAATGAACATTAAAATAAAGTTTGAAAAATAATTAATAATTAATTGTTTTTAAATTATAAAAGAAATGTTCACTGAGAAAAAAAGTGTATATTTAAAATCATTTACTTAAAAAATGATTTTTTTAAAGTTTTCATAACAAAACAAGTAAATAAATTATTTTTCAAAATAAAATAATAAATAAAAAGAAAATAGAGGTTGAAATTTTAAATGTAAACATGAAAAAAAAATAGAAAATTAATACAACATCCTAAAATTTTAACCCAAGGAAGAGAACCCTGATAAGTACCTTGTGCCCTACTAAGAGACAAGTACTTGCTCGTTGCTGGAGCCTGTACCTTCACAAGCTCAAATAGGTTCGTTCATCTGTATATTTTAATTTTAATATTCTATAAACATAATTATTCATATTTTCAAGGATTATGAACTTTCCAAGGTGTTGTATTTATTTCCAAATATCCTATCTATTCACTAAAGTGCAATGTGTAATAATAAAGGATATTTTATTGAGATCTTTATACTCTTTAATTTTAGATTAATATATGTACATATGTTAACAGTCTCATGATTTAAGAGAAATATACTACATTACATATTTAGCTGTTAAAGCTTTAAATTGCTCCATTAATACTATATTCCTTATTATTCACAAGAACGATGCACAAGCTTATAACTTTATTTATTTTAGTGGTTTATATTGATTAAATCTAACTCTCAAAGTTGGAATAACGATACTATTAGTGTTTTATTAAATTTAAAACACTACTATGATAAGCTAAGGACTAATATAGCAACTGCTTTAGGACGTATCTGTATTTTCTTTTAATGGCTTAATTAAGCTAGATAATAAAGTTTTGAGCTAATGTGCTTACATTATAAATATTTTGCTACATTAGCAAAATGATATTTTAAACTATTAGTTGCTATAGAAACTCCTTTAAAAATTAAAGTATGTTGTTTCAAGCTATAGTTACTATAGCAACTTCTTTTATGAGTTTAAGTATGAAAGATTAGTAAATAATGTTTTATTAAAATTAAGTTGCTATAGTGAATTACTAAAATAATCATTCTTAAAACAAGTATTTTAATTATAAGTATTAGATTTTAAATATAAGTTGCTTCAAGAATTTATAAACATGCATGTCAAGCATATAGCTATAGTTAGTGTTTAGATCACTAGCTAACTGATATAAATTCTGATGTTCTCGAAACCTTCTCTGAGTTGTCCAACATGATTAAATTGACTGTTGTGAGATCATTGCTCGATCTCATAGGGAGTTATAAGGTTGGCTTGGTGGTGAAGGGAGAAGGGAAGGAGTGATAGGTTGTGGGTTCAAATCTCTCCACTAATAAAAACTAACATATTAACTACTAACATTTGGCCTATCAAAAAAAAAAAATTCTTCGATCTCATTAATCCTTTTAAATTGTTAAATAACTATATTGAAATTATTATTCAATCTTAATTAATAATCCTTAAATCATTTGTATTCTAATAATTTATCCAAACTAAATTTCAAATAATAAGTTGTTGCTATAGCAATTCCTATAACTTGTTTCATTAATTCCAATTCATAAAATCAACTGCTATAGCTACTTTTATTCACTTAAAGTGATGTTCCTGGGAATAGATTCTCTCATGTTAGATTTTCACTTGAATTCTCTCATGTGAAAATCTCCACCATCTAAACCTCATGTCTTCCTTTTTTTATTATTTAAATTCCTCTTACTTTAATTTAAATAAGATTTCACATGACAAAAATTTCATATGAGAGGATACAAACCCGATGTTTCTATATTCTAAAATTAAGCTTTGGTATCCTATTGTCACAATCTCTTACTCTCTTTAATTATTTCATAACACTCATTAACCGCCAACAACTAAAATTGACTCTTTTATTTAATTTCCTTCGTTGCTAGCAACTAAAAACACATGCACACCACTACAAAAAAAAATTGGTGTTTATGGTTGGTTTATCTGTAGCGGTTATTGTAAACTGCTAGAAAATTTTGGGCTTATAAACTCGTGTAACTCGAGTTTGCTAGACAAAACTTGATTCTAAGTTTGCAGCCTGGACTTGATTTTGCTATGTTAGATTAGACTCAAGTTTCTCAGTTCACTAGGCCTAATTTTGAGTTTCCAAGGTTCTTGGATCAATTTCTTATGAAAAGGCTTTGTTTAGTGGGATTCCAATATTGACCTAGATTAATTATTGAGCCCTTGATGGATCATTGATGCTAGTCATAGAAATATTTAAAGATAATTTCTTATTTTTGTTTTTTTTCTAATATTTAAATTATCTATTTTTTAAACTTTGCTTTTATGTTAATTGTTAACAAAAAATTGATTTTTTTTTTCAAAAGTTAATGATTTAAAATATAAAGTTCAATGAATTCATTGTAATTTGAAATTTATTTTCTATTTGTACAAAATTTAAATAACTAACTATTTTTAAAGTTTCTTTTTACATTAATTTAATATTGAGAAAACTTAAATTATCTTTCTGTTTTAGAATATTTTTTGAAAAAAATAATTATTTAGTTTAATAGGTTTTTAAAGGAAAAAATAATTATTTACTTCATTAGATTATTTTTCATAAGTTAATAATTCAAAATATAATTGCAATTGTTATTTATTGTTAATTTTAAAAATATTATTGTACCAAATTTTTGTTAAAAATATTAAAATTATTAACTATTTTCAAACTTTGTTTTTATGTTAAATTTTTATGTCAAACTTTCTTTCAAAAGCAGGAAGGAAGGATAAAGCACACACAAAATTTATATTGGTTCACCCACAACCTTGGGCTATGTCCAGTCCTTACACCTGTAGGATTTCCACTAACACAAGCGCCAACTATGGTATTCTTTCTTTCCTGAAGTCCCTATAATATGTAGATCATTTGTTATTGATACTCCCTATCAAATATTTTTCAAAGGGACTAATACAAAATGAAATCAATTTTATAAGGACTAAAAGAAAAACAATACATATATTAGAAGGACTAGAATAAAAGAACAAGGATCAACAACAAAAATTTTGTTTTATTAGGGACTCAACCCAAAAAAATTATTTGGGATCAAAAACAAAATTCGTTAGTTTATCAAGGACCAAAAACATATTTAAGCCTATATACTACCTCCGTTCCTATTTATAAGATCTAATTACCTAATTCATCAGGATTAAGGGAAGTTGTTAATTTAGTTTATAGCAATAATTTTGTCCTAAATTTATATATTTTTCCAAAATTATCATTGACATTAATGCTCTTCTCTTTCTTCTAAAGGTTTATCAATGGTCAATACAACATCTCTCTTCTTTAAATGATGGGGTATCTTAGTCTAAAAATAATTAATGCAATAGACATTATGGACTGAGTCTTATATAAAGAAACAAACACTACTTGTAATTTGGGTCTTACAAATAGGAACATAGGTAGTACTTTTTATGATGACTAATATTATAATATTATCATTTTTAAACATAGATATTTACATGATCTACAATTGATCCAATAATCAAATTAGTATTTTAAAATTTTCAATCTTACCACACCAATTCCTTAACATTAAATGGTTTGTAAGAATTTTCTTAAGTTGCTACTTTTATTTAAAACTTTAATAACATCATCTAAAATTCCTCAAAGTGAAGAAGGAAACTTCCATAGTATGTCGGTATATACAAATTTATATGTACTTTTGATAAACTTTGCTTCCTTTTCATCCTTTTTTTAATATAAAAATGAAAAATCTTTCAAATATTTTTTGGCTTTAATATACTTTACTCTTATTTTAACATTTTAGGTGAAAGTATATTAACATCTGCATAAAAGTTATTAATATTTAAATTACAAAGTAAAAATATATTATAAGGGAATTAAATATTTTACATGAGATAACATTAATATCTAAACTATTAATAGATAAATATTTTAAATAAATTACATATTAATATAAAGTCTGTATATGTTTTATTAATTTATTTCGTGTTCAAATTTGTTAGCAATAACTCGTTTAAATAATTTTGTTGTGTTTCTTCTCTAGATCTATGAAAAATTTTATTTGAACAAATCAGTTTATAAATTATAATTAAAATCAATATCAATTTATACGGATTATCTTGAAATCTATGCATTTATATCACTTTACATTCAAACTTATGCTTGTGCATGACGCGAGTCACATGCTAGCTACATCGACTTTTCATTCAATATTTCTTTTATAAAAAATTAGGAACATATTATATACAAATAAAGAAATCAATTAAATCAGTCAATTGAAAAGATTAGTAAAAAGCTATTTATTATTTGTTTAAAAGTTTCTCTATATTTACAAATCAATCAATCAATAGATATTAATTTTGACTTTGACTTAAAATATAACACTTTTTTTTTTTTTTGAAAAAGAAAGAGTGTAGCATCAAAATAAGGTGAAAGCATCCCAACTATGTTGGCACCCTAACCCTTAAAGATCCCTTGCCACAACTCAACCCAAATTTATTAATGAAAAAGGAATAAACAAAACAGCATGGGGGGACAAAACCAAAACCCATGTCAAAAGTGTGTAAACCTGTACTGAGGAAGGCCCATAAAATTTTAGCCAAAATGATGAGAAAAAAAAGAGGGGATATTGTCCCACCAAAAAGATTGCTTATTATCAACAGCAAAATTAGCAATTAAGTCTAAACAGTGGTTTCCTTCACAGTAAATATGGGTTGCTTTGAATCGGATTAATCTTGATTTAAAAATGCAATTAATCCATCTGTTGTACAGGTTCCAAGGCACTAAGTGGGGGGGGGTTATGTACAACTTGAATAACCAATAGAGAATCACATTCAAGCCACAAAGAATGCCAATTTCTACTAAAAGCAGTTTTGATGGTATTAATATCAGCAAGCAGTTTTGCTTCAAACGCAGTAGAGATCCCAGTATAGATGGCGAAGCACCCCAGAGTCAACCCTTCAGCATCCTTGAAAATACCGCCACACCCTAAGTGACCAGGGCTTCCCCTAGCTGAGCCATCTGTGTTACATTTAATTCACCCCAAAGGTGGGCGATGCCACTGAACCTGTTGATGGATGGGGCTTTAGACGGATGGCCAGAGATGTTAAACTGTTTCAGGATGCAGAATTCTTCTATAGACATGCCCATGTTGCCATTAGTTAAGTTGCCAGCCATAGACACAAAAGTAGAAATAGATATCTTGATGAAGTGAAGGTTGAGTCCCTAATTCCTGAATCTCAATTGGTTCCTGCTATACCAGATACCCCAGATGACAAAGGTAGTGGCAGCAAGTTTGATCGTTTGAAGTTGTTCACTGACTCTTTGGTTAAGAAACTCCAAAACTAAATGTAATGAAGAGAAGTCCAAGTTGCATTTGAAGATGGAAGCAATCCGTGTCCAAAGTTGGGCAACAAAAGAGCAGTGAAAAAAAAAAAAGATGATTTGTGGTCTCAAATGCTTTGAGGCATAAACTACAGGCCGAAACAGAAATAGATCCTCTCTTGATGAGGTTGTCGTCTGTGGGCATTTTTCCATGGATGATCCGCCATAGAAGGAAGGACTTGGAAGGTGGAATTGCGTTGTTCCAAATAAGAGACCATGACCGAGGAGGTTGGTGGTCATTGTTTGACAGATGATGATAAGCATCACGTAGAGAGAGGTTGCCATTGTTTGTATGCTTCAAACCAGCCTGTTTGGAGTGGAACACAAAGGAATAATAGTTTGCTGAATATCCAAAACCAAGTCAAGAAAATGGCTTTGTAAAGAATATGGAATATTCCAAGAAGAGTTGTGAATGAAATGCATAACTTTGGCTTTGAGAGAAGAATGTATCTGAGAAGGAATATTGCACCTCTCAACCATTGTGTTCCCCAGCCAATTATCATACTAGAAATGAATTTTGGTCCCATCCCCTACCAGTCACTGTGTTTCAGCCTTAACCATAGGGATAAATCGCTTGAACACAGGCCAAAAGGAAGACTTTCTGTAACAAATTTTTGTTTTCAAAATGAATCTTGCCTTCATGAAGTGTGACCACTGATTGTCACTAGATAGAACCTTCCAAGCCATGGTCAACAGCGCTGCCTCATTGACTTTCCTCAAAGATCTCAGACCGAGCCTCCCTCCTTAATAGGTTTGCAAACACTATTCCAAGCCAATGCAACCATCTTCCTGGTGTTTCCATCTCCCAACCAGATGAAATTCTTGATCCAACTATCAACTTGTTTAAGAAGAGCTATAGGCCATATGGATACATAAAAGCTGTAAGACAGCATCCCATAAATAATAGATTGAACTAGTTGGACCCTTCCCATAATTGATAAGGATATTCCTTTCCAGGATGAGAGCTTGCATTTAATTTTGTCCACAATGGGTTGCAAGTGGCACTTCCTAGGAGTACCCTTAAAGACTAGAACTCCTAAATAATGAAAAGGGAGCAAACCTTCTTGGAAACCTAGAGTTTCTTTTATGTGCCAAGCTCTTGAAGGAGTAAGCTTAGGGCCAAAGAACATGCATTTGTTTTGATTTAGAGCTTGTCCAGAAGCTTGATCATACTCGTTGAGCAACCAAGATAGCAATTTGAGGTTCTTTATCATCTCCTTGCAGAAGACCATCATGTCATCTGTGTAGAAGGCATAAGACAGGACAGTGATTCCCCTTGGGCCAAATATTGGACACAAGGATCCATTATTGACCAAACGAGCGATGCCCCTACTCAAAACATCTTCTACAAGACAAAATAATAAGGGAGATAAGGGATCTCCTTGGCGAACCCTTCTCAAGCAGGAGAAAAAACCCACGGATTTTCCATTTATAAGAAATGACAACTTAGCTAAATGAAGGATAGTCCTGATCTAGTTGCAAAAGGCATTGTTGAATCCAAAGCACTATAGAACATGGATGAGGAAATCCCAATCGAAAGTGTCGAATGCCTTTCTAACATCAAGCTTAAGGGCTATATTTCCTCCAAAGGCTTTGTTATCAAGCATGTTGGCTACTTCAAAGGAGATGACAATACTTTCCCAAATGCTCTTGTCTTTAACAAAGGCTCGCTGCTCACAGGAGATCAATCGAGGCGCAACGGTGGTGAGTCTGTCTGCCAGAATTTTCATGATGATCTTGAAATGGAAATTAGCCAACGTGATTGGTTGGTAGTCTTCTATCTTGATTGCCTCAGGAAATTTGGGAATTAGGACGACTAGATTGGAATTGAAGTTTGGAGGTAACCAAGACTGAAGGAAGAATTGTTTAACCGAGTTCCATATATCAAGTTGAATTAGATCCCAGAAGTATTGATAAAAGGATCCTCCAAATCTGTCTGGTCCCGGGGCACCTTTTGCGTTCATGGAAAAAATAGTTGATTTGACCTCTTCAAGAGTTGGGATTTTGGTAAGTAAATCATTATCTTGCTGAGTAAGTAGTTGGGGGATAACAGATTATGCCAGGTCATTGGCGCTGCATTGGTTGGGAGAGGCATATAAAGTTTTTAAGAACTCTAGAACATGATTCTCAATATATGCTTGATCATGTAAGATACCCTCCCCATGTTGCAAGGTGGTCATTTGCTTGGTGGATCTCCTGATCTTGGTGACTTTATGAAAGAAACTTATGTTGTGATCACCATCCTTGAACCAATCCATTCTCACCTTTTGTTTCCATAAATCGTTTTGGTAGAGTAAAGCTTGTTGCAAGTCTTTTAAGACTTTCTTCTCTTTCTCCATGAGTTCATCAGAAAGACCATTCTTGTCAATAGCATTTTGAACAATATCAACAGCTTCCCTTACCCTAAAAACCTGTTTATCCACATCACCGAAAGTTATTTGTTCCAAAGGTTCAATTCTCGTTTCAAGGCTTTAAGCTTTTCACAGACAACAAAAATAGGGCACCCATAGAAGGGTCTTTTCCATACTTCTTGGACAATTTTCCTTCAGTCAGGATGCCTCAACCACATGTCATGGAACTTAAAAGAAGCAGGAAAAAGGGAAGGACCATTCTTTAGGGATAGCATTAGGGGGAACTGATCTAAGGAGCTTCTAGTTAAAGGTGGAACAGGCGGAAGTGTCCCAAAAATCAAGCCAAGGATGGTTACAAATAGCTCGGTCCAATCTCATTTGGATATGGGAAGAAGCCTTCCTTCCATTTGACCAAGTAAACTAGGCACCACGAGTGACCATGTGAGTAAGGTTACAGTTATTGGTCCAAAAGTTGAAATCTTCACATAAAACTTTGTTAGGACAATTACCCCCAAGCTTTTCGTGCGCACCCAATACTGCATTGAAGTCCCCTATGAACAGGCAAGGTCCGAGATGAGTTCCTTTAGGAGAGGACAACTCAATCCATAGTTGTTTCCTAGTCATATGAGAAGTTTTATAGCATAGACTCCTGCAACATAGAGTGTTTTGCCAGAGAAGGAGAAAGAGAAAGCAATAAATTGAGAAGAAACGGAGAAGATTTGAGGCATAATATGCTGAGAGCATGTAACCCAGAGGTTGGGCAAAGCACTCCCATGGTCATGGGTGGCAAACAGTCGCAACCCCATGTTTTGCCAAAAAGAAAGAGGAATGAGATTCTTGCTAATCATAGGTTCTGCAAAGATTCTCTGCAAAAGGATAATCCTAAAATAAATGCTTTGCATTTTCAGCACTTGCACCATAATGAGAACAAATGGAAGCAAAATTCAAACCACATTTCTACAGGTTATCATCTGTGGGTAAAGAAAAGTTACAAAGACAGAGAAAGAATATAGAGAAAGAAACATCCTTTGAAGTATCACTGCCACCAATGAGCCAGAGAAAATCTAATGACAACATGAAATTGTCAAGATAAAACACTAGCGAACTACCAACATACATAGTAGTAAAACAAGATTAATCTAGCCTTAATGTCTTTGTTCTAGGTTGATAATCATCACTATTTTACGCTTATAAAAAAAATCACTATTTCACAATGTACATTTCCAACATTTTCAAGGTCTTTTTTTTTCCTCCAAACAGGAAACAAAGATTTGTAGCACAATTCTAAATTGTAGTTGTGGTTGCGAGCATTGCAGTTACTGCGATGCGGATTACAGCCACAACAACGTGAAATATGTTTGCACTTAATGTAAAAAAGAATTTTACAATTATTCTAATTATTGGTATATCTTTAATTTGCAAGATAGTATAACTTTTCATTCATTTTAAGATTTGGTATCTCCCAACATCCCATACGACCACACTCATTCGATCATTGACACTAAGAATTTAGAACAGAAGATTGAAATCTAAATTCAATTTCTTTTTTACAAAAAGTGGAATAGAACGATCTTAAGGTTTTATCACGGCTCCATTGCGGTTCCATTGTGGCTATATTGAAATTCACATCATTATTGCGGGTCATTGCAGTTGCGGGCAGCTCCGCGATAGCAATATTATGACCGCAATTGCAAATGTGGACTGCAATTTAGAACCATTATTTGTAGGAAAAGATGACCCCTAGTATACATAGTAGCTCTATATTCAAACATGCATGTATCACAAAGATTCTAGCAAGAAATGGCATTCAGTATCTAACCACTAGTTGCAACTTGTCTTTTCCTCCTTGACCTTACAAACCTTTGATTCACATGATGTTTTGGATTAGGATCCACAAGCAGCAAGCATGACATAACATATGACAAGAGTTCTTTGCGGTGGGAGAAGGTGAAGTCCAAATATGCATATTCAAACTTATAATATGAAACATCTACCCCGACATCCTTCATCAATTTATAGTGTCTCTTTACAATTGAAGGTTTTATCACTTTGTCCTTCTATCCAGCAACAACATCAACAGGAATGTTTATGAGTCCGTAGTGTTCACCCAAGTCCAAAGGCATAAGTGAACCATACACTTCCATACTGGCAATTGGACTCCTATAATCAAACATTATGAACCTTTTGGTACGCTTCATCTGCGCAAGATGGAGAGCAACACGAAAAGATTGATACTCCAGGCATGTCATTTGTGTTATAATGTGGCAATCCTAAAACTCTAACCCAGTTTGAGTTGTCTCCACCAACAACATAACTCATTAAAGTTTGAACCAATTCTCCAACTATAGGTAGGATATGCAAATCTTGGGCTAACTTGTTGAGAAGCATATGAAAAAATCTGGTTGGTATATAGAAGCCAGGCACAAGAAGAGATAAAATAAGAACCAGTAAAACTAATAGAAGCTCTGCTATTAAACACAAAAAAACTATGTTAGAGTTTTAGTGAAAACCAGTTGGTGATAATAAAGTCTATGGGGTTTCCCTTCTATCCTTTGAGTAATAACATAAATCATCATAACAGCTCCTCCCAAACTAAGGCAAATAGCACAAAGATTGTAAAACTGATCATCATCGATTTCCTCTTCAATATTAGGTTTAGTAAGCTTTAATTTAGTAGTTTTTACTTCATGGATTTTATCTACCATAGCAGGAATGTCCTCAGTCCCATGCTCATTAATGGAATACTACCAATATCTACATTACATCAATTTCTTTCTTACATGAATAAAATTAAAGTGGATCAGAAGGTCACTAGAAGGGGGGAGGTTGAATAGTGACACTTAACTAACTACGACTTTCTCTGCAAAAGAACACACAGCTTCTGAAGTTTCTTTAGATATATCAGATTTAAATTTGCAAAAGCTTTGTTAGGAGCAATCTTTATCCTTTGATAGTATTTTGTATAAAAATAAGTTTCTAGTAAAAATTACACAAAGATACTATCGTATACTGCTTTATAAGCTATGAATAAAAACATACTGCTTCAGAAGCTATTAAAAAATGTTAGACTCAAGGCTGTGTAGAGTCTATTTTTGTCTTTCAAGCATCTGGGTAGTGGTTTCTTCTGAACTTTTAAAACAATTGGTGGAAACTTCTAATGATCTTATGTCAAAGATATAACGTTGTAAAACATGTTTCCCCAAATAAAGATGTAGAAATAACGAATCAAAAGCAGTAAGAAAGGATAAAACACACACAAAATTTATACTGGTTCACCCATAACCTTGGGCTACGTCCAGTCCCTATACCTGTAGGATTTCCACTAACACAAGCACCAATCGTGATATTCTTTCTTTTCTGAAGCATCCATAGGCTCCTACACCAGTATTCTCTAAGCCTTTGCAGGCTTTACCCAAGTATTCTTTCAACTTAGCTCAAGTTATTAGATCTAACTGGATGTAGGTCCTAAGGATTGAACCAGTATAAATTTTTGTTTCCCATATTTTCTCTTCTTAGCTCTTTAAAGAATCATACCCAATCCAAGAATTTGAGGGACATTATCAATAGTTCTTGTAATCAACTCACATCTTGTTTTAAACTCTGATTCTCTTTTAAATCTTAGAAGAAATTTCTACTTGCTTTTTAGAAAGGGTGAAAGAAATTTTGTGTTATTTTGGAAAATAAGAAAAATCATTAAAGAATCTATTCACCCCCTCTAGATTCTCTACTCATATCCCACACTTATCTCGACTGATCCCCAACTATATAAGCCATATTCTTCTAGGTCTTCAAGCATGGTAATAAATTTAAGTGGTGCATATATACTATAATGATCAACAAAAAACAACCCTCCAAGCAAACGTAAAATATAAGCTCGAGTAAATCATTGCAACTATAATTGACTATGTTGGTGAACGGAGATGTCACCAAAATGTTCAACAAGCCATTTCATTTTTAACCTTCCACCTCTAAGATCTTCAGGCCTGGCCTTACTCCTAACGGATCATACACTAGTTGGCGTCAACTACGACTAGCAATGCCAGTTAGGGTTCACCGTCAACATGTAACCCCAACAAAATACCCACATCTTGTATTGTGATGGTGCACTCCCCAACTGACATATGAAATGTGTGGGTCTCTAGCCTTCAACGCTCCACTAATGCCAATATCAAGTTATGATCAATTAGGAAAAATAAAATTTTAGCAACACCCAAAAATCTAGCTTCCCTTAACAAATCTCTGATCAGTCCCAGAGCCCTTCTTAAACGTTGTCGTTGACTTTGGGCTCGCCTCACTCGTAAAACACGGTTAGGTTCACTATTCCACACATGTTCTGACACATGCAAATATTGTAGCCACATGCAAAATTGAGTGTCCTCCATACTAAAATAATATTCAAACCTGAAATTAGATCAAAATAAATAATACAAATAAAATATTAAATAAATAATATAAACTTTGTATCTTAAAAAAACTAAATTCATTTTTATTCATAAATTGTATACGTAATATCAACAGTAATATAATATTAAAAAATAATATCCCACTAAGATAAAAAGCTACTCACTAGTGTATAAAAGCGCAATTATAAAATCCACACCGTTAACAAAGATTTAAGAAAATTTGACAACTTTAATCCGCAAAATGGAGAACAAGAAGCTAGAGAGGAAACAACTTGTAAACACTGGATCTCGATAATATTTAACCTGAACATGAACATGTTCATTTCATTCCAAAGTTTGATATTTATATGTCAACAAGGTTGCATGCAAATGAGGAAAAATTGAAACGCATAAGGTACAATTTGAAATGGCGACACCCAACGTGTTCATGGACCGGCCTTGGCAATTGGAAAAGGTGGTCAAGTTGCACACAACCTGTCTGGTGCCACCAAACCTGCACATTCACAGACTTGCACGGGCAATTGAAAAAGCTGGACTAACTTGCATTGGCAAATGAAAAGGTAGCCTGGTGCAACCAGAGACATGTTCTGTCAGCAAAAAACTCACATGCTCACAAGGAGCATAGCAGGTTGGCGCCACCTGCTAGTCAACGTGCTTTGGAATGGCAGACAACTTGCAAGCTCTAGAGTTGGTTAGTGGAATGACACCTCCTATGTGAAGACAAACAACCACAAGGAGTTTGTAAACCAGATGGCGCCTCCTCATCCTAAATGGCAAAAATAACCCTTTGGACATAAATAGTTTTTTTCCTACACTACTTTTGCAATTTTTTTTTATACTTGTACAGTCAATTAGCCCATTTCTTAATGAAATTAAAAAAAAAAATTATCCATTTTTGTCACTCTCATCCAAAGACAACATAAGTCTTTAAAATGCTATGAGCAATATATTCTTATTTTCAATAAAGAGCACTAACTGGTACTTGTCGCCAGGATTCATGTCTCTAAAATCAAGACCAAATTAAAAAAATGTTTGATTGCGTTTTTATTTTTAATTTTTAAAAATTATGTAATAAAATGATTTTCAAAAACATATTTTTAGAAAATTAGAAAAGAGCGAAAAAAATGTATAAGTATAAGGAAAAAAATTAAAATAAAAAACTAAAATAACTTAGAAATATTTTATCTTTTAACTTTTAAAAATTTAGAAAAATATTAATTTTAAAGAAAGTTTTAAAAATCATTTTTATCAAATAAATTTTTTAAAAAATAAAAATAGTTTTTAAAACAAGAACTCTACTTTTGGTTCACAAAGTATTCATTTTGAGCAAATTGGGCAACTGGGCCCAAGCAAAGTGTTAAATTGAAGGCAATTATTAAACATACCTCCCTTAGTTATTAAATGTACCTCCCTTTTTTTTGTTATTAAATTTACTTAAATAACCTCACCCCTTACCTCCCCCCTATCCAAATATTATACACAATTCCTTTGAAAAAAATTTCCCTCACACCTTTCTCAGATCTCATTCGATAAATTTCATTAATCCTTTTCTCATGAAAACAATAAGATTGCCATTATTCAAAGAAACAAGTGCCAAATTTTTCCAAAAAAACATGATAGCATTTCAAGACTATTTTACCTTTTTTTAAAAAAAAAATACCCCATCATATTATCCACCATAAGCTCACCCTAAATGACGATGTAGGTAACACCCCCAGTAATCCCCCAAACCAACACAACCTTCAATACGATCTTCCCCTCTGAACACAACATCATTTTCGAATTCGCATAGGTCCCTAGAGGCAGGTCCTGCCCGAATGCTAACACAAGAATACCCATGAGGGTTTGGAAAAGCGTGAGGACTATGAAAGTGGGTCTTCATGCGATGGAGGAGAGGACTTTGAAGACGGACATGATGAAGGGGGTAGGTGAGGGGCATAACAAGTTGTGTAATGCCAATGTTGACGTTTTGGCCCAACCGTTGGCAACAATGTCATGGGAAAACATGGAGGTCATCCAGAATTGGTTGGAGATGAAGTTAGCGAGGGGAACTCAAAGAAGTGCACAATGACGAAGGAGGCGAAGCCTGCGAGGCTCGAGTTGAAGGAGGAACTGTTTATAATATTTGGATGGAAGGGAAATAAGGGTGGTGTTATTTAAGTAAATTTAATAACAAAAATTTGAAAAGAGATGCACATTTAATAATTATAGGAGGTATGTTTAACAATTGCCTAAATTAAGTCAAGCTGGGTTGACCCAAAATTTATTCGGCCTGAAAATTTAATGGCACATCCTAGTCCTATATCAGACCAACAAGCCAAATATGCCCTAATTAAAAAAAATTTAAACATGTTTAATATATAAATTTTGAATATATATATATATATATATATATATATATATATATATATATATATATATATATATATAAGTTGCCTCATGGAACCATGCAAGAGATGGACTAACATTAAAGTTAGGTAAGAAGAAATTGGTATATTTCTTTCGTTCTTTCTTTTTTCTCTTTCTTTTTATTTTTTAATTTTAAACTTTCAGAAATTATTTTTTAGGAATGAAAATTGGTGGACACCTCTATTCTAAGTGACGTATGTATAAAGAAAAATATAGGTGTGATAAATAATATGTTATAATTGGAGGAGAGAGATTAAAAAAAAAAGAAGTTAATGAGGTGCTTAGAATTATAAAGTGTTTAGATATCAATACTCATCCTTTTTTTACTAAGATAAAATTGTAAAAGAAAATGAGTAGTTTAGATAGACACAATCCAAGTCACAACAACCATGACTTGCAACTTGCAAAAGAAGCATCCTCTTCCCTCTATAATCCTCTTCCCTCTGTAATCCTCTTCTTTAAGATTATTTTGGATACTACCTATGTCCTTAAAATATAAGACAATTTTTTTTTAAAATTTATTTGTCCCTTTTTATAAGACTCTTTTTAAGTTGTCTTTTGTATTAATTATTTTTTTTTACCAAAATACCCTTAATTACTTTATAATAAATGCTATGAATTAAAAAGATAAATGCATTCTCTCTCTTATAAGGATTGGAGAAGAAGACTAACATACATTAATTAATTAGGTAGAAAGTAATTAAATGGAAAGAGAGTGATGATGAGTTCTAATATATTTTAGGGTCTTGCTAACCAGTGCCCTTCGGGCACTAGTTAAGGAATTCAAAATAGAAGGTTTTTATTGGAATTCACATTGAAAGTATATTGGAAATCACAGTATATATGCATTAATGTCAATTTTTAATGAAAACTTTCTCTTTTGAATTCCTTAACAAGTGCCCAAAGGGCACTGGTTAGCATTTGCCTATATTTTTAGGGTAATTTTGGAAGAATAATATAAATTGCTAACAAATTTAATACTACTAACTAAATTTCTTAAAGGGTGTAAATTAGTTAAAAAGGTCTTATTACAACACACTTCAAGATGGAATGCTTGTAAAAAAATAAAACATTATTTCCTTCATCTCCTCTTTCTCTATGCACATTTTAATTTTTATTAGAAATTTTACTGAGTTAGAAAATGTTGTCACAATATATACATACAAATGCATGAACATTTTTTTCTACTTCATCTTATTGTATGTGAGTGGAAGGTTTTCGCAGCGTCGTTTGTGTGTTAGTGATTCTACAACAAGTTCTTTGTGTTTATCTTGCATGGCTTAACCCCTAAATATTTTCAAAGTTTCTTCCTTTCATGCTTTTGGAGTAACTAGGAAATAGCATAAAGTCATTTATATTAATTTTTGGAAAAAATAAAAAAGAGAGAGAAATATTTGATTTGCTTGGGAATTTCTTAATGCATGGTATATGCAAAGTTAGCTTCATAAGGGGATATTCACTAACTTAGAATCATGTATAATAGCCAAACTTTCTATGAAGTTTCTTAATATAGTGTTCTTGGGATAGTAATATATTATCACCCTTCTTTATAATTCTAATTCCCAAAATTACACTTGTTTTATCCATGTTTTTCATATCAAATTTGGATGCAAAAAATAATTTAGTCCTAAAAAATTAATTTTCTAATGTTGCATTTTATTATTTTGAAAATTTAAAGTTTAAACTTATTTCAAACTATCCCAAACTTCAATAATGACAGTGTTAAGTTATTTTCATATTTTACTTAATGTTCTATTTTAATTTTCTAACTTTTAAGAATCCAATAAATTAGGTCTTTCAGTACATTTTTCTTTTTTACTTTTCTATTCAAAAGAATTTTACTTTTTTGTATCCATGGGTTGAAATTAGGGACCAAAATCATGGCTGTTTTCTTTACTTGATTTTTTTTTTTAATTTGTTCTTATACTAAGTTCATGTAACATGCAGTAGAAAACATTGCACTATTTTTTTCAATTTTGACTCATTGGTATTGGAAGAAACATGTTTATATGCTTAGGAAAATTGGTAGCATCTTTTATGATGCATGGATAGTTTAAATATATTTGTGTAATTTATAGCCCTTATGAATCATCCAAAATGCACATTTATAGCCCACTACTAGTGGTGGAGATAAACATGCATATGTATGGTAATCAAAAGCAATAGGCATGTTCAGGTAGTTAATGAGACTTGTTGCATAGGGTTTTGGCATGTGTTTTGGACGGTGTGTTCATGCTGGTGCCGATTTGGTTTAGGGTGATGGTTGCTGATTCATGGGAACTGATTCAATGTGGTGTGCTTTGAGAGGTAATGTGGCTTGATTTGGCAGCTTTTTTATGGATTGTCATTTCAACTTTTAATTTCTATGAATTTTCTTTGCCTTTGCTTGGCTAATGTAGCATGGGGCTTCACGGAAGAACAGCCTGCCTCATTATTTCCATCTATATTTTCTTTTCATTTTTACTAGTAATTTGTATTTTTAATTTCTATAATATATTCATTTTCTTAATTTTCATTATTTTGTTACTTTTGTATTATATATATATATATATATATATATATATATATATATTCTTTTTTATTTAATAAAAGTTTAGATTAGGAGAAGTTTTTTTTAATATATTTTCTTTATTTTGACATTTTTTATTTCTCTATTTTTTCTTTAAAAAAACATCCAGACAAAGTTAAGTGTTTATAATTTAAATATAATAAATAATTAAATTTTAATTTTATTAACAAATTTTTTTGGAATTAATTATAACCATTTGAAAATAGTATAAGATTTAATTAAAAAATATTATATACTAAATATAATAAATATGACTCTGACTACGCTTATAAATGTGGAGATCAACATTGGAGGGTCTCATAATTGTGGCGTTTCATTCTTCTAGGTGATCATCCTATAGGTAAACATTTCATCATCTCAGCAGCCAGCATTGTTTCTTATCTCATTTTGTTGCAATTGTTGACTCAGATCTCATCTCAACATGACTTCTGCAAGCAATAAGCATCCCTTGCCCACCGCAGTTCATTTCTTTAAGATTATTCCAAGAACAAGTCTTGAACATGGATTACTTGTAAGCATCATTACTTTCTTACTTATTGTTTCAGTGAAATATTAATTGTTCAATGTTCATCTTTACATCATATTTGGCTCCTCAAATGACTCACTCAACTACCACTTCATTATCTCTGCATGCAATATACACAAACTTCTCCATTTCATATATTTCAATTCATAAGATAGCTATTTGGGGTTTATGTTTCTCTGTTATGCTTGTGAATGCTAACAACAGAGTCTCTGCAGAAGCTCCCAAAACATTTCACCAGAAAATATGGAGATGGAATGTCAAACCCGGTGTTTCTCAAGGCTCCAGATGGCACTGAATGGAAAACATATTGGATCAAGCATGATGGTGACATTTGGTTTCAAAAGGGTTGGAAGGAGTTTGCCACATACTATTCTCTAGATCATGGCCACTTGCTGTTCTTTGAATATGAGGGAACTTCTCATTTTGATGTGCACATATTTGACCACAGTGCCGTTGAAATAGACTATCCTTCCCATGGTACTCACGAAGGAAAGGACAACCTTGTGGAGAGTAGTGACGATTCTGTTGAAATTTTGGGTGAGCAATTTTCATGCCAAAAAACTGGAGTGAAATCCATGGTGTCATCTTCTCAACCTTCTAAGGAAATGAAAGCTGGCCTAACTACAAATATTGATAAAAGCCCCAATGGGGTAAACTTGCATCAGCATGTCCAAACTAGAAGTACTAGCTCTCAAAAGGCAAAATTTATGAAGCAAGAAGTAGATGGTATGTATGTCATGTCATGGTCAGATCATTATGTAGATTTAATTAGATTTTGGATACCAATTTTTCATAAGGCTTTTTGACCAGTATAGTAATAAAAAAAAAAGTAATTACCAAAATAAAATAAAAAAAAAACTATTTACCTGTTATGGGTGGTTTTGGACACGTAGGCAGGACAAAGAGTCATCACTGTTGACGCTTTAAGAAAATGCCAAATTACTTTCCAACCACGTGAGGTTTGCATGCTTATTTATCTCCTTTTTTTAACAGAATTATGTATAGCGTCAACCCTGTCGACGCTTTACGTTGATTGAGTACATAGCGTCAACTGTGTTGACTCCTTGCATTTTCTGTTCCACATTCAGTCCTGTGGTTGGAGTTAGCGTGTGTCAGTCTACAATTTTTTTTTGTCCTATAGTGGAAGAGTCAAGTGTAGTGACTTCTTCTATAAATATTATTCCGCATGCCTCAACTGTTGCCTGAGATGACTTACCGAGAGTAAATGAAATCGTACAGCTACATGAAATGACTTTACGAGAGTGAATGCTTGAAATGATTTAACTTGCTAGCTTCAAGTGATGTTACGTAAAAAGAAAATTTGAGAAAGCTTTACGTTTTCTTATTTATAAATCGGCCAGTTGCATGATATGACTTTACGAGAGTGAATGCATGAAATGATTTAACTGGCCAGCTGTAAGTGATTTAAGGAAAAAAAAAATTGACAAAGCTTTACGTTTTCTTATTTATAAGTGTTTGAAAACACTCTTTTAGCATCCAGTCCTGAAGTTATCCAATACTCTTGTTGTTTGGCTTTCCTTATTGTTTCTTTCCTCAATCCATTTGTTTACCATTCACGTTTTATTTTATTTAGCATTTACTCTTTGTTTGTTTTCTATTTTTCTTTCTTGTTTGTTGTACTGATTTTTAAATTTGTATTTGTTATTTTTTTTTATTGTTACAACAATTTGAAAAACTTAAAAAAATGAGTTTCATTAGCATTGTTTACTGGAATGGTAGAAAATTTGAAGGTCCAGAAGGAATGTCTTTCGAAGGTGATAAAAGAACCATTCAAATTAAACGCGGCATGAGCTATGATTTTTTAAGAACGAAGATTCATGATAAATTGAAGCTTGCTTGTAATCAAAGAATTTCTTCCATGACATGTAGAATTTTGATATCTCAAAATCCAACCATATATTCAGGTCTTTTATTATGTGATGATGAAGATGTTGAGTGTATGATCAATGCTTTCGAACAACAATTTCGAATGACAGTGATTGAGTTATATGTTGATGTTGAGTATGTTGGCTCGTCATCAATACCTGTTGAGACAAATAACATTCATACTCAAATGTCTATTGATGCAACAATTGCAACAATTGGTGTATCTCATGAGTTGAATAACATTGGGTTATCACAAGATTTGAACTATGACAATGTTGATTTTACTGCACATTTAAGTGATGATGGTGATGATGGTGATGGTGATGGTGTTGATGAAGGTCAAATTGCAGATGGAAGTTCATCTGATACAGATGTAGATGGCGATGTTGATGCTAATGTCGGTCCTAGTAGTATGTCCCATGTTGTTCTGGGTGCATCCCTTATTAGTTCATCAATTCCGAATGATCAACAACAGACACAAGTTGGAGGTTAGTATGATTATGTATTTAGCTTTTGTATGTAACAATGTAGTTCCATGTGTTTCAAACTTGCTTTTTTCTTTTTTTATTATAGGTGAAACACAGACCCCATATTGGGATATGTCAGCTCACTACAAATATATTAATTGGGATCACCCAGATCAAGAGGATTTATTTCGTGGGTTGAATGTTCCAGGTAGTTGGCGTCCTGGAGATGAAAGGTATGTTGGTTTACGTTTTGATAACAAAGACGAAGTGAAGATGGCTGTGGATTATTATTCAATGAAGGTTTTCCACTCATACCGTACTGTTGAATCTAGGCCGACGGTTTTGTCATTGAGATGTCAAAATAGTGCAGAAGGTTGTCCTTGGAAGATGAGAGCAATATTATCAAACAAGTTTGATAAATGGGTCATAACTAAATGGGGCGGTCGACACACGTGTGTTAACGTAATGTTATCTCAAGATCACACTAAATTAACCTCTGATTTTATTTGCCAAAATATATTAGGTACAATTTGCTAACTTAATTTTCATATGTGAATATGTCAATTTTTAAGTAAATAACATGTTTTTATATTGTTTATGATAAATTTTGAAATTGATTATGATTTGTTTTTTAGGTATGGTGAATGCAGACCCTTCAGTGTCTATTTCAATGATACAGGAACGAATTACTGGTGTATATGGTTTTAATGTGTCGTATAGGAAGGCTTGGAAAGGTAAACAAAAAGCAATAGCAAAGGTCTTTGGCGACTGGGAAGATTCTTATGATTTGTTGCCTAGGTGGCTTCAAACGATGGTCCAATATTGTCCAGGATCAGTTTACAAAATTGAGACACAGGACTATGTTGTTGATAATGTAGTTGACGATCGATTTCTCCAGATTCGTCGTGTATTTTGGACGTTCAAGCCAGCTTGTGATGCATTCAACTATTGTAAACCAGTTATACAAATTGATGGCACTTTTTTATACGGCAAGTATAAAGGGACATTGTTAATTGCCACAACACAAGATGGTAATGGTTGTGTACTTCCAATTGCATTTGCTATTGTTGAAGGAGAGACATTAAGTGACTGGTCATGGTTCTTATACAATATAAGACGTTATGTGACCCGGAAAGAAGGGATTTGTCTTATCTCTGATCGACATCAAAGTATTAAATCGGCTGTGGCAAGGGAAAACCTCGGATGGCAACCACCAAAAGCGTACCACGTATATTGTATCCGTCACATTGCAAGCAATTTTAACCATCGGTTTAAGAATGTCAAATTGAAGCAAGAGTTAATAAATCTAGGTAATTTATTTCTTTTAAATTTGTGTATTTTATATTATCCGAAGTAGCTAATTTTGTTCATTACATTTGTTGCAGGTTATACAACATGCAAACACCATTTTGAAAGGAGGCTTGCAAGATTTCGTGAAACTAGCCCGGAGATACAGCGGTGGATTGATGGTATAGCAAAAGAAAAATGGAGCCTTGCACATGATGATCAAGGGCGGCGATATGGCCATATGACTACAAACTTGTCAGAGGCTGTAAACAAAATCTTGAAAGGTGCACGGAATCTACCCATAACAGCTTTGGTGAAGGCTACATACGGTAGATTGGTGGAATATTTTATGCAAAGAGGTGTGGAGGCGAGAGCTGAGTTTAGTGCTGGACAAAGGTATTGTAGGAAGTTAATTGAAGCCATCCAAAAAAATCAAGAGGAGGCTTGCTCTCATAAAGTCCGTAGATTTGATATCCAAGCAACTAGATTTGAAGTTGAAGAGGTGTTCAATCCGCTGACACAAAGAGGTGGTAATATCTGGGCGGTTGTGTTGAATACACGCAACTGTGAGTGTGGTGCATTTCAAGCGTACAAGTATCCGTGTTCGCATGTCATTGCTGTGTGTAATCATGTAGGCATCGATATCTATCAATTTGTTGATGCAGTGTATTCGCTCAAAAACATCATTGATGCATACTCTGGGCAATGGAGACCCATTGGCAATGATGCTAATATCCCTGCTAGAACTGGCCCCCGATATGTGCCTGATGAGTCCATGCTTCGTGCTAAGGGACGTCCAAAGTCAACACGTATAAGAAATGAGATGGATTGGAGTGAGTCACAACGAAGGCAAAGATGTGGACATTGCAAGCGTGAAGGCCACAATCGGAGTAATTGTCCCCGTAGTCTGCAAGAGCACGGCCTTCTTGATGATGATCAAAATGAATAAACTCGTGAACTTTAATCATCGTTTCATTTGTAAGAAACTTTTGTGTGTAATCTTTTGTTCTTAATTATTGTATTTTTGTTGTTGTGTTCTATTATTATGTATTTGTTGTTAGTACTAATCATTGCATTTGGACCACTTTAGTGAAAAGCCTATGATATGAAATCAACAACAAGAACAATAACATTATAAAACCAAATACAACTAGCTAGAAATCAACAACAACAACATTTACTAAAACAAAATACAACTTGCAAGAAAAACATTAGACACAAAATACAATAAGATACACAAATCTCATATCATTTATTTTCTTGGTCTCCAACGGGGATGATGTTCTTCATCAGGTGACAAAACACATCCACGTCGTCTATGTCTCGCTCCACGATCGGGGTTCTGTCTAGGCTCGGGGTTTTGTCTGGAAGCCTCCACTTCAGATGCACTTGCTTCACCCGTAAATGCTTCATTTAAGTTAATGCCTAGCATAGAAGGTTGCAACGTATTACCATGATACATGATGCCACCTGAGGCGGGGGACATAATAGGTGCATCCTGCCATGGGTGAACATAAGGAGCTTCTGGGGTTACGATGGTAGGCACATGTACTGCTGGAGTGTTATATGTCAGGGGATCTGGAACATAACAATCTGCACTTGGACCAGGTGCATATGAAGTTCTCGAACCAGAAGCATATGCAGTACTCGAACCAGAACCATATGTAGTATTCAGACCAGTGTGATAATCAGTGTTAACACCAGATTCATAAGGAGTACTTGGACCAGACGGATTGTCAGTACAGGATGTTGGCATATTTATGCCAAAATCAAATGGTGACGGAGGATTTTGCGAGTGATACTCATAAGCTTTGAGGGCATCAAAAGCACCAACGGGAGTTACATAAAATGTGCCTTCCACCGGTTGCATAAGAGGTGCTGAAAGCTCAAATGGTTTATGTTCTACACGCATTCGACGACGATGAAGTCCTTTTCCTTCCCTCTGCCCTACTCCAATGTCATCGCTTATGGCCGCGTCTGGCAATTGTACACTTGGAGGAGGAGCTTGTACATATGCATCTGTCACTCGATCAAGTGCATCATTTACTTCCATGCAATGTGACAAGTCCCTTCTTAAATCATCAAACGAGAAACTACTTCGATGTTCCTCTGTCGCATTGTGATACATTCGCTCCAATGAATCATTCTATACAAAATAAATATAAATTTTAGTCTTCATAATTATTACAAAATAAAAAGTTAATCAAAAGATGAAAAATATATAATTTATAAACTTACCATAAAACCTTTCATTGCACCTGTTTTACCAATCCATCGTCGAGTGTGTTTTTTGTACCATACCATGTACTCATTATTACTCGACAATATTGGATTGTCAATGATCTGGCTTGTATATACCAATTGTTGTCGTTGGTTCCATTGTTGTACAAAAACAGCGTGTCGACTACGCCAGTCGATGCCATCCTTTCCTTTCAAACTAAGATCATGCAATTCATTTGTTTGGCGTGGAGGAGACGGAATACATTGCATCATTCCAAATTGCCGCATAACTCGATCAGGATGATGCCACTCAATAATTTGAAAACAAATCAATGGAACCACAGCTCTCCAAACTTCATCCCCCTCCATTGGTATATACTGCCTATGCTCCAAATACGGTTGCCACACAATCTACACAATTAAGTCAATTGTTAAACACAACATAAATGTTAATATAAAATTTAATTTTTTAAGTCAAAATTAACATTACATGTCTCGGCTTCATCTTGTCCAATCTTTCTCGGTATGTGGGTAGGTCGAATTCACGAGCTTTGAAATTTGAATTTGGTCCACCAACCCACCTATTTAATCAAACACAAATCAACTTAAGCTTATCAAAATATTGCATTTTTAAACACATTTCTAAAAAATATACATACCGTGCACCTAGTGGACAACCATGTAAGGGTGAAGGATAATCTATTGGTCCAATGAAATGGAACCTTTCCCATGCCCACAATTGGACCAAAAAGCATGCTCCACCAATTCCGCTCTGGCCATAGTTCGTAGCCTTACAAAGTTCACGATAAAGATTACAAAGCACGGCTGAACCCCAACTATATGTGCCACATAATTCCAAGTCTTGAAGAAAGGGAAGATACCTCAATGGTACTAATGATGATGAATGATCAGGGAAAAGTAATCCCCCCAATAAACGTAAAATGTATGCTCTTGTGAATCGTTGCAAGCCTTGAATACTATGTTCAAATTGTGACACATCGCTAAAATATATATCAAGCAAATTCATTCTCATTCTCCCGCCTTTTAATTCCTCTTCTGGTAGAGTTAATCCTAATAATTGCTCCACATAGGGGGCCCATGTACCACTTGCCACACCTGTTATAGGTTCTCCGTCAACCTTTAACCCCAACAACACAGAAACATCTTCTAACGTTATTGTGCATTCTCCCACTGGCATATGAAATGTGTGGGTCTCCGGTCTCCACCGCTCTATTAATGCGGAGACTAATGAATGATCAAGAGCAAAAAATGCAAGCTCGGCGACCCCCAAGAAACCAGCTTGACGCAATAGCGGTTTTATGACTTCTGGAACCATTTCAGTACGATGATCAGCTTTATTTGCCCGCCTAATTCTTATAACTCGGTCAGGTTTCCCATTCCATATGTGTTCCGAAACATGAAAAGGTTGTAGATGTAATAGTGAACCATCTCATGGACCAGGGTGCACAAATTGTTGCTCCATACTATAATAATCAATGGAAACAAATAATTAAAAACACAATTATAATTAAAAAATAAATATTATTATTTCACATACTAAATTTGACAAAAAAATTATTACACGAAATCACGGAAATAAGACTACTAAAATTTGCATGTATAAAGTACGATTAATAACTAACTAATAATATTCATATTAGTAAACATATGTAATCGTAATAATAATAATATATTAACTTAAATTCTAAATAACAATAAATATAAATTAAATAAACAAAATTTAAAAAAAAATCACGTGAATGAGTTTTAATAAAGAAGTAGAACTACATAACCTATACAATTAAAAAATTAACCTAAATGTAAACTAACAAAATATACATTAATTAAGCATGGACACTACGTGCACAATCTGCACTTAACATGCATTTAGCCATACATATACCATCATACCAAAAGATTACACTATTTTAAATATCAATTTCATAAACTTCATTAGCAATCAAGACAAACCTTCAAATTGTCTGCAAAATAGATGGTCAAGTAATTGAGAGAAAAAGTTGCTAAGTAGCTTTTTTCTGAGTAGAAATTCACTCTCCAAGGAAGAGAAACTATGGAGCTATTTTCCAATAATTAGAATGCAGCTGAAACAATAAATGCAATGGAGCAAAACCAACATGCGGTGCATTTTTATTTATAAATGGAGTTCATACATATATACCAATTCGTAGCGAGGATGCTCAAACAATTACTAGAAGTTCATTGACTTGATGGCACATTCACGGGAGAGCAGTAAATTTACGCTCAAAGAGTCATGGCGCTTGACTCTTCCCATTACACTCAAAGAGTCATGGCTCTTGACTCTTCCCAACAATTCCTAATTCTCATGCACAGTGTTCGACTTGACGGCACATTCACGAGAAAGCACGTAAATAAATTTTCATTCAAAGAGTCAACAGCCTTGACTCTTCCCAGAAGTTCTACTCAACGCGTCAGGACGGTTGACTCCTCTAGAAGAATACCCCTCAGTCAAAAAGAATATGAAGCAGTCACATGCACGCGTAAAAGTGGGAGAAAGCTGACATTGTGTAAAGCGTCAACAGTGATGACTCTTTGTCCTGCCTACGTGTCCAAAACCACCCATAACAGGTAAATAGTTTTTTTTTATTTTATTTTGGTAATTACTTTTTTTTTTATTACTATACTGGTCAAAAAGCCTTTTTCATAACTCACTCATGTCATGTTCAATTTTTCAGAAGATGAGGGTAAAGACATTTTTAACACTGAATGCCCAAATGGGGAGCAGTTAACTTCTACCACAGCTTTCAGATTTGAACATCCCTCTTTCAGGCTTATCATGAAGCCATCCTTTATAAATGGATATAACCTGGTGAGCATTTGATTAAATATATGCATTCTCATGAGTCAGCTTCTTTTATAGATGTTGCAGAAGAAATATAATTCGTAGTTCTTATATGTTTACATTGTAAAAAAAAAAAAAATCCCAGGAAATACCGCAGCATTTTGCAGAAAAATATTTGAAGAAAACACATGCAATTGTCATCCTTGAGGTCTTGAACGGGAGAACCTGGCCTGTTATTTATTCTGCTCCTAGACTTACTGGGGGATGGCAGAAATTTGCATCAGAAAACAATTTGAATGTGGGGGATGTTTGTGTTTTTGAACCGATCCAGAAGATCCAGGGCATTGCTTTCAAGGTTTCCATCTTTCAAGGTGCAGAGGAAACAAGTTGCCCCATTTCACAAGGTAAACCATCATTCCATTTTATCTACACAATGAGGATTTAGAATCTGTTCAAGGAGATGTAGTTAATTAGACTTAACTCTTCACGAGGGACCCATTTTGGAGAATAAGGTGAACAGTGTAGCTATTAGTTGAAAATCAACATTTGAAATTTTAACAATGACATAATTTATTCTATATATGTATGCAGTTAATTACAATCTTAATTGTTAATTTATCAATCATTGGTTATAGCTCTTCACTTTAGATGAGTCAAATCTTGGTTGAAAAAGAGAATCCTTTATGTTGAATGTAAATCTATTTCTAGATTTTTATCAGTAATAGTTGTATGTTACAACTTTGTATATCCAACATGTGCAATTTGTTTCTTACTTAAGTAGCTTTTATTACTCTATGAAAAGCTAGAACTGAATTCAGTGAAAATGCAAATATTGATCTTTGAAAATGCTGCATAGTGCATCCTTCAACCAACAGGACAGGTGAAAGTTCGAATCAAAGATCTTCACAGGTGGAAAGCCGCTTCAAGTTGAAGGTCTTAACAGCCAGAGCAATTAAAAGAGCTGGCAAATTCACATCAGAAAATCCCTTTTTCATGGTCACTTTAACTATAAAATGGACAGCAAATATAACCAGACACGCGGTAAGGTTTTATCTATATCTATATATTACTTATATTAAGCACCTAAATATGTTGATAGGCGTGGAATTTTTTATCTGATAATTCAGAATATGTGAAGGCTGAATGAATTCCTTATTGTGTCAATCATACACTTGGATATTTATACAACAGCAGGAAGTAACTAATGATAACAGAAAATGACAACCACATGAATTGTTTGATTTTGTTCTTTCATGAACAAGTGATAATATTCTTTCATGAATTGTTTAATTTTGTTATTACGGTGATGAAGATATATTGACTTGATGCAGCATGTGCCAATGGACTTTGTCAGAAAGTATTTTGTTAACATGAACCAGAAGGTGATGATGATACACTTCAGAAAGAAACTGTGGCCTGTAAAGTTTGTATTTCGTGAATGTTCTACTACTAGTTCAGGCAATCTCTCTACTGGTTGGGCCTCATTTGTAAGAGAAAATGAACTGCAACGGGGAGATGTATGTATCTTCGAGCTCGTCAACAGAGAAGATGCAACACTTGATGCTCATGTTTTCAGAGGACACCATAAGGTAATGCATTAGGGGCTGCTGGCTTCTATAAAGCTTTATTTTAGTATAGTAGATCTACCTCTCAATTCCTCTTCAATGGAATCTTTTAGCTGTAGTTAATTAATAATTCAATATCTCAACCAAAAGATTTGTGTCAAAGGATTTATCAATTTATGGTTTTTGAATGGTAGCGTTGATGTATTTGCGTATATATGGCATGTATTTCTATATACAGGTCTTATCAAGTAATTTTATGATACCAGAGATATCTCAGACCATTGTCAAATTTTTATTATGATGACCCCTTCATATTTGATATTCTTTTGTTTGTATTTTTGATATTATACTTGGGGATTTGAAAAAACTGATTATCACTAATGTCTATATTTATATATAGAAAGAGAGAGAGAGGGGAGGAATTACACTAGTATAACTTTAAAAGAATTACACCAAATCTCACCAATTCTTTTTACTGAAATCTAACTCTTCTGATAAAATCACTAAACTCACTCACGTGACCTACCAATATGAATTTTCTATTAGCTGCTAGTCCACCTCCTCGGCAACTGCCACCTCCTTCCCCAATTCTCTTTTTTCTAATTTGATTCCAATCTAAATTTGTTACATTGCAGCCTCGTTCTCCACGTCTCTCTTTTCCAACTCCATCCCTACACGCTATAGCCTCGTTCCCCAATTCTCTAATTTTCAATTTTATTCGGATCCAAATTATATGTTGTGGCTTTAAATTTTAGTATTTTAGCGTTGAAAATGAAAGGTGTTTGCTTGTAAGAGGAAGGTAACTTTTTGTAAAACTGCACTTCATTAGAAAGCGGAGTATTTCCAAGCAGCATGTGACTGATGCATGGGTTTCTTGTTTGAAAGTTTGGCCACCTTATGGCAAATAGGATTTGTCAATGAGTATATAAAACATTTTGAAGTCTTGCTGCAGGTTTATTGCCCCCCCGCCCCAGTTAACTAGAACCACACTTTAAGTATCATTGAGGTGGAGGAATTGTGACAATAAATGGTGTAACATCCCAAATAATAGAGTATGCATTTAGGATAAATAAAGTAGTTATAAATTAAATTAATAGATGATTAATTGGGCTTATTACGAGTTCTTGTGATCACTAATTAAGTTTTGGGTTGTGACATTGAGGGTTTAGGGAATGGCCAACAGGGCTAAATAGGGAATTAGCTCCCACTAACTCTAGGCATCGGATCAAGACATACTCGCACACCCACACTTGACCTAGAGGAGAAAAGGAATTTAGAAGAAGAGATCATAGAAAAGAACCAGGTCACCCAAAGAGAACCCATGCTCATTCTAAGGTGAGTGTGCAACCACTAGTCATCTCCCCACTCCTCCTTGCTTGCTCTCGATTATTCTTTCATTAATGATTTTTTATGAATATGTTAAGATAGGGTTTAATGGGAATTAGCAATTAATTGCATGATTGACAGGATTAATATGTTTTATAGAGAAAAAATTGAAAATAATTGATTATTTTTAAAAAAGAAATTGATTACAAGCTTTTGCCTTAAAATCCTCATACCACTATATTGAAGCATAAAATGTGGTGTAGGTTCCCCGGAAGGAAATGGGGATGCAGAAGTTTTGCAAGCATAAGTTTGATAGGGATTTATAAATTAATAGTGGGAAAGGAATTCAACATTTGTCCAATCCATTCATGTAAAATCTAATCTAATCCATTCAATTATTATGGACCCAAAAAACATTCCATTCAATTATTATAACAAAAATACTTGCATCAGATTGGATGATTCACGTAACTAACTAAATAGATAACAATTTATTCATTCTTATTTTCAAATCTAATAGACCATCTAATTAACTCATAGGTAGCGTTGGCTCGACCGACGCTAAATCCTACACTAGCTTTCATCACATTACTTACATCAAATTCGATGATTCATATAATTAAATGGATAAATAACAATATTAACTTCTAATTTTCAAATTTAATAGACCATCTAATTAACTCTTAGGTAGCGTTGACTTGGTTGGCGCTAAATCTCACGCTTGATTTCACATTACCATTGGCTTCGGCCAGCACTTTGTATTGTACCATTTTAAAAAAAAATTAAATGGTTATGAAGGGTAGCATCGAAGTTGTGTCGGTCTTGGCTGACACTAAATAGTGACAATGTCGAGATTGACGCTAATTGTTGGACTCTATTTCACACATTTCTTTTAGTGACTAATTATTTTTTAATTCTACAGTTAAATTTAGTTAAATATTTTTATTCATTTCAAATTTGAATTGTATTTTTATGAAAAATGATTAAAAAAAACATTCATGCAACACATATATGTTTTCAATTTCTGTCTAATTACTATTACAGTTACAAAATAACTTTATTTTTTTTTCCTCTCAATTCATATATTTGTTCCCAATCTAATTGATTTAAAACGACTAACAATAAATAAATAAAAAAAAGGACCGATAACACTTTTCACGTACAAAAAAAAAATTCTTACAAAATAACATTGATCTAATTGTGTGTGTGCCTACTTTTAATTGAGTTCAACATATAAGAAAGATAATACAAATGTAATAAATTAAATTAAAAAAAAAAAAACAATTGTATTTTGTGTATGCCTACATCAATCTCATTGGGTTTTCTTGGAGATGATGAAAGTTCTTGTATCTTCTGCACAAATCCTCAATCGTCCGTTCATTCTCTACCCTTCCCTCAGCTTCTGCCATCTCAGACTCAGCATTTTTTATTTTTCACGAAACTGTAAAGAAAAGTCATAACGGAAAAAAAAAAAAAAAAAAAGAAGGCTGCTGAAGGAACAAGAAGTAATTATTTTGCTTTGAGGGAAATCCAGATGGTTAAATAGATAATATTGACCAATCAAAATACTTTGTCCATTTTCATATCATTGGTCTATATACCAATCAGCATTTTCCAACAGAATATGGCTGTAAAGAATACTCAACCCGAAAAGAGTTGAAAGCCTAATACCTGAGTGCAGCAGCTCTTTTTGGGCTGAGTATATGTGCACTCATCTTCTGCTGAAGGGATCAAAGATAAAACCTTTCTTTTTCACTCTTTTCTTTTTTGTTATATATTGTCTCTCTTGTATTGTGGTTTCTTCTGCCAATGACACAGTATTTATAAACTGCAATCACTTCAATTGGCGCGGAGCAACGTTACACTGCCCAGCTGGTGTTTCAACCCGCTGACTCTTTGACTCTGTTCTTGGTCAACATGTTTGAAAACAAAAATACAGTATTATAAGTAATATAAAATGAAAATTAGAAAAATAACTAAAGTGGAGATTTGAAATATTAACATAAAAAAGAATATTTAAATTAAAAATTAACATAAAAGGTAAGTTTGAAAAATAATTAATAATTTAAATATTTTTAAACATATAGAAATAGATTTTTTTTATGTCAGAAAATAATAGATGTTGAATAAGAATGAAGTGTATATTTGGAATCATTTACTAATTCAAAAAAAAAAAAAAATTATCATCATGACTTTGGTGAGAAGTATCCAAACTTTACCGATAACTAATCTCTGCTGGAAAATTTGGCTAACCCACCAATAGTCAAGTCTCACATCCCAACCATGTTTTTTAAATCCACATGGTGAGATCTTGCATGAAGGGACCAAACTCAGTTTCACTTAGCCCAACGACATGTTCGTAAAAAAATTGATTTATAAAAGGTTTGTTTACAAAAATAAAAAAATAATTATTGTTTTTCTTTTCAAAATAACAATGTAGAATAGAAAGTTAGAAACATAATTAAAGTTGATATTTGAAATCTTAACATAAAAGAATCTTTAAATAAGAAATAAACATAAAAAAAGGTGTGAGAAAATTAACAATTTAAATATTTTAAAAAAATATAAAAATCAATGTTAAATAATCAGTTAATTATTTTTTTAAACTTTATTTTTATGGTAATTTGTTATTTAAAAATTACTTTTTATGTTAAGATTTCAAATCTCAACTTTAAATATCTTTCTCTTTTTGTTGTTATTTTGAAAAAAATCAGTTACTTTATACACTTCAATATCATTTAGTATTTGTTTTTTAATTTTAATAATATTTAAATTAGTAATTAATTTTTAAACTTTTCTTTTATGTTAATTTTCTAAAAAAATTCATTTTAGATTTAAAACTTCAACATTTTTTTTTTCAAGAAAATGATGGCATGCAATAGCATCATAATAGAGTCAAGGATACCAACGAGGTTAGCACCAAGGGCACTACAAATCATGTGCTGCACACCAAAATATTATTAAAAATAGAAAATAGATACAAAATAAAAGAACAACATGGAGGGACATGAACCAAGAACCAAGACCCATGGAACAGAAACATCAATGGAACCTAAAGCTAGGGAGGGCCTATTTGGTTTTGTCATTTTCTGTTTTCATTTTCATAGAAAACTGAAAACAGTGTTGAAAATATGTTTGTTACAATTTGGTTTTGCCATTTTCTGTTTTCTTTTTCTCCCTTTCTCGAATCAGTTTTGTTTTCTCTCTCTCTTCCCCAAACCAGGTTCTTGTTCTCTCCTCCCCAAATTTTCTTAACCCCCCATTTGAAACGCAGTATGGGATGACCTTTCCAATTCACAATGCATTTTTGTTTGAATTAGTTGGGGAACGCATATTGGGATGCAACCATTGATGTTCTGATAGCATAAGTTTGGGTATTTTCACTCTAGTGCTCTCTGCTTTCAAACTGAACAAATAGAAATTTGAAAATGAAAATTATTTTCAGAAAATAAAAATAGAAAATGTTTTCGTAAACCAAACAACCTCTTAGTCTGTCAAAGAAAAACGATTGATATGCATGTATTCACGAAAATACACACACACACACATTCTTATTTTTTAGCCTTCCATCAGTTAACTTAATTAAGTTACTTAAATAAAAATAAAATAAAATAAAAGAATAAAAAGAAGTCATTTTTTATTTACACACTGTTTTGAATTTTAAAAAAAACATTGAAATAAAACTTTGTTTGAAACAAACATATTAACTTAGTGATGAGTTAAATTTGGTTAGTTATAATATATTAATTTTGAAAATATATTTTTCTCATGAGTCTAACCGATATTGAGAGAGGGAGAGAACACGAGAGATGAAGGACAAGATTAGAAGCATTAAATCAACTACCTTAGAGGACAAGAACATGTTCCAAGTCTATCGGTGCAACAAAGAAAGAATGGAAAGGAAAAATTAAAAGAAAGCTACTGAACAAAATAGAACGAATAGTAAAATAGATTGTGAATCGAATTGAAATAGTCATTCCTGATCATGTGAAGAACCTGAATCGAACAAATTAGCATGCACTTGGATCGACTGAAAAGAAAGAAAGTGATGAAAGGTGGAGGGTTAAATTGAATTACTACCTTGAGGCCATCGACGGAGAGAAGACCACTAAGAATGCATCCTCGTGTTCTTCATCCATCCTCGATCTCTATCTCGTTGAAGACGCAGTTTAGGGTTTTGAAGTAAGAACAACACAAACACAAGTGATTTTTGGTGAGAGAGAAAAAGGAATAAGAAAAGAAACAGATTTGAAACCGAGGTCAAAGAAAATTTTAAATACTTTTTTAATATATGCTTAGTTAACATGTGTTAAACTTAATAACATGTTTTAATCATAACTTGCCACCTCGTGACATGCAACATAGAGTTTGGATAAATGTTGAAAGTAAAATAAAGTGTATCTAATTGTGGGCTTGTGGCGGTTCAGCATTATGCCAGACCAAAAACTGCAAAATTTTCTGTCGGTTTACAATGAGTGCCACACATAAACCGACAATAAACACCAATTTTTTTTGTAGTGGTGTGTACGTGTTTTTAGTTGCTAGCAATCAAGGAAAGTAAATAATGGAGTGAATTGAAGTTGTTCGGGGAGTTTAGGTGGTCTAAGGTGGTTAATGAGTGTTATGAAATAATTAAAGAGAGTAAGAGGTTGTGACAATAGGATAACAAAGATTAAATTTAGAATATATGAACATCACTTTAAGTGAATAAAAGAAGATATAGCCATTGACTTTATGAATTTGAATTAATGAAACAAGTAATAGGAATTGCTATAGGAACCATCTATGATTTCAAATTTAATTTGGATTAAGTTATGAGAATACGAATGATGTAAGGATTGTTGAGATTGAACATGAATCTCAATATAGATATTTAGCAATTTTAAAGGATTAATGAAATCGAACAATGATCTCATAACGGTCAATTTAATTATGTTGGACAACTCAGAGAAGCTTTCAAGAACATCAAAATTTATATCAGTTAGCTAGTGATCCAAATCACTAACTATAACTGTTGAGTCATAAGATGAATTAGGACCCTCAATTATTTTGATTTTATGCAAATAAATATTAAGTTAAAAGATTGTGTCTAAAAAATGTGAACAGACAAAAGTGTTGAATCTGCGTCTGTAAGTTATAGACGATATGCAGACAGACACTCAGTCTGATAAGCATTTAAAGGCATAGTAAATGCACTGTCATTTTTTATATCTTTTGCGGGGTATGTTCATGGACTATCCTTCCTAGGATCTTTCGAAGTGCAGAGGGAACATAAAGAAAAGTCAAAGGTTCAAGAGTTTCCCTCGCCTAAAAAGAAGCGCCACAACTGTAATGAGTACTTGTCTGAGCAAGTGATGTGACTACTAAAGCAAAAGATATGGAGTGCCCCTCAAGGAAGATAAGTAGACTGCTTTATTAGCTCTAAGTGAGAAGTTGGTGAAAAGTAATTAATGCTCACATTAAATGCTCCAACGAACACCATGCTTCAGATGAAGGTCTCACGTGAAGAAGAAGGCTGTTTAGAGACAACAGTTACTTCCTCGGCAAGTCTATAAATACCAAAAGTGTTGAAGTGCTGAAGTTTCGAAACTTAATTCAAATTTTGCAAGCATTCTTTCAAGCCTTCAATTCTTTCTTTGTAAATTCTCTAAGTTGTAAAAAGCTCTCAAAACACCTTGAGTATCCTGAGAGAAAAAGACTTTGTGCTTAACTTGTACATCCGTATGTGAGACGATACCTTAGTCTATGTGCACCTTTCACAAACAAATCTTTTGATTTGTTTAAGAGCCAGAAGTGGCTTGGTAAGAAAAAATACTTGGATTTTTAGCTTGGAGAGGCTAGTGTAAACACTACTTGGGTTGAGCCAGAGATGGCAGTGAACAATACTTGTAACTAAGTTAGTAGAACTTAGTGGGTTGCCAAGAACTGGACGTAGTCTCGGGATAAGACGAACCAGTATAAAATCTCTTTGTGTTATTTATCTCTCTTTACCCTTTATCTGTTTGAACTGACCTTGAACTGTGATTTGTTTCTTTTTCAAAAAGTTACATCTGTGTTTATATTAAAACATCGTCTGACGCTTTGTTTCTTAAACTCGTTTTTTCATTAAACTAACAGACGATAGCCTTTTGTGAAAAAGTTTGCAAAATATTTGTTAAATCACAATTCAACCCCCCTTCTTGTTATTTTTGCCTTTACATTAGCTATATGCATGAAGTTGAGTCATTAGACGAATCAAGACCCTCAATAATTTTGATTTGATGCAAATAAATAATAAGTTAAAAAGTTGCTTCTAAAAATGTTAGCAGACGAAAAGTGTTGTATCTGCGTCTATAAGAACAGACAATAGCAGACAGACGCTGAAGTCTGATAGCATTTTAGGCATAGTTAATGCATTGTCATTTTTTATCCTGTATGTAGGGAATGTCTGAATATTCTTCCTAGGATCTGTCGAAGTGTAAAGGAGTGAAAAAAAGTCAAGTTTAAAGTTTCCCTTCTCCTAAAAAGACGCACCACTGCAGCAATGAATACTTGTCTAAGCAAAAGCAAAGATAAGCAAAGTGTTTTATCAACTCTAAGTGACAAGTTGGTGACAAGCATTAAATGCTCCAACGAACACCCAGCTTCAGACGATAGTCAGACGCAAAAGAAGGTCGTTTAGAGATAACAGTTACTTCCTCAACAAGGCTATAGATACCATAAGTTTTTGAAGTGCAAAGCACCTAAGTTACAAACTACAACAAAGCAATCTCTCAAGCATTCAAATTCTTTCTATGTTCATTGTTTTCTAAGTTGTAAAAAGCTCTCAAATCACCTTGTATATCCTGAGAGAAAAGATTGTAAGCTTAACCTTGTTTGTGTGCACCCAACCTTAAACAAATCTTTAGATTTGTTTTAGAGCCAAAAGTGGCTTGGTAGTAAACAATACTTGGGGTTTTTAGCTTGGAGAGGCTAATGTAAAACCACTTAGGTCAAAGCCAGAAGTGGCAGTGAACAATACTTGTATCTTTGTGAAAAGATAGTGGAACTTGGAGGGTTACCAAGAATTGGTTGTAGTCTTAGTGGTAGAGATGAACCAGTATAAAAATCTATGTGTTCTTTCTCTCTTTCTCTTTTTGTTTGATCTAACCTTGAGTTGTGATTTCAAGTTTGTGAAAACCAAGTCTGTTTTACGATCCAATAGCCACTGGACCAAATAGCTAACCCAACAAATTGTTGTCCTTTGCATGACCCCTTTTGAGCCAAACACTATTTTTTATTCTTGGATCCCTGAACCTAAAGGAAAGACAATTGTTTCTCACACACACCTTAGGGATATAGGAGAGCAAGTCATTTTTTATGAGTGGATTACAAGAGTTCTAAGTTTGGGGTGTTGTGTGTGATTACCAAGAAAGGATAGCAATGATGGATATATTATGTGTGGTTTCTTGTTTTCAAGCCACCTTTGTGTCAAGTTGTCTAAAAAAAGAAAAAAAAAGAAAAAAGAAGAAAAAAAAGAGAAAGAAAGAAATGAAACAAAATTGATAAGTAAACAAAGGTGGCTTAGTAATTCTTGTTCTGATGTTTGCCAAGGTTGTTCTTAGCATTAGGATGCATTGAATGAAGGTTTTTATTAAATTTCAGAAGTTGGAATTGGTGAATAAATTGTGATCATTAGAAGATGATCTCCTACACTCATGTGGCGTAATTTTGCTTATCCGAGAAAACCAATATTCTTTGTAGCCCAGCCAAGTTACAACCCAATAAAGACCTTCATGATCTTTGCATGTGTGTGTGATTTTTTGGTTTCTCAATTAATAACCAAGTGATACATTTTCGTCACTATTTTTTGTGAAGTAGATAAGCAGATAAGTTTAATACATAACCAAACCTAATTATCAATTTAATATAACTAAACTGTTGTTAATTTCAATGTATAGAATTATATTAGATTTTACAATTTTATTTAATAGATAACTAAACCTATTTTTTAATTTCATATCACTAAGTTGTTGTCATTAATTTAATTTAAAATGTAAATTTAATATTTAAGTAGATAAGTTTAAATTAATTTTATTTGAATGAACGTGAACTAATATAAAGGAACTATTACAAATAGTAATGATTAAATTTTAAATAATATTTAAATAGATATGATAAAACTAAAATAATTTTGTGTTATCTTCTAGGTGTCTATTTTGATTTTATATTATCCTTTAATTTTATATTTAAAAAAGAAATATTTTATAAATTAAATTGGTTAAAATAATTAGTTGTCAATTATGGAGAAAAATTATTAAAATATACACTATAAGTAGTTGCTAATTGAAATTCTATATAAGCAATTAAAAATACTAACCTGGTCATACTATCGATATTGTTCTACTATATCATCTCTAGATAATGGTTTAGGGGCTGGTGCTTTTTCTTTGTGACCATCAAAGGCTTTTGCATTTTTTCTCCAAGAGTGATCATGTGGCAAAAATCGGCGACTTCCCATATAAGCAAATTTATGTCCATTTAGTAGCCGTAAAGACCATGTATCCATGTTACAAGGACAAGCATATCTTCCTTTAGTGCTCCATCCTGAGAGATTTCCATATGCAGGAAAATCATTAATTGTCCATAAATAATAGATGCATATAATGTGAATGTTTCTTTGGTTGTTGCATCATATGTCTCTACACCTTTTTCCCATAATTCTTTCAATTCATCAATTAAAGGTTGCAAATACACATCAATATCATTCCCAGAAGCTTTGGGACCTGGGATAAGTAGTGACATCATGAAATAAGGATCTTTCATGCACATCCAAGGTGGCAAGTTATAAGGAACTAAAACCACTGGCCAAACACTATGTTGAGTGCCCATATTTCCAAATGGATTAAAACCATCACTAGCTAATCCGAGCCTTACATTTCGTGGATCTGTTGCAAAGGATGGAAATTTAGAATCAAAACTCTTCCATGCAATTGAATCAGCTGGATGCCTCAATTGCCCATCTTCAAATTGCTTATCTTTGTGCTTCCTCATTTCTGTAGCAATATGTGATGACATGTATAACTGTTGTAACCTTTATATTAAAGGAAAATAACACATAACCTTATGGGGCAATTTTTTATTTGGATCTTTATATCGAGGAGTAGTACAAGTTGGGCATGCTATAGAATTCAAATAATCATCTCGATAAAGGATGCAATCCTTCAAGCAAGCATCTATTTTCTTGTAATTAAGCCCAAGTTCATGAATAACTTTTCGAGCCTCAACATAAGACATAGGAACTTTATTTCCTTGTGGAAATGCTTTTGCCAATAAAGAAAGTAAAGCATCAATTTCTTTTGCACTCAAGCCAAAGAGACATTTGATATTCAATAGTTGAACGATAAATGATAATGTAGAGAAGTTCTCACAACTAGGATATAGTTCTTGCTCATCATCCTCCAATAGTTTAAGAAACTTAGTTGCTTCTTTGTCCACTCTATTGGTATCTGTGCTAGTTGTATAATTTGTTTTCTTACTTTTTGTGGTTGTTTCAATGTCATCTAACATATCATGAATCCCATCATTACAATTGTTCTTATCATCATCGTTGTCATAATCATACTCATCAGATTCACTAACCACTTCTCCATGAAGCTCCCATATAACATAATCCTTTTTTATTCCAATTATGATCAAGTGGTCATATATAGAGCATGTTTGGATTAAAGTTTGCAAACTTAAGTTTGTGTCAAACTTAAGTTTGCAAAATGAGTTTGCAAAAGTATTCCAAGTCTTACTTCTCCTAAACTCAGTTTCAAGGCAAAAATTTATTCTCAAACATACTTTTGAGGGGTAACCAAACATAACCGCAAAATGATTTCACTCTCAAACGTACTTTTGGATCCTCCCACCGGAAATCCAAACATGCTCATAGTGTTCCTAGACCAAAAAAATATCATTCTTGCATTTTTGCATGGACAATGAAGCAACTCTCCTCCCTCGCAACCATTAAATGCAAAATCAAGAAATTCACAAACTCCTCTCTCATATTGAGGGTTTCTCCTATCACTAATTTGCATCCAACTTTTATCTAACTCCATACTTATCAAAGAAAAATAATATATTATCACTTAATCAAAACTAATAGAAAATAAATAAATAAACGCGTTAATACATTATCGACCAAATTCTTATTAAAATCTGTCAAATCATATAAATAAACTATTAGATCAAATAAATTTTTAATCAAGAGATACAAATCTTTTTTATTTTTTACATTTTTATTTTTATCACCTAATATTTAAAATCAAATTCAAATAAAAGAAAAATCTTTTTAATTTGAAATATTTTAATTTTTATTCTTTATCGTCTAATTCTACAATTCAAATTCAAATTGAGAAAAATATATCTTTTTAAAGAAATCTATCTTCTTACTTTTATTTTTTTAACCTTATCCTAATTTTTTTTAAAAGGAAAAGAGAAAATATTATTAATAAACAAAAGCTTTAAAAGAAGGCCACAAGTCGTGACCCAACAAGCACCATCATGCAAATAGGCACGACATAACATAACATTCTAAAAAAATATCACCTACCGTGCCTTATCCTAAAAATTTTAACTAACTATATAAGATAATAATCTTTAAAGCTTTTAGCATTCAAAAAAAAAATCTTTAAAGCTTTTATTTTATTATCTAATACTACAAAATTTAAAAATCGTAACATGAAGAGTACTTTTAGCTGAACTAAAATATTTTTTTCATTTAAGATTAGAAACTTCTTTAATTTTTTTATCTTTTCATCATTTTTTTTTTATTTTTCAAGTTTGACAAATCTAATCATAAAGAAAATAAATTCAAACAAAAGCAAATTATTTTACTATCTAAAAGTAAATTAAAATAAATAACTTTTAGCTTTTATTATTATTATTATCTAATCCAAAAATAAATCAAATTCAAATCAAGATAAAGGATTTTCTAAAATTTTGAGATTTTCATTTTTTTACTATCAGATCATATCCTAGTCTTGAGAAATAAAAATTTAACTATTTTTCTTTTTTTAAATTGTTATCATTTTATTTATTGTTTAGCCCTTTACCTAATGCTAAAATAAATTCAAATCATTAGATAGAATTTTATATTTTAATATATATATATATATATATATATATATATATATATATATATATATATATATATATATATATATATATATATATATATATATATATATATATATATATATATATATATATTACTAACTAATGATACAAAGGCACACAAATAAAGAACCAAGGAAAAGAAATAACAAGTAAAATAGCAAATCCAAAGAGAGAAAAGAGAATGTGCTTCATTCATGTAATCAATAAGAGTTTAATGGTGATACACCGATGGTATAAAATTATTTTACACGGTCATCCAATCATAAATCACTGTTGATATTACTTTTAAGATAATTTTCTAAAAGTCAACAAACTTACCATACATGGTAGGTTGTGATTGGATGACGGTGTAAAAAATTTTTACACTGTCAGTGAATAGCCCTTTTTCTCATCAATAAATATCATGTCAAAAGAAGAAAGACACATATCAGATCATCTGCTTCTACGTTTTAAATATGTTGGAGAAATCAATATCAAGAGAGCATACCTTAAATCCAAAAATTTACTTGAAAATTGTTTCTTTATGACGTTGCGTTGTTCGCTTGAATCTCTCCGGATATCTTTAAATTTTCACCAAAGAGACAAATAATGACAAAAGGTTACTCTATTTAAAGACATAATAAATTTATAGAATGAATTATAATAAAAATTCACCAACCTGCTTATGTAAATTTACATGAGCGACTGAAAAACAAAAAATGGAGAGAAATGAACTCAATTCTAGAGGGAAATGTTATGTATTTTCATGTGATTAGCATAACTATATATAATAAAACCACACATAAAAAAATATATATTTAAAAAATTAATCATGATGATAACATTATCCAAATTATGATAATAACATTATCTACATCAATTATTTTTTAAAATGTAACTGATTACGTTAATCTTATCTAAATGCTAATTAAATTTTAATTTGTTTTAAAAAATCCTTTTTACTAACTAAAATTATATCTTCCATGCTCGAGGTTATCATAAAATTAAAATTTAATTAATTTATTTTAAAAATTCTATTTCATTATTTTTTTTTAAAAAAGTGGAGAATTTACACAAAAATGGAGAAGCAGCCACCCACGTTTCACAGGAAGAAAGACACTCTTCTCTTTTTTTCACATGGAACGTGAGCAACTTGTGTAGGGAGAAAAATTTCAAAAGCTGGAAACGGGAGTCTCCCCCTGTGTTAACACTCCAAGACTGAAACAAAAAGGGAGAAAAATGTCGAGCGAAGCTTTCAAGTACGAGGAAATGAGAATGCAAAAAATTGCACACAATAGAGCGAGATTGGAGGCTCTAGGGTTGCCCCAAATGGCTTCTCTTTTGAAGGGCGTGAGTGTGATTCATAATGCTAAGAACAAGGATAAAAGGAAGGTTAAAGAAGATTAAAAAGACTATAGACCTGAGGATGAAGGAGAATTGCCCGAAGATGGATAAATTGGATGTTCAACTAAACAAGATGGGCTGAAAAAGGTGACGATTTTTTGCTGTTGAAAATGCTTCTGGGTCCCGGAAAAGAAAAGTTAGTCTTGAAAATGTTTCAACGTGATGCTATTTTTCTAAATTGTATATTATGAGAAAGGACTGTTGTTGTTACTATTGTAAATTTTAGGTATCTCATGATTACATAATTTTGTCATACACAAAAAAATAACATATGAGTGATTGGGAAAGTTGAGATCACGCTATATTGTATTTGGTTTGGTACTTATGTTGAATGATTGGTGTGCAATGGAACTAAAAAATAACATATGAGTGATTGGGAAAGTTGGAAGCACACATTATATATACCCGAAATTTACTGCAGTGAAATAATTGTCAACAAGAACGTATTATTTTCAGGACTTCAGAAACATTTTGATTCTTAAGTTCAGTGTTAGCTTTGCATCATATTTACTTTGTATTGGGTGGGTGTATATTTAGGCGGCATTTTCAGTTTCAATTTTAGTGTGTTGTAATGCTCAATATCAAAGACCAATACACAAGTGGTGTGGTTCATGTTAAATCCAAATTTCGTGCTGATGGTGGCAACAGATGAAATGTGGGAGCTTGAGACATAGTTTTTGTTTTAAGTGAGGGAGATGTTGAACATGTAAATGTGGGAGGGTGTGAATTAAGTGAGATGTGTATTTGCTTTTGTTTTGTTATCTTTCCGATTTTAGGCACTCCTTGTGCTAAGATTGGAATGTTTTTTAATAATATTTTTTGGTTTATAAAAAAAAAAGTAAGTCTATTACGTGCTTCAAAAATAATTTTAGTGGTGGGTACATTTGAATTTCTGAAGCTTACAATTACATTTGCTTTGAATCCTGGTAAAGCGTATTGCCAGGTGTTAATAAAGCAATAAGTAATATATTTAGAGTTCTTTACTTCATCTCAATTGTAAATATGATCATAATAAGTTATAAGGAATTGTTTACAATAATAAATAGTCGTGAGCAGGGAACATTAATTAGAATGTCTCCTAAGATAGAGAAAAAACTCTATTAGAGGAAAAACTCTATTATTTTCTAATCCTCTTGCTAATTTGAATGTTTCCTAAAATAGGCGTACGTGAACATTAGAATAAACAAATATGATACAATTTAATTAATGAGGATCAAAATTTAGTCACATCTCATTAATTTCTTTCTTGACTTGTTCAGCTTAATTCATGCAAGCAAAAGTTACATTTCAAAATCTTTTAGTTTACTTCAGTTCTTATTTTAAGTTTTTAAGATATAAATAATTATAGGATTTATATTGTATTGTATTTTTAATTTATTTCATTTTATACAGTAATTTATGTTCTTTCTAATTGAGAATTTCTTCTGTTATCACTCAGTGAATTAATATAATCTTTGACTTATAAATTAATAAACCCTTTGCAGTCTTGGTGTCTTGAATCTGTGACATAAGGAAGAAAGATTTAGAATTATTTATAAAAGTGGAGGTTGTATCTTGATGACTATGATTGCATAGTCAAGTATGGAAATTTTGTTTTCTTTTGTTCCTAGTCAAGTATGGTAATTTTGTTTTCTTCTGTACCTCTTGTTGCATTTTGATCTATCTCTAGTGAGGAAGGTTATGTTCACTTCAATAACGTAGAATATTGGGCATTTTAACTTCTTAACGGTTATAGTGGTTTATATGTTTCACTGCTTTAGATATTATTGTTATGGTTGAAACTCTCTCGGCATATGTGTCTGTCTTTTCTTCCATGGTTTATCAATCCCCTTTTTCTTGTGACTCTTTGATTTCATGGTGAATTATGAATTGTGAAGTACGTGTTGTCATAGTTTTCCTTAACCTATTATGTCAATTTCTTAGATGGTAGGTTGGAGTTTTTTGTATTGTAAGCTGATCATGTTACCATTTTATTTGTATATTCTTCCCTTGGCATTTTTCGTGCTAAGGTTATTACTAAATTATTTTGCAATTTTTTTAAAAAAAAATTTACATTATTTTTGTCACTTTCGTCATCTCTATATATCATAATTTTGATTTTCTTCTATCTAAATTAGTAAGAAATTTCTCCCAACTTTCCATTATTTGTAACATTTATTATTTTTGTAGAATTTTTTGTATTTATTTAATTATTTAATTTATATTTTATATTTATTTATTTATTATTCTTGTTTTTTTAATTGGTATATAGGTAGTGAAATCATTGAGACTTAACTCCAAAAGGGTCTTTAATGATCCATTGACACACCATTTTCATGACAAACAAGTGAATGAGTCTCAACCTAAAAGTGCACCTCATGTCTCGAAATTTACCAACGTAGAACAAGTTGAATCCAATGCAGGTACTTTTATAGAATACCTCTTTAGGCAGATGTGTCACTAGGAAGGGACGTGGTCCTACAATTAATGCAATATTAAAAAAGAAAAAGAAAAAGTTTGTGACAAAAGTAAAAAAATAAATTTGACATCCAATTTCATCCACCATTTTATAAGATCTATGGAAAACACGCAAAATATTTTAAGTCTGAGGCACAGGTTTGTATACGTCAGAAAGCTCCTCTACAAGTTAATAGTTGGAGAGAGCAATATCTAAAGATGATGTGGATGAAATGTGGAAACATACGAAGGTTAGTATAACTATAAATTTCATTCTGCGAAGATTTTATTTATATATTGGAATACTAATTATTTTGATTTCACACAATGCGATTCTGGGGGATTCAAGTGAAACCTGGCAAACCATGTCCTTATCACACTGACAACAAAAGCATTCTTCAGTGCTATTCTAGAGACAAATGTCCAGTTTTCTTGTGTTCATTGCTACCAGATAAGGTTGAGTCATGCCCTTTGAATCTTATGTTTGATGCAGATAACTTAGTGGCATTCTCGATGATTCGTTCCCAAAGCATCCTCCTTTCTGGTTATTTTGCGGCTGATGATGGGGATAGCCTTAGGGATGACTATGAATACGATTCATAGGGTGAGGATATTTAAGGAACTAAGTCTGAAGAGTCATCTGAGTATGATAGTGAAGATGGATATGTTGATGATGACATTATTGTTGATGGTGATACTGACATGTACCCGTCTTCGCCAAGTCCAAATAGTGGAGTTGTAATTGAGGAAATATTGGATGATGATAAACCTGACCTAAAAATGGAGATGATCTAACTAAGAAATTAAAGAAAAAGAAACAGGTAGCTCAGTTGAAAGAGAAAGACACCAAAAGTTCTGAACTTCCAACTGTCAGATGTGTCACTAGGAAGGGACGTGGTCCTACAATTAATGCAATATTGCAAAAGAATAAGTAAAACTTTGTGACAAAAGGAAAAAAAAAACTTTGACATCCAATTGCATCCACCATTTTATAAGATTTGTGGAAAACATGCAAAATATTTTAAGTCTGAGGCACAGGTTTGTATACGTCAGAAAGCTCCTCTACAAGTTAATAGTTGGATAGCGCAATATCTAAAGATGATGTGGACGAAATGTGGAAACATAAGAAGGTTAGTATAACTATAAATTTCATTCTACGAAGATTTTATTTATATATTCGAATACAAATTATTTTGATTTAAAACAATGGGATTTTGAGGGATTGAAGTGAAACCTGGCAAACCATGTCCTTATCACACTAACAACAAAAACATTCTTCGGTGCTATTCTGGACAGAAATGTCTAGTTATCCTATGTTCATAGCTACCAGATAAGGTTGAGTCATGCCCTTTGAATCTTGAGTTTGATGTAGATGACTTATTGGCATTCTCGATGATTGGTTCACGAAGCATCCACCTTTCTGGTCATTTTGTGGCTGATGATGGGGAAGGCCTTATGGATCACTATGAATATGATTCATAGGAGGAGGATTTTTAAGGAACGGATCCTGAAGAGTCATCTGAATATGATAGTGAAGTTGGATATGTTGTGATGACTTTATTGTTGATAGTGATACTGACATGTACCCGTCTTCGTCAGTCCCAAATAGTGGAGTTGTAATTGAGGAAATATTGCATGATGATAAACCTGTCCTGAAAATAGAGATGATCCAACTAAGAAATTAAGCAAAAAGAAACGGGTAGCTCAGTTGAAAGAGAAAGACAACAAAAGTTCTGAATTTCCATCTGTCAGATGTGTCACTAGGAAGGGACGTTGTCCTACAATTAATGCAATATTGCAAAAGAAAAAGCAAAACTTTATGACAAAAGGAAGAAAGAAACTGACATCCAACTTCATCCACCATTTTATAAGGTCTGTGGAAAACATGCAAAATATTTTAAGTCTGAGGCACAGGTTTGTATAAGTCAGAAAGCTCCTCTACAAGTTAATAGTTGGAGAGGGCAATATATAAAGATGATGTGGATGAATTGTGGAAACATACGAAGGTTTGTATAACTATAAATTTCATTCTACGAAGATTTTATTTATATATTCGAATACTAATTATTTTGATTTCACGCAATGGGATTCTGGGGGATTGAAGTGAAACCTGGCAAACCATGTCCTTATCACGCTGACTACAAAAGCATTCTTCAATGCTACTCTGGACAAAAGTATCCAGTTTTCTTGTGTTCATTGCTACCAGATAAGGTTGAGTCATGCCCTTTGAATCTTATGTTTGATGCAGATAACTTAGTGGCTTTCTCGATGATTCGTTCCCAAAGCATCCTCCTTTCTGGTTATTTTGCTGCTGATGATGGGGATAGCCTTAGGGATGACTATGAATACGATTCATAGGGTGAGGATATTTAAGGAACTAAGTCTGAAGAGTCATCTGAGTATGATAGTGAAGATGGATATGTTGATGATGACATTATTGTTGATGGTGATACTGACATGTACCCGTCTTCGCCAAGTCCAAATAGTGGAGTTGTAATTGAGGAAATATTGGATGATGATAAACCTGACCTAAAAATGGAGATGATCTAACTAAGAAATTAAAGAAAAAGAAACAGGTAGCTCAGTTGAAAGAGAAAGACACCAAAAGTTCTGAACTTCCAACTGTCAGATGTGTCACTAGGAAGGGACGTGGTCCTACAATTAATGCAATATTGCAAAAGAATAAGCAAAACTTTGTGACAAAAGGAAAAAAAAACTTTGACATCCAATTGCATCCACCATTTTATAAGATCTGTGGAAAACATGCAAAATATTTTAAGTCTGAGGCACAGGTTTGTATACGTCAGAAAGCTCCTCTACAAGTTAAGAGTTGGATAGCGGAATATCTAAAGATGATGTGGACGAAATGTGGAAACATACGAAGGTTAGTATAACTATAAATTTCATTCTACGAAGATTTTATTTATATATTGGAATACTAATTATTTTGATTTCACACAATGGAATTCCGGGGGATTGAAGTGAAACCTGGAAAACCATGTCCTTATCACACTGACAACAAAAGCATTCTTCAGTGCTATTCTGGACACAAATGTCCAGTTTTCTTATGTTCATTGCTACCAGATAAGGTTGAGTCATGCCCTTTGAATCTTGTGTTTGATGCAGATGACTTAGTGGTATTCTTGATGATTGGTTCACGAAGCATCCACATTTCTAGTTATTTTGCGGCTGATGATGGGGATGGGCTTAGGGATGACTATGAATATGATTCATAGCGGGAGGATATTTAAGGAACTGAGTTTGGAGAGTCATCTGAATATGATAGTGAAGATGGATATGTTGATGATGACTTTATTGTTGATAGTGATACTACCATGTACCCGTCTTCGCCAGTCCCAAATAGTGGAGTTGTAATTGAGGAAATATTGGATGATGATAAACCTGACCTGAAAATGGAGATGATCCAATTAAGAAATTATAGAAAAAGAAACAGGTAGCTCGGTTGAAAGAGAAAGACAGCAAAAGTTCTGAACTTCCAATTGCCAGATGCGTCACTAGGAAGGGACGTGCTCCTACAATTAATGCAATATTGCAAAAGAAAAAGCAAAAGTTTGTGACAAAAGGAAAAAAAAACTTTGACATCCAATTTCATCCACCATATTATAAGATCTGTGGAAAACATGCAAAATTTTTCAAGTCTGAGGCACAGGTTTGTGTACGTCAGAAAGCTCCTCTACAAGTTAATAGTTGGAGAGCGCAATATCTAAAGATGATGTGGATGAAATGTGGAAACATAAGAAGGTTAGTATAACTCTAAATTTCATTCTACAAAGATTTTATTTATTATTTATATATTGGAATAGTAATTATTTTGATTTCCCACAATGGGATTCTGGGGATTCAAGTGAAACCTGGCAAACCATGTCCTTATCACGCTGACAACAAAAGCATTCTTCAATGCTATTCTGTACACAAATATCCAGTTTTCTTGTGTTCACTGCTACCAGATAAGGTTGAGTCATGCCCTTGGAATCTTGAGCTTGAAGCAGATGACTTATTGGCATTCTCAATGATTGGTTCACGAACATCCCACCTTTCTGGTTAATTTGTGGCTGATGATGTGGATGGCCTTAGGGATGACTTTGAATATGATTCATAGGGGAGGATAGCTAAGGAACTGAGTCTGAAGAGTCATATGAATATGATAGTGAAGATGGATATGCTGATGACGACTTTATTGTTGATAGTGATACTGACATGTACCCGTCTTCGCCAGTCCCAAATAGTGGAGTTGTAATTGAGGAAATATTGGATGATGATAAACCCGACCTGAAAATGGAGATGATCCAACTAAGAAATTAAAGAAAAAGAAACAGGTAGCTCAGTTGATAGAGAAAGACAGCAAAAGTACTGAACTTCCAACTATCAGATGCATCACTAGGAAGGGACGTGGTCCTACAATTAATGCAATATTGCAAAAGAAAAAGCAAAAGTTTGTGACAAAAGGAAAAAAAAACTTTGACATCCAATTTCATCCACCATTTTATAAGATCTGTGGAAAACATGCAAAATATTTTAAGTCTAAGGCACAGGTTTGTATACGTCAAAAAGCTCCTCTACAAGTTAATAGTTGGAGAGCGCAATATCTAAAGATGATGTGGATGAAATGTGGAAACATACGAAGGTTAGTATAACTATAAATTTCATTCTACGAAGATTTTATTTATATATTGGAATACTAATTATTTTGATTTCACACACTAGAATTCTGGGGGATTGAAGTGAAACCTGGCAAACCATGTCCTGATCACACTGACAACAAAAGCATTCTTCATTGCTATTCTGGACACAAATGTCCAGATTTCTTATGTTCATTGCTACCAGATAAGGTTGAGTCATGCCCTTTGTATCTTAAGTTTGATGTAGATGACTTAGTGGCATTCTCGCTGATTAGTTCACGAAGCATCCACCTTTCTGGTCATTTTGCAGCTGATGATGGGGATGACCTTAGTGATGACTATGAATATGATTCATAGGAGGAGGATTTTTAAGGAACGGATCCTGAAAAGTCATCTGAATATGATAGTGAAGATGGATATGTTGTGATGCCTTTATTGTTGATAGTGATACTGACATGTACCCGTCTTCACCAGTCACAAATAGTGGGGTTTTAATTGAGGAAATATTGGATGATGATAAACCTGACCTAAAAATGGAGATGATCCAACTAAGAAATTAAGGAAAAAGAAACTGATAGCTCAATTGAAAGAGAAAGACAGTAAAAGTTCTGAATTTCCAACTGTCAGATGTGTCACTAGGAATGAACGTGGTCCTACGATTAATACAATATTGCAAAAGAAAAAGCAAAACTTTGTGACAAAAGGAAGAAAGAAACTGACATCCAACTTCATCCACCATTTTATAAGATCTGTGGAAAACATGCAAAATATTTTAAGTCTAAGGCACAGGTTTGTATACTTCAGAAAGCTCCTCTACAAGTTAATAGTTGGAGAGCGCAATATCTAAAGATGATGTGAATGAAATGTTGAAACATACGAAGGTTTGTATAACTATAAATATAATTCTATGAAGATTTTATTTATATATTAGAATACTAATTATTTTGATTTCTTGCAATGGAAATTTAGGGGATTGAAGTGAAACCTGGCAAACCATGGCCTTATCACGCTGACAACATAAGCATTCTTCAGTGCTACTTTGGACACAAATGTCCAGTTTTCTTGTGTTCATTGCTACCAGATAAGGTTGAGTTATGCCCTTTGAATCTTAAGTTTGATGCAGATGACTTAGTGGCATTCTTGATGATGGGTTCGCGAAGCATCCACCTTTCTGGTCTTTTTGCGGCTGATGATGGGGATGGCCTTAGGGATCACTATAAATATGATTCATATGAGGAGGATTTTTAAGGAATGGATCCTAAAGAGTCATCTGAATATGATAGTGAAGATGGATATGTTGATGATGACTTTATTGTTGATTGTGATACTGACATGTGCCCGTCTTCGCCAGTCCCAAATAGTGGAGTTGTAATTGAGGAAACAATCGATGATGATAAACCTGACCTGAAAATGGAGATGATCCAACTAAGAAATTAAAGAAAAACAAACAGGTAGCTCAGTTGAAAAAGAAAGACACCAAAATTTCTGAACTTCCAACTGTCAGATGTGTCACTAGGAAGGTACGTGGTCCTACAATTAATGCAATATTGCAAAAGAATAAGCAAAACTTTGTGACAAAAGGAAAAAAAACATTGACATCCAATTTCATCCCCCATTTTATAAGATCTGTGGAAAACATGCAAAATATTTTAAGTCTGAGGCACAGGTTTGTATACGTCAGAAAGCTCCTCTACAAGTTAATAGTTGGAGAGTGCAATATCTAAAGATGATGTGGATGAAATGTGGAAACACACGAAGGTTAGTATAACTATAAATTTCATTCTGCGAAGATTTTATTTATATATTGGAATACTAATTATTTTGATTTCACACAATGCGATTCTGGGGGATTCAAGTGAAACCTGGCAAACCATGTCCTTATCACACTGACAACAAAAGCATTCTTCAGTGCTATTCTAGAGACAAATGTCCAGTTTTCTTGTGTTCATTGCTACCAGATAAGGTTGAGTCATGCCCTTTGAATCTTATGTTTGATGCAGATAACTTAGTGGCATTCTCGATGATTCGTTCCCAAAGCATCCTCCTTTCTGGTTATTTTGCGGCTGATGATGGGGATAGCCTTAGGGATGACTATGAATACGATTCATAGGGTGAGGATATTTAAGGAACTAAGTCTGAAGAGTCATCTGAGTATGATAGTGAAGATGGATATGTTGATGATGACATTATTGTTGATGGTGATACTGACATGTACCCGTCTTCGCCAAGTCCAAATAGTGGAGTTGTAATTGAGGAAATATTGGATGATGATAAACCTGACCTAAAAATGGAGATGATCTAACTAAGAAATTAAAGAAAAAGAAACAGGTAGCTCAGTTGAAAGAGAAAGACACCAAAAGTTCTGAACTTCCAACTGTCAGATGTGTCACTAGGAAGGGACGTGGTCCTACAATTAATGCAATATTGCAAACGAATAAGTAAAACTTTGTGACAAAAGGAAAAAAAAAACTTTGACATCCAATTGCATCCACCATTTTATAAGATTTGTGGAAAACATGCAAAATATTTTAAGTCTGAGGCACAGGTTTGTATACGTCAGAAAGCTCCTCTACAAGTTAATAGTTGGATAGCGCAATATCTAAAGATGATGTGGACGAAATGTGGAAACATAAGAAGGTTAGTATAACTATAAATTTCATTCTACGAAGATTTTATTTATATATTCGAATACAAATTATTTTGATTTAAAACAATGGGATTTTGAGGGATTGAAGTGAAACCTGGCAAACCATGTCCTTATCACACTAACAACAAAAACATTCTTCGGTGCTATTCTGGACAGAAATGTCTAGTTATCCTATGTTCATAGCTACCAGATAAGGTTGAGTCATGCCCTTTGAATCTTGAGTTTGATGTAGATGACTTATTGGCATTCTCGATGATTGGTTCACGAAGCATCCACCTTTCTGGTCATTTTGTGGCTGATGATGGGGAAGGCCTTATGGATCACTATGAATATGATTCATAGGAGGAGGATTTTTAAGGAACGGATCCTGAAGAGTCATCTGAATATGATAGTGAAGTTGGATATGTTGTGATGACTTTATTGTTGATAGTGATACTGACATGTACCCGTCTTCGTCAGTCCCAAATAGTGGAGTTGTAATTGAGGAAATATTGCATGATGATAAACCTGTCCTGAAAATAGAGATGATCCAACTAAGAAATTAAGCAAAAAGAAACGGGTAGCTCAGTTGAAAGAGAAAGACAACAAAAGTTCTGAATTTCCATCTGTCAGATGTGTCACTAGGAAGGGACGTTGTCCTACAATTAATGCAATATTGCAAAAGAAAAAGCAAAACTTTATGACAAAAGGAAGAAAGAAATTGACATCCAACTTCATCCACCATTTTATAAGGTCTGTGGAAAACATGCAAAATATTTTAAGTCTGAGGCACAGGTTTGTATAAGTCAGAAAGCTCCTCTACAAGTTAATAGTTGGAGAGGGCAATATATAAAGATGATGTGGATGAATTGTGGAAACATACGAAGGTTTGTATAACTATAAATTTCATTCTACGAAGATTTTATTTATATATTCGAATACTAATTATTTTGATTTCACGCAATGGGATTCTGGGGGATTGAAGTGAAACCTGGCAAACCATGTCCTTATCACGCTGACTACAAAAGCATTCTTCAATGCTACTCTGGACAAAAGTATCCAGTTTTCTTGTGTTCATTGCTACCAGATAAGGTTGAGTCATGCCCTTTGAATCTTATGTTTGATGCAGATAACTTAGTGGCATTCTCGATGATTCGTTCCCAAAGCATCCTCCTTTCTGGTTATTTTGCTGCTGATGATGGGGATAGCCTTAGGGATGACTATGAATACGATTCATAGGGTGAGGATATTTAAGGAACTAAGTCTGAAGAGTCATCTGAGTATGATAGTGAAGATGGATATGTTGATGATGACATTATTGTTGATGGTGATACTGACATGTACCCGTCTTCGCCAAGTCCAAATAGTGGAGTTGTAATTGAGGAAATATTGGATGATGATAAACCTGACCTAAAAATGGAGATGATCTAACTAAGAAATTAAAGAAAAAGAAACAGGTAGCCCAGTTGAAAGAGAAAGACACCAAAAGTTCTGAACTTCCAACTGTCAGATGTGTCACTAGGAAGGGACGTGGTCCTACAATTAATGCAATATTGCAAAAGAATAAGCAAAACTTTGTGACAAAAGGAAAAAAAAACTTTGACATCCAATTGCATCCACCATTTTATAAGATCTGTGGAAAACATGCAAAATATTTTAAGTCTGAGGCACAGGTTTGTATACGTCAGAAAGCTCCTCTACAAGTTAAGAGTTGGATAGCGGAATATCTAAAGATGATGTGGACGAAATGTGGAAACATACGAAGGTTAGTATAACTATAAATTTCATTCTACGAAGATTTTATTTATATATTGGAATACTAATTATTTTGATTTCACACAATGGAATTCCGGGGGATTGAAGTGAAACCTGGAAAACCATGTCCTTATCACACTGACAACAAAAGCATTCTTCAGTGCTATTCTGGACACAAATGTCCAGTTTTCTTATGTTCATTGCTACCAGATAAGGTTGAGTCATGCCCTTTGAATCTTGTGTTTGATGCAGATGACTTAGTGGTATTCTTGATGATTGGTTCACGAAGCATCCACATTTCTAGTTATTTTGCGGCTGATGATGGGGATGGGCTTAGGGATGACTATGAATATGATTCATAGCGGGAGGATATTTAAGGAACTGAGTTTGGAGAGTCATCTGAATATGATAGTGAAGATGGATATGTTGATGATGACTTTATTGTTGATAGTGATACTACCATGTACCCGTCTTCGCCAGTCCCAAATAGTGGAGTTGTAATTGAGGAAATATTGGATGATGATAAACCTGACCTGAAAATGGAGATGATCCAATTAAGAAATTATAGAAAAAGAAACAGGTAGCTCGGTTGAAAGAGAAAGACAGCAAAAGTTCTGAACTTCCAATTGCCAGATGCGTCACTAGGAAGGGACGTGCTCCTACAATTAATGCAATATTGCAAAAGAAAAAGCAAAAGTTTGTGACAAAAGGAAAAAAAAACTTTGACATCCAATTTCATCCACCATATTATAAGATCTGTGGAAAACATGCAAAATTTTTCAAGTCTGAGGCACAGGTTTGTGTACGTCAGAAAGCTCCTCTACAAGTTAATAGTTGGAGAGCGCAATATCTAAAGATGATGTGGATGAAATGTGGAAACATAAGAAGGTTAGTATAACTCTAAATTTCATTCTACAAAGATTTTATTTATAATTTATATATTGGAATAGTAATTATTTTGATTTCCCACAATGGGATTCTGGGGATTCAAGTGAAACCTGGCAAACCATGTCCTTATCACGCTGACAACAAAATCATTCTTCAATGCTATTCTGTACACAAATATCCAGTTTTCTTGTGTTCACTGCTACCAGATAAGGTTGAGTCATGCCCTTGGAATCTTGAGCTTGAAGCAGATGACTTATTGGCATTCTCAATGATTGGTTCACGAACATCCCACCTTTCTGGTTAATTTGTGGCTGATGATGTGGATGGCCTTAGGGATGACTTTGAATATGATTCATAGGGGAGGATAGCTAAGGAACTGAGTCTGAAGAGTCATATGAATATGATAGTGAAGATGGATATGCTGATGACGACTTTATTGTTGATAGTGATACTGACATGTACCCGTCTTCGCCAGTCCCAAATAGTGGAGTTGTAATTGAGGAAATATTGGATGATGATAAACCCGACCTGAAAATGGAGATGATCCAACTAAGAAATTAAAGAAAAAGAAACAGGTAGCTCAGTTGATAGAGAAAGACAGCAAAAGTACTGAACTTCCAACTATCAGATGCATCACTAGGAAGGGACGTGGTCCTACAATTAATGCAATATTGCAAAAGAAAAAGCAAAAGTTTGTGACAAAAGGAAAAAAAAACTTTGACATCCAATTTCATCCACCATTTTATAAGATCTGTGGAAAACATGCAAAATATTTTAAGTCTAAGGCACAGGTTTGTATACGTCAAAAAGCTCCTCTACAAGTTAATAGTTGGAGAGCGCAATATCTAAAGATGATGTGGATGAAATGTGGAAACATACGAAGGTTAGTATAACTATAAATTTCATTCTACGAAGATTTTATTTATATATTGGAATACTAATTATTTTGATTTCACACACTAGAATTCTGGGGGATTGAAGTGAAACCTGGCAAACCATGTCCTGATCACACTGACAACAAAAGCATTCTTCAGTGCTATTCTGGACACAAATGTCCAGATTTCTTATGTTCATTGCTACCAGATAAGGTTGAGTCATGCCCTTTGTATCTTAAGTTTGATGTAGATGACTTAGTGGCATTCTCGCTGATTAGTTCACGAAGCATCCACCTTTCTGGTCATTTTGCAGCTGATGATGGGGATGACCTTAGTGATGACTATGAATATGATTCATAGGAGGAGGATTTTTAAGGAACGGATCCTGAAAAGTCATCTGAATATGATAGTGAAGATGGATATGTTGTGATGCCTTTATAGTTGATAGTGATACTGACATGTACCCGTCTTCACCAGTCACAAATAGTGGGGTTTTAATTGAGGAAATATTGGATGATGATAAACCTGACCTGAAAATGGAGATGATCCAACTAAGAAATTAAGGAAAAAGAAACTGATAGCTCAATTGAAAGAGAAAGACAGTAAAAGTTCTGAATTTCCAACTGTCAGATGTGTCACTAGGAATGAACGTGGTCCTACGATTAATACAATATTGCAAAAGAAAAAGCAAAACTTTGTGACAAAAGGAAGAAAGAAACTGACATCCAACTTCATCCACCATTTTATAAGATCTGTGGAAAACATGCAAAATATTTTAAGTCTAAGGCACAGGTTTGTATACTTCAGAAAGCTCCTCTACAAGTTAATAGTTGGAGAGCGCAATATCTAAAGATGATGTGAATGAAATGTTGAAACATACGAAGGTTTGTATAACTATAAATATAATTCTATGAAGATTTTATTTATATATTAGAATACTAATTATTTTGATTTCTTGCAATGGAAATTTAGGGGATTGAAGTGAAACCTGGCAAACCATGGCCTTATCACGCTGACAACATAAGCATTCTTCAGTGCTACTTTGGACACAAATGTCCAGTTTTCTTGTGTTCATTGCTACCAGATAAGGTTGAGTTATGCCCTTTGAATCTTAAGTTTGATGCAGATGACTTAGTGGCATTCTTGATGATGGGTTCGCGAAGCATCCACCTTTCTGGTCTTTTTGCGGCTGATGATGGGGATGGCCTTAGGGATCACTATAAATATGATTCATATGAGGAGGATTTTTAAGGAATGGATCCTAAAGAGTCATCTGAATATGATAGTGAAGATGGATATGTTGATGATGACTTTATTGTTGATTGTGATACTGACATGTGCCCGTCTTCGCTAGTCCCAAATAGTGGAGTTGTAATTGAGGAAACAATCGATGATGATAAACCTGACCTGAAAATGGAGATGATCCAACTAAGAAATTAAAGAAAAACAAACAGGTAGCTCAGTTGAAAGAGAAAGACACCAAAATTTCTGAACTTCCAACTGTCAGATGTGTCACTAGGAAGGTACGTGGTCCTACAATTAATGCAATATTGCAAAAGAATAAGCAAAACTTTGTGACAAAAGGAAAAAAAACATTGACATCCAATTTCATCCCCCATTTTATAAGATCTGTGGAAAACATGCAAAATATTTTAAGTCTGAGGCACAGGTTTGTATACGTCAGAAAGCTCCTCTACAAGTTAATAGTTGGAGAGTGCAATATCTAAAGATGATGTGGATGAAATGTGGAAACACACGAAGGTTAGTATAACTATAAATTTCATTCTGCGAAGATTTTATTTATATATTGGAATACTAATTATTTTAATTTAAAACAATGGGATTCTAGGGGATTGAAGTGAAACCTGGCAAACCATGTCCTTATCACACTGACAACAAAAGCATTCTTCAGTGCTATTCTGGACACAAATGTCCAGTTTTCTTATGCTCATTGCTACCAGATAAGGTTGAGTCATGCCCTTTGAATCTTGAGTTTGATGCAGATGATTTAGTGGCATTCTCGATGATTGGTTCACGAAGCATCCACCTTTCTAGTTATTTTGTGGCTGATGATGGAGATGGACTTAGGGATGACTATGAATATGATTCATAGGGGGAGGATATTTAAGGAACTGAGTCTGAAGAGTCATCTGAATATGATAGTGAAGATGGATATGTTGATGATGACTTTATTGTTGATAGTGATACTGCCATGCACTCGTCTTCGCCAGTCCCAAATAGTGGAGTTGTAATTGAGGAAATATTGGATGATGATAAACCTGACCTGAAAATGGATATGATCCAACTAAGAAATTATAGAAAAAGAAACAGGTAGCTCAGTTGAAAGAGAAAGACAACAAAAGTTCTGAATTTCCAACTGTCATATGTGTCACTAGGAAAGGACGTGGTCCTAAAATTAATGCAATATTGCAAATGAAAAAAGCCAAAGTTTGTGACAAAAGGAACAAAAAACTTTGACATCCAATTTCATCCACCATTTTATAAGATCTGTGGAAAACATGCAAAATATTTTAAGTATACGTCACAAAGCTCCTCTACAAGTTAATAGTTGGAGAGCGCAATATCTAAAGATGATGTGGATGAAAGGTGGAAACATACGAAGGTTAGTATAACTATAAATTTTATTCTACGAAGATTTTATTTATATATTGGAATACTAATTATTTTGATTTCACACACTAGAATTCTGGGGGATTGAAGTGAAACCTGGCAAACCATGTCCTGATCACACTGACAACAAAAGCATTCTTCAGTGCTATTCTAGACACAAATGTCTAGTTTTCTTGTGTTCATTGCTACCAGATAAGGTTGAGTCATGCCCTTTGAATCTTGAGTTTGATGGAGTTGACTTAATGGCATTCTCGATGATTGGTTCACGAAGCATCCACCTTTCTGGTTATTTTGCGGCTGATGATCGGGATGGCCTTAGGGATGACTTTGAATATGATTCATAGTGGAGGATAGTTAAGGAACTGAGTCTGAAGAGTCATCTGAATATGATAGTGAAGATGAATATGCTGATGACGACTTTATTGTTGATAGTGATACTGACATGTACCCGTCTTCGCCAGTCCCAAATAGTGGAGTTGTAATTGAGGAAATATTGGATGATGATAAACCTGAGCTGAAAATAGAGATGATCCAACTAAGAAATTAAAGAAAAAGAAACAGGTAGCTCAGTTGAAAGAGAAAGACAGCAAAAGTTATGAACTTCCAATTGTCAGATGTGTCACTAGGAAGGCACGTGGTCCTACAATTAATGGAATATTGCAAAAGAAGAAGCAAAAGTTTGTGAAAAAAGGAAAAAAAAACTTTGACATCCAATTTCATCCCCCATTTTATAAGATCTGTGGAAAACATGCAAAATATTTTAAGTCCGAGGCACATGTTTCTATACGCCAGAAAGCTCCTCTACAAGTTAATAGTTGGATAGCGCAATATATAAAGATGATGTGGATGAAATGTGAAAACATACGAGGGTTAGTACAACTATAAATTTCATTTTACGAAGATTTTATTTATATATTGGAATACTAATTATTTTGATTTCACACAATGGGATTCTGGGGGATTGAAGTGAAACCTGGCAAAACATGTCCTTCTCACGATGACAATAAAAGCATTCTTCAGTGCTATTCTGGACACGAATCTCCAGTTTTCTTGTGTTCACTGCTACCAGATAAGGTTGAGTCATGCCCTTGGAATCTTTAGTTTGATGCAGATGACTTATTGGCATTCTCGATGATTGGTTCATGAAGCATCCACCTTTCTGGTTATTTTTCGGTTGATGATGTGGATGGCCTTAGGGATGACTATGAATATGATTCATAGGGGTAGGATATTTAAGGAACTAAATCTGAAGAGCCATCTGAATATGATATTGAAGATGGATATGTTGATGATGACTTTATTGTTGATAGTGATACTGACATGTACCCGTCTTCGCCAGTCGCAATTAGCGGAATTGTAATTGAGGAAATATTGGATGATGATAAACCCGACCTGAAAATGGAGATGATCCAACTAAAACAGGTAGCTCAGTTAAAAGAGAAAGACACCAAAATTTCTGAACTTCCAACTGTCAGATGTGTCACTAGGAAGGTACGTGGTCCTACAATTAATGCAATATTGCAAAAGAATAAGCAAAACTTTGTGACAAAAGGAAAAAAAAACTTTGACATCCAATTGCATCCACCATTTTATAAGATCTGTGGAAAACATGCAAAATATTTTAAGTCTGAGGCACAGGTTTGTATACGTCAGAAAGCTCCTCTACAAGTTAATAGTTGGATAGCGCAATATCTAAAGATGATGTGGACGAAATGTGGAAACATACGAAGGTTAGTATAACTATAAATTTCATTCTACGAAGATTTTATTTATATATTGGAATACTAATTATTTTGATTTCACACAATGGGATTCTGGGGGATTGAAGTGAAACCTGACAAACCATGTCGTTATCATACTGACAACAAAAGCATTCTTCGGTGCTATTCTGGACACAAATGTCCAGTTTTCTTGTGTTCATTGCTACCAGATAAGGTTGAGTCATGCCCTTTGAATCTTGAGTTTGATGCAGATGAGTTAGTGCCATTCTCGAAGATTGGTTAACGAAGCATCCACCTTTCTGGTTATTTTGCGACTGATTATGGGGATGGCCTTAGGGATGACTATGAATATGATTCATAGGGGGAGAATATTTAAGGAACTGAGTCTGAAGAGTCATCTGAATATGATAGTGAAGATGGATATGTTGATGATGACTTTATTGTCTATGGTGATACTGACATGTACCCGTCTTCGCCAGTCCCAAATAGTGGAGTTGTAATTGAGGAAATATTGGATGATGATAAACCTGACCTGAAAATAGAGATGATCCAACTAAGAAAATAAAGAAAAAGAAACAGGTATCTCAGTTGAAAGAGAAAGACAGCAAAAGTTCTGAACTTCCAATTGTCATATGTGTCACTAGGAAGGGACGTGGTCCTACAATTAATGCAATATTGGGAGTGAAAAAGCCAAAGTTTGTGACAAAAGGAAAAAAAAACTTTGACATCCAATTTCATCCACCATTTTATAAGATCTGTGGAAAACATGCAAAATATTTTAAGTCTGAGGCACAAGTTTGTATACGTCAGAAAGCTCCTCTACAAGTTAATAGTTGGAGAGCATAATATCTAAAGATGATGTGGATGAAATGTGGAAACACACGAAGGTTAGTATAACTATAAATTTCATTCTACGAATATTTTATTTATATATTGGCATACTAATTATTTTGATTTCACACAATTGGATTATGGGGGATTGAAGTGAAACCTGGCAAACTATGTCCTTATCACGCTGACAACAAAAGCATTCTTCAGTGCTATTCTAGACACAAAAGTCCAGTTTTCTTGTGTTCATTGCTACCATATAAGGTTGAGTCATGCCCTTTGAATCTTGAGTTTGATGGAGATGACTTATTGACATTCTCGATGATTGGTTCACGAAGCATCCACCTTTCTGGTTATTTTGTGGCTGACGATGGGGATGACCTTAGGGATGACTATGAATATGATTCATAGGGGGAGGATATTCAAAGAACTGAGTCTGAAGAGTCATCTGAATATGATAGTGAAGATGGATATGCTGATGATGACTTTATTGTTGATAGTGATACTAACATGTACCCGTATTCGCCAGTCCAAAATAGTGGAGTTGTAATTGAGGAAATATTGGATGATGATAAACCTGACCTGAAAATAGAGATGATCCAACTAAGAAATTAAAGAAAAAGGAACATGTAGCTCAGTTGAAAGAGAAAGACAGCAAAAGTTCTGAACTTCCAACTATCAGATGTGTCACTAGGAAGGGACGTGGTCCTACAATTAATGCAATATTGCAAAAGAAAAAGCAAAAGTTTGTGACAAAAGGAACAAAAAAACTTTGACATCCAATTTCATCCACCATTTTATAAGTGTTAGGTTCTAAGACCTTGGATGATGTCCAACCCGTCGGATTTATGTTTTGATGATAACAATTAAAGGATAAATTTTGAAGTATCTAATGGTCTTGTTTGAGTGTTATAGGATCTACGTCGTCCAATGCCACAATGGTATTGTATCTCTCAAACCTCGACTTTATGTTTCAATAAGGAAAGTGTCCAGATATGTTTTGTAAAAGCGAGCGTCCAATGCTTTTGTAAAGGCGAGCGTCCAATGCTCTTGTAAAAGTGAGCGTCCAATATCTGTATAAGCTACACACTATGTTTTCTATCTTAAAATTAATATAATATAACAATACGTTTTCAATGAAGATTCTCTGCTATGCAATGAATATTCTCTCTCATTATAACATGAAAATCTATTTGAACTTTCGAATAGTATTGAACAGGAACATAGAAGCTTCTGACTGCAGAAAAAGTACAAGTAGCAGAGGCGCTACATGTACGGCTGTCTCCTCTATCTCTCCACCCCAAGTCAAAATGTGACAACGGTCATATGCGTTGGAGAGAACCGCTTTTGGAAAAGGAACAGATCCGACAACGGATACTTTACACCAAGCTTCCTATATATAGAGGAACCAGCTCCTGCATCAAAGTGATGAAAACATTGAAAAAGAGCTAAAACTCTGTCAAAACGATTGGATGATCAACACTTAAGCAAAAAGAGCTTTCTACTTAGCTTTGCTAAGCGATTATGTGTATTCGTGTTTATTGTAATATCCTCTCTATGAAAGTTACTCTTTCTTTCTATACTCAAACATTTCTATTTGGAAAGCCAAGAGTGGCTTAGTGTTAAAGAATACTTGGGTTTATTTTAATCTCAGGGGGAGATTAAAGGTGTGCCAGGAGTTGCCTAGAGAATACTTGTAGCCAGAAGTGGCAAAGTTAGAATACTTGAGAGTAATCAGATCTTGATTAGTAGAACCCTTCAAAAGTTTTTGAAGGAGAACTGGACGTAGCTCAATTGAGTGAACCAGTATAAAACTAAGTGTTCTATTCTCTCGCTTTCTAGCTTATTTGCATATCTCTTAAACTATCTCTTCAACATACTACGAAAGTGTTTCTTTACACATTTTATCTACGATAATCTTTTACGTGTGTTCTAACGAAAAACGAGAAAAAGCAGTTTCATTGGACTGTTGCTTTTGAACTGCTGGACGATAGCATAATCTTCTATTTTACTAAGTTCTTGTAAAACTTAAGATATACTATCTTCATATTTGTTAAAGATTTTTGTTGAAATTATAAACACACTATTCAACCCCCCTTCTAGTGTATTTCTTTGTATTTCAGTTGGTATCAGAGCTCGGCCTCTTGGGTTGAGTACTTAGTAGTACAGAGGAAAGATCCTAAGAAAGATGGAAAATGAGGGATAAGCTGTGAACAGACCACCATTCTTCAAGGGTGTCAAATATGATTACTGGAAACAAAGAATGATGGCATTCTTTGAATCTAGCCATATTGACATGTGGGATGTTGTGGAGATGGGCGACTATATTCCACTTGATGCAAACCTCATCAAAATCCCAAAGGCTATATGGACGGAGGAGCAGAAACAAAGATTTCATCTCAACTCCAGAGCTAGAAATATCATCATGTGTGCACTAAGCGAGCAAGAATACAATAAGGTGCACAGTCTCAAAAGCGCAAAACAAATGTGGGACACTCTTGCGTTAACGTATGAGGGTTCCACCCAGGTAAAACGTAACAAACTCAGTCTTCTCACTCGTCAATATGAATTATTTAGTATGGAAGAAAACGAAGACATACAAGGTATGTTTGGACGGGTTCAAACCATACTGAATGAACTTAGAGCACATGGTAAAGATTATAATAACTATGAACACATTGACAAAATTCTAAGAAGTTTGCCTAGGCAATGGAGACCACAGGTTACAGCCTTGAGAACAAAAAAGGAACTGGATGATATGTCCCTAGAAGAACTCGTGGGAACTCTCAAAGTGCATGAACTAGAACTGCATCAAGATGGTGATAGCAAGAAAAACAAGTCTCTGGCGCTTAGCATCCAGAAGCAAAGGAAAGCATCATCGTCCAAAGCCATGCAAGCTGAAACATCATCAAACGAACAATATGAAGATGATGACTCAGATGAGAATGATGAACTATCCTTTATATCCAAAAGGATACATGCTATGTGGAAGAAGAAAGGTGGATCCAGATGGAAAAACCTAAACATGAAAGGCTTCAAAGAAAAGAAGGAGAAGAGTCCAATCGTATGCTACGAATGCAGAAAGCCAGGACACTTCAAATCAGAATGCCCAGATCTCGACAAGAGCAAGGACAAGAAGAAGAAATTCTTCAGCAAAGGAAAGGGCAAGAAAGTTCTGATGTCCACATGGGAAGACCTGGATGATGACTCATCATCGAACGATGAAGAAGAAGAGGAAGCACACATATGTCTGATGGCAGACACTTCAACAGATTCTTCTGAACCAGAAGAAGAAGATGAGGTAGACTTTAATAACATAGATTCACTTCAATAAGCTTATCATAAGCTACTTTCAAACTCTTCTATTCTGTCAAAGGCCTACAGAACTTTAAAGAAATCATCCAAATCTCTTTCAAAAGAAAAAGAAGTTTTAGAGAAAAATGTCAAACAACTTGAAAGTGAAAAGGAGGATTTACAGAAAAAGTTTACAGAGCTCTCAGAGCAAAATGAAATTACAAACGCGGAGAGGTGAACTCTCTGGAATGATGCTGCTCGAGCCCATAAATCCTGTGAGGATTCAAGGACTAGAGAAAGGAATCTTTCCATAGAGATTCGAAATCTCAACGCAGAAAACAAAAGGCTAGTTGAGAAGCTTCTGAAAGTTGAAACAGATACTTCCTTAAGAGGTCAACCACATGATGTTGTAAAACTTCATGAAGAAATTGACAGCCTAAAGAAGGATCTGTCAAACTTTGTTAAGGGCTCTGACAACCTCAAAAAGCTTTTAAAATATGAAGGTTGTAAGAGACCAAATGACAGGTCAGGACATGGATATAAGGGAAAGAAGTATATTCATGACGAGGAAACAGATGTTTGCTACTTCTGTGGGAAACCTGGACATATAACGTCCAAATGCAGACACCTGCCTAAGAAGGGAGCATCCAATGCCATTCAAGCTAACAAAAAAGGACCCAAGTCAATCTGGGTACCTAAAGATAAAATTGTTCCTGTTGCAGACATGCTTAACAGTAGGAAAGAAACTCCAATCATGGTACCTGGATAGTGGGTGCTCACATCACATGACAGGAGAAAGGTGTATGTTCCAAAGCCTCCTACCCAAGACTGGTGGGACAGTCACTTTTGGAGGGAATCAGAAAGGGACGATAGTTGGCGTAGGTAAGATTGGTATACCACCCTATCCTTGTATTGATAAAGTTCTTTATGTTAAAGGTCTTAAACACAATCTACTTAGCATAAGCCAATTATGTGACAGTGGATATGATGTTGCCTTTAACAAAGGTGAATGTACAGTCAAAAACTCTGATGGATCCTCTCTCTTTACTGTAAAGAGGCAAGGTAATCTGTATAAGATTAAACTTGGGGAATTATCAAGTCAAAATGTATCATGCCTAGTTTCAGTATAAGAAATCATTGGTTATGGCATAAAAGACTTGGTCATGCAAGCTTGAGGTTAATCTCAAAGCTGAATAGGCACAACCTTGTAAGAGGACTACGAAGTATGTCATATAAAGATGATATTCTTTGTGAAGCTTGTCAGAAAGGGAAACAAGTGAAAAGTTCTTTTCAAAGTAAAAACATTGTTTCCACTTCTAGATCTCTTGAGCTGTTATATATTGATCTGTTTGGACCCACAAGAACAGTCTCAGTAAGTGGTCAAAGATACGGATTGGTTATAGTGGACGACTATACTAGATGGACATGGGTCATGTTCCTATTCACAAAGATGAGTCCTTCAAGGTTTTTTATAAATTCTGTAAAAGGATTCAAAATGTAAAAGGAGTATGCATTACTTCTATCCAAAGTGATCATGGGGGAGAATTCGAAAACGAAAGTTTTCAAAGGTTCTGTGAGGATAATGGTATCCTTCACAACTTCTCAACACCCAGAACGCCACAACAAAACGGTGTTGTTGAGAGGAAAAATAGGTCTCTCCAGGAGATGGCCAGAACCATGTTGAATGACAATTCAACCCCTAAACACTTCTGGGCTGAAGCAGTGAATACTGCCTGTTATTTACAAAACAGAATCTATATAAGGCCAATATTAAAAAAGACTCCATATGAATTGTGGAAGGGAAGAAGACCCAACATATCCTACTTCCATCCATTTGGATGTCAATGTTTCATTCTGAACACTAAGGATAACTTAGGAAAATTTGATTCTAAGTGTGATGAAGGAATATTGCTTGGATATTCTGAAACTTCCAAGACATACAGAGTTTACAACTCTAGAACCTTATTTGTTGAAGAAGCTATCCATGTGAAGTTCAATGACAACAAGGCTGATAAGGAATTATCAGAGCTAGACAAATCATTTGCAGATCTTTGGCTAGACGATGCAAGTAAGTCATCAGATACGTCCAGTCAAGATGTCTCAGTTGAAGAGTCCACTGCATCACTGGACGGTCCAGTAGCAGAACAAAGAGAACCTACTGGACGCAACTGGCAAATGAAGAAACATCATCCAGAGGAGCAAATCATCGGAGATCCAAAAGGTAGAGTTAAAACTAGATCATCACTTCAACGACAGCATGGTCACACATCACTCATATCTCAAATAGAACCTAAGACTATGGATGATGCCTTAGAAGATGAAAGCTGGGTCAAAGCAATGCAGAAAGAACTTGACCAATTTCAAAAGAACAATGTCTGGAAGCTAGTAGAACTCCCCAACGACAAAGAAGCTGTAGGAGCAAAGTGGGTGTTCAGAAACAAGTTGGACAAAGCAGGTAATGTTGTGAGAAACAAAGCAAGGTTGGTAGCAAAAGGTTACTCACAACAGGAAGGTATAGATTATACTGAAACTTATGCTCCTATTGCACGTCTAGAGGCAATTCGCATTTTACTATCATTTGCAGCTCATAGCAATATGAAGCTATATCAAATGGACGTAAAAAGTGCATTCCTCAATGGACTCATAAAGGAAGAAGTCTATGTGGAACAACCCCCAGGATTTGAAAGTGAGGCTTTTCCAAATCATGTTTTCAAACTTAACAAAGCTTTATATGGGTTGAAACAAGCTCCTAGAGCTTGGTATGAAAAACTCAGCTCAAATGGTTTCTCTAGAGGAAAAGTAGACACTACATTATTTCGCAAAGACTACTCTTCTGATTTCATTATCGCACAAATATATGTTGATGATATCATTTTTGGTGCCACTAATGAGTCTCTCTGTGAAGAATTTGCCAAACTAATGCAAACAGAATTTGAGATGAGCATGATAGGAGAGCTGAGATTCTTCCTTGGACTTCAAATCAAACAAACTGAAAAGGGCATATACATACATCAAACTAAGTATGTAAAAGAGCTACTAAAGAAGTACAAGATGGACGACACAAAACCTATGAGAACACCTATGCATCCAACAACAGTACTTGGACTGGACGACAAATCAAAGAAAGTAGATAACACTCTTTACAGAGGAATGATAGGATCAATCCTATACCTCACAGCGTCCAGACCTGACACCATGTTCAGTGTATGGTTATGTGGCAGATTTCAATCTGACCCAAGGGAAGTTCATTTAACTGCTGTTAAAAGAATTTTTCGATATCTTGCTGGAACCACTGATCTTGGTTTATTTTTCAAAAGACAGAAAGATTTCAGGCTAATTGGATACTGTGACGCTGATTATGCTGGAGATAGAATTGAAAGAAAAAGCACTGGTGGAGGGTGTCACTTCATTGGTGGTAATCTAGTCTCCTGGATATGCAAGAAGCAAGGAACCATTGCTCTTTCCACTACTGAAGCAAAGTATATCTCAACTGCAAAATGTTGTTCTCAAATCTTATGGATCAAACATCAACTTGAGGACTACAACATATATGAGAGTAACATTCCTATCTTCTATGATAGTAAAGCTGCCATAGATCTCTCAAAAAATCCCATATTGCATTCAAGGGCAAAGCATATAGAGATTAAGCATCACTTTATAAGAGATCATGTTCAGAAGGGTACTGTGGAACTACATTTTGTAACCACAGATAATCAGCTTGGTGATATATTCACTAAACCCCTTACTGAAGACAAGTTAACCCTTCTAAGGAATAAACTTGTATGGACTCTGTAAAGGAATGATTATCATCTACATAGTGCGTCCAATAAAACCTTAGCATCCAAATGGACATATCGTCCAAATAACACTAAGGCTTGCATGTGCATTTCATATGTCACACGTAAGTCCAATATCTGGACGATGTTTTTATCTTAGCTTTTCGGTTTTGTTCAAATGGCCAAAACGGTTCGTTTAAGAGTAAGTATGAGTTAATACCCTATGCTGAGTCACCAAAATGTTAGTAACCGTACACAGTTACCCACATCCTTCGCACACCTCATCATGGCGGGTTTTATGGCGAAATCCTCTTTTCAAATATTAAAAAAGCCCAAAACCGTTTCACTTTCTCCAAACAAAGATGAGATATAAAATTATCAAAACCCTCTCAGAAAACCTAAAAATCCAAACTTTTCCACCATGACAAGCTCTGCAAGCTCAAGCAACTCTGAACTCGGCGTCCACACCTACCCTGAGACCACAGTGGTATGTCAAGGTGCTGCTACAGTGCACATTGAGCACTTCTTCGATATCGAAAAGCTAGAGAAGCTGGGCCTGAATCTACACAAGAGCCTTCTGAAGTGTGGAATCAGAGGCTACTTCAATGAAAACCAGAAGATATTCCCTGAGTTGATCACGATGTTCTGGAGAAACGCCAGATTCCAGAACCCAAGGGAGCTAGTGGCCACTGTTCTTGGACGAGAAGTGACACTGTCCATCGAGTCCATTGCAAAGGTAACTGGTTGCATTAGGGAGCAGAACCAGTACAGAATGAACTGGGCCATGCAATACGGCAATCACGTTGCAAACGTGCTTTACAAGACCAAATCCATAGCCTCAATAAAGATTGAGTACAAGAACCTGTGTGAAGAAGTAAAAATCTGGCAGCAGATGTGCAACAAAAGTATCCTGCACAAAGCTGGGTCTAAGGACTCATCATGATATTCCACATCATGGAAGGTATTCCCTTCAACCTTCCTCACACCATTTACATCAATGCTGTTAGAATGATGAAGACGGTTGGTGGAAATGATGACATCTTCTACGCCGCCCTGCTAAACAAGATCTTCTGGGACCAGAAGGTCTATCAACGCTTCTTTGATGAACTGGACGAAGCCTCTTACGAAGATATTGTCAAAAAAGGGCAAATGGTAGCAACACAACAACCATTTGGCGAGTCCAACATAAAGCCCATAAAGATCAAGCTGACAGCCAAGGTCCTAAGGGATCTGGACGAAGACAACATCAACAAGAAATGACATGAACAAAGCAAGATAATCTCCAATGATGATGAGGAGGAGATTGATCTTCTTGGAATAGGCAGGAAAAATAAAAGGATGATGAAGGAACAGGGGAGCAGAAAAGTTATACGACAAATGTCTCAGATGCATGAGGAAGATGCTGAAAGGGAGAAAAGAAACAAGAAGAGATATGCTGACACCTCCACTGCTCAGTCCCCAGCAGAGAAGCGTCCAAGGACTGATGCATCCAAAACTGCTCAAGCTGAGCAGCGTCCAAAGAAAGCTCCAGTGAAGCCTGTTCCAGAAAAGCCAAAGGTTAGGAAGCTTCAAATACTGGACGACTCTGACGATGATGACCAGATTCCAATTGGTCAAATCATGAAGAAAGCAGAGGAGAAGGAGGACCCTTAGCAAAAGAAGCAGAAGGTACAACCTGCTAAACCAATTTCCTTTCCTTCTAATGTGCTGCGACGAGTCAAGACTCAGGCAGCAAGGCCAAGGAGAATTGCAGTTCTACCACCTTCCTCTCAAGACATCGACAGCATATCCACCAGCACCCTACTACCAGCAACATCCAGTGCTTCATCCACATCAACAACCCAGCATCCACATCTTTGCTTGGACCTGTCTAAGTTTGTGCATCCAAGGGATGCATGGAGGGATCCCTGGTACCCATGGACTATACCCCCTAAGCAGAAAACCAAAGAAGAAGAAGACAGGGAATGCTTCCCTATTGCATTCCTTAAACGGAATGAACAAAATTACTGTAAGAGAAGCGATGTGATCCAGAGGCTTCTACAAGTGCCCTTGAAGAGGCATTTGACTACTGTCTCAGCACCAGCGTGGACGAGACATGATTATACTCATGATCCTTCAGCTGACTATACTGCATTGCCAGAAGGAGCAATAATCAGCAACCCTCTACCTACTTGGACAAGAGAAGTGTATCCACACTTGATCCGCATGCTTCATCCTTACTCCTGTCCAACTGGAACTCAACAAAGAGTGCGTCCAGCAGCAGCAGACCTGCCTGAACCAGATGTAGATGTTGCGTCTCGATTCATAAAGACGGTTACGGAGCAGAAAGGGAAGGCTCCAAGAAAGAAGAAGGCACCGTCCAAGAAGCCCCCTGTTAGCAGGGATATTGAACTAGCCACAGAATTGCAGTTGGCCATTAAATAAAGCCTGGACCCTTCCAAGACGAAGCAGCGTCCAGATGTAGAGTGGGTAAAGGATGTTCGCATCTAGACTCCCATCATAAAGTTCCTGCCTCTACCTGCTGGGACTACAATCCTAAACTTCCAGCCAGGCGACTATGATGAACTTGGTAAACTTCTTCAACAAATGTATATACCAAACCAAGCCATCGCCTACCCACCAAACCTTCACATAAGCCGCGCCACAGAAATAAAGTTTGTACCAGACAGGGTGTGTCCCAGACTACCCTTATATGATGCTGGTCGCAAGAAAGGCTACAAGTTCTACAGCATTAAGATGCCAAGCAGGGAAGAGAAAGTTGAAACCCTGCAAAAATCCTCTCATACCTGGGGTCATCTGTTTGACAAGACTGGTAAGCTTACGCGTCCACTCGGAACCTTTGATTCCACCATCTTTTGGTGCCAGATCTTATGGAATGACTCCCAGAAGGCCTCCTCCTCCGGCAGCTCCAAGAGTGATTTTGTTCACCCCCTCATGGTCTTGAGGTGCTGCGTCCAGTGAAGTCTCACCACTTCTCAGACACCTTTGCCTGCTTTCTGAAAGATTCAGATGACTATCTGGAGTTCATGAAGACATTGCCTATCATCATAAGCAACAAAGTGTTTGATCTTCGAACACTGGATCGCACAGAGTTTGTGGAGGAACTCCAAACTGTGCATGAAGAGTACAAAGCAGAAGAAGCCAGAACAGCTGAACAAGCTCGTCTAGAGCAGCTGGTTCTTGAGCAAGCTGATACTGCAACCACAAAAAAGGAAGATCAGGTTGCCAAGTCGAAAGCTACACAAGAAGAGTTGGATGAAGCATCTGCCAAAGTAACAAAGGTGCTAGCTCATCTTGACTTGGACCCATCCGAACCAGTAGACGTAGAGCACTTTGTCACTTCACATGAAGAACCTCACGTCCAATCTGAAGAGTTCAAGGATGATAGAGAGCCCATTGTTGACGCATCCAAGCCTATGGAATCAACTGCAGCAAAGCCTCCTGCTGAAGATATAACCAGCTTCCCCATTGTTGATGCATCTACTGAAGCTCACTCGGGTACACGTCAACTGGTTCCCATAGGATCTTCAAGTCCAAGGGGCATCCATCCCTTGCGATTTGTTGAACCTCAAGGGGTCTCAGAAGATCGTGTTCACGAGATAGTGCAACAGGCTCTGAGGCAACAACAGCTGGAAACCGAAGCAGCTCTTCAAGCATTTCAGCAAAGGCAACAGGCTGAGGCTGCTCAACATCGGATGTTACTGCAGAATGCCATCACTGAACAATTCATGAGCCTCTCCCAAATGCTTGTGAATCAAATTCAAAATACTACAGCCAACCTGCTTGGACAAGTTGCTCATGCTGTTCCATCCGTCCAACCACAACCTCATCAACCAGCACCACCTGCCCAAGCACCACCAGAGCAACCACCACCACCATCACAAGAACCACCTCCACAGCCATAGGTGACCATGATGGTTAAGTCATCCTTCCATCTTTCAAACCCTTTTTTGTTTATGACAAAGGGGGAGAAATTGGAATTTTGATATCAATAGAAGTATATACTCTACACTCTGTGAATATACTGGAAATTTTATGAAAACGTCTTTAATACATAAAGTGTTTATTTCATATATATTCCGCATCCATATCCTTGATATGTTTTACACTTTGATATCTGTTATATCTGATATATTCTTACTGTATATTATATACTGTTGTAAGATGCATAAGAAATGTTGAACTCAGGGGGAGTACTTCATGTCAACATATACATTTTCTCTGTCAACATACACTGGCATAACATAATCATCTCTTACATGTTTTACAATAGTCATATATGATTATGTGCCTATTAACATCAAAATTTAATATTATTTATCATCATCAAAAAGGGGGAGATTGTTAGGTTCTAAGACCTTGGACGATGTCCAACCCCTCGGATTTCGGTTTTGATGATAACAATTAAAGGATAAATTTTGAAGTATCTAATGGTCTTGTTTGAGTGTTATAGGATCTACGTCATCCAATGCTGCAATGGTATTGTATCTCTCAAACCTCGACTTTATGTTTCAATAAGGAAAGTGTCCAGATATGTTTTGTAAAAGCGAGGTCCAATGCTTTGGTAAAAGCGAGCGTCCAATGCTCTTGTAAAAGCGAGCGTCCAATATCTGTATAAGCTACACACTATGTTTTCTATCTTAAAATTAATATAATATAACAATACGTTTTCGATGAAGATTCTCTGCTATGCAACGAATATTCTCTCTGATTATAATATGAAAATCTATTTGAACTTTCGAATAGTATTGAACAGGAACATAGAAGCTTCTGACTGCAGAAAAAGTACAAGTAGCAGAGGCGCTACATATACGGCTGTCTCCTCTATCTCTCCACCCCAAGTCAAAATGTGACAATGGTCACATGCTTTGGAGAGAACCGCTTTTGGCAAAGGAATAGATCCCACAACGGATACTTTACACCAAGCTTCCTATATATAGAGGAACCAGCTCCTGCATCAAAGTGACGAAAACATTGAAAAAGAGCCGAAACTCTGTCAAAACGACTGGACGATCAACACTTAAGCAAAAAGAGCTTTCTACTTAGCTTTGCTAAGTGATTTTGTGTATTCGTGTTTATTGTAATATCCTCTCTGTGAGAGTTACTCTTTCTTTCTATACTCAAACATTTCTGTTTGGAAAGCCAGGAGTGGCTTAGTGTTAAAGAATACTTGGGTTTGTTTTAATCTCAGGGGGAGATTAAAGGTGTGCCAGGAGTGGCCTAGAGAATACTTGTAGCTAGAAGTGGCAAGGTTAGAATACTTTAGAGTAATCAGATCTTGATTAGTAGAACCCTTCAAAAGTTTTTGAAGGAGAACTGGACGTAGCTCAGTTGAGTGAACCAGTATAAAACTAAGTGTTCTATTCTCTCGCTTACTTGCATATCTCTTAAACTATCTCTTCAACATACTATGAAAGTGTTTCTTTACCCATTTTATCTACGATAATCTTTTACGTGTGTTCTAACGAAAAATGAGAAAAGGCAGTTTCATTGGACTGTTGCATTTGAACCGCTGGACGATAGCATAATCTTCTGTTTTACTAAGTTCTTGTAAAACTTAAGATATACTATCTTCATATTTGTTAAAGATTTTTGAAGAAATTATAAACACACTATTCAACCCCCCTTCTAGTGTATTTCTCTGTATTTCAAATAACACGAACGTCCACTGTTCTTCTTCACACAACAAGAGGGGAAGGATCACATCCCTTATAATCTCTCAGTGTCATGAACAATATGACTTTTCAAAGTGGATATATCCGCTTACACACACATGGGTGCCTCGGGCACTCCAACTCATCTATCCTACTCATGCACAAGCAAAACCAACATGCATTGTCGAGGGACAATGCCCCTCGGACTCAGATCACAGAGGCAATATATACACAGGAAATATCCAACAATTCGTATCAATGCCGGAGGTCACATCCTCTCGGTCTTAACAATAATTGGTCACGTGTATTTACAACATAGTAATACATACGTAACTCAACAACCAAGTGCCAGAGGTCACGCCCTCTCTGTCTTTGCTAATAATTTCACAACGAGAATACATTCAAACATTTATACAATTTAAATTCATCACACTTTACAAACATTTGGGCCAAACCCGCAGCCACCACAACATCCAAATTTTCAAGTATCGTAACATTTTATTTTGGGTTCCAAATGCTCACAATTTAAGTCACAACCTCTATGTACATGTTAACTATCATATTCCATCACAAAATACGTATTTTAGGCTTTTAAACTTTAAATTTCCAGTGGTTAGACACCCAACCCGAAATGGGTTCAAAAATTCAAGAAAAAAGGTTTAAAACTTCAAAATTTAATTCCCATTGATGTAGAAATCAGATTTTGATGAACCAAATATGCATTCCTAGGTTTTAGGATGTAAAAAACCTGTTTTTCTGGTCTAAAAGAGTAAATTCCAACTCTAAAAATTATTAATTTCAAAAAGTCACAAAATTCAACAAAACGGCACAAAACTTAAAAATAAATTTCCCGTTGCTATAGAAATATTTTTTGGCGAAATTTATATGCAACCCTAGGTTTTAAAGCATGAGAAAGATAGTTTTGAGGTCCATTACAGCCAATTCCAGCCCCATAATTACAGAATTTTGAAACAGGTACATAACAACGTGAAAAGGGCTTTAAACTCAAATAAATTTCCCGTTGCTATAGAAATCGGTTTTCAATGAAATTTATACGCAACCCTAGGTTTTAAAGCATGAGAAATTAATTTTGAGGTCCATTACAGCCAATTCCAGCCCCATAATTACAGAATTTCGAAACAGAGGAATAGTGCTCAAAAGTCCACAATTTTACCAAACAATTTTTTTTCTAAAGATTCACAATCCATTTCCAAACATCCCACATATACACTTCTATATTTTAGAGCATAGAAAGACCATTTTTAGTGCCATAAACGGTCAAGGGCAGCCACACACTTGCCTCACAAAACAGAACAAGAACATTTAGATAAATGGCTCAAAACTTAAGAAATTCATAACAAATGGCTCAAGTGCTCAAAAATAACATACTTTACATGTAACCCTAGGCTTTTGGACCCAAGGAACTCATTTTTGAGGTCAAAAAAAGTACACCCATTTTTCCAGACCACGAAACAATAGCAAAATTCACACTTTACATACATGGCACAAGTTCAAACTCACATATTTCGCAATCAAACTTGACCCATCATAAATAGGGTCCCTCCCATACCTTGGTTTCCTAAGCTCAAGGGTCCAAAACGAAATTTCCAACCACCCAAAGCTAGAGCTTGGTGAGCTCTACAACATATCCAAAATGCAAGGAAAAAGGAAAAGGATTACTGGGAGAAATGTTAGAGAGTAGAAGAGGAAATTATAGAGAGAAGGAGGAGCTCTCACCCAACAAGAGAGATTGAATCTCTCTCCCTCCTCTGCCCAAAACTGGTGGCTGCACACTTGTGGGGGAAGGGGTCCCTCTTAGCTTATATAGGGAACCCCAAAACCCGAAGGGTAGGTCCCACAAAAATAAAAATAAAAAGATTTTTCTAAGCCTAATTGTGTTTAAGTGGTTAGCTGATCTGGGTTTAGATTTTTTTTTAGCTCTAAAATATTCTTAAAATGTAGCATTTAATTTTCCAAAGATAATGCCTTTGAAATCACTCAATTTGGACTTAAAATGAATTTTCTAGGTCCAAAATACTAAATAATTTGCTAAAATTAATAATTAATTCATTTTAATTATTTTTGCTGAACTTAGATCATTTTCATGCTTAACTATAATTATTAGAATTTTATCTAAGTCCAAAATAATTATTCAAGCTCAAAAACACATAATTAAGAAAATGTCATTAACGAAAAGATTCATTTCTTTGACCAGCTTTGACCAGATTTGAGTTTTTGTCAAATCATGGTTAAAACTTAATTTTATTAATTATTTTAACTTCATTAATAAAGATTTGATGTCTCACATTCATTTAGTTGTTAACTAGTGCTTTTTAGGCTTTAATAAAATAAATTGCACTCTATTTTGTTTAATTACCTTAGTTAAATTTCTAAATCACTAATTAGTTTAGAACAATTAATTTTACTAATTAAAGTTATTCTAGACCCATTAGTAATTTAATATGCTCTTAAAAGTCTAATTTTAGATTCTAGACACAAGTTTCACTTAATTACAACAATGCCATTAATGAGTTGACCAAATCCCTTCCCATTGACTTTGACTAAAGTTAGTCTATCTTTGACTTTCCAAATTTTGAATTTCCCTCCACTAATCATGTAATGTCTCTACTTAATCCTTATTAAGTAATGCTTATTTTAATTACTTCTATTATTTTTCTTAATTACTCAGTTAATCACTAATTTAGAGGTTAATTTCCTATTTAATCCTTAGCTCCAAAATTTGGGGTGTTACACTTACTCCGAGGTCGGTGCTTCCTCCCTTCCGCCCGAGGTTGCTTCCGACTGGGACAGGCGCTCATCGCGGAGTGGTCATGGGGGTAGCTGTAGAAGGCAGTGACACTGAGGAGGAGGAGGATCTGGAGGAAGATCCTAAGGAGGATCTCGAGGAGGATCCTGAGCCGATGGAGGAGGATCCCATGGATGAGGGCCATGAGATCTCTTCTCAGGGGTCTTGCTAAAGATTCCTCTGACATCTTTTCTCTGTTGGTACAGTCTGACATAGGGGTAGGGTTTAGAGATGACTGCTCTGAGTCATAGGTTTTTCCCTTCTTTTGTATTTTGATATGGGTAGGCCTAGATTCAGAAATTTTGTATGTTGTTCCAGTCATCTATTTTCTTATTTCGGTGTGTTTACTACTTTAGACTTGGGTTGTACATGATATTGATCCTGTGCATGAGACACTTCTAACCCTTACACTCAGAAACTTATTTATCTATATATGTATATTGGTGGCCTTGGAGGTACACCTCATTATATCTGTTTTACGTTTTTATTTTGATGAATGTTTATTTCCGATATAATGGTCATGTGATGTTTATATAATGTGGTTTTGCGCTAAATTGTTTTATGGCGAGTTGAGTTTGAAAATATTTTAAAACCTACTGCTATTTCATTTAATTTCTTGTCTCTTTCATGTTCCAACGATTGCGAACTTAAATAGATTAATCACATTTTATTAAAATAAAATAAAATAAATGAAGTATAAGTAAACTCGGATTTAGGGTGTTACATATACTACAAGTTCCAGCAAGTGAATTACATTCCATTACTAAGCCTTGGCCTTTTCGAGGATGGGCAATGGATTTAATTGGACAGATTCATCCTCCTTCCTCGAAAGGACATAAGTACATTTTAGTTGCTGTCGACTATTTTACGAAATGGGTAGAGGTTATTCCTTTAAAAGAAGTTGATCAAAATGATATCATCAATTTTATTGAAGAAAATATTATTTTTCGATTTGGTATTCCATAAACGATAACTACAGATCAAGGTTCTGTATTTACTGGACGAAAAGTTGTTTAGTATACCACTTTACGAAATGTTAAATTGTTAATTTCAACTCCTTATTAAGCACAAGCGAATGGTCAAGTAGAGGCTATCAATAAAATTCTTATTAGTTTAATTAAAAAACATATTGGGCAAAAGCCAAAAACTTGGAATGAAATGTTAAATCAAGTTTTATGGGCCTATCGGAATTCTCCAAAAGGAGCAACCGGGGTTACACCTTTCAAATTGGTATATGGGCATAAAGCTGTTTTACCCATTGAGATTAATTTAAATTCGATTAGAATTCAAAGACAAAATGAAATCTCGATTCAAGATTATTTCAATATGATGATCGATGAATTAAATGTACTTGATGAAGAAAGGCTTATAGCTTTAGAAAATATAATTCATCGGAAAAAGAAAATTTTGAAATGTTACAATAAAAGAGTACGAGAGAAATCTTTTTGAATTGGCGATTTAGTTTGGAAAGTTATATTACCCATGGATAAAAAAATCTAGAGCTTACGAAAATTGATCACCTAATTAGGATGGACCACAGGTTATCGAAAAGGTATTTTCAAATAATGCTTACGCAATTTGCAGAATTTTGACAAACAGTTATATTGGTTCTATCAATGGGAAATATTTAAAGTATTATAAACCAAGTATAACTGAAATCCAAATACCAAAAAGTTAGAAATTAAAGAAAAGGAAATGTTCAAAAGAGTCATAAGTAGAAAATCTTAGAAACTAGAAACAACAACACAAATCTAAGTCGAAGACGATTTAGGATAATTGCATTTTTTGAGTTCATCGAAAGCTTCGAACCAAGTGGACAAAGCACTTGTTGACTCCATCTAAGCTTGCTCTAATTTTCTTTTCCTTTCCAGTTGGCCTCAAAGGAGTTGAACAATGGGGGTGGCAGAAGAGTAGAACAAATCTTTATTCTTCAAGTTTCTCTCTCAAGAAGTTTGAATCTCAGTAAGTTTTCCTCGAACTTCTTTTAACTTGTCTTGAATAGCGCAGAGTTGAGCCAAAAGATTTGCTTCCTATTGCACAAGTTCTTTTTCTGTAGCCTCCGTATGAGAAAGAGGTCCTTCTGATTGGGCAATTAACTCCTTTGCCCTGTCATGACCATCTCAAGCTTGAGCCAGTTTATCTTTGTCCTCTTGAGTGGAAGTCTCAATTTCTTCGAGTTCAGAAGCATATCACCTGCATAAACTATGAGTATCCATAGCATTATTGAAAACACTAAGAAAAGATTTCATCTCATCATGTAAATCATCATAAACAAGATTGGTGAATTTGGAAACTTCGTTCACTACCGCTTGAAGTTCCTTTTTGTATTCTACTCTCAATATTGAAACCTCCAAATTATGCTCATAAGCAAGCTTTCTGAAATGATTAACCGCTTTATCGAAAGTGTTCGAAGGTTTATTGAAGCTTGTTTCTGAAACTCAAGAGCGCATGGAATCTGAAGACCATACATCCAAGAAGGAAAACAAATCAGCTTCGACAGGATTAGAAGTTTCAGGAAGATTCGATTTTGGAGATTTTGCCAAATTAATGGTTTTGTCTATGGTCATCAGAATAGAAGGGATTTCTTCAACTTCTCTTTGATTTTCTTTTCTGTTGTTGTCCTCAGTTGCTATGGGAATAACCCAAGTTCCAGTATTGTCACCAGTTTTCTCTAGAATTGACCTTTCTTCCCGAATAGCCAAAATCAGAATATCATCTTTTTTCTGCAGGAACATCTTTTTCGATAGAGGGTTATTCTATTAATGGAATATATACCTCCTTAGCAGATCTTTCCCTTTCGAAAGTCCCAATATCTATAGACTATGCTTTTTCTGGGTCAGTTCCTATTCTTTTTCGATAACCCAAGCGTTGGTTTCGGGAGACCTCTCTCTCTCTCAAGAAACTCTGTATCGGTTGGGTTTTGTTCTTCGACAACTAGATCATAAGGTATGTTTTGAGCGGAGCCCACTTCCATGAAGATTGCCTCCCCAGTTCGGTCATTTATTGATTTTAGAAGGGGAAGATTCACTCTGACTCTGAGTATCCTTCTCATTTCCTTGTTTTGCTTTGATGGTGGAATGAGGAATGTCAAAATTAGAAACTGTTAAAAAAAATTAGATATTTGACGAAATTGTGCAAAGAAGTATGTGAAGGGATAATAAAAGAAAAATTGTGTATTACCAATTTCCCGATTGACGATTTGCTCAACATTCGAGCTTACCTTTGCTGCAATTTCCCCAATACCCGTGTCCTATCAAGGAACATACATAAATTATAGATCGAAAGCTGATTAGATCATAATTTGTCACTTTTCGAGGGTTTACCTTGTCTTTTTCTTATTCAATTCGTATGAAGTAGATAAGTCAACCATATTCAAATCCTACAAGGAATATATCCAAGACTTATCTCTCAGTTCTCGACTTGAGACATGTGAATCAATCAATTCTTGAAATTTAGAACGGGTAAAGTAAGCCTTTCTAACTGGTTCCTGTAGTTGATGTTTGATTTTATAAAACATGATGTTCAGAAATTGAAAATTATCATGAATGTAGTCAAAACATAAGTATATGATTACCTTTCTTTTTGACTTCACCGAAGGAGATGATTTGAAAGATGAGCTAATAGGGATTTTATCTCCAGAATCCTTATTGGCTGCATTCTCTGAAATATCTTTATCACTTTTTTGTTTTCTCAGAACTATCTTTGGTCTCCTTAGTACTTGTTTTTTTGACAATCTACACATATAGGATTATGTTAGCCAAATATAATATATATATATATATATATATATATATATATATATATATCATGGGATACCTACCTCAACCTTTCGCTTGCTTTTTGGAGGCCTTGGAGGAAGTTTTACTTTGTCATCATCTCCAACATCAGCATCAGCCTTTTTCGAAACTCTTTGAAATAACAAAAATCGAATAAAAAATTTGAAGTGTTATAAAGTATGCGGAAGGGAAGAAGATATGTACCTTCTTCTCAAAAGTGGTTGGAGGTGCTTTTCTTTTTCGATAATTTTTTCTCGAAGTATCTTGGGAATCTTCACCATCACTATCCCAATCTTCAGCATCCCCTTGATTCGGAAACTTGAATGGTATCACTAAAAAATTCAAAAGAAATTTGTTTAGTGAAGATATAAATGAGCTATTTGTTCTGGGTAAAATTTGAAGAATCATACCATCAAGTGCTATCGAGTCGCATTTTACCCATTGTTTTGGGAACAAGGTTGTAAGGGTAAGTTCGAAAATCTCCATCATATATTTTCGCAAAGGTTTCTTTTTTTATTTTTAGGGGTTATATCAAGTTTGTACCAAGCAGATATAGGGAGTAATTCTCTAACCCAGGGAGGATTTCTTAAATCTTTGCTTATGCCAAAAGGGTCTTTAGGATAGATGGGAAGGTTTTTTAGGCAAAATCTTTCGAGGTTAGTGCTGATTAATGACCCTACCATTATTTCTATTGTTCTCTATTTTGTCTCTAAGAGCGAAAATAGTTTCTTGAAAAATGGTTAAAGGTTTATTTGGGTGATAGCAAATATGATAGAAACTTTCGAATTTAATCACTTCCAAAGCTAGTTCGTGTTTACCTTTGCTCCACTTGCTTTTGTCCTGCATAGAAGTAAAAATCTTCATTAGCTTTTCCAAGTAGTCACTGATTGAAATTGGTCTTTGTGAATAATATTGTTGCCACCAAGTGTAGAATCCTTCTAAACATAAAAAGGATGTTTCGAAAGCAATAGGATGAAGTTCAAGCTTAATTCTGGGAGTTCCCTTTTTGATCACTTTTGGAATAAGTTTCTCGTCACCTTGGATTTGAGATGGAGAAGTCTTTTGTTTATACATAGGAACTACTGGAAATTGACACAGACCAAGTGTAGAATCCTTCAGAACATAAAAAGGATGTTTCAAAAGCAATAGGATGAAGTTGAAGCTTAATTCTGGGAGTTCCCTTTTCGATCACTTTTGGAATAAGTTTCTCATCACCTTGGATTTGAGATGGAGAAGTCTTTTGTTTATACATAGGAACTACTGGCAATTGACACAGACCAAATTGTCTTGCAATCATTTAAGGCTGGTAAGGATAAAATCTGATGTCTTTTGCCGTGATGCCAGTAAAAATAATATCCCAAGTTAGAAAAGCACTCCAAATTTCAATTAATTTTTATTGTACTCCAGGGGTGTCACAAGGGAATCTTAGTCTCAGCCAGTTAGGTCCCTTAATTTGATGATTTACAAAAGGGGCTAATTTCTCATCAAAAACTTTGAACTAAAGGAATGCTCTAATAAATTTCGTATAACACTCGAAAGTGTTATGCTGCCTACTAGGGGTTAGCAAAGTTCGGCAAGCACCTTCGAGTTCGAGGGGAATACTGGTATTGGCTTTTCGACAGTGATATGGTGAGTCATAATAGCACTAAGCCATAATTGCATTATCCATAAGGGACCAACTATAGTCTTCATTCGATCAGGAGCAGCTATGATTTTGACAGCCTCATTTGTAACATCCCTCGTTACGTTACTCTGAAACATACATAAAGTGCTTTGTATTTAATTTTAATGAAACTCTTGTTTAATTTATTCATGAAAATCTATGCGATTTTTTTGCGTGTTGAAAACATCTTTGGATAACTGTGGAAATTAAAATATAACTTAATCATTATTCAAGATGTTCTTACAAAGTTGATAAACATAACTAAAGGTTAATACAACTGAAATATCCAAAAGATAAATCATTAAAGCAACATAAGATAACTACAAACAGAGAACATTGACACACCTATCCTATCAGAGCAGCACCTAACATAAATCTAGTCCCCACCCTCGTCATCGGTCTCAATAGGATGACGGTCATCGCCCCCAGGTATAAGAGGTGACGGAGGCGGACATATGTACTCATCAGTGAGTCCAGGATTCACAATGTGAAATACAGAGAACACACTAGAAGGGGGGTTGAATAGTGTGTAATATAAAACCTTAAAAACTTTTCACAAAGATGGAGATATTTTCAACTTAAGTTTTACAAATAACTTGCAAAACAAAAGATTGCAGTTGTCGTCCAATCGTTCAAAATAACAATTCAATGGAATTGCGTTTTAGATTGTTGTCCAACATGAAGCAAAAGTTTTTCGCAAATAGGATAGTAAGAAAAACTTGTGTGTAAAATGCGAAGAAACAACTCAAGAGAATAACTGGTAAGCTAAAAAGCGATAGAGTAAAAACACTTGGTTTATACTGGTTCACTCAACCTGAACCATGTCTGGTTCTCCTTCAAAAACCTTTGAAGGGTTCCACTAATCAAATCCTGATTACAAATAAGTATTATATACCCTACCACTTCTGCCTACAAGTATTCTCTAGGCCACTTCTAGCACACCTTTAATCTCCCCCTGAGATTAAAGAACACCCAAGTATTCTTTGTCACTAAGCCACGCCTGGCTTTCCAAACAACAGTTTGATTACAAGTTCAATAGATAACTCTCACATAAAGGATATTACAATGTAAACAGAAAACACAAAGTAACTTAGCAAAAGCTAAGGAATTGCTCTTTTGCACAAGTGTAAATCATCCAGTCGTTTTAGCAGAGTTTCAGCTCTTAGAAAACTTGAATGCTTCGTTTTTTGATTTCTTGAGCTTGATCCTCTATTTATAGGCAGCTCGGTGAAGATATCCGTTATGGGATCTGAGCCTTTGCCAATAACCATTCTCTCACAATCATGTGACCATTGCTACGTGTCAGCTTGGGGTGGAGAGAGGGAGGAGACAACAGTACATGCAACGACTCCACTTCAGTACAGTTTCTGCAGAGAGAAGCTTTTTTGTCCCCTGTGGTACACTTTTGAATTTTCAAATGAAATGTCACAATTGATAAGAGAGGGAATAAGGAACATTTTCGAGAATCAACATCGAAAAGTATAAGTGTACTTTTACATAATCATGGACGCATTATATAACTGTTTGATAGAAAAAAAATGGTAGTGTAAGTTATATAAGCGATTGGACGCTCCTCGAATGGACGCAATGTTTTGCACACTGGTTTTCACAATGCATTGGATGCTTGCTTTATTACAGCGCATTGGACGTTGGATTTATGCTTTATAAAAACAAGTTCTAGTTACACATTGGACGCATTATACACTTAGATATATATTGTTTAAGCTTAAGGAATACAGTACCATTGAGGCATTGGACGGTGTGGTACCTATAATAGTCAAACATAAACCATTAGATACTTCAAATTTAATCTCATTTGTTATCATAAAAAAAGAAGTTTGAGGGGTTGGACATCGTCCAAAGTCTTAGACTCCAACACAATAGGCTGCTCTCAGTCAGGTACAAAGAATATTCCAGTAGGAAAGATTAGCTCAGCTAATACTATTGGTGTGGCTATTGTTGGTGGGTTAAGAATGATGAGATATCCTTTATAGTGATATCTACCATCGCCTCTATGGAAAAAACTATTGTCCAGTCGGGTCGAACATTACTTCTAGGTTCCATGTTGTTGGCTCCATCTATGTGTAAAAAAAATAAAGGGAAATAGGGTGAGGTCGTATTCTTTCGATGTCGCCCCATGGAAAAAGTAGAGAACTTTTCTCATTCAAAACACAACAAACAACAAAGTATATACAAATATATATATATATATATATATATATATATATATATATATATATATAGTAAAAAAGTCTAGACATCCTAAGTCTCATCCCATCATCATCTTCTTCTTTATATCATCATCACGGTATGGATCCATACTCTCAATTGATCAACCACTGATAACGATTCAACCTTCGAGAAGCGATAAGGAGTAAGTATACCTCAATCCTACCATGGTCCCATACTTGTGCAGTCAACATCCATCCTGGTACACTAACGCCAATATCAGCTGTCAGATGAATAATCTCATTACGCGTAACTTTCCAGAATACTTAGCGAATCATTTTCAAAAGAGGTATACCCTCTGCATCATCATAAGTTGTCTTTGCATTCATCGGGATGTTACGAGCTGGCACTATTAGTCCCAGAATGTAGGGGGCCGACCTACCTATTGGGACGTCACACACTCAATGCCTTCCATCCCTTAGACCTCTTACCTAGGCCACGCATCTCAACTCGCGGTGTACCAAACCGTAGCTTCCCGCACCACATCCAATCGTACCTTCCGTCCAACTTGGCTAGTCCAAGTCCTCAAGGCTCAAAGGTACCTACTCTCGGAATTTTTCTACAGAGTAAAACTACTCATAAGGGTCATTCTCACCCTTTAGCAATCTATATAAAGGATATGGTACGAGAAACATCAATAAATAATAATCTTGGTACACTATCAATCATTCCAAATCATATCAATTTCATACACATAATATAATGTGTTTTAATGGTGACAACATATTAAACACGTTCACATATTTACACTTAACAAATCCTCGTAATTATATATAAGTTCACATTTAAACTTACTATTTTTCATGCTTTTCTTTTCAAGACATTATGGAAATAATTATATTTAATATTCGTTACTATAATTTCTTATGAAAATTATTATAATAAAATCATACATAAGTATATAGTCTCAAATATTTGATATCTCAATTATACTTAATTTCTTTATAAAATAAGATAGTCATTTGTAACTAGATAAAATATCAAGTATCCTTATGTATTTAAATAAGTTTGGAGTATATATAAAGGTTAACAAATATTTCCTCCATAAAATAATAATGTTGTCAATCTATAAAACTTAGTATTTATTTAAATAAAACATTTTGCATACAATTGATAAGAATCACTTGTAATAATAATTCTCCCTAAAATAATGGACTTTCATAGTTATAATTTCAATATAATTATGTAACAACAATATATCTCAAAATATAATTTTCCTCATACACATTATGTAAAGAAATATATTTCTTTTGTAGTTTAATAACATCATTATACTTAATAATAATTAAAATAAAGAAAACACAAACTAGGGATCTTAAAAATCACTCCCCTTCTAGGATTAAAGGACCAAATTCTTGATTTTCTTACTACACTCACCATGTTCATACTTGTTCTTAAAAATTCATCATAGCATTCATCCAATTTCCATATTTAATCCATACACACTTAGAATAATAACATACAAACAATTATAGAAATACATATCATGCATATATAAGATCAAACTATGAAATGAGGGGACTTTTGAGGTCCATCTCCACACTAACATAGAATAACATCTTAAAAATACAACCTCACCCACACCTATTTCTCCTAAGCTTGGATGAAGTTGAAAGTCTCTTCTTTCTTTCCCTTAAGCATGTGCTCAACATCACCACTACTAAAGAGAGCTCCAAAAGCTTCCTTCTCTCTAGTTTTTTTTTTCTCTAATCTTTCTAACTAGGAAGGTGTGTTGAACTAAGGAATGAAGGGTGGTATTTATAGGCTAAGTTGGGAGACAAGGTGATAAATAGGACTAATGATGGATAAGAACTCACAAATCCTATAATTATTAAGCCTTTAATTGTCTATTATTCTACCTCTTCATATTCTAATTTATTGTTTTTATTTAATAATTCTGTTTAAGTAATTAAGATAGTAATTTTAATACTAATTATTCCCATTAAATTAAAAAAACTTTCGGTATTCTTGTTTTATGAACCGAACAGATTTACTTCTAGCACCTCCCTTTTCTGCTATTCGTACCCCCATCAGCTTTTATTTTTATTTTATTGTTTTCTAGGCCCAAAAGCTAACATCTTTTCATTCTAAGTCCATAATAACAATAACACATAGAAAATAATTAATAATTGAATTATTAAAACATGAAATCAAATAAAATGTAATCATAAAAGAATTAACACATAATCTAAATATCACACAATTCACACAATATTAAAAGAATTACTCGCAATTTCTTGCATTCATAATTCTCTTTCATTCAAACAAGGCTTATTTTAGGAAATATTTAATTTTTTAAAGTAACTTAATTACGTAAATTCCTATAGGTGAAATTTGGGTCGTTACATCATCCATCACTTTAAAAAGGAAAGCCAAGAGGAATTTGCTTAAGCAAATGTCTTCCCCAAAGTGTAGAGCTTGGGCTAAGTTATAACTGTACTTAAGAATTTGCAAAGAGCGAGTGCAAAGTAAATGTGAAGAAATCTAGTATAGTAGAAAGGCTATGTGTTCTTCATTAGAAATTTCTTCATTGTCCTTCATATTGGTTTTGATAAAACCACTGTAGGCTTTGACGCTCTAGTCAATGTCAATTTCATTTTTGTCAATTTTGTCCTCAAATAAACCCAATGCATATGTTTTTCCCAAAGGCTTCAAACCAGTTATCACTGCAATGTCTAGAAGAGTGGGAGAAACAGGACCATAAGGGAGTTCAAAAGCATGAAGGCTTTTATTCCAAAATAAGAAAGAGGCCATTAGCATTGGCATGTCTAAGTTGAGAGCATCATATTTGCTTAGTTGAATAAGGTCATAGATGCCGATTTTCTGCCAAAAATCAGCTTTCTTCTTTTCCATTCTAGCCAACCACGAAAAATAAGTATTTCTATCCTTCGGAGGAGAAGCCCTAAAAATCCCAGCTTTGTCCTTCAGGAAATCTATCCAGATACTTTCTTTATGGATGATGGGAAAATCGTTCTCACAAGTGGGAAACCAGACTTTGAATTTATCTATAGAGAGATCTGGACGATGGGGGCCTGTAAAAGCTATAGTTTTGTTATGAAGAGAAGCTAGGAGGAGTACCTGAGTTACCTAACTAATCCTTATATTTTCTTCTTGATTTTTGGATATGTTGTGGAGCTCACCAAGCTCTACATTTGGGTGGTGGCTTTTTGCATTTCAAGTTGTTGAGCCTAGGAAACCAAGGTATGGGAGGATTTCTTTCTTTTTCTTGAGCCTAAATTGATTGTTTTGTGACCCACCTTTGGTCGGTCAAGCTAGAATGCCATTATATGTGAATTTGAATGTATAACATGTCTATAAAATGGGATTTTCGTTTCTATTTTGCTGGGTGGGAATTATTGGTGCACTTTTTGATGATCTTGACCCCAAAAATGGGTTCCTTGGGTATTAAAACCTATGGTTGCATATATGGAATGTTGCATTTGGGCTTAGGAATCAATTGGAATGAAATATTTGAGTTTTAGGGCCATTTATGCTTAATCTCTTCTGTTTTGTGTACTGGGAATGATGGAGCTGTTTTATGTTGTTTTTTACTTCAAAAATGAATTCCTCATGTTTTAAAATACAGGGTTGCATATAAGATTCATCAAAAATGGATTTCTAGATCATTAGGAATTTAATTTTTGAGTTTTAAGGCACTTTTACTCTATTTTGCTACTATTTTTAAAACTGGAAATTATGGGGCTGGAATTGGTAGTTTTTTACCTCAAAAATGGATTCCTCATGTTTTAAAATGTAGAGTTGCATGTGATTTGCTCAAAATGGATTTTTAGATCATTGGAAATTAAATTTTTAAGTTTTGAGTGCATTTTTGCCCTGTTTGGTACTGTTTTCGAAACTGGTAGTTATGGGGCTAGAATTGGTAGTTTTTTACCTCAAAAATGAAATCCTCATATTTTAAAATGTAGGGTTTCATATATGGTTTGTTAAAAATGGATTCCTAGATCAACGGAAAATTAAATTTTGAGTTTTGAGGCATTTTACTCTGTTTTGCCACTGTTTTGATGCTTGGCAATTTTGGGTGCACAAATTGATGATTTTGACTTCAAAAATGAGTCCTTCATATTTGAAAATGTAGGCTTACATACATGGAGTGTTAAATTTTGATTTGTGAGTCAACGAGAATTTAATTTTTAAGTTTTGGGGCTTTTTATGTTAAATTTGAGACCCAATTCGGGTTGGATGTTTTAATTACAAGAATCTAAGTTTCTAATGCCTACATTGAGTTCTTCTTAGTGGAAAATGAAAGTTTATAAGTATATATAGGTTGGGGCTTAATTTGGGAGTGTTTGGAACCCAATTTTGAAACTTATGTTGCTTGAAAATGTTGGCCTTGGGTTAGCTACGGGTTTGACAAAAAAGTAGAGTTTGTATTGAGTTTTAATTTGTATAAGTGTGGTGATCTAACCATGCGAATGCTATCTTTATCATGAGTTGATTGAATATTTGTTTTTCCAATGTTGTGAATGTTGCTTTATTGATTATTTGTTGCTAAGACCGAAAGGATGTGACCTTCGACATTGTATATTAAATTGTACATCGTTACTTTATTTATTATTCTTTATGATTTGTTTCTAAGATTGAAAGGATGTGACCTTCGACATTGTATATTACATTGGATACGAATTGCTATATATTATTATTATTGTGATGAGTTCGAGGGCCTTCGTCCCTCAGCAATGCATGTTGATTTTGTTTGTGCATATTAAGAACTTGAGATGTTGGAGTTCCCAAGGCACTGAGATGTTTGTAGGTGGATGTATCCACTTTAAGCTGTCATGATGTTCATGACGCTAAGAGGTGAGAGGGGACGAAAACCCTCACCTCTTGTCGAAAGAGGGGTAATGAATGACAATTCGCGTCATTTACCTTGCACAGAGCAACGCACGCTACGAGAAGACAAAATTACGTGAAAAGGACATCGGTGGCGAAGACGGGATGGAGTTAGTGAGACAGTGTTATGAATCAGAGATGGGGATTGGCTCCATGCTCAGTAGGAAGATCCTCTAATGTCCTCTTGAAAGTACCGTTGAAACCGGATGTTCTGTGACAGATGATTCTCGACGTGGAGACATGTGAGGTTTGTGTAAGAAGTGGATGGCTATAGTCGGTATGCTAGGGGATAGTTTGTCCGACTCAAAGGAGTCCTAGGGGAAATGGTATCAAGTTGTGACAACCTACCTAAGGTTAAAAGTTCGATTAATGTGGGGAACTCACATAACTAACTTGGCATTCCCGATTAGAACGAAGCTATATCCAAGGTTGGTTAGAACGACATGTCACTTGTACCAAACATGAGTCTATGCTCCCAATCGTCATCCACATAGTGGCATAAGACCATTAACACCTAGGAGGTTTAATCGCAGTGGGGCCCATAGGAGTAGATGTTCTGAGATAGATACTCGGACTAAGATTACCGTGAGTGGTTATCGCTAGTGAACCACACACAGTGGTTCTATAGGTTATTTTGGGACTATAAGTCCGATTGTTTGTGGCAACCAAGGAAACGGAAAACTCACTCCCATTTTTACCATTTTCAGGAGCAAATGGCAGAGCCTCTACCATCCCTCCAGCTATTGATTAGTGTCTTCGAGGGCAGATGTACACACGACTCGGTCATGGATGAGGACCATTTCGTGGGTCAATTGCGTTTCCATTTATCAGCAGTGGACGAGCCGCATGAGGAGCCCATGACTTTTGACTACATGCTTTAGTGGACCAAGCCCACACCATCGTACTACCGGCAGGCGACCCCCATTGAGATTGTTGAACTGTCAGATTCATTGTCTTCATCATCATCTTCATCATATGGGCACGATTCCTCTCCCATGGATTTTGAGGCCACCCCCTCTCTGCCTATTTCACCATGGTTCGTGTTACCTGTTGTGTGCACATTTCCATTTGAGCCTCGTTGCTTGACTCTAATGGGAGTAGGTGCGTAAAGGGTGGCACCGCCAGTTGTGGACTTGGAGGACTTAGAGTCCGAGGAGGAGGATGAGATAGAGGAGGACCCCACGATGGTCGAGGAGTACCTCAAGGAGGAGGACCTTGACACTTTGGAGGAGGATCCCTCAGAGGAGGATCCTAGTGAGGATCCAATGGAGGACCCTTATGAGGGCTCTTCACAGAGTTCTTGCTAGGAGATCCCTCTGACACCTAACACATTCTTTTTTACGGGTACAACCGACTATAGGGTTGCGATAGATGACTGCTTTGAGTCCTAGGATTTTTCCCATTTGTGTATTTTGACAGTGTAAATCTAGGGATTCATATATTTTGAACTTATTTAGTTATCTTCCACACATTTATGCCTTATTCTTTTGTTATATTGGCTGTATATGTTACTAATTCGTCCACTGATATACTTATACTTGATATTCATCCTATACATTTTATATTTATATATTTTGTGACCATAAAGGTCCATTTCAGTTATTTATGATGGTTTTCAAAACGTGTATGATTTATTTTACATTGATATTTAGACAACTACGAAATGGCGCGATATGATTTAGTAAATATGTATGATACAACGTTAATGATTGTGAATGGTATTTCCAAAAATAAAAGGGTAACAATTTTCTTTATTTGAATTAAACGTTTTCTTAAGTGAAGTGAGATTTTCAAAGTTGTAAGTAAAAAGTTTTAAATTTTCCACAAATTTTACTGAAGTAACTTCTCTTTAAATTGCAGAGATTTCACAAAGTTAAACAATTAACTCGTTTATTTGAGAATTAAATAATTAATTGGTGAGTATATGTAAACCCCGATTTAAGGGTGTTACACTACCAAACTTGTAGCTTTTCCCATGGAATAGAATATGAAATTATCTCCTTTTGATGGTGTTGTTTTAACTGATCTTGTACCATATCATCGTCTTGTGGGCCATCTCATTTATCTCACAATAATGCACCCTAACATTGCCTACCCTGTCAACATTTTAAGTCAATTCATGCATGCTCCTCGCCAACCACACATGAGTGTTGTTGTTTGCCTTCTTCGCTATCTAAAATCCACACCTAGCTAAGGTCTTTTCTTTCCCTCTGATTCAGATCTATCTTTTCAAGGCTATTGTGATTCTGATTAAGCTAGTTGTCCAACCACTCGATGCTATACTACAGGTTATTGCATTTTTCTAGGTCCTAGTATAGTTTCTTGGAAGATAAGGAAATAAAGTGTGGTAAGTCATTCCTCTGCCAAAGCCAAATACAGAGCCATGGCTAATGCAACTTGTGAGATTACTTGGCTCTCGTATCTTTTGACTAACATTGGTCTATCTCCTTCTACACCAATCCTACTATTTTGTGAGCAGTGGCCTCTGAGATTAAGTAGTGAACATACACTATTAACACATAGAAAACAAATTAAAATGCAGCTGGCCAAGGAAATTTAACAATTAAAATAATTCAAAATTTTAACAATTTTTAGAAATTAAAACAAAAATTCAAATTAAAAGAAACAAAAATGAAAAATAAAGTAAAATAAAACTTAAACACTATAAACAAAAATTGTTCAGTTTCACAAAATAAATTACTCAGGAACTACTCAACTAGTCCCTGGCAACGACACTAAAAACTTGATGCGTAAAATATGATTGCAAAGGGCAAGCGTACCCTATGCATAGCAATAGTGGATCTAAGTCTAGATATCATACCCAAAGGACTAGAGGAGTTCCCAAAATAATTTAATTTTATAAAAGCTAAACAATTTAGAATAATTGTCAAGTTGAGAGAATAAAGGTATCAATTATTCTGGTTTAAAAAGAAAAGAACAAGCAAACAATATTTTAACAAGAACGATTTCAGATAAACAACCCAAGACTGTGACTTCACTTGTACCCCAATTCACCTTAGTTCATGTTTTAAGAGAAACCTTTAATGATTCTATAATTTCCAATTCTCTGAAATTATTAAACAGCCTTTGGCCAAGGTCTGATTAATCTATTCTCTGTAAATTAATTCTCAATTGATCATAGACAAACTAATTTAGAGAAAATGATTTAAGCACAAAGAGATTGATTAAAAGAATTAATCTATTGGAAAATAACATAACCAGTTTGGTCATTCATATTATGTTAATTCAGTTCCTTTACAGGTCAATTAACCACAAATAGATGATCACTGACATGTGATTAAAAAGGATTTAGATTGATTAGTTCTAATTATCTATAGAAATAGTAAAGGAACACAATTATCTGAATACAACAAGGAATTTCATTAAAACAGAACCAAGGGGCAAGGTACAATTACATCACAGTCTGGGCTTTGAGAAAATCAACCACTCATGATTAGACAATAGCAAAAAATCTCAATAAAAGTCATAAAAATTACAAAAGGGATCAACACCTTATAGTGAAGAACCCTAATGATGATCTCTATCCTTCCTCTTCCTCTCAGTAAAGAGCTCCTTACAAAAACATTGTCTCACTCAGAACCTCTCAATTAGGAAACAGAACAAAAGATACCCTAACTCTCACTTCCAAATTTCTATTTATCATACTTAAAATGTAACTGTCACGAGGGAAGTAGCACGACCATGCTACTGGAAAGCACGGTCGTGCTCTTTGAGCGGGCAAAATTCAAATTCAACATCCTAAGTGTAGCATGGCCGTGCTCTAGGGAGCACGACCGTTCTCAAAAAACTTTGACATTGTTGGCTTCGTTGAGCATATGAGAGCACGACCGTTCTCGAAACCGCTTGACGCTGGTTGCCAATTTCTTCAATGTGGAGCACGACTTCCTTCAGAATCAGCATGGGTGTTCTCCCTTGAGAACATCAGCACGTCCATGCTGTATGGAGAACGACCGCTCTTCATAGTGTTTTTTTCTATCTCTTTTTTCAACTTATTTTGGCTCTTTTCCACATTTTTCAACTGTGCTCTGTCTGTTTCACACTTAACACCAATTCATGAGTTTTGCCAAGAAAATTATTCAAAATTAAAGCAATTCAAGGTTAAAGCTCTCCCTAAAATACAGACAAATACCGGTTTATCAACCTTCCCACACTTAAACATTGCTCACCCTCAAGCAATTATTCTGATTCTACTTTCATAAAATTCCTCTTAAATCAAGAAGCATTTTTCTAAAGCCATAGATTTTATTCTAACCAATAAGGAACAAAACAATAGAGAAGCAACTCATATTTCCTGTTTCTCTAAGAACCTTTATTAGGCTCAAATTTCCATTTGAAAATCAAGTTTCTATGAGCAATGGATCACTCACCTGACCACTCTCAGTGTTTCAGGGTCATGAACAAAAATACTCCAGTCACACCCAAGAAGCATGCACATAGGATTTTAATATGCAAGAATGTGAAGCATCATAGGATTTAAAGGGGCTAGGCTATAGTGTAAGGAGGATAAAGAAAGAATAAGTCATGCAAGGGGCTCAAAACCAAAGTTCATACCTAGTGACTTACAACATGAGGAGAGCAAGTTCTATTTTCTTACCCAAAGAATTTCCAAAGAGTTTTCTTTTTAGCCTATGCTTCTTCTTCCTTTTATTTACTTCTTCCTTTTCTTTTTCAAATTTTTAACCATTTTCATTTTTTGTCATCAGCATGACCGTTCTGTATGGAGCACGACCGTTCTCCACAACGATGCTCTTTTCTGTCTCTTTTTCAGCTTATTTTGGCTCTTTTCCACATTTTTCAACTGTGCCCCGTCTGTTTCACACTTAACACCAATTCATGAGTTTTGCCAAGAAAATTATTCAAAATTAAAACAATTCAAGGCTAAAATTCTCCCTAAAATACAGACAAATACCGGTTTATCACTTCATATTGCCTCAAATTCGGTATACCACAAACGCACCAAGCACGTTGACATCGATTGTCATGTTGTTTGTGAAAAAATTTCTTCCGGTCTGATTAATACTATGAAGATCGGTTCTGCAAATCAAATTGTTTATTTGCTTACCAAGTCCTTAGGAAAAGATCAATTCCTGAAACTCAAGAGCAAGATAGGGTTATCCAACTTACATGCCCCATCTTGAAGGGGAGTGTTATTAGCAACAAATCACCAAACCAATCAATCAAAATTATATTTATTTGTTGTTGATTCTGTTACTGTTAGTTGGATAATATTCTATTTATTTATATTGATATGATTTGATATTGATAGGATTTTATTTATTTATATTGATAGGATTTCCTTGTACATTTCCTTTTTAGATTAGCTTCATCTATTTCCTTAATTTCTCCTTTGTAATTTTACTAGTATAATAACCCGTGCCATGCACGGGAGTTGAGTTTATAATTTATAATTTTTAATATATTTTTCAATCATTTTAAAATATTATATAAGTATATATTCATAAATATATGTGTAAATATTTGAAAAATATATTAACATGATTTTGAATATTAATATATATTAAAAAAAATTATATTGATATATATCTTAAATTATTTTAATTTATGTAAATATTTATTTAAAAGACATTATCTTTAAAAATAAATTTTCATTTATATATAACTTATATATATATATATATATATATATATATGTGTGTGCATAATTTTAATAAGAAATATTAATAAAAAACTTTATACCACATTTTATAATTATTACTTTTTTCTATAAAAATATATTCCTGTCATAGAGGAAAAAAATTACTAACATTAATTATATTAACAAAAGTGGAAATAGGTTTGTGTGTAACTGCATATTACAAAATATTATTGATCTTCTTTTATTTTGGAAGCTAATATTATTTTCTTAAATTGTTTTAATTTATATAAATATTTGTTTTATATGTTTTTTATGATTAAAATTATTGTTAACCTTATATCATTTATATAAATATTTTAAAACAAAATATAAAATAAATATGATTATTAATATATATTTAAATAATTTTATATTCACAAATGTCTTATTTATATTAATATTAATGAGCGTTTTAATAAAATATTACCTTTATAAATATATTCACAATTGTATATAACATAGATATATACATAGTTGGAATTTCTTCCTTTATTGAATTTCTTCCTTTATAATTCTAATAAGAGATATTAATAATAATTTTAATCATAAACAGATAAAAAAAAATTGAAAATTGAAAATTTTCATTGAATTTGATGGAAATTCAAATTTTATTTTGAAAATTAATCAAATCTTATCTAAACCAATGATACATAGGTACATATATATACTATTATAAATAATTAAAAGCATACATTTGTAAAATTATAAATAATATTTAAATATATTAAAAATTATAATAATATGCAACATATAAATTATAAATTTAATGTAATGATTATAGAATGTTGAAATTCAATTTAATGAGAAAAATAATAAAATATATAATTATTTTACACAGAAATTTTCTAATATTATTTACCTAAATTTAAAAGAATTTTAATTTGAATCTACTAAAAATTTTAATCAGAATATATATTAATATTATCAATTAATTTGAATCAAAATAATATATATATATATATATCATAATTATCTTAATTAATTTAAATTAAAATGTATATTGTTTGTAATTACTTTACTTAAATAATTATGTTTTTTATTAATTAAAAAATTAGCTGCATTTCAGTAGAATAAATTAAAATATATACTAATTGAAATTATCTTAATTCATATAATTATGTATTTTGATTTAAAAAAAAGGTTTACATAAATATTTTCTTAATATAAAATGGAAAATTTTATCTTAATAATATTAATATCATTATTCATTTTAAAAGAGTCATTATTTAATTAACATTTTCTTAAATTGTTATAATTGAAAACTAAATAAAATAAAAGAAAAGATGTTTATACTTAATATGAATTTATATTAAAAAATATATTTAATTAAATTGTATTGTATTTTATTACTCTAAAATTTATGTATTATTAAATCTTTGTTTAGTTATTAATATGCTTTGATGTAAAATATTCATTTTGCATGTTATTGTTGTCTTCTGTCACGGTCATGATATTTTCATATGGTATATTTTTAATCTAAGTTATTTTTTATTTATCTTTGTGACTTAAATATTAATGTATTTTCAAATAAATTTTTATTTTTTATATGATTTATGTATTACCTCTAAATCACAATATGTTTTCATTTAATTTTTTTAATCTTTGTATAGAATAAATTTAACTATTGTTATCTATATAAAAATATAGAATTTTTTTTTGTATAGTTTCTATCTTTGGGATATAAATATGTTAAAATTATGTGGTAGTGAATAACCAATAACAAAAATAAATGAATGAATTAATATTTTTATCTTTAATTAAATATCACTTAAGAAAAAGATGTAAAATTTTGTGAGATCTGAAATTGTTTTATAATAAATATAAAATACTTTACATAAAAAGTGTTCAAAATACTTTAAAAGAAAAACATCAAAATGGATGAAAAAAAATTAACACACAAAGGATACTAAAAGAAAAGTCTTAAAATATACTTGTTTAACATGCTAATTTTCATAAGATGATTATAGTGCATAATATTGACAGGTTTTGTTATAGGATATTAGAAATATATGTTTTATTTAAAATTATGTAAAAAAATTATATACAAATATAATTTCAAATTATAAACATTAATAATTTAACTTAGATATATTTATCGTAGCAAACAATCAATAGATAAAATACAAAATTTAATATAATAATTAGTTGAAAAAATAGAAAGTAATCAACAAATATATTCTTGTGTCCCTAATTAATCAATATTATTTGGTTCCTATTTAAATATAAATTAATTAGGTATAAAATGATAAATTTCGCTAGACAAAAAAAGATTATCAATAAATGTAAAATTTCGTTATATAAAAAATGTTCAAAATATTAAAAATACAAAGTGAATGGAAAAAAAAAAAGTAAAGTATAGAAGTAACACATAAAAGGTAGAAAACTATTCCAAAACAAAACCAAAATGAGTGAAGCAAATGGAAGGATATACTAATTTAAGATTAATTTGTTTTTCTTAGAAAGATTTACGACAAAAAAATATTAATATATATATATATATATATATATATATATATATTAACATATTTAACTACCAATATATAAATGGACATGAAGCAAAAGGTACAAAATTCTAACACAATGAAAAAAATAATTAAAATACAAAAATAAGTTGTAACTGTAATAAAAATAAAAGTAAAATAAAATAATTAGAATTAGAATTAAAGCATTAATAAAATCTTCTATTGTTAAATTTTTTTAAAGGAAACCTTATTAATGAAAAATACTGACAAATTCTAAAGGTTCTCAACGATAAATAAGTGAGAATTTAAATTAGAATAAAAGTAGTAGTAAAATATTCTATTGTTAATTTATTTTTAAAAATAAAGAAAATTTATTATTAATGATAAATAAATGAGTACAACACTAATAATGGGTGTCAATGATAAATAAGTGAGAATAGCAACATATTTAAAAGTAATAAATTATTCAATATATCAATGTTAATTACTACAATCAACAACAATCTATTTATTTTAAATTTTATTGTATTCAGATCAAGCAAATGGGATCTAGCTCAATTGATTGAGCAAAGTGCATGCGTTATTGTATACCCCATATTACCTATCTTATATGGTTAGATTTGCACTATAACTTATATATGGTTAGATTAAAATTTGTCTATGTTTATTGAAATTAATTTATATTGATCGAAATTTAAATAAAAACATTTCTAATGCTTTATATAGAGCAATATATTTAGAATGATTATTAGGTGAACTAATAGTCTACATGAATATTCAAAAAAATAGTCTACATGAATAAATATACTTGACCTTTAACATATCTCATGTAAATAACACCTATATATGTTAATAAAATTTAATTTTAATTACCAGGGGGTTTAGCTCAGTTGGTTGTGCAAGGTGCATGAGTGTTGTAAACCCTCTGTACTGTCTTCGATTCCTATGGATAAAAAAAATTAATTTTAATTTTGATCATAAAATTACATTTTCAATAAATAAAATTCATGACTATTAAGGAAGAAAAAAATTTAACAATTACTTCTATATACATTAAGAATATTTGACCTTGTATTTATATATATACAAATACGAAAAAAAATCTATATCTACCAACTCTATATATATTAACAATATTTACATTGCATCCTTTTAAAAAAAAACAATATTTACATTGCAACTTGAAATTTTAAGTAATAAACCATTGCCCTTCTCGAATCTATTAGTAGCATAAAATTTCTTCAAATGATGACCATTTCTCATAGTCCTTTGAGGCCTATCACAAAAAAAAAATCAATTTATATTTTACTCACACCATGTGACAAATGAGTAAAAAATCTAAAACTTGATACGGAGGCAAAAAAAAATTTGAATACAAAGCATTTGGTTGAAAAAATGAAAAAAATAAAATAATATATGATGATATATAATGCATTGAATTGAATAAGATATCATGCTAAAACTTACCAATTGACTTCCTACACCATATAATAAAAACGTAAAATAACTAATGTCATTTAAATCGTATGAAGAAGAAGAGGAAAAAAATAGTCCATAAACAATACTCACATAAGGAGGAGGGAGGATATATGTAACACCCCGAAAATTACAACCCAGTAAGTAGGAACGTGAGAGATTTAATTGAAACTAATATGAACTTAATTGCTTGTTTTAAATAAGAAAAGAATATAGTTGGAGTAGTTAAATACAATTAGTAATTAATTGAGTAAATAAGAAAAACGAAGAAAAATAAATAATATGAGAAATTTCGTTATAATGGTCAAATAGGAAAAGATTTATAAAATCAAAAGATATAATATTCTCTGTAATTAAAATAAATGTTATTAATTTATTGAAACTAATTGCCTATAATAAAATTTCTCTGTGAGTAACTCTCTGTAATTAGTTATCTAGAATTAATTCTCTGTTGTTATTTTTCTATGCAAATTGTCTGTAAGTTCTATGTGATTAAATTGTCTTTCTTGTTTTATTTATTTCAATTATTTGCAGTGTGATATGTATTCAAGCACTCAAAATTGTTTGTGATTGATTCCCTGGTATGCCTGCTAGTAATTAATTGAAACTGAGATTAATTACTAGTAGTAAATATTTAAAATATCTATTGCTATGTATTAATTAATTAATTGGTTGCAAATTGGTTTTAATTATTTTAACTATTTTAATTTCTAGTAACTTGCACATCAAGTTATCTCTTATAAAGTTTATTTGTAAACAATTTTTTTACAAAGAAAATTTTATTTGAGCAACTAGAAAAGTTTTTATTACAATAAGTTTTATAAAATTAATTGAATATTTGAAATTAAGTTTTAAAATTTTAAATCACATTACATTACAATTACACAGTGTAAAATTACACTGTGTAAACTAAAATTGGTAATTAAATCACCTAACCCCCCACCTAAGCTGCACCTAAACCCCAACCACCAATCAAATTTCATGCATCTCTCTCTCCCTAGACACAAACCCACAGTCACACCACACAAACCCACCTAACACCACACTTTATCTCTCCTAAACCACATTCAATCTAACAAAACGCTCACCAATCACAGCACAAGATTTGGAGAGCATTTTCCTCTCTTTTCTCTTCTTGGCCGTGAGCATTAGGGAAGAAAGGAGAAGCCATTCCATTCCATTTCTTGCATGCAAAGCATTAATCATCACCATCACCATCTCTAGTTGCCATTCTCACCATCAAAATTCCATCTTCTTCTTCCTTTTGAGCTTAAATTTAGGTAAGGGAACTCTTTGGTGGATTCAAAGTGGCTGGAGGTGGAGGATATAGCCACTCTCACCTAAAATGCCTCCCTTGTTGACTGAATTTGTGAGATGTGTGATTGCATGTATGTGATTGGGTTTGTGTTTTGAAATTCCCTTTGTCAGTGGCTTGTAACTGTGTCAAAACCTTCTCCTCATCTTCTTCTTTTTCTGAAATTTGTGGGATGGCTCCAATACAAAGGAAACCATGCCCAATTTTTGTTAGAACTCATGCATTTTCAAAATTCAAAAAATTGTGTTGGCAGTGGCTGTCTCATTGTAGAAGCTCTGGACAATGTTTACGTTTTTGTGCATAACTTTTGATCTAGCTGTTGAATTTTGATGAAACTTGTCCTCAGTTAAATTAGACTCAAAATTCACCAACTTTTATTTTGAGACCATTGCTAGATAACCTCAAATGAAGGTCCATCCATGACATTCAATGAGACCGTTCTGCTTGTAGAAACTGGTTCGGGCAAGGTTCGATTTTTGAGCTTTTTAAATCAAAGTAATGACCATTTTTGAAATATAGTTTATTTCATAAAACTAGACAAACAGAGATTTAAAATGATATAAGTTTCTAAAATTTTAATCCACAATTACTAATTTAACAAATTTAGTTTAAACAGAGCACATGCATGGATTCCAGATTTTGAACCTGAGACATAGGTCTTAGAAAAGAAATTACTGGGAAAAATGTAGGAGGAATTAGGATTCAAGTTTTAACTTTTTTCAAAGATATGAATGCTAGATTTTTACCATAAAAATTTGAGTTAAAATATCATCTTGGAAGTTTGAGAAAATCACACATCTTTGAGGTATGCTCACTGTGAAGGGCATACTGACCTGAGAACTTCTAGGAATTTTAATAATTTTTGTAGATTTAATATGAGGGTGTGGGATACCTTTTTGAAAAGTAGGTTTTAAGAGCTTTGATTTGATATAATAATTTCATAGAAAAAAAATCGTTTGCTAAATTAATTTTGAACAGAGATTAGGTGCTGCCAAAAGGGATTCTATCTTAAATTGCCTTTGATATATGATATTTGGATTGTGATATAATTGAATGTTTAAATTAATTATAATTGTGTGCTTGTAAGGCAGTAGATAAATTTTACCCTTACCTTAAATGATGGTAAGACCCTTGGAATGTGAACCTATTTGTGCGTTTTGAAACGCTCAGTGGTACAGTCACGTGAACTGTAGTATGAATTGTATTTCTCTGTGATGTCTGTGTTCTATGAGCGTAAGACTCGAATGTGAGTGCTTATGTGGACTAGGACTCTATCCTAGTAATCTGGGTAATTTTGCCGGCAATAATAATAATATAAATTTCAATAGTGAGAACAATTAATTTAGACTTAAGAATTTATTTATTTTATAATCTTAATAAATGAACTCTTTAATTTGTGTTTTGGATTTAGATAAATATTCTAGGACCCTTGCGCGGAGGAATTTTCGATAAGTATTAATTATTAAAAACTTTATAAATTGAGAGGGTGAGGCACAAAGAAAATGTCATAAAGAATTTTGATACGCGATGGTGATGTATGTTTTGAGAGTCGTGCAATGAGGGAATGCGTGTGTACGACAGACTTGTGAAGGAAGTCGCGTGGGGCAATTCCGGCTGGAAGAAAGATGCAAAGATGTTGGCGGAGATTGAATGATGTGGTCACCAATGGGTGATGGAGAGCATATTCTCATATGGTATTAGTTTTGTTAGAGCCGGGACAAGGTCTTGAGCTCAGTGTCGATTTGACCCATCTTGTACCACCAGCAGCTGAAACCCACAGTGAGGAGCAAAGATAATCTCCGTGAGAGAGTGTGCGAGGAGTAAGTCCTTGGAGTATGAATTACCATAGATTGGTACCTGGGAGATGATCATAAGGCATTACAACTTTGGAGGGTAGGCATCAAGTTATGACTACGTTCACACAAACCGACTTAGCGACCCTAACAATAACCACGAGAAAATCTCAGTTGGTGAGAGCCCACCTTATACCAAGGTGATGGTGTACTCCCAGTAGTCATTCTCCTCAATATATGTAAGACCACTGAGTTCGGGGAGTTCAAGTGGTAGCTGGCCAATGTGTTACAATTTACAAAGAAAAGTCATAGAAACGAGTAGGTTCTGAGTGTGAACGTTAGAGAACCACCCCGCAGTGGTTAGTAGGATTGTGTGTGACTTTTAAAGTCGTTTCTGTGTGATTTGCTTGATGAAGTGAAGAGTCACCCCTTACGTTTTTGTTTTAGGAGCCGATGGCAGTACCTGTGGAGATCACAAGGGGACTATCCTCATCAGTTTCATCACTCTCGTCATCATCCATCTCTTTGGAGTGTCCTTGAATAGTTCATTGATACCTGCTACTGTTTTCGATGCCACACTATCCGAGGAGCTCACGTTGGTCCGACGCTTCCCGCCTTTCGTCCCTCCTACGTCAAAGAATTGGAGAAGTACTTGGGTGAGAGTCAGTCAGAGGGATCTGCCGCTAGTCGTGAACTTAGGGAACAGTGAGTCCTAGGATTTGAGGAGGATTGGAGAACCTTGAGAAAGATTCCGTGAAGGATCTTGTGGACAATGACCACTAGATTCTCTCCTCCGGGATCTTGTTAGAGGCCCTCCGCCATCCCATTTCTTTGGATTAGTCTAACATACAGGGTTGGATTTAGAGATGACTGCTCTAAGACTAGGTTTTTCCCTTTTATCTATTTGAATACGGGTTGACCTAGGTTTCAGATTTTACTATGTATATTCAGTTTTCATACTCTATTACCCTATGTATTTGGTATATACCTTGAGCAATGTGTGTGTGTGTTTGTGTGTGTGTGTGTGTGTGTGTATATATATATATATATATATATATATATATATATATATATATATATGTTACTATTGCTCTGGAAAACATTTTGATGTATGAAATTCTCTATTTTATGCATATATGTATACTTGATAACCAACCAAATTATCTAGTGTTCTTATTTTATTTATTCGAAATTCAGTGCCCATTTATGTTTGAAATGACGTTACAATTAGTTTCTTGCAAATGTAAATAACCCATTTTAATTACTAAGTGGAACACAACTTTCAAACTTAAAATTTACATAATTTTTTTTTTACAAGTTGGCAAAATTCCAACTTACTTTTTTACAATTACATTTGATTAGTGAAATTAAACAAACTTTGGTGCTTTGTAAAATGAATAAATAAATAATATCTTCTTTCTTTTACGAGAATTAGATAAAGTAACACGCCTATGAAATTAAAATGAGTTTAAAATGCAAATACATGTAAACCCGGATTTAGGGTGTTACAATATAAATCGCTTGTTGTGGAGGCAGTTCTTCGATAGGTTTCTCTCTTTGAGGAAGAGGAGTAGAAGAAAGCCAATGTCTGATTATTGCAATTTATAATACTATGAAAGAAATTGTATATTTAATACAAATTTGTGTCATTAAAAAAAAAAGGAAACTGTGCCATTTTAATTTAAATGGAAGCCAATCAAAATAAATGCATAGAAAGAAACTCAAATTCAAATTTAAATGGATGCCAATCAGAATTAAATGGATATCAATCAGAATTTTAAAATAAATAATTTGAAATTATTTAATTTGAGAAAGAATTGAAGGAGAAGAAGAGTGTCTTGGAAGGTATTGCATGAGAGAGTGAAACATTTTAATTTAAATGGAAATGGATACCAATCAGAATTAAATGGAGATACCAATCAAAATTAAATGGATATCAATTAGAATTTTAAAATAAATAATTTGAAATTATTTAATTTGAGAAATTTGAATTCTTTCTATTATTTGAAGGAGAATAAGAGTGTCTTGGAAGGTATTGCATGAGAAAGTGACACATGACAAAACTTTCCTAGAAAGTGAGTTGCAAATGTATATAATATAGAAGATAGATAGATAAATAGATTTAACCAGCTTCCGTAAATAATTGAATATACAATACTATTCTACCAAATCATTCTCCTCTCTACGTTTACAAGAGGGAATTAAGAAAAAAATGAAGAAGGTCAAAATAAAAATGTGGAGGTGTTGCGGTATGGTGGTATGGATCTCACGTTATACGATGTGCAATTGGAGGGGGGTTATGTGAAGTTGAATGATATTAAAAATGGTGCAGGAGGAAGTGGAAACAAGCAACATGAAGTTGATGAGAGTTGTGTTAACATAAGGGGTAAGGTGGGTGAGGTATCACAATTTACATTGAATAAAAAAGGGGTGGGTCAAGTATCACACCTTTAGCTGCCACATATGCATTGGATTGTCATGTGTCATTCACGTGTGCACCATCAACTACCACATAAGCAGATAGTGTCACGTAGAAACAAGCGTTAACTTTAACGAAAGTCTTTTAATTGCAGGATTAAAGTGACACATAAATTGTACTTTTAAGGACCTTTTTAAAATTTTAATACTTTCAAGAACCTATGTGACAGTGAATTACACTTTCGGGGATCAAAGTGGTTATTTACCCTTTGTTTTTTTTAGAAGCCGCCACATGAACTATTGACATCCCCATGATTGAAGTTTTCTTTTTAAAATATCTTACATGCCATGCCACACAGGCAGGGGTGGAGCTTTGTTACTTCTAACCATGGTCCCTCCAATTTTTTTTTAAATTTTATTTATTTTATATGTATAAATATATGTAAAACAAAAAAAGTTTTATTAAAAGGTTTTAATTAAAAAGTGCTAGATTAATTAATGATAATTAGTTTAATTGATGTTACTAAAATTTGAATTACTTAAAATTAATTTACTTTATTAATTTAATCTATTCTAGACTTAGTAGAACACTAACTAAGCTTGTTAGAGTCTAATTTTAGTTTTTAGACTAAGAGAAATGCTAACAACATTCTCTCTGACACTCTCTATCTGATGCTCTCTTTTTGTGATTGATTGAAATTTATTAGAAATCACCAATTTTTGGTAGGTCTCACTTCTCATTTAATTATTCTCTCCTGATTTATTAGAAATCACCAATTTTGCTAGTCAACTCATGGTTGTAAGCCTTTGCATTGCAGGGTAAGATAATTACTTGTTGAGGAATGCTAGCGACACTCTCTCTAGCACTCTTCTTCCAACACTTTCCTTGTGATTGGTTAAATTTTGTTAGAAATCATCAATTTTTGTGGGTCTGACTTGTAGATTAGGAGAGAGAATCATTAATTGATAAGTGGACCTATCAAAATTGATGATTTTAAATAAACCAATCATAGAGAGAGTGTTGGAAGGAGAGTGTTAGAGAGTGTCGCTAGCATTCCTCCTAATTGTTTTTGATAGAAAAAGAAAATCTATTCAATAGATAGAAAAGAAAGAAAATCTATTCAATAGATAGAAAAAAAGTTAAGTATATACTACTAGCATATAAATAAGTAATATGTTATAAAATTACTACATATTTTTAGGTATTGACAATTAAATTTTTATTTAATTTTATTTAACTCTAATTGATTTTTTTTGTATTTTCAATATATTACTTTTTTATAATTAAGTTTTATATATTTTTAAAATATTTTGAATTAATTTAGATAAATAAAAATGCATAAAAAAAAGAATTTATTCAATAAAGCCTTATTGAAAATTTTATATCATATCATTATTTATTTTAGCATATATAATTTTATTGTGATTTAAAATATTTTACTTTAAAAGTTAATTTCATATAATATCATATTAAGGTTTTTATATTTTAAATATAAATACAAAAAAGTTCTTGACATCACGAGACAAGGACATTAATTATAATGTTTTTATATATAAGTAGATTTCTTTTATACTATTTTAATGTTTAGTTTTTTTTATATGATTTATTTTTTATTTTTAAAAAATAATTATATACATGAATCATTTTAGAGCATGTATAAAAACGAGCACAACTTGTACAATGTTGACTAGTTTTATTGAAAAAATTAGTGTTTTAGCCCGTGCGTTGCATGAGCTTATTAAAATTTTCACTACCCTATTTATATAGTCAATAGAAAGAAATTTGAAAAAAAAAACAAAAAATTATATAGCACATTGAAAAAAGATAATTATAAAAGAAATTAGAAACTATAAAATTAAAAAAAAAAAAGATAAGGGAAGATGTAACAATGTAACTTTAATTTTTTTAATATTAACTTTGCAAATTGAAAAGTAAATTGAATTAAGGATTTAGAATTATTGACTAAAGAGAGAAATCTTTGGAATTAAAAAATAGAGTTAGAAAATATGATAAAAAATATTAAAAAAAATAGATTAGAGAGTATAAAATTTGAAAAAAAAATTATATAGTACATCAAAATAAATTTTAAAAAAGAAATAATTATAAAAGAAATTAGAAACTATAACTTTTTTAAAAGAAAAAAAAAGAGAAGATGTAATGATGTAACTTTAATTTTTTAATATTAAATTTGAAAATTGAAAAGTAAATTGAATCAAGGATTTGGAATTATTGATGAAATAGATAAATCTTTGAAATTAAAAAATAGAGTTAGAAAATTAGATAAAAGAAATATTAAAAAAAAGCTCAAAAGATTAGAGAGTATAAAATTTAAAAAAATATATATAGCACATCGAAAGAAATTTTGAAAAAGAGATAATTATAAAAGAAATTAGAAACCATAATTTTTTTTAAAGAAAAAAAAAAGGATAAGGAAAGATGTAATGATGTAACTTTAATTTTTTAAATTAACTTTGAAAATTGAAAAGTAAATTGAATTAAAGATTTGAAATTATTTATGAAAGAGAAATCTTCGAAATTAAAAAACTGATAAAAAAAAATTAGGAGAGTGAACTAAGAGATATCTCTTAGTCATTTCTGTATATAAAGAGATATCTAGATAGAGAGAATAATCTTTGAGTTTTATCCGTAAAATTCCCTTATTTTTAGATGTAACAACGTCATTTCAAAATTTAAAAATAAATAAATCAGAGTCAATACCTCCTGAAGATCAGGATGTTAAACAGCACAAAACAAACTCCTAAAAACTACAAAACACATCCCACGTAGCAGCTCTTATAGTTACACTTTCAACAACTATTCAACAACTATTGACTATAAATATATACTCATACTTTTATTCATTCAATCATCCTTGCACTGCACGTATAACAGTGATAGAAAGATGGCTAGCCTAATGCAACAACAAGCAAAGGGGGTTAATGGAGGTGACTCCTGTGACAACCTTCCTATACCATCTCATTACGATGCCTCTTCAAATCATGAGGTCCTTCTCCTTCTTTCTCTATGCCTTCGTTTTTTAGGATTTTTTTTTTTCAAAAGATACAGTTCTTCATGTATTTTTTGGTGCCCTTATCTATAGGGTGACTCTTAGTTAGCTCCATCTATCTGATATATAATTTTAACATTGATGCATAATGACACAGAAACCTGGATGGAAAAAGTTCCTGTCATATGTAGGTCCTGGCTTTTTGGTCTCCTTGGCTTACCTTGATCCTGGGAACAGTCAGTCTCTCACTCTGTACATGTGTCTCCCTTTATGACATACGTATATGTTTGTGTGCTGATTATTGGTTGTTTGCCATTTACAAAGTGGAAACTGATCTGCAATCTGGAGCTGACCACAAGTATGAGGTGAAGTAATTAAGCAACAAATTAATTAGAATACAAACCAAACAGGAAATCTGAATGGAGAAACCAAAATTAAAGATATATTGACATAAGTTTTTGTTAGCTGAAATATATAATATAAGCTCTAAAATTGAAATTATATGTTGTGTTGTATTCAGCTTTTGTGGGTAATACTCATTGGACTGGTGTTTGCACTTATAATTCAATCACTGGCTGCGAATCTTGGCGTAACCACTGGTAAGCTCCAAAACAAACACTACAATATGCATGAGTAATTGCGTGCTTCAGAGAACTTAAATGGAAAAAAGCACAGATTGGTAATTATATATATAATTGAATGATTAATATATACTGTTTTACATGTTCTAGCCTAGTTTGATAATTAATAATTGAGATCACTTGTGATATAGAACCTCTCTAAAAATAAAACCTAACTAGAGGAAACGAGAAGATTATGAGAGAAAAAAGTGGATAGTTGTAGTAAAATGTATGCGAAGATTATGAGAAAAGTGAGGACCTGGAGCTGGTCCGGAGGCCCATTGAGAGCAGAAAGCCATACAGGATATGGGTGGAGTACACAGGCATAGTAGGAAGGATAACAACTCTGGAAGAGGAAGTCTAGAACTGCTGCACTACTAGAGCCATACGAATTTGAGGCCACATGGTCAAAAGGTGGAGGTGGTGGTGGTGGATGTCCAACATAAACATATATACTTTCTCTTTGAGAAATTATTAATTATTAACAGTGATTTGAATTTTGCAGGTAGACATCTTTCAGAATTATGTAAAGTCGAATACCCATTATGGGTCAAGTACTGCTTATGGTTATTAGCCGAGCTCGCTGTCATAGCTGCAGACATACCTGAAGGTTCCAATTTTCTATTGTTCCATTGCCTTGTTTTTTTCCCTTCCAATCAAAATCATATAAGTAATGTCCTACAATTTTTCACAGCAATTTTTAAAATAAAGAGAGAGATTGACAAGGAGAAGAAATTAAGAGAGCTAAGGATAACATAAATGATGTGATAAAGACAAGGAAAAAAAAATATCTTAACTGTGGGTAAAAGTAGTATTATTCATGAGTAAATAACAAGATACTATCTTAGCAGCTTAGGAATGGTTTCTTGTTTTTAAAAAATAATTACATTTTTTGTTAAAAGCTTTTTCACAAAATCAACAATTATATATTTAAGTTGAATCAAACTTTGACACTCATTAAATTTATCAAAACTTGATTGTGACAGTGATTGGCACAGCCTTTGCATTGAACATACTCTTCCACATCCCAGTATGGGCAGGAGTTCTGGTGACTGGCTGCAGCACCCTCTTACTTCTTGGTCTGCAGAGATTTGGGGTAATTTTGCTTTTTGTAATAATTAAGAATTATGAACATATATCTCATTTAAGATACTAAAATCTCGTAATAATGTTCAATTTTCTTCAAATTATTAATCTCCTTTCTTTTCTTTTTTTTTTTTTAATTTTTTATGGCTTTATATGTTTGTCAGTTTGAAACAGTGAAGGATTATCTAAGGAGAATTTAAATTAGTCTTATACTCATATTTGTGATTTCTACACTCACTTTTACTATTTTCATGTAACTGCTACAGTTATTAAATATATCTATATCACTTGCATGCTACTTCAGCGACATCACGGCTTCCTACAATTAAATGTGGAATTTTAATAAACTTATGATTAAATATAATATGTCCTAGCTACTGAAAATAGATGATTATCCTCTACAGTTCCTACAATTTGATTTGTTTTCACAATGAGAACAAAAAGTGGGTTTCATGATTTAAAGAGTTTACATTGTTCATCTCTCATCTATATTATCTTAACTACATTGTAGTTGAACACTTAAAATTGTTTCTCTTTGCCTTTAAGATTATTTATTTGCATCTTTTTGCGGTGTTTGGACAGGTAAGGAAGTTAGAACTGCTGATATCAATCCTAGTTTTTGTAATGGCTGGATGTTTCTTTGGGGAAATGAGCTACGTAAAAACTCCTGCTTCTGGTGTATTAAAAGGAATGTTCGTGCCAAAACTCAGCGGTCGAGGAGCCACAGGCGATGCTATTGCCCTTTTGGGTGCACTTGTCATGCCGTACTCTTTCTCTTTAACTTAATTACTTTTGTGTCTTGTTTATTCTGATTTTCTCCCCTAAAATATCGCTTAAATATGATACACTCTGTAACAAATTTAAAATACTTAAATTTGAGTAACTAATTTAATGAAGTACTAATACATCATTAATTTTTTTAATTTTTATAAGACAAATATTGTTAAATAGCAAAATGATAACATGCTATAATTTTATTACCATAATGAACAAGTAAATTAAGTTCACATAATAATCTCTTTAAATATTCACTGCCTAAAGTTTAGCTGTTGACAAAATGCAGGCACAATCTTTTCCTCCACTCTGCTCTGGTGCTGTCTAGAAAAGTACCCAGTTCCGTACGTGGCATCAATGTAAGCCACTCAGAAAATAAAGAAAGGAATAATAAGTGACAAACTTTTAAATAAACTTAATATGACGTATTTGCTTGATTACGCAGGATGCATGTAGATACTTTCTCATAGAAAGTGGGTTCGCACTGATTGTGGCATTTCTAATCAATGTTGCAATGATTTCTGTGTCCGGAACTGTTTGCTCTGCCCACAATCTTTCTGCAGAAAATGCTGATAATTGCAGCAATCTTACCCTTAACTCTGCTTCTTTCCTTTTCAAGGTTCTTAATTTACTTCACTACATAAGTTTCCATAGTAAAATAATGATGTTATGTTTAATCCTTATTCTGCTCCAAGTTATCTCAAATGAAATTTTAATGTCCATCGCTTGTAGAATGTGTTTGGACGGTCGAGCTCAACCATTTATGGCATAGCACTGCTTGCCTCAGGACAAAGTTCTACTATCACTGGAACCTATGCAGGGCAATACATCATGCAGGTTATTTAGGAATAACATTAAACACTCTTTTTCTTGATAATTTGATGAATGATTTACTGAATTCAAATTGTTTGTTTGGTGCTATAGGGTTTCTTGGACATGAAGATGAAAAGATGGATTAGAAACTTAGTGACTAGGTGCATTGCCATTACACCTAGTCTTGTTGTTTCCATCATCGGTGGTTCTACAGGGGCTGGTCAGCTTATCATCATCTCATCGGTATGTATATTCTAGAATTTGTCTTTCTTTTCTTCATTTTCACGTGACTCCTACTAATAATTTTTTTAAGAATTAATAAATAGTTTTTTTTTTATTAAAAATCATGATAGAATATTCAATTCACTCTAAATTGTTCTGCAGATGATACTTTCTTTCGAGCTTCCATTTGCTTTAATTCCACTCCTTAAGTTCAGCAGCAGCAGTACCAAGATGGGACCTCACAAGAATTCCATGATTGTGAGTTGTGTTTTTCCCTAGTCTAAAGAAGTATGCTGTGTGGCATTTTAATATTGTTTAAAAGAATGATAAATATTTATCCCATTATATAATAGTGATTACTGGCCACTAGCCATTATCCTAGAGCAAGATTAGAGATAAATGTAACATAATTTTGGTGCAGATCATTGTCATCTCATGGATACTAGGCTGGGGAATGATTGGTATCAATGTGTACTACCTCTCTACTGGCTTTGTGGGTTGGTTAATTCATAACAGTCTACCAAAGGTGGCAAATGTGTTCATTGGAATCATAGTGTTTCCTCTAATGGCAGTTTATGTTGTCGCAGTAATCTACCTAACCTTCAGAAAAGACACTGTTAAGACATATATTGAGACAAAGAGTGAACCAGCAATGCAAACCCACTTGGAAAAGGGGTTTATGGCTAATGGTCAATTAGAGTTGAGTCAAATTCCCTACGTACAGAGAAGATTTGGCTGATATCCCACTACCAAAATAGTGCCAGTGGACCTGATCTATAAATAAAATGTCACTAAAATGGGCTTTTTCCATAAGCATGAATCATCACTCTGCTTTCAAGTCATTCTTAAAGTGCAATGAGACACATGATGGATGGTTCTCAAAATGATTGATTGGAAGTGAATGAAATCTTAGTGTTGAAAAATATACATAGTTTGAATTTAAATAATTTAGTTTTTAAGAATCGTTGTTATCTTTTAAATTTTAGGATATTGTTTAAATAAAGAAAAGAATATTATTCTTATCATTTAGATTTAGGTTGTTATCAGTTTGATTTTAAGATTGGGACAATGTTAGTATTTGAATTTTGTGTTACACTTACAAATAAAAGTTTACAGTTGTGCGTATTGCATACAGAATTACTGTGTAAGTTTTGTGGCTTTTATGTTATAGCGAAATCATCATCATCATTAATATATATAAAGTAGTGCAATAAATAACTACAGCCTATAGGAGGATCATCAAACCGGTGCGCTACTATAAGAGCATCTACAATGCATGATTGTTTAGGTGAGTTGTTTATCATAAATTTGTGAGCCATATAAGGTCACATAGATTTATGAACTTTATGCAAAAATTTACTCGAGTGCTAAAGTTGCTAGAGTGAGTGCTTAACTTGAGGCACATTAAATTTGTGATTGAAAAAATTATTAAGTAATGGTTGAAAAAATAACACATTACCATATCATCTTCTCCAATAGAAAAAATTTGTTAAACAACGTTGCTTAACTTTAAGCAACTCGATAAGCACCTGTTTGGAGATGCTCTAAGTAAATTTAGAGTGTCAATTATTACCCAATATGTACACACATGGATATATATTTTAATAATAAATTATACTGCTGCCAATATATATCATGACACGTGAGGACAAATGCACATGAGAAAGAAAAAAAAATATGCGTGCTGCTTTATTATTCTCATTTGGACATAATTTTATTATTTAAAAGCTAATATAATTAAAACTATATTTTTAGATATTAATATAACAGACAATCTATTTTTTGAATTTTTCCTTAAAAATGAAATATTTTGATAATACAATTCATAATGTTGGATATTTTATCCAGCAATTCTAAATTAACATTGAATATTGGATATTTGAAACCTTTTACATTCCAATTTAAGAAAAAATCAAAATGAATATATATACTTTTTTCGTTTAAAAAATTTGATAAACTCATAATAATATCTTTTTAATGATGATTTGTATTACATAATGAATTTTTATAACTTTCCTACCTTTTACTTTATAAATGTAATATTTTTTTTTGACAAAAAATGTTATAATCTTATTTGAAATTAAACTTATTGTAAATTTTAAAATTTCAAACTATTTCATATATTAAATATTGATTCAAAATATAAATAAAAAATCATTTTAATGATTATATAACTTTGTAATATATATACAATTCAATTATATGTTTACCTTTTTATTTTATAATATCATTTATTTCAATAATATTTTTATGACTTTATATTTCAACTACTATTTTTTTTTTATCATTGTTATATATTTATTTATATGATATTTGTTCTGGACCCCATTTGGGCTTCCACATGGGCCCATGGCCCAAAGCAACAATGTAACTGCTTCACTTGCCAAATACAAATATATAAGGCATTTCATGCCTAAGGTATCAATCTAAGCACATTTATATACATCTTTAACAAACTTTGATTTTAGCATGGGAGTGTCTATGCAGGTGATTGCTGGTTCCTTCTTATCGAAAACCGCCACCGCTGCTCACCGAAGTTCTTTCTGCTGCCTGAAGCATCCACCATGTTTGGAGGCTCTAGTACACCTTTGAACATTGGCACCGTCCATGGGAAGGACACTCTTCTTTCTCTTTAAAAAAGGTGGATGTTACTGCAGCTGCGCCACCTCTAGCAGCTCAAGTTCCATGAAATCAAAACCTCTGAGAACCAAGAGTTTCAAAATCATCTCAACGTAGACGCGCTAGTTCCAGTTGCAATTTAAGAAAATATTCAAATCAAATGCACAAATGATGGAACAAGAAACAAGAGATCTAAACGAGCATGAAAGAATTATGGATTCGAGAAATAAAAAATGAATGCGGATTCATCTATTGTTCAATTCTCCATGAGTCAAATGATGAAGGAGGAAAACTCCAATTCGTTTCCAGAATCAACGCCAATTGTTCAATACTCACAAACCTTGTTTGGAGATCTTCGACTAATCTTTTTCTTCTTGATTTTATTTCTGGAAATAATGCTCTTGAAGGTGGAACCCTCGCATCACACAAAAAGTGTGAGTCGTATCCTCATCCAATGAGTTTGAGGCGATTGAAATCTAGTTTTTGATTGGTCAATGGTTGGTCGCAAGCATGATTGATTTCGACTCCGCAGTTTCTTGAATGTGAGTTCATTATGGAGATTTCATAATTTTGTTGCTGTTACGAGAGGAACTCACTAACAACAACGCAATAAGACAACACATTGGTCTCCATTGTGTCCTCGATGTTCTCAGACAACATCTCAGGCCATTACCGGCTTACGACATCATTATGAGAGTTGAAGTTTTGTGAGAGTTGAATTTTCCGACGTTCACCGCTACGACACCATCTCTCAGACACCCTATTCCTGTTAAGACACCGATATTGTGTAAGTAATATGTATGCACGGCACACCCCCGAAAATATCTCATCCCGGCTTAATCACACTACTGACATAAAGTGAGTATAAGGTAAAAACATACTAATATCGGAAGGAGATCATAAATGCAAAGTTATTTCGAAAAGCCTTAGGCATGTCAATTCCTTTTTCTTTAATATTTTTTTTATCAGCAAATAAATATATTGATAAATGGCACAAGAAGTGAAGATATACAAAAAAGCATACCATATTCACAACCTCAATATGGTAAAGCAACTAAGAACATCCAAACCACCCCTACAGACCACACGTAAGAAAATCTCATCTGTTTATAGCCCCTATGAATCTCATCTACAACCAAGGATCTTAATCTATACAAAGAACTTGAGCATATAAAAATATCCAAAGCTACCAAAAAGCACCAGCACCGTATGGCCTAAAACAAAGAAAGAAAACAATAAAGAAAGTCCACCCCTTGGTAACAAAACCATTCCCAGCAAACGACAAACCGCCACCCTACTGGCCCCACCAACATGTATCCGCATACCAAGAAGAGCCACCACACCGAATAAGAACCCATCACCTTGACGAGGCTTAAGAAGGATTGGACAGAACTCACACAGAGCTTGTTAGTATTTATATGCATAAGCCATGACAAATAGACCATTGAACAAAAGAATAGTTGAAACTTTTCAAATTAGATTTAAGCCAAGACCAGCTAACAAAGGTTATGTCTTGCATAACCTTCTGACCATCAAAGCAGGCTTCCTTAAAAATGCAATTATTCCTTTGCTTCCACAGACACCACACGACTGCACCCCAAACAAATAGCCACTTTTCCTTATAATCTTTTCCATGAATTGCAAAATCATGTTGGAGAAAATGTGCATGTGCAGATCCTGGCAAAACAACTTGTAAATTAAACCACCTGTAGCATTCTTTCTACAAAGCATCAACCTTACCACAGTTGAAGAACACTTGATCACACGTCTCTAACTCCACTGAATAGAACGGGCCTAAGGAGATATTATCACTTAGCATAATATTCCTAAGCCTCAGCAACTCCTTTGTCGGTAATCTATTCAAGAAAATTCTCCAAATAAGATGGGTAGCCTTTGTTGGGATTTTCATCTTCCACAATCTATCAAAAATCTCAACTTGTTGGGTATCTCTTTTCAAAGAATATAAAGCAGCACATGATGACAATACCGAGTACACACCTGCAGCGTCTTCCAACCAAATCCAAGAGTCTTTGCTTTTTCTTTGGACAATAAGCCTTCTATCAAGATAGTAAAATTTTCTACTAAAGGCAATTCCCATTGGAACCATTGTCTCCTCCACTTAAGATCCCACACCCAAGTATAATCCTCCCACCTCCCCAAATTGCCAATAACTTCATCTTGTTGTTTCGAGATAAAAACTAACCTCCCAAACAAATTTTGAAGGCTTTCCTCCCCTAACAACCTATCCGATCAAAATTTAACATCACTCCCATTGCCAACCTTCCACCTCACCCCTTTATCAAACCAATTACCATGACTTCGTCCACCACAAATTTTCCTTACATCCTTCCACCAAATAGAGTTATCCATTGAATTTTCTTCCACATCTAACCCCCTCCAACCTCCATATTTGGATTCCAAAATACTCCCCCAAAAGGAGTCCCTCATATTGAAAAGATTCCATCTCCACTTAGCAATAAGTGCCTCATTGAACATTTCTAAATCCTTGATTCCCAAACCACCATGACTCTTTGGAATTTTCTTTGAATCCTCAACACTTCCCCATAAGAACTTAGTTTGAATGCTAACTATCCTCTTAATCACACCTTTAGGCATTTTATAGAAGGATAGAAAGAATAAAGGTAAAGAAGAAAGTACCGAGTTGATGAGACAAACTCTTCTGGCAAAGGATAAATTCTTCTGCTTCCAAGAGGCCAACTTCCTAGTGAATTTTCCAATGATAGGTTTCCAAGTGTCCTTCCTCCTAGGGTTTGCACGAATAGGTATACCTAAGTATGTAAAACGAAACTCTAGGATCTTACAATTAAGAAAATCCGCCCACCTTTCTACGTTGCCTCATCCACACCAATAGCTCAAAATCTACTCTTTGAGAAATTGACCTTTAGTCCCGAAACAAGCTCAAAACTTCTCAACATACTCTTGATAGCCAATACATTTGTCAAAGATGCCTCTCCTACAAAAATAGTGTTGTCGGCATATTCTAGCAAATTTAGCTCTACATCGCTTCTCCCTACCTTGAAACCCTCAAACAAATCTTTTCCAACCGCCTCCCTCATCAACCCACTCAAGCCCTCCACCACAATGGTAAAAAGAAAAGGAGGTAATGGGTCACCTTGACAAAGCCCCTTTTGTAAGTTGAATTCCAAGGTCGGACTTCCATTAACCAAAACTGACACCATGCTAGACTTCAAACAACTTTCAATCCACCTTATCCAATTATAATGAAAACCCAACCTAAAGAGCATGTAAGACAAAAAATTCCAACAAATCGAGTCATAAGCTTTTTCAAAATCTACCTTAAAAATCAAGCACTTCTTCTTTTTCCTCTTTGCTTCATCCACCACCTCATTGGCCACCAACACACTTTGTAGCAAATGGAGCATTGTTAATATGCCATAAGTTTAATAACAATTATACTATTTTATCAAAAGCTATAAGTGTCATACGCATGCTGTAATTCCATATATATGTCGCCATGACATGCATCAATATATATGTCATTTTGATATATCATCCCGATTATAAAGGGCCTGAGTGCAAACTGAGGATTTTTAAAATATACTATCATGCACATCCTGACTTTACCAGCAAAGCCACACCGCCTTGAGTCTTAGTTAATTATTCATTGTTCTAATAATTTTTTCAATGTTTTTGTGATGATAACAATGCTCTGCGCATCTCGAACGAGATTCGGTTTCAAGCTACGACAGGGCACCAAATCTTCAATCTCATACAAAGCACATCTTAATACCCCATGCTACACTTTGCTAATGGATGGAAGATTGGTCAAAAAATTGATTACAAAAGTTGACAGAGTTATCTATAGCACGGTAATGGTAAAGCAGCAGTGCCTATCCCGCTAAAGCTCTTAGTCACCAACATGAGCTAGACCCTGACGAGCATGGCCCGGACTCCAAAGCCCAAAAACAACGTATGCGTAAGTCGGATCAAAGGCATTGACACACAACCGACATACTCATGAGCACACAGATCAAAGGCAAAGCACGCGAGTAGCAGATCACTAATGTCGTATGCCCGTAGTCAATATTCAAAGGCGAAAGCGGCAAGATGCTTTATTCCTCAGACCGGGGCAAAACTCAGGAGGCAACATGCACCCTTCAAAGAAGGAACGTTCGTGGTAAAATGCTTTGATTCTTATTTTTTGCTTTCATTTTTTAAACTGACCTGGCACAGGAAGCACCCGCGTTCGACAACTAATGATGACACGAGGATGTAGGATCGAAGCAACAGATCTAGAGGGGGGTGAATAGATCTTTCAACTTTTATTATCAAAATCTCTTTCCTTTTTCAAAATCTTCTAATTCACCATCCTTCTTTTTGTAAAGAATCCAATTATTCAAATAACGATTTAAGAAACTATTTGAATAGAGATTTTATGATCAGGTTAAGAAATCATAAATATATTTCAATTAAAGAATGTTGATTAGGAAAACTTAACCAATTAACCTTGATATCTTGGATGGACAAGAAAATGAAAGTTAAAGAAAGAATGCTCAAGAGTTTTATACTGGTTCAATCATAAAGACCTACATCCAGTTGATCCAACACCCTGTTAGATCTTTCAATAATTCAAATTTCGAGTTACATGCACACTACACAAACAAGAAATCTAAAATACACACTTTCTAGACTTGAACCCTACAAGTAAAGAAAGAAACTCTCTAATAGAACACTACTATTAGTTTATGAAAAACCCTATTTCAGACAATTCAATCTTTCAAAAAAGATCAAGGTTATGGAACGATTTCACCTTTAGTGAATGATAGAACATTTCAGTTCATTGAGTTCCAATCATCTCTTCAAGCAAAAATGATCTTCCTTTTTTATTCTTCCCATTTTGAAAACGAAGGAGATCAAATAGCTTTAGAACCTTTTTCATGCTCTTCTCTCGATGTATGTTAAAACTAATTTTCGAAAAGCATTGTTTGAGAGAAAGGGAGTGCTGGTATTTATAAAATTTTAAAGATATAACTGATTTAATCTATTATGTAGACAATGTAATTTATTAAATTGTTCTTTAGCACACCTGGGTTCTATTCAAAAACTGATTTAACATATTACATTAAAGTGTAACTTGTTAAATTGATCTTGATGATCTCTTAAAGTAATCTGGGTTCATTTTAATCTGTTACATATTCATGTAATCGATTAAACCGAGCTTTCTTCCTTCTGAAACAACTTTTTGAATCTATAGTAATCGATTAAACTATGTTGTAATCGATTAAAATAGAAACAATGTGAATTCTTTCAGAAATAAGACTCAAAGTCAAAAATACCTTGTGTAATCGATTATCCGGAGGTGTAATCGATTACGCTTAGAATTTTAGCTTTTCCCAGATGAAAGGAAAACGTGGTAATCTGTTACATCAATGATGTAATCGATTACTACAGTGGGTTTTCAAAAGGATCAATCAATTTACTTTCTTAGATTTTTGGTTAAGACTCTAGGCAAGACTAATATTTAAAATCAATCACTCATAAGCCTAAGTCGAAAACAATCAATACAATGCCACATCTTAACATGTTTGGCATATTTAGAAATTAAAACCAATTAAAACCAAAACTAAATAGAAAACTAGGAGATCTAGTCTTCATGTCAACAATCTCCCCCTTTTTGGTTTTGATTGTGCCAAACTTTTCTTTGATTGTGCTTTGCATTGTACCTATTTCTATTCATGTACACTTGTCCAGGGATTGGTTAAACAAATATATTTATACATACAATTCATAGAACATACAAATCATCAAATATACTCCCCCTTTTGGCAAACAAAAGCCAAAAAAGGCTATGATTCAATAATCATTATAATTAAACAAGTGAGCAAAGATCATATGGAAGTAGATTAGTGTACTCAAGCAGTCATAATTCATTCAGAACGGCAATGTATATCATCAAGTACAGTCATCTAAATTACTGAACTAGAAATGAAATTAAAACAGAGATTAAGATTAAAAATGGAGTTCAAAAGATGGTTAACAAAAAAAAATGATTTTGGAATGGTTGCTGATCTAGTCTTCAGGATATGGAATGTTTTGTTCATCATGCCTTGCAGAGATGCTTTCAAAACTGTCTTTGAGTTCTTGATAGTCTTCCTTGTGAACCTTTATCAACTCATCTAACTTAGCCAAAACAACCTTTTCAAAAGGGGCCAGTGGCTTCTCTTCATCTTGTGCAGGCTGAGCTTGTTCCTCTGGTTCTTCATTGTCTTCAACTTCAATTGGTGCATCTTCCTTGGCAAATCAGCCATGATCAGTCACAACCAAGTTCATTTGCTTCAGGGATTTGGTCTTGACTTCATGAATGTCCCTAGTGAATTCAGAGGTTTTAGATTATGTATCCACCTTGAAGTGATCAATCACTTTTGAGATGAACACAGCATAGAGGCACTTGTAGTCTACCAATCTTCTGGTTTTCAGCATATTCTCAATTATCACAAACATCAAATTTACTTTAATCTTGTTCTTCAAGGCAAATATGAGCATTATATCTTCATCAGTTAATTGAGCATGATTGCTCCCCCCAAGTGTGAGAATCCATGATATAACATAAGCAAGCAACCTGTCATCTATCTCAAGAGGACCAGTGTTAAATCTTTTCTTTAATGGTTCAGATGGGTTCCTCATGCAATCCATAAAAGTAGAAACCTTGCTATACTTAATTCCTATTTTCTTGAATTCCTTTAAATTTGGCTTAGTTCTGCCAACATCAATTCCGCCTATAGAGCTAAAGACTGAAGCAATTAACTTTATCTTAACACCTTTCACAGATGAACAGAGAACTCCAAATTCATTTACATGGGCACAAGTATAGAAGACCCTTACCAAATCAGGGTAGTAGATCCATGTATTTGGGTGAATTGCTGAGCCCTTGTTCTTCCAAAATAGAAGGGAAGGAGAAGTTCTGACCTCTAAGCCACTCAAGGTTCAGAAACTTGGGGATCACCAACTCCTTTCCAGTGAATGTTTGAATTTAGGAGGCTTCCTGATGCTCACTGGTGAACCAGGAAGTCAGACGAGATTAGGGTTGAGGTGGTGGAGAGGGAGGAGCAGGTTCCTTTCCTTTGCTGGACCCTACTTCTTTGTTGGAAGGGACCTTCCTCTTCTTGGTCTTTGGTGGAGGTGAAGGAGGGGTAGCATTTTTCTTGGCAATGCTCTTCATTCTTTTGGGTCTTTGTGAATTATCCATTGGGATTTGGGTTAGGTTTGTGTGAGAGAAATGGTTGAAGAGGGTTATGGATTTAAAGGAGAGGAATGGGTTTGAAGAGTTTTGAAGTGGTTTGTTTTAAGAGTCACATCTTTTGGGGTTTTTAAAACACTTCAAAACGAGTGTAATCGATTACGTTCCCAAATGTAATCGGTTACAATTTTCCAGAATTGACCAGTAACATCCCAAATCAATTTAATCAGTTATGTTTTAGATGTAATCAATTATTTCGAAAAATTATGCAATTTTGAAAACATTTTATGCAATGTAAAGTATGTAATCGGTTATCCCGAAGGGTAATCGATTAAAACAGTGGTAAATGCAATTTTTCTTTTAAATGAAAATGCAAGTTTTTAAACTATGTAATCGGTTATCCCAAGGGGTAATAGATTAAAAATGCAGCTTCTTGAAAAAAAATGTATAAACACAAGTTTTTAAACAACATTTTTCATATTTTGTTACAAATAATCAATACACCAAAAAATTAAACTTACAAGACAATCAACAACAAAACAAAAGCTATAAAAGAGAGTTTTACATTTCTAGTGTTGGCTTAAGTGAGATTTGACTCACTAAGTATGCCAAGATCATTTCTTAATTGGTAAAATCTATCTCTAACTAATGGTTTGGTGAAAATATCAACTAGTTGAGAATTTGTCTCAACGAACTCTATATCACAATCACCTTTTTGAATGTGATCTCTGTTAAAGTGGTGCCTAATTTCAATGTGTTTAGTCCTAGAGTGCAATACAGGATTCTTAGTGAGGTTTATGGCACTAGTGTTATCACATCTAAGTGGTATGTGATCTAAGTGAAGACCAAAATTGGATAATTATTGTTTCAGCCACAAGGATTGGGCACAACAACTTCCAGCCATAATGTATTCAGCCTCAGTAGTAGACAAGGCAACACATGCTTGTTTCTTACTATGCCATGTTACTAAGCCATTGCCAAGTAAATGACAAGTTCCACTAGTACTTTTCCTATCTAGCTTGCATCCAGTAAAGTCTGAATCTGAGTATCCTGTTAAAGTAGGTTCAACACCTTTGGGATACCATAGGCCCACATCTAAAGTTCCTTTTAGATATTTCATAATTTTTTTTTACAGCAGTATAGTGAGATTCTTTAGGATTAGATTGATATCTAGCACACATGCAAACATTAAACATAATGCCTGGTCTACTAGTAGTCAAGTAAAGTAAAGAACCGATTATACCTTTGTATTTTGTTTGATCTACATATTTACCTTTGACATCAGTATCAAGGTAACAGTTTGCAGCCATTAGAGTAGCTGATTCTTTGCTACTTTCCATATCGAACTTCTTTAACAGCTCTCTGCAATACTTTGTTTGATGGAGAAATGTGCCTTGCTTTAATTTCTTGATTTGTAGTCCTAGGAAGAAATTTAGTTCTCCCATCATTGACATTTCAAACTCCCCCTGCATACTTCTTACAAATTCCTCACATAAAAGATTGTTATTACCTCCAAAAATTATATCATCAACATATACTTAAACTAACAAAATGTCCTTAGAGGATCTCTTTATAAAAAGGGCTTTTATCAACTTTTCCTCTTTCATACTTTTGATCGAGGGGAAAGTTACTTAATATTCCATACCATTGTCTAGGGGCTTGCTTTAGCACATACAAAACCTTCTTGAGCTTGTATACATGGTTTGGAAATTTATGATCTATAAAACCAGGAGGTTGAGAAACATAAACTTCTTCATCAATAAAGCCATTTAAAAAGGCACTTTTCACATCCATTTGGAACAATTTAAAGTTCATAATACATGCAAAGGCAAGAAGTAATCTCACAGCTTCTAATCTAGCTATAGGTTTCATCATAATCAATTCCTTATTGTTGATTATATCCTTTAGCAATAAGTCTAGCTTTGTTTTTAGTTATGAAGCTGAATTCATCAAGTTCTTTTCTAAATACCCATTTGGTGCCTATTATGTTCAGATTTTTATCCATGGGAATGAGTTCCCAAACATCATTTCTTTTGAATTGATTTAGTTCCTCATGCATAGCCATTATCCAAAATTCATCAAGTAAAGCTTCTTCTACTATTTTGGGTTCTATTTGAGAAATAAATGCAACATGTTCACAAAACAAATTTAAAGAGTTTCTAATAGTTACTCCCTTTTCTATATTTCCAATTATGTTGTCCATGGATAGATCTCTAGGAGTCTTCCATTCTTTAGGTAGGGAGTTTCCCTCATGTTGATCTTCCCTTATTGATGATTCTTCCCTTGAGTCCAATTCAGCTTGAGGGAATTCTTCAGTTGTACCTGCATCATCATCATCACAAGGTACCTTTCCCTCTTTTTTGGGGGTTAGACTCATCAAAAACAACATGTATAGATTCTTCAATAGTAAGTGTCCTTTTGTTATAGACTCTATAGGCTTTACTAGAAAGAAAGTATCCAAGAAATATAGCTTCATCCGCTTTAGCATCAAATTTTCCAAGTGATTCTTTACCATTGTTTAGCACAAAGCATTTACAACCAAAAACTTTGAGGTGTGATATGTTAGGCTTTCTTCCTCTATAGAGTTCATAAGGAGTTAATTTCAAAAGAGGTCTAATTAAGACTCTATTTAGAACATAGCATGCAGTGCTTACTGCATCAGCCTAAAAATATTTAGGCGAATCATTTTCATTTAACATTGTTCTAGCTAGTTCTTCAAGAGATCTATTTTTCCTTTCTACAAACTCCATTTTGTTGAGGAGTTCTAGGTGTAGAAAAATTGTGACCCATACCATATTCTTCACAAAACTTTTCAAAATCCTCATTTTGGAATTCTCCTCCATGATCACTTCTCAAGGCTTTGATTTTCAAATCTTTTTCATTTTGAATCTTTTTGGCCAATTTGGCAAAAGCTTTAAAAGCATAACTCTTCAAAGATAAAAACAGTGTCCATGTGTATCTTGAGAAATCATCCATAATTACTAAAGCATAATAGCTACCACCTAGACTCATAGTTCTAGAGGGACCAAATAAGTCTATGTGCAGAAGTTCAATTGAAGTTGAAACAACTTTCTTTGCTTTAAAAGATACCCTTGTTTGTTTTCCCTTCTGACAGGCATCACATATTTTGTCTTTCTCAAACTTGAGTTTAGGTAAACCGTGAACCAGCTCTTTAGAGATTAACCTATTCAAATGAGACATGCGTATGTGAGCAATTCTTCTGTGTCATAGCCAAGCTATATCATCTTTACTAGTTAAGCATGTTTCACGAGGTAGGGGAGCATGTTCAATATTTAGCATATAGATATTTTGAACTCTTTTACCTATAAACTTAATATTATCATGGCTATCACTTATCATACAGCATGATTCATTAAAAGATACTTCGAAACCTTTATCACATAGTTGGCTAATGCTAAGGAGATTATGTTCTAATCCATCCACATACAACACATTTTCAATAATGGTGGAAAGAGGATTACCAACATTTCCTACACCAAGAATTCTCCCTTTGTTGTTATCACCATAGGTCACAAATCCTCCTTGTTTTGCTGTCAACCAGATAAACCTTGATTTATCCCCACTCGTGTGTCTTGAGCAGCCAATGTCTAAGTACCACAAAGACTCTTTGGCTCTCAAACACACCTACAAAATAGATTAAGTAGAGGATTTAGGTACCCAAGTGATTTTGGGTCCTTTGGGGTTAGTGATCGCCTTGGTTCCTTTGGGGATCCATTTGTATCTCCCATTTAGAACACCAAATTTCTTGATCATGCAATTATTAGAAGAATGTCCCTTATGCAAACAATAATGGCATGACACAAATGGAGAGCTGAATGCTTTGACAAAGTTAAAAAAGTTCTTATAAGTTTTCTGCTTTTGCCAATAGTGTAGCCAATTTCAGCCCTTTCTATCATGCATTTTTATTGTGCAAGGAGTGCATCAAGATTATTTCTTCCCATTGTAAACTTTGATAAGGTTTTCAGTAAGTATTCATTTTTCAGTTCAATAGCCTTACAATTTTCACATTGGGAAGGAAAATCAGTGGGAAGATTAGTAATATTGCTAAGAGAGATTTCCTTCTCTTTCTCAAGAGTTTCAATTTTACCTTTCAAATCAGTTAGCTCATTTTGCATATTATCTAATTTTTCCACATGCCATCTAATTTTTCCTTTTAGTGTATTTTTAGCAAGAGCTAGCCTTTGTGCTTCCTCATGCATTTCATTGAAAGCATCAAGCAATTGATCATAAGATTCATCATGTTCAAGGTCAGTAATACTTACAATGCTTTCATTTTCTTCTTCTTCTTCTTTGGCCATGAGGCAGAGATTAGCTTCCTTTTCATTGCTTTCTTCACTTAAGGAATTAGATGCATTGTCCTCCTATGCTATGTAGGCTATTTTCTTCTTTCCTTGGCTTTTAGGCTTCTTTTCTCCATTTTGTTGCTTCTTGAGATAGGTAGGACATTCCGATTTAATGTGTCCTGTTTTCCCACATTCGAAGCATGTGAAGTTTGGAGATGAGGTTTCACTTTTCTTCACAAATTTTCTATGCTGAGTTTCTTTTCCTTTTCTATTTTTCTTCTTCAGGAAACGCCTGAATTTCCTTACTAGGAGAGTTAAGTTCTCAACATCTGAACCTTCATCTTCATCATCACCACTGGATGGAGTTGCTGCCTTAAGAGCTAAGCCTCTTGTTTTTCTGTCCTTTTCTTCTTCTTCTGCCATCCTTGTCGTATCCATTTCATGTTCTCTCAGCTTTCCAAACAGCTCTGCATTGGCCATTTCTGCAAGATTTTTTTACTCTGAAATTTCTGTCACCTTTGGTTGCCATGTTTTGTTCATTGACTTAAAGACTTTCACATTTAGTTCCTCCTCTTCAAAGATCTTTCCTAAGCCTTTGAGGTGATTTACAATGTGTGTAAACCTTTTCTGAACATCATTCAGAGTTTTGCCTAGCAACATTCTGAAGGTCTCATACTTTTGAATGAGGGTGTTTTTCCTCGCTCTTCTTACATCGGACGTGCCTTCATGGGTGACTTGTATTAGATCCCACATTTCCTTGGCAGAGGTGCATTGAGAAACACAAAAGAATTCATCAGAATTTAAAGCAGAATGTATAATGTTCGTGGCTCTTGAATCATATTGAGCTTTCTTAGATTCTTGATCTGTCCAAGTATCAAATGGTTTTTCAACTAAGTTTCCATCAACAATATGTTTTGGAATAGTTGGACCTTTTATTACCGCATTCCAAATGCCTCTATCAATAGATTCCATGAAGATTTTCATCCTTACTTTCCAAAAAGAGTAGTTTACTCCACAAAACATTGGAGGTCTGTTTGATTGAAGCACCTTTAGCGAAGGGCAATTGATTTGCTATCATATCCTTGTTTTTCAAAAGGAATCTTGAATAAAATACAAGATACCAACTCTGGATACTAATTGTAGGATCGAAGCAGTAGATCTAGAGGGGTTGAATAGATCTTTCAACTTTTATTATTAAAATCTCTTTCCTTTTTCAAAATCTTCTATCTCACCATCCTTCTTTCTGTAAAGAATCCAATTATTCAGATAACGGTTTAAGAAACTATTTGAACAGAGATTTTATGATTAGGTTAAGAAATCAGAATTATATTTCAATTAAAGAATGTTGATTAGGAAAACTTAACCAATTAACCTTGATATCTTGGATGGACAAGAAATGGAAAGTTAAAGAAAGAATGCTCAAGTGTTTTATACTGGTTCAGTCATAAACTCCTACATCCAGTTGATCCAACACTCTGTTAGATCTTTAACTAATTCAAATTTTGAGTTACATGCACACTACACAAACAAGAAATATGAAATACACACTTTTTAGACTTGAACCCTACAAGTAAAGAAAGAAACTCTCTAATAGAACACTACTATTAGTTTATGAAAAACCGCATTTCAGACAATTCAATCTTTCAAAAAAGATCAAGGTTATGGAACGATTTCACCTTTAGTGAATGATAGAACGTTTGAACTCATTGAGTTCCAATCATCTCTTCAAGCAAAAATGATCTTCCTTTTTTATTCTTCCCATTTTGAAAATGAAGGAGATCAAATAGCTTTAGAACATTTTTTATGCTCTTCTCTCAATGTATGTTAAAACTGATTTTCGAAAAGCATTGTTTGAGAGAGAGAGGGAGTGCTGGTATTTATAAAATTTTAAAGATATAACTGATTTAATTTGTTACGTAGACAACGTAATCTGTTAAATCGTTCTTCAGTACACCTGGGTTCTATTCAAAAACTGACTTAACCTGTTACATCAAAGTGTAACCTGTTAAATTGATCTTGATGATCTCTTAAAGTGATCCGGGTTTGTTTTAATCTGTTACATATTCATGTAATCGATTAAATCAAGCTTTCTTCCTTCTGAAACAACTTTTTGAATCTATAGTAATCAATTAAACCATGTTGTAATCGATTAAAATAGAAACAATGTGAATTCTTTCGTAAACAAGAGTCAAAGTCAAGAATGCCTTGTGTAATCGATTATCCCAAGGTGTAATCGATAACACTTAGAATTTTAGCTTTTCCCAGATGAAAGGAAAACGTGGTAATATGTTACATCAATGATGTAATTGATTACTACAGTAGGTTTATCATAAGGATCAGTCAATTTACTTTCTTAGATTTTTGGTTAAGACTCTAGACAAGACTAATATTTAAAATCAATCTCTCATAAGCCTAAGTCTAAAACAATCACTACAATGCCTCATCTTAACATGTTTGGCATATTTAGAAATTAAAACCAATTAAAACCAAAACTAAATAGAAAACTAGGAGATCTAGTCTTCATGTCAACAGAGGACGGGGTAGACGAATGATTAACGCTGATCAAACATTTGTTGATATCCGACGACCAATACCATGCTCACACGCATTATCGTAGGCAATGGGAAAATTTGTGTCAATCCAAATGCGGAAAACTTCATATATTAATCTTTGTACAACTCAGTGCACAACTGACATTACTTATAATTCTATCCTAGCATGCACCAAAGGTCACAGTGTGATAGTTTATACTAGCACACATGATCAGAATGAGTTTGATGGTGGCATTTGTACCATCCTGAGCTTTATTTAACTATCCATCCTCTTGACATTTCATATTTAAATAATCAAATATAATATATTGCTCAGTAAGTTTTTATCTTACTTATGCGAATGTTTCATAATGACAAAGACGTGCTATGTACCGTGGTAAAGGCCAGACTCTAAAACAGGATTGAGCTTCAAGCTAAAAGTGGGGCTCCAAGTCTTCAATCTCAAGAAAATCACATCTTGATATCCCAGTGAGAGTATACTTAGTGACACCCCCTAAGTTTTACACGAATTACACATGCATCCCTTCCTTTTTTTCACCATACAGAAACCCCCTCACTTTTCCATTCCCATTACACTTGCACCCCCCTCTCCCTCAAATGATGTTAACACTGATAGATTTAAGAGTAACATGATTGACACGTGATTTTTGAGTAAATTTTTATTCCCAAAAAGACCTTATCTCCATCCTTGTATTTGCTGAGAAAAATGTTCAAAGATTTGATGAAATTGCATAAGTTGTTGGACGAGGGAGCCTAAAACCCAAAATACAAAATCATGACAACCCATCCAAAAAATAATAAAAATTCACAAACAAAATGATCAAACAAATTATGTGAATTTCCAGTGATTAATTTGGTAATCAACCTCTCTGGGATTTATCATTTGCCCTAATTTAATTTACCTATGGTCAATTGGTAATTAAATTAGGGGAAACAACATTAATAAACTATGATAAATTGTTTATTAGTGAAATTAAGAGGACTTGCAATTAACTTAATTAGAGTTGTTTATGAAATTAAAATGGGGGAAAAGGGGTGCATGCAAAATCATAATCCTATGGTTTCTAATTTAATTGTTTCACATCAATCTTTTCACCTTAATCCTTAGCTTTTAAGAATGGAACAATTGATCACCACTTTCTCAAATTTGATTCTTACATTGAATTGTTTAATTGTTTACAAAATTAATTGTTTGGGAACGCGACTGGTTCTTTGGGTTCGATATCTGGATTCTTAGAGTCCACTGTTACTACTACGTAGGGTACGCTTGCCCTTTTGCAAACGCATTTTTACGCATCAAGTTTTTGGCACCATTGCCAGGGACTAGTTGTGTAGTTCCTTTTGTTTTGTGAAAAATTTAGCAACTCTTGTGCATGTTGTGAATAATTTTTGTTTGTTTTCTCTAAATCATCATTTTATTTCTTTTGTTTTTATATTTTCTGTTTACATTTAGGCAATTTTAAAGGTATCCTTCTCTTCTTTACCTGTTATGTTTAATCTTCCTACTGTGTTGATAGTTTATGCTAACCAGATCCCAGAGGCCAGAGCTTGTGAACGAACCTAAAATTGAAAAACTTGCTCACAGGAACAGAGCGGAACAGAGAGGAAAAGCGATGGCTAAAGAAAACAATCCACTCGTGGAACAGTCTCTGTTATACTATCTCATTCTTTAAGTGGGGATAGCTAACATCATCTTATTGCCAGCACTGGGGGATGTCAACTTTGAGATGAAACATGGCTTCCTCCAGATGATAGAGAGTAACCGGTTTAATAGGCTGGCTACTGAGGACTCGGTGGAACACTTGAGAAGATTCATAAGGATGGCCAACACTGTTAAATATCCTCAGGTATCTACTGAATACATTAAGCTGGTTGCTTTCTTGTTCTCACTCAACGCGAAAGCTCTGAGTTGATTGTGCTCACTTCTGGCTAACAACATCACCACCTGGGAAATGTGCACCAGTAAATTCCTCCGGAAGTATTTTTTTGTAGTGAAGACAGATCAGATTCAGAGAGAGATAGGCAATTTTGCTCAGAGAGAGCAGGAGAGCCTGTCAGAAGCTTGGGATAGATTTCAAGAGCTGCTTTGGAGTTGCCCACATTATGGGTTTAGTCAGCAAAGAATTATCCATATTTTCTATGGAGGTGTGTCCAATCATAACAGGACAAGCCTTGACGCTGCTTGTAGAGGTTCTTTGATGGCTAAATCACCAACAGAGGTGAACAAAATCATTGAAAGCATGGCCTCAAATGCCTACAACCATACTGTAGATAGGCGTATTCTGAGGAAGCCTGTGAACCAAGTGGAGATTGGAGCATCTAGCTCTAGGATTGATCAAAAGTTAGAGAAACTGTCTAAGCAGATGGAAAATGTGATGAAGGCACAGGCTCAAATTCTTTCAGCATCCCTTCCACCTCCTACTTGTGACAAGTGTGGGGAGGTTCACGAGGGAAATGAATGTCCTATAAATGATGAATTGGCCTAAGCCATGGAGGAGATTAATTATGTTGGTGGAAAGAGCATAGAGTATGATCCTTTCTATAATACATTAAATCAAGGATGGAAAGATCATCCCCATTTCTCTTAGAAGAATTAGAGGGATCAAGGGCAGAGACAAAGGTAGAACCAGAATCAAGGTGTCTATAGGCCTCTACATTTACAAAATCAAAGGTCAAGACAAGAGGAGAGAAAACCATCTCTTCAAGAGGTCATGATGCAATACATGGCTAAGAATGATGAATGAATGAAGAGCATGGAGTCTCAAATGACTAGCATGCAAGTCCTATTGCCTCAGAGAACTCTTGGAACACTGCCTTCTCAAACAGATGTTGAATCCAAAACCCCTAGTGTTTTAATTATGACAAACCATTAGTGTTTGCAAATTAAAGAATGAAGCTCTGCAAGCTAACAATCAGCCAAGTGTTTCAGATCATATCATAAGCATATTGAAAACAAGCATTCTGGTGAGTTTAGAAAGGATGTCTCAACTGTGCAAGACATAAAGTCTCAGAAGATGATTGAAGCCCCATCTACATGATGAAGACAGTGCTTCCTCTAAAGAATTCTAAGTTGGCAAGTTGAAAAAACATCAAGACAATCTCATTCAAAGAAAGATCAGAACTACACCATCAGAATGAAGCTGCAAAAGTATAAGCATAGGAAAGATGATATCCAGAATTAAAACAGAATGATTCTGAGATGATCACATTAGAATGGTGTGTTAAAGGTAAGACCCTGAAGACTCTGTGCATCAAAACAAATTGAAGAACAACATCATGTCTTCCATATGCAGCCACAAACACAAAGGGCTCATCAGAAGACTGAGGTTGACATCAGAATGGAATGAAGTGTAACTTCATATCTTCCATATGCAGTCACATACACAGAGAACTCATCAGAAGACTAAAGTTAACAACATCACATCTTCAATATGAACCACAATCACTGAGGGTTCATCAGAAGGTTGATGTTGACAGAAGTCAAAGAGATGTAAGAGGATTGATAGCTGAGATATGTCCTTGAGAATCTGATGAGCAACATCAGAATAAAAGCTAAGAAGATCTTCCAAAAAAGTTTACATCAAAGACTGAATACATTCAACACCAACAACAACCTATATTTTCCATATTCTGAAGCAAGCTGCTTCAGAATGATCAGTGCTGTGAAGAGTTGATCAATGGGATGAAGATGTGCTACATACAAAGCCTCATCATAAAGTCTTCATCAGAAGGAACTTACATCAGAATAGGTCTTTCCTCAATAAACATCATAATGCACTTCTGGTGTATCTTCATAAGTTCATGAGAATCTGCTCATTAGAATGGTTTTCTCATAACAAATTCAAAATGATGATAGGTCACATACAACTGGCATATTTCAAATTTCTGTCAAGGAACAGCTATGCCAAGAGTCCAACGGTTAAGAGTTTAAACGCTATAAAAGAGACCTCTTAGAAGCCTTTCAAAGTACCTTGAAGCAAGCAAGAAAGAAAGCTATTCGAGCCTTTCTTCCTCAGTGAGGATTTGTGTATTTCCTACTCCAAGCCTCTTAGCGAGAGTGACTCACTTCTGCATTAGTCTTAGTGAGCTATTCCTTGTAAAAAGAGAGAAGTGTGATTGTATTTCCTGTGAGGAAATCCACTGTTAGGGAGAATCTATTTTCTGTGCAGTGATTCACATATACCCTTTATATTAAGTGAAATCTCCAAGCTAAGACCAAGGAGTGGTGCTATGGTGAAGGAGTGACTACGTAATAGTGTGGTGACACTGTTGTTGCTGTGTTAAAAAGTTGGTGTGATCTCTGTGGTGTGGTGAACCTATTGAGGTTGCTATGTAAGCCAATGGTGACTGGTTGTGGTGTTGTTTTAGTGAAAATCTCACTAGAGAGTGAGGACTGGATGTAGCCTTGGGTTTGGGGTGAACTAGTATAAAAATTCCCTATGTGATTTCTCTTTACTCTTCCCTTAATTGTTTATTTGATAGAACTTTATAATTTCTATTTTACATATTTTGGTGAATCCTCATAAGCAGTGTTTTAAAAAGAAAAATATGTTTTGGGAGAAATCACTTAACACACAAAGAACTTGAAGTTTCGTTCCGAGGAAACATTTACTAGAAACTACTAAAGAATCATTTTTTAGCTCAAAATGAATATTCATTCTGAACTCTTTACATTCTGAGTTACTGCAGAATCTATGAAAAGCAAGCAAAGTTTTTGAAAACACAATTCAACCCCTTTCTTGTGTTATTTTATTCACTTCAACATAGACTAATCCTAAGAAGGAAGATGTTAAGGCAGTGTTAACCAGGAGCAAGAAGGCCAAGGAGGAGTTGAAATAAAAGGAAGACCCAATTCCGGTTGATGATAAAGAGGTTCTCACTGAAGAGAACCAAGTCCCTGAGAAGGAGGAAAAGGAGGTACTAACACCTCCTATGGTAAGTATTCCCTTCCCTTATAGGTTAGGAATGAGAGACAAGATCAACAGTTTTCTAGGTTTTTGGAAATGTTTAAGAAACTGTACATAAACATTCCTTTTGCTGAGGCTATTGTTCAAATGCCAAAGTATGCTAAATTTTTAAAGGAGATCATTTCTAACAAGTATAAATTGGCAGAATTTGAGACAATAGGCCTTAATGAGAAGTGTTCTGCTGTGGTACTTAAGAAATTTCCCCCCAAAATGGCAGACCCAGGGAGTTTTACTCTCCCTTGCAAGATAGGGAATCCTTATTTTGAAAAATGCTTGTGTGATTTGGGGGCAAGCGTAAATCTGATGCCTTACTCTGTTTTTAAGAAAATAGGCATAAAAGAACCACAACCCTCTAACATTACCATTCATCTTACTGATAGGTCTATTGTGTACCCAAGGGGGGTAATGGAGGATGTATTGGAAAAAGTGGGCAAGTTCATCTTCCCAGCTAATTTTGTGGTCCTTGATATGGAAGAGGATGATGATGTCCCAATCATATTAGGGCGTCCCTTTCTGAACACTTTGATATGGTAATTGAGGTGAGGCAAGGCAGACTCACCCTAAGATTGGGTGAAGAAAATGTGGTCTTAAGTTATCAAATTCTGTGAAAAAGCCTACCTCTTTTGCCTCTTCCAATTTTGTTCAGTTAGGGACATAGCTGATAACTTGACTGTGGCTTCATTCCCTACTGTGGGGATGGAAGACCCCCTGGAAAGAGTTCTCACTATGGAGGACTTGGACTGGCAATTGAATGATGTTGAGGAGGAAATACTGATGTTCCTCTAAGATCAACAACAAGCCAAATTTGTTGGCTTTGAGAAGTTGAAAGGAGTAAGGGCCCAAAACCTAAGCCCTCCATTGAGGAACCTCCTGTTTTGGAGTTGAAGCCCTTCCTTCCAACTTGAAGTATGCTTTTCTTAACCCACCTTCCTCTTTGCCAGTTGTTATTTTTGCAGGTTTAACTGAAACAGAGGAGGATAAATTGTTGTAGGTTTTGAGAGATAACAATGAGGCTTTTGGGTGGACCATCCATGACATCAAGGGTCTTGTGCACTCACAGGATTCATTTAGAGGATGGATTCTCACCCAAGAGACTTCCTCAGAGGAGACTCAACCCAAACATGATGGAAGTGGTAAAGGGTGAGGTAATAAAATTACTTGATGCAGATGTTATCTACTTTATTTTTGATAGTGACTAGGTGAGTCCCGTTCAATGTGTCCCTAAAAAGGGGGGCACTACTATGATGGAAAATGAGCAATATGAACTCATAGTTGTTAGAAAAACCATCGGGTGGCAGATGTGTATTGACTATAGGGAATTAAATGAAGCCACCCGAAAAGACCATTTTCCTCTTCTTTCATTGACCAAATGTTAGAGAAATTAGTAGGAAAAGCTTTTTATTATTGCTTAGATGGTTATTCGGGTTATACACAAATTCCATTGGCTGAAAGGGACCAAGAGAAAACTACTTTTACATGTCCCTATGGAACATTTGCGTGTAGACGAATGCCTTTTGGGCTTTGCAATGCACCTGCTACTTTTCAAAGATGCATGATGTCAATATTTTATGATTTTCTTGAAAGTTGCATTGAAATTTTTATGGATGATTTTTCTGTATTTGGATGCACTTTTGACACATGCTTGAATAACCTAAATTGTCTTGAAAAGATGTAGGGATAAAAGGTTGGTTTTGAATTGGGAAAAATGCCAATTTATGGTACAATAGTGTATCATACTGGGGCACAAGTTGTCTCGAAAAGGCATTGAGGTAGATCGTACTAAGGTGGATGTGATTTCCAAATTGCCTTTGCCAAATTCTGTGAAGGCTGTCAGGAGCTTCCTAGGTCATGCTGGGTTTTATAGGCATTTTGTAAAAGATTTTTCAAAAATAGCAAAACCCATGAATGACCTGATGGCTAAAGAAGCCACCTTTGAGTTTTCTGATGAGTGCCTACGGGCATTTAAATTATTCAAAGAGAGGCTTGTTAGTGCTCCAGTGGTAGTAGCCCTAATTGGTCACTTCCTTTTGAATTGATGTGTGATGCTAGTGACTCAACTGTGGGGCTATTTTAGGTCAAAGGAGAAACAAATTTTTTCATACTATTTATTATGCCAGTAGGACATTGGATGAGGCCCATAAGAATTACACTACCACTAAAAAGGAACTTTTAGTAGTTATTTTTGCTTTTGGTAAGTTTAGGCATTATTTAGTTTTATCTAAAGTTGTTGTTTTTACTGACCACTCTGTTATCAAGTTTCTTTTGAGTAAATAGGATGCAAAGCCAAGGCTCATCAAGTGGATACTGTTGCTCCAAGAATTTGATTTGGAGATAAAGGACAAGAAGGGATCAGAGAACTTGGTGGTGGACCATCTGTCTCGCTTAGACCCTTTTGTCATGTAACCTGCTGAAGATGGAGCCATTAAGGAGACATTCCCTAATGAACACCTTTTTGCTGTCACCACTTCCAAAGGGACACCTTGGTATGTTGATATAGTTAACTATTTAGCTTGCTAAGTGTTCCCACCTGAATTCAACTATCAATAGAAGAAGAGGTTAATGTCAGAAGCAAGAGAGTATTTCTAGGATGACCCCTTTCTATACAAGGTTTGTGGTGACAATCTGGTAAGGCGGTGTGTGCCTTATGAAGAGGTAATTTCTATTCTAAACCATTGTCACTCTTTGGAAGCTGGCAGACACTCAGGCCCAATAAGAACAGCCCATAAAGTGCTTTAGTGTGGTTTTTACTGGTCTTCCATCTATATCTATAAAGATGCACATACATTTGTGAAGGCCTGTGATAGATGTCAGCACACTGGTGCTTTGTCAAGGCGACTTGAAATGCCTCAGAACAACATACTGGTTGTAGAGATGTTTGATGTGTGGGGAATAGACTTCATGGTTAAGTGGAGTGACTCACAAGGTCTCTACTCCTTACCATCCACAGACCAATGGTTAAGTGGAGCTCTCTAATAAGGAGTTAAAGAGGATTCTTGAGAAAACTATAAGCGCGTCTAGGAAAGATTGGTCTATTAAATTAGATGATGCATTATGGGCATAGAGAACTGCTTTTAAGATTCCCGTTGGGATTTCTCCTTACAGACTTGTGTTTGGGAAGAATTGTCATTTACTTGTTAAGTTGGAACATAGAGCCATGTGGGCTCTTAAATTTCTAAACTTTTATTCTGAGCTTGCAGGGACAAACAAGTTAATATAATTGAATGAGCTTAATGAGTTTCACCTTGCAGCATATGAGAATGTCAAGATTTACAAGGAGAAATCAAAGAAATGGCATGATGCTTGTATTAGGCAGAGGCAGTTTCATGTGGGCGAGAGAGTTCTCATTTATAACTCTCACATGCATTTGTTCCCTAGAAAACTCTGCTTAAGATGGAATAGGCCTTACATTGTGCATAAAGTGTTCCCCTATGGGACATTAGATCTACAGAAAGAAGATGGTTCTACCTTCAAAATAAATGGCCACAGAGTGAAGACATATAATGCAAGTCTGCAACAAGTGCACTTCATAGCGCATCTCCAGGGATAAATTGAGTTCCCTTTTCACTCGTCAGGCTTGGGACATTAAACAAATGCTACCCAAGAGGCAACCTGTGGGAGCTAGGTTCATTACCCACTGTATCCTTTCATTTTATTAGCTCAAGTTTACATTTTTCGTAGCTAGGAATTGAGTTTCTTCTTTATTTATTTCGCATGTGGGGACCACGGCTATGCTAAATAGAGCATAGCCATGGTGGTAGAAGCCTACATGTGGTTCTTATTGACCACAGTTATGCTCCGAGTGTTGACATGAAGACTAGATAGATAGTTTTCTCTCTTTTATGTTTTGGTTTTAATCTTAATTATGCCAAACATGTAAGGATGTGGCATTGTATTGTTTGTTTTAGACTTAGGCATCTCTATGATTAGATTTTATACTTAGATTATGCCTAGAGTTAGATCAAGAAGTCTTAGTAAGTATTTTGATTGATCTTTAAATAATTCTTCTGGAGTAATCGATTACATTATATATGCAACAGATTACCTCGTATTTTTTTCTCTATCTGGGAAAAGCTAAAATACTAAGCGTAATCGATTACACCTCGGGTTAATTGATTACAAAAGGCATTTTAGTCTGAGTCTTGTTTCTGAAAGAATTTTCATAGTTTCTATTTTAATCGATTACAACTTGCATTAATCGAACTATAGTTACTAAAAGTTGTTTCAGAAGGAAGAAAACTCGATTTAATCGATTACATCTTCATGTAATAGATTAAAATGAACCCATATCACTTATGAAGATCATTAAGAGTAATTGAACAGGTTACATTCTAATGTAACAGGTTAAAATGATTCTTGAAAAGAATCGAGGTGCGCTAAAGAACGATTTAACATATTAAATCAGTTTTATTTTAAAATCTTAAAAATAAGACCACCTCCCTCTCTCTCAAACAATGCTTTTCTGAAACTAAATCTTTTAAACACATTAAGAGAAGAGCATCAAAAAGGTTCTATGAGTATTTGATCTTTATCATTTCGAAAATGAAGAATCTAAAGGAAGATCATTTTGCTTAAAGACATGATTGGATCATGAAGTGCTGAAATGTTTTATCATTCACTGAAGGTGAAATGGTTCCATATCTTTGATCTTTTAGAAAGATTGTTGTTCTCAGAAATAGGGTTTTTCAGAATCTAATAGTAGTGTTCTATTAGAGGTTGTTCTTTCTTTTCTTGTAGGGTTCAAGTTTAGAAAGTTTGTGTATTTAGATTTCTTGTGTGTGTGGTGTGCATGTAACTTGAAATTTGAAATAGTGAATGATCTAACAGGGCGTTGGATCAACTGCATGTAGGTCTTTATGACTGAACAAGTATAAAATTCTTGAGCTATCTTTCTTTAATCTCTACATTCTTATTTGCTTAAGTTTTCTCAATCAACATCTTTTAATTGGAATAACTATGAATTTTGAATCTCTATTGAAATCTTTTCTAAAATCTTTTGAATATTTGGATTCTTGATAAAGAAGGAAGGTGAATTAGAGTTTTTTTTAAAGGAAAAGAGATTTTAATAGAGAAAGATTGAAAGATCTATTCACCCCTCCCTCCATATCTACTGATTCAATCCTACAATTGGTATCTAGAGCTGGTATCTTGTATTTTATTCAATATTCCTTTGAAAAACAAGGATATGGCAGCAAATCAATTACCCTTCACTGAAGGTACTTCAATCAATAGACCTCCAATGTTTTGTGGAGTAAACTATCCTTTTTGGAAAGTGAGGATGAAAATCTTTATGGAATCTGTTGATAAAGGCATTTGGAATGTGGTAGTAAAAGGTCCATCTATTCCAAAATGTTGATGGAAACTTAGTTGGAAAACATTTTGATACTTAGAAAGATCAAGAAATTAAGAAAGCTCAATATGATTCTAGAGCCATGAACATTATACATTTTGCTTTAAATTCTGACGAATTCTTTCATGTTTCTCAATGTACCTCTGCCAAGGAAATGTGGGATCTAATACGAGTCACCCATGAAGGCACAACAGAAGTAAGAAGAGCGAGGAAGAATACCCTCATTCAAGAGTACGAGCATTACTACAAAAATGGCTTTTTACATCGCTGGATCAACATCGGTTGTTTAAAAAATGATGTTAAATAAAATGCGGTGGCATTTTTTTAAATTAAATGCAACTTGTTGACATCGGTTATTAATTAACTGATGTTGAAAGAGCTTTTCAACATCATTTCATTTGAATAAACGATGTTGAAAGGGCTTCTAAACATACACTTTTCATTCTCACTCTCGTGCCCTCTTCGTGCTACTTCTCAGCATCACATCTCAACATCGCCCGTAACCCTAATTCTTCCTCTTCCTTCCTATTTCTCTTGAATCTCTCTTCCACTTCCACCCTTAACCCCACCAACCCTAACAAAACACTGTCATTTCTCATTCGATCCCCAAACCCCTTTCTTTCCCTAACTCATGTGAAGTATGCGAAGTAGATTTGCATGGAAGGATTCTAGTCCTACACGACCCGCACCGTGGTTTCAGGCTTCGACCCTTTCTTTAACGATTCCGACAAATCCAACATCCTCAACACGATGTGCTTCGTCCTCGGCTTCCAACCTCCAGGAACTTGACTACATCATCTCCATCGTCTTCGATGGGTCCCAAGCCCTCTCAAAAATGAAGGCCATTTAGAGATTTAAACCAAAGCACCGCCGTAATGACAACGCACTGACAGGTTATTATTAAATTACACATTTTACAATGTGTTCTATTTTTCTTTTTTTTTCTTTTTTAAATATATCATTTCAAGACCTAGGGTAATTATTAGGTGTAGGATTGATTGCATCTTGTGTATTCTTAGGTTCTAATGCTGCTGGTCGTCCATCAGAAGATGTTGATTCCAGAACCATTTTTGTTAGCAATGTAAGAACTCTTACTCCTCTGTTCTTGGTGTGGGAGGGCAAGCTTCTGGGATAGGTAGGATTTGTTTGATTTATGGTGTTTGTTGTCACAGGTTCATTTTGCTGCCACCAAATATGGCCTGTCTCGGCATCTTAATAGATTTGGGGAAGTTTTAAAAGTGATTATAGTTACTGATGTAGCAACAGGGTAGCCTAAAGGGTTGTCACATGTGAAACAATTTTTATTTTTTTTTCTTTTTATATTCTTTTGGATTAAGCCATTTGGATTTTGATTTGTGCTTACTTAGCTACCTTGAAGCCAAAGAATGCATGGTATATAGCTACACAAAGAACAGTAATGCATTTGCAGCAAAACTGTCAGAGTATGAAGCTAAGAAGTTATCTGGTATGGATAGTTTTTCTCTAGCTCCTTCATGTTCTTTAAATACTCTATATTGTTTTGTTATCTATCCTTTTTGTATGTGTAGCCATGGATGACATGCTTTTGGTGTTTCAAAATCAGTACCGCTAGCTACATATAACAAGATCATGGAACTTCATTGGATTACCTCCGACTGCCAAGAGAAGATTGAAATTAGAGAGTGACATAATTATTGCTCTTTTGGATACAGGTTCATCTTGGCTTTGTTCCCATTTTCATTTTCTTCTCTATGTATTATTGTACTTAATGTGAGATATCGTTATATGAATGATACTTCTTAATTTAATTGTAAAAATTATGTCTCACTATTGGTGAGGCAGGGATCATTCTTGAGTCTAAAAGCTTCAAGGACGATGGATTTAGTCCTCCACCAGCAAGATGGAAAGGATCTTGTGGCCACTATGCTAATTTCTCAGGCTGCAATAAGTAAATTCTCTTTCCTTGTTTACATTGTGTCACTACATTCTCAGTGAATTAGTTTGCAAAAACTAATATTATGTCATTGCATTCTCAGCAAGAAACCAATAATTGACATGAGAATTGAAATTGTGTCACTGCATTCTAAGGAGAAACTTAATTCCTCATTTTTCTAATCTTATGTTGGATATCTCTACCTTCTTTTTTTCATCTAAACTACTAAAGCATGCCAAGTTCTTTTGCTTTGACATATTATAAAAAAAATGCATCATACACTATTGTTCTTAGTATGGTTTTACCTTGTAACCACTATTCTGAAAATGTTGTAATAGAAATTGTTGCTTGAATTATCTAACTTGATCTCATAGAACAATTTTAAGAAGATTTTTTATCTAATACAGATGACAGTTACATGGACAAGTGGATATTAGTGCAGCTTTGATCTTTTGATCATTTTGTGTGTGCGGGGTAGAGAAATATATCGGGGAAAATCAAATTGTTTGTTTTTCAATTGGAATATGGGTACTGCACCTTGATGCATCATGTAAGGGGAATGAGATTGTTAGCTATTACAGAGAACAAGTTTTAACCATTTTTTTATTTTTAAATATAATTGTAGCTAATTTACATAAGAAAGGACGTGTGTAGCAAATAAAGATTTTCTTTTCTCTTTGATCAAGGCATGAGTGGGCTAGTCTTTTTTGACCATTGAGAGTGGGTAAGATAAGAAAACAGTTTTCCTCTATATTGCTATGCTAATTTAGGCTTAAAAGAAAAGGTCTCATGAGATTCGAACACATGCTAGATGTAAGTAGTAATGCTTAAGAACTAATTAATTACGTATGGTATCATAGCTAAAAAAAGGGTTTAGTTCAATGATAATGTAAGAATCAGTAAAAGAAATTCCATCTTATAAATTTACAAATCACATAGTAATAGTAATGGTAATAACTTATAAACCCTCGAGACTATAAGCCCAAACCTCAAAATATGATCCAATCCTTGGCTGCATGTAATTCTTTTAAGATTAACTCAACCAAATTTAACTCAAATCTATTTAATTATGCATATATATTGCTAAACATTCTATTTTAGTTATAATGTTAAATTTCACTGAAGTCTTAAATAATAATAATAATAATAATAATAATACAACAACAGCAACAACAACAACAACAACAACAACAACAACAATAATAATAATAATAATAATAATAATAATAATAATAATAATAATAATAATAATAATAATAATAATACAACAACAACAGCAATAACAACAACAACAACAATAACAATAACAATAATAATAATAATAATAATAATAATAATAATAATAATAATAATAATAATAATAATAATATTCGTTAATCATGACAATCATGATCCTAGGTTCATAACTTTGACGGTGGCTGTATGGCCAACTTTAAGGATGAATTTCTTTTATTCATTAAGCCTAGACAAATAATAGTTCATTCAAATTTTAGGCAAGCAAGATATACTTATTTATGTAAAACTTGTCCTGATTATTTGGCTAAATTCCAATACCTAAATTTCCATGACATCTTCATTTTCAATCTCTGCATCAGTGAAAGTAATGCCCAGTTTCCCTTTTTTACAGCTTCTTATAATTGCACCTTTTACCTGACTTAACTATTTTCTTCCTTTCATTACATTTTCCTTTTCTTTCATAATATTTTCTAAATATAAATATTTTTTTACTTTAATTCAGGAGCAAAAGTTTTTTATTGGTCTCATCTTAATGGTTCCTGTTTATGCCTTCGAATCGATAAGGGATGCTAAGTAAATGCCAAATTCTATGTGTTCTATTTATGTAGCATCTTTGTAATCTAAATAGTTTGGTACTTTGGTATGGAATCTAAACAATTTTCCACTTGCAACTCTTTTAGTTTTGGCTAAACTTTTGTTGATATCACATTGGATATATTGGAACTTACCTACTGGTGCATGTTGTTTGGTTAGTTTTCAGCTTCACTGCTGTTTACTTAAATGACTAATTGTACATTTTGATGATTAATAAAGAATTTATTTGAGTCTATCATGGTCAGACTAGTTCATATGCTTATTTGTCTTTTTTTATTATTATTTTGAGAATGGTCCATTATCTAATAGTGATTTTTATGATATCTTATTGATAATTGACAATTGACACTGAAAATAAAATTGTCTCCTTTACTATTATTGATAATTGACCCTTAACTTTCAGATACTATGGATCTCATATATTAAAGGGAAAAAAGAAAAAAAAAACTAAATGTTACTATTATTTCTAGTCTGTAATGCTTTAATATACTGGGAATAGTTCGAGGAGGAAAACATCCCACGTTAGTTTGATTAATGGAAACCAGTAAAAGATCTCATAAATTTCATTTGTAATATATAAAATTTGGAGAACCAACTGTGAGATGTCATTTCAATAACTTATTTTATGGGTATGTTGACCTCTTGTCTTGTTGGTCTAAATATCGATATAATTTTGTGATCCATATATTTATTTCTTCATTGGCTATGAGGAATTTTCTTCTCATATTTTATTTATTATAAAAACTACCATATTTTTTTTTAAAAAAGATGACTTTCTACATCGGTTGTGACTTCAACCGATGTAGAAAGTGCCTATACAACATCGGTTCTTCAAAAAACTGATGTTGTATAGACACTTTCTACATCGGTTACAACTAGAACCGATGTAGAAAGTTTGACAGATTTACAATTTTGACACACTTTCTACATCGGTTAAATCCAGAACCGATGTAGAAAGTGATTTTCGACATCGTTTGAAAAATCGATATTGAAAGTGTCTCACTTTCAACATCAGTTCCAAACCGATGTTAAAGGCCTTTTTTAACAGATGTTAAATACATTTTTTGTAGTAGTGGAGACCTTCATAATGATGCAAAATATTAATATAGTTAAAAAATTAGTTGATGAATGCAAAATACCTTTATATTATTATCAACTTCAATGAAGTCAACAACCTTTTCAATGGACTTAGCAACCTTAAATTCAAGTTCATCATCGGCATTACAATCCTTATCACGAAAATAAAAAACAAATATATAAAAAAAATACCTTAATACTATTTTCAGTCTTAAACTACTCAATCAGTTTTTTATCGCCAGTCATCTTCTTCATAGTATAATTGGTTCAGTTATGTTCGATGTTTCCATCATTGGTTTGTATTTTGAATAACAAAAATTGGTTAAAAAATTCTTCAAATTCAGCTGGACGATCAACAGTTTTCTTGTCCTATTAAGATTAATGATGACATAATATGCAACTTAAAATATTATGACCACATCAAATATTATTGAACTAAAGATTTGAGCAGAGTTTATAAACAAATACCTTTTTCATTCTCTTTATTATATCAAAAGCCGATTTTCCTAAGAACTCAGCAACAATACAATCGAACAACACAAAACCATGTAGAGCATGTGTCGTCAATTACCGTCAAATTCAATTTGTACCTGTAACCACATAGATGTAGAAGAAATAAATCCACAAAATGTATAAAAAAAAAATCATTTTAAATGAATTTTAAAAATAAAATTTTTAAAGTACCTTGGAACTACAATAATATAATCGTTACAATTCTGACAATAGAACTTAGCATCATGAACTGTCTTAAAACACTTATTACACCCTTGATAAGACCAACCTTTACTGTTATCAATTTCAATTATAATAGCAAGAACAGATGCAACCTCAGGTTGTCATTAAATAAATATTAGTATAAATATTAGATAAGCTAAATATTTAAAGGTGACCAGAATTGAATGTTACTTGTGTAGCTTCCACAACATCTGAGAATGAACAGAGTTGCTAGTAATCTAGCTAATAACTTGGATAAGAAATTGACCTTCATTAAGCAACCTGTAATATAAATAAAATAATAAACCTTATTTAAAAATAAATTCAAATATAAACACATTAATATTTCTAATTAATGAATACAATTCAAATAAATGAACATCAATAAAAGATGTTATATGCCTTTTTTTATAATCAACATCTTCTTCTAAACCTGGATTTATCAACAATTTTGTTCCATTAAAGGCATAAGATATGTCATTTTTCCCCCACAACAAATAAATATAAACTTAATATAAAATTTAACAATTTACATAAATAAATAATATGAATGAGTACAATTTTAATATCGGGGATAAAGTAAAAACATGTAACAATACCATTGAACTTGTTTAATTTGCACAATTGAATAATCACCACAATTAGAGAACCCAAATCATGAGTGCTTAAAAACTTATCTATCTGGGCTGCAAAATCGCCCCAAAGAGTACAAATAATTTTATTGCTCCTGTACCAAAGAATAGGACAAATAATTGATACATATAGAGGACATAAAATAATTGATTAAAAATTACGAAAGAAATAAGCATGGGTTTATTGTATCTTACTCCAAATCTTCAAGCATAATATCAATACGCGTATTTTTTTTCCATTCTCGTTAGTCTCCTTAATGATATCTTTTCGACAACATGTCCATTCACATCTAGCAAAAAATAATTACTTGTTTATCAAGCAAGAAAATTTTCACAAAAAATATTATTCAAATAAGGAACCATATAAGCATCACAACTAACCCATCAACATAAATTCGTCCGTAGAAGACATAATATGTTGAAAGGAAACAAAATTAAAATAAGACTTTGGAATGTTATTTGCTTTGGTTTTCGTTATCTTGGTGATTCCCAAAAATTGTAGTTTATATTTATGGGATGTTGTCCTCCACTTTTCATTCTTAGTAACCAATAGATTCTCTATGATATATAGAGAACCCTCGTCCAATAATTTGGTAAACTTGTCAAATAGAGAACACTTCAAGGTACCATGAATCCTTGCACACTAAAAAAAAGTCAATTGTAAGTATAATGTAGCAAATCAGACATGAGATTATGACTCTCAAAATATTGAAGTAATATTAGAAACTAATTTTTTTTTTTTACCTTTTCATCTATGAGTATCATCTCCCTAGTATTTATTTGCAGAAGATTTTTGTAATCAGAAACTTCATAAAGTCTAATAATGCCAACTTTTAATTTCCAATCAACTTTGCCTGGAATGATGTCTTCGATGAAACTAAACTTTCTCACCATGTTTAGCAATCCAACAATTCATCAATTTAGAAAAATAAAGATGATATGATATATGATAAATTCTTGTCTTATTTATATATTCATATAATTTTTTTAAAATATAATCAATAAAAACTAATTATTGAAGTAATATATATTATTTACAGATTCTTTATAGATACTATTTTGAAATTATTTTCTACATATAAATTTACTTTTATATATTGATTATATATAAATTTACTTTTAATTGGTTTAATTACTTCTTAAAAGACATGAGATTACGTCAATTCTTTATAGGTTCTTTTAAAAAGTAATTAAATAACCCTCTATTTTTATAGATATTATTTTGAAATTATTGTTCTTTTAAAAAGTAATTAAATAATATATATATATATATATAGAATTATTATGTTTATTTTTTATACTATTTTCAGAATGTTTTATCTATTAAATAATTAAAATAGAATGCACATAATTTATTTTTCTAATATATTAAAATGATAAAATAGTGCAATAGTTTATCTTTTCCAAAACGTTTTATCTTTTAAATAATTAACATGGAATGTACATAATTTTCTTTGATTGTACAATATTATTTTCATAAGATAAGATTGTGCAATATATTATTAAAAAAATAATTGAAACAAAAATTTATAATAATATTATTGTAATAGATTTATTTCAAATATTTAACGATAGAATATATATATATATTCTAATATATATCTATTTCAATTATAATTTTTTATTTTCTTATTAAAAATTAATTGAAAGAAATTTTTTTTATATCTATTTGACGATAGAATATATATCTATTCTAATATATATCTATTTCAATTATAATTTTTTATTTTCTTTTTTATCTATTTTTTATAAGTTTTTTCTTATCTATCTATTTATGGAAACGACTGTTACTTTTATATAGATTAACGATTAACTGTAGAATATATATCTATTCTAATATATATCTATTTCAATTATAATTTTTTATTTTCTTTTTTATCTATTTTTTTAGAAGCTTTTTTTTATCTATCTATTTATGGAAACGACTGTTACTTTTATATATATTAACATAAGATTAAGATTAACACCAAAAGCAAACAATGATTCCTAAAGTGTAAAAGGTATAAAAAAGAAGATAAGATAACATGGCATGTTATTATTATTCGAAAAATAATACCACCATATCTTCGTAAGAAATATATTTTGTAATTTTCTACCTAAAAATAAATACATTAATCCAATTAAAAAATTACATTGTATAAATTATCTAATTTATTACCAACATAGTGTGGCATGGTTGGTGGATAACCTTGTTCCTTAAGCATGATGAGTTCGATCCCTGGCCCGTGCGTATGAAAAATTATGTAATTTGTTCATGCCACGGAAAAAGTAATCCAACTTAAAGAAGAAAAAAAATGCAAACATACTATTAATACCTAATAAATAAATATTTAATGAATTAATTAAGTCAGAACATAGTAATCAAGAATTTGTTAAATTAAGATATATCAAGTTTTATTATATGAAAGAAATTATTCAACCCATTAGTTAAGTTAAAAGATAATAACTTACTTCTAAAAAAATATATTAACTATTAGAAAAATATATTTATATTAAAATTATTAAAAGATGAATTTAAAATATTTCAAAATTATTATTAAGGGAAAATATGTTTTTATTTCTTAAAAATATATCAAATTTTGATTTTAGTCTCTACAAAAAATTAATTCAATTTTAGTTATTACATTTATCAATAAGTAATTACATTTTAACTAATTTTGTCCAATATATATTAATAATTTAAAATAAGATTAGTATTATCTTCATTTTTCTTCTTAAATAAATAATTAAAATAAGACTTCAATATGTGTTTATTCCTTCAAATTGGGTTGTTGTATTTTTTGGTCATTCAAATTCAAAGTTACTTTTTTAAGTCCCTGAAATTCAAAAATTGATTTTTTTTAGTCTTTTTCCATAAATGTTACCAACAAGAACCAAACAAGAAATACTTGTTTCGCAATATGCAACGGCTTTTGATCACCACAATTTGAAAGAAAAAAAAAAATCCACGGCACTCCACATTATGTTTTTTAGTCTACAATAGTGCCACAAAATCTTTTTGATGCAAAGATCAGCACATTCAGGATCGCAATCACACCTTAAACAACTTCGGTGGTTGCAGTTAGCATTACAATTGGTTAGAAAAGTGGTTACCAGGTGCACAAAGACAGTCAGATACATGTAAAGAGCTAAGCCAAATTTGAAATCCCTAACCCCCAAATAAGATTAAAATTGTAACGCCCGGCTACTTTCAGGATCGTTGACTATCCCCACAAACCAACACGAGACTTTTCAGCATGCTTTGTCCTCACTCACATGCTTTCTGGGAAAACTTCCCAAAAGGTCACCCATCCCATAATTGCTCCAAGCCAAGCACGCTTAACTATGGAGTTCTTAAGTGATAGGATACCGAAAAGTAGATGCATCTTGTTGGTATAGGTAGTACCAATTATTTCCTTTAAGTCATCCTCAACTGTACAGTCCCATACATGCACAACCTCTGGATCCCTCTCTTTCAGGTGTGTATTCGAATCATTCATGCATCCCTTCCACTAGAAGCCTGCCAGGAGTCGCTTCTTGTCCGTGCCTCTTCTCTTTACACTGCGATCACTCCCCGCCTTCGTCAGCGCCCAGGATGTTACATGCCCACCAGCTTTCACCTGGTTCGTCCTCAAACCACACCATACTGGGAGAGAGGTATGCTCTGATACCACTTGTAATGCTCGGCTACTTTCAGGATCGTTGACTGTCCCCACAAACCAACATGAGACTTTTCAGCATGCATTGTCCTCACTCACACGCTTTCCTAGAAAACTTCCCAAAACGGTCACCCATCCCATAATTGCTCCAAGCCAAGCATGCTTAACTATGGAGTTCTTAAGTGATAGGCTACCGAAAAGTAGATGCATCTTGTTGGAATAGGTAGTACCAATTATTTTCTTTAAATCATCCTCAACTGTACAGTCCCATACTTGAACAACCTCTGGATCCCTCTCTTTCAGGTGTGTATTCGAATCATTCATGCATCCCTTCCGCTAAAAGCCTGCCAGGAGCTGCTCCTTATTTGTGCCTCTTCTCTTTTGCACTGGTGATCACTCCCCACCCTCGTCAACGCCCGGGATCTTACAAAAATCCCCTTACTTACAAGACTATATATCCCAAACCCAAAACAAATTCAATGTTAACTTCTCATTTTAGTCTTAAATTAACAGCAACACGAATATGAGGAAGACCCACAACAATTATTTGAGAGCAATCTACCAAACCCCCGTTCTCCTACCTTTTTCAACCAACAACAACAGTCCGAGGTTGACCCAAATAGTCAGCACCATTTTCCAGTAAAGAGCCCCACCACGCAAGCCCCGACGACGTGGTCGGGTGGTGGCCGGGGGGGGTCTGTCGGGGTCGAAGAAACAAGCCGAAGCTGCCGGTGATCATCCCCCACCCCATGCATGATTATGAACCCCCTATGCCACACCATCATACCCCACTGCAGATCCAAGGAAGAACACTAGATCAGAGGAAAGAGTTCGAGAAGGAGTGCAGAAGAGATGCAGCGGAGCAAGGCGACGGAAAAAAGGTGGAGGAGAGAGAGTCGAAGGGACGAAAAAGGATCAGAGGAAGGAATCTGAGGGTTTTCAAGATATTGTCATTTCAATTTGGGGGAATGGGAGAATAGGAAAGGGTTTCAATTTTTTTTCTTATGTAGATCTGATTCTTGCATTCTTAATTTTTTTTCCCGCAATTTGTGGCAGCTTTTAACCTCTAGAAATTATGTTTTGAAATTTAAATTAAAAACCAAATTCTGGCGGTGAAAAACTTGAACAAATTGCGAATTTATTATTCCCTGTTTGGCATGTGTGTGGAAAGGGACTAAAAAAAACATTTAATGAATTTGGAGGACCAAAAAAAGCAACTTTTAGTTTGGTTTCGGGGGACTAAAACATGAAAAACCTTATATTTGAGGGACTAAAAACATACTTAAGCCTTAAAATAATGAAGAAAAATATAAATTTCTCTAGAGAAAAAAGAATAACTAATAACAATTGTCTATACACACTTTAAAAAACTCATTAAATAAATCAACGTATTTCAGTTTTATATTTATTAGTATTCTCCATATTATTAGCGAGATAAATATGATTCAATCTAAATACCTTATAATAAAATATATTTTTCATATTTATTAAAAATAAATAAAATTAAACTTAAATTAATGTAAGAATTTAATTTAAATATATTTCAAATCTTTATTTATTATAGTGTTTTATTTATTAATTTCTATTATAATAATTAATTAAAAACATTCATCATTGTCATTTAAATAATATTATATCTTAAATCTTAACAGAAGATTATGTCAGCAATTACAATAGTTTCCTACTCAAATTAAGGGTATTATAGATATTATATTTGTAAATAGAAAATATTCATTATTATTTTTAAACCTATTTTGCTATGTTTTTAAAAAATGCACCTCCTTATTGTCCATTTTCATGTCTATAGTGGAATGAAAGTGTGCTCTTTAAATACACGAGAAAATTTTTTGTTTTAAAATACTTTTTTTTTAAAAAAAAATTTAATTCATTTGTATTTATTGATTGGCTAATAATATTAAGGAGTAGGATTTAATATCATTTAATTTTTGATACAAATGCATTACTGTCAAGATTTACTAATTAATTTATTTTACACTACAAAAAAAGTGGTGATTTGTGACAGCTAAAAATGCAGTTTATGGCGGCTAAAAACCGCCACAAATGGCCATTATGACAGCTAAAATAGTCGCAAGAACTACGCGCGTCACAAGCAGCTTTTGACAGATTTTGAAAAGTCACTGGTATTGACTCTTAAAAAACTGCCAGGAAATGCTCAAAATATACTTGCGGCTAGGAAAACGCTATTGACAGCTCTTTAGGTAATGTCATATGAGCCAAGTGGGAGAATGTAAGATTTAATGTCATATGAGCCAAGTGGGAGAATGTTGTTAGGTTCTAAGACCTTGGACGATGTCCAACCCCTCAAATTTCGGTTTTAATGATAACAATTAAAGGATAAATTTTGAAGTATCTAATGATCTTATTTGAGTGTTATAGGATTTACGTCGTCCAATGCCGCAATGGTATTGTATCTCTCAAACCTCGACTTTATGTTTTAATAATAAAAGCGTCCAAATGTGTTTTGTAAAAATACTACAGTCAGCGTCCAATGCTCCTGTGAGAGCAAGCGTCCAATGACTATATAACCCACACTGTGGTTTCTATCTTAAAAAGTAATATCATATGACAATACGTTTTCGATGGTGATTCTCTGTAATGCAACGATTATTCTCTCTCATTCTAACATGTCATTCTATTTGATTTTTCAAATAGTATTGAACAGGAAAAGAGAAGTTTCTCTCTGCAGAAAAAGTAGAAGTAGCAGAGGTGCTACATGTACGGCTGTCTCCTCTAACTCTCCACCCCAAGTCGAAACGTGACAACGGTCACATGTTTTGGAGAGAACCGCTTCTGGAAAAGGAACAGATCCCACAACGGATACTTTACACCAAGCTGCCTATAAATAGAGGAATGAGCTCATGTATCAGACTGACGAAAAATTCATAAAGAGCTGAATCTCTGTCAAAACGACTGGACGATCAACACTTAAGCAAAACGAGCTGTCTACTTAGCTTTGCTAAGCGATTCTGTGTATTCGTGTTTATTGTAATATCCTCTCTGTGAGAGTTATTCTTACTTTCTATACTCAAACAATTCTGTTTGGAAAGCCAGGAGTGGCTTAGTGTTAAAGAATACTTGGGTTTGTTTTTAATCTCAGGGGGAGATTAAAGGTGTGCCAGGAGTGGCTTAAAGAATACTTGTAGCCAGAAGTGGCAAAGTTAGAATACTTGTGAGTAATCAGATACTGATTAGTAGAACCCTTCAAAGGTTTTTGAAGGAGATCTGGACATAGCTTAGTTGAGTAAACCAGTATAAAACTAAGTGTTCTATTCTCTCGTGTTCTAGCTTATTTGCATATCTCTTAAGTTATCTCTTCAACACACTACGAAAGTATTTCGTTACACATTTTATCTACGAAAATCTTTTGCTTGTGTTCTAACAAAAAAGTGAAAAAGCATATTCATTGGACTGTTGCATTTGAACCACTGGACGATAGCATTATTTTCTGTTTCACTAAGTTCTTGTAAAACTTAAGATATACTATCGTCATTCTTGTTAAAGGTTTTTGAAGGAAATATAAACACACTATTCAACCCCCCCCCCCTCTTCTAGTGTATTTCTCTGTATTTCAGTTGGTACCAGAGCTCGGCCTCTTGGGTTGAGTACTTAGTAGTACAGAGGAAAGATCCTAAGAAAGATGGAAAATGAGGGACAAGCTGTGAACAGACCACCACTCTTCAAGGGTGTCAAATATGATTACTGGAAACAAAGAATGATAGCATTCTTTGAATCTAGCCATATTGACATGTGGGAAGTTGTGGAGATGGGCGACTATATTCCACTTGACGCGAACCTCATCGAAATCCCAAAGACTGGATGGACAGAGGAGCAAAAACAAAGATTTTATCTCAACTCCAGAGCTAGAAACATCATCATGTGTGCACTAAGCGAACAAGAATACAACAGGGTGCACAGTCTCAAAAGCGCAAAACAAATGTGGGACACTCTTGCGTTAACGTATGAGGGTTCCACCCAGGTAAAACGTAACAAACTTAGTCTCCTTACTCGTCAATATGAGTTGTTTAGTATGGAAGAAAACAAGGACATACAAAGTATGTTTGGACGGTTTCAAACCATACTAAATGAACTTAGAGCACATGGTAAAGATTACAATAACTATGAACATATTGACAAAATTCTAAGAAGTTTGCCTAGGCAATGGAGACCACAGGTTACAGCCTTGAGAACAAAAAAGGAACTAGACGATATGTCCTTAGAAGAACTCGTGGGAACTCTCAAGGTGCATGAACTAGAACTGCATCAAGATGGTGATGGTAAGAAAATTAAGTCTCTGGCGCTCAGTGTCCAGAAGCCAAGGAAAGCATCATCGTCCAAAGCCATGCAAGCTGAAACATCATCAGACGAACAATATGAAGATGATGACTCAGACGAGAATGATGAACTATCCTTTATATCCAAAAGGATACATGCTATGTGGAAGAAGAAAGGTGGATCCAGATGGAGAAACCTAAACAGGAAAGGCTTCAAAGAAAAGAAGGAGAAGAGTCCAATCGTATGCTACGAATGCAAAAAGCCAGGACACTTCAAATCAGAATGCCTAGATCTCGACAAAAGCAAGGACAAGAAGAAGAAATTCTTCAGCAAAGGAAAGGGCAAGAAAGTTCTGATGTCTACATGGGAAGACCTGGATGATGACTCATCATCGGACGATGGAGAAGAAGAGGAAGCACACATATGTCTGATGGCAGACACTTCAACAGACTCTTCTGAACCAGAAGAAGAAGATGAGGTAGACTTTAATGACATAGATTCAATTCAAGAAGCTTATCATGAACTACTTTCAAACTCTTCTATTTTGTCAAAGGCCTACAGAACTTTAAAGAAATCATCCAAATCACTTTCAAAAGAAAAAGAAGCTTTAGAAAAAAGTGTCAGACAACTTGAAAATGAAAAGGAGGATTTACAGAAAAAGTTTACAGAGCTCTCAAAGCAAAATGAAATTACAAATATGGAGAAGCGAACTCTCTAGAATGATGCTGCTTGAGCCCATAAATCCTGTGAGGATTCAAGGACTAGAGAAAGAAATCTTTCCATAGAGATTCAAAATCTCAACGCAGAAAACAAAAGGCTAGTTGAGAAGCTTCTGAAAGTTAAAGCAGATACTTCCTTAAGAGGTCAACCACATGATGTTGTAAAACTTCATGAAGAAATTGACAGCCTAAAGAAGGATCTGTCAAACTTTGTCAAGGGCTCTGACAACCTCAAAAAGCTTTTTAAAATATGAAGGTTGTAAGAGACCAAATGACAGATCAGGACATGGATATAAGGGAAAGAAATATATTCATGATGAGAAAACAGATGTTTGCTACTTCTGTGGGAAATCTGGACATATAACGTCCAAATGCAGACACCTGCCTAAGAAGGGAGCATTCAATGCCCTTCGAGCTAACAAAAAAGGACCCAAGTCAATTTGGGTACCTAAGGATAAAATTGTTCCTGTTGCAGACATGCTTAACAGCAGGAAAGAAACTCCAATCATGGTACCTGGACAGTGGGTGCTCACATCACATGACAGGAGAAAGGTGTATGTTCCAAAGCCTCCTACCCAAGACTGGTGGGACAGCCGCTTTTGGAGGGAATCAGAAAGGGATGATAGCTGGCATAGGTAAGATTGGTATACCACCCTATCCTTGTATTGATAAAGTTCTTTATGTTAAAGGTCTTAAACATAATCTACTTAGCATAAGCCAATTATGTGACAGTGGATATAATGTTGCCTTTAACAAAGGTGAATGTACAGTCAAAAACTCTGATGGATCCCTTCTCTTTACCGTAAAGAGGCAAGGCAATCTGTATAAGATTAAACTTGGGGAACTATCAAGTCAAAATGTATCATGCCTAGTTTCTGTACAAGAAAATCATTGGTTATGGCTTAAAAGACTTGGTCATGCAAGCTTGAGGTTAATCTCAAAGCTGAATAGGCACAACCTCGTAAGAGGACTACCAAGTATGTCATATAAAGATGATCTTCTTTGTGAAGCTTGTCAGAAAGGGAAACAAGTGAAAAGTTCTTTTCAAAGTAAAAACATTGTTTCCAGTTCTATACCTCTTGAGCTGTTACATATTGATCTGTTTGGTCCCACAAGAACAGCCTCAGTAAGTGGTAAAAGATACGGATTGGTTATAGTGGACGACTATACTAGATGGACATGGGTCTTATTCCTATCCCATAAAGATGAGTCCTTCAAGGCCTTTTATAACCTCTGCAAAAGAGTTCAAAATGAAAAAGGAGTATGCATTACTTCTGTCCGAAGTGATCATGGGGGAGAATTCGAAAACAAAAGTTTTCAAAGGTTCTGTGAGGATAATGGTATCCTTCACAACTTCTCAACACCTAGAACACCACAACAGAATGGTGTAGTTGAGAGGATAAACAGGTCACTCCAGGAGATGGCCAGAACCATGTTGAATGATAATTCAACCCCTAAACACTTCTGGGCTGAAGCAGTAAATACTGCTTGTTATTTACAAAACAGAATCTATATAAGGCCGATATTGAAAAAGACTCCATATGAATTGTGGGAGAGTAGAAGACCCAACATATCCTACTTCCATCCATTTGGATGTCAATGTTTCATTCTGAACACTAAGGATAACTTGGGAAAATTTGATTCTAAGTGTGATGAAGGAATACTGCTTGGATATTCTGAAACTTCAAAGGCATACAGAGTTTATAACTCTAGAACCTTAGTTGTTGAAGAAGCTATCCATGTGAAGTTTAATGACAACAAGCCTGATAAGGAATTATCAGAGCTGGAAAAATCATTTGCAGATCTCAGATTGGACGATGCAAGTAAGTCATCAGATTCGTCCAACCATGATGTCTCAGTTGAATAGTCAAATGCACCACTGGACGGTCCAGTCGCAGAACAAAGAGAACCAACTAGATGCAACTGGCAAATGAAGAAACATCATCCACAAGAGCAAATCATTGGAGATCCAAAAGATAGAGTCAAAACCAGATCTTCACTTCAACGACAGCAAGGTCACACAGCATTCATATCTCAAATAGAACCTAAGACTGTGGACAATGCCTTAGAAGATGAAAGCTGGGTCAAAGCAATGCAAGAAGAACTTGACCAGTTTCAAAAGAACAATGTCTGGAAGCTAGTAGAACTCCCCAACGACAAAGAAGCTGTAGGAGCAAAGTGGGTGTTCAGAAAAAAGCTGGACGAAGCAGGTAATGTTGTGAGAAACAAAGCGAGGCTGGTAGCAAAAGGTTACTCACAACAGGAAGGTATAGATTATACTAAAACTTATGCTCCCGTTGCACGTCTAGAGGCAATTCGCATTCTACTATCATTTGCAGCTCATAGCAATATGAAGCTATATCAAATGGATGTAAAAAGTGCATTCCTCAATGGACTCATAAAGGAAGAAGTCTATGTGGAACAACCCCCAGGATTTGAAAGTGATGTTTTTCCAAACCATGTTTTCAAACTTAACAAAGCCTTATATGGGTTGAAACAAGCCCCTAGAGCTTGGTATGAAAAACTCAGCTCATTTCTGTCAGAAAATGGTTTTTCGAGAGGAAAAATAGACACTACACTATTTCGCAAAGACTACTCTTCTGATTTTATTATTGCACAAATATATGTTGATGATATCATATTTGATGCCACTAATGAGTCTCTCTGTGAAGAATTTGTCAAATTAATGCAAACAGAGTTCGAGATGAGCATGATGGGTGAGCTGAAATTCTTTCTTGGACTTCAAATCAAACAAACTGAAAAGGGAATATATATACATCAGACTAAGTATGTCAAAGAGTTGCTAAAGAAGTACAAGATGGACGATGCAAAACCAATGAAAACACCTATGCATCCAACAACAGTACTTGGACTGGACGACAAATCAAAGAAAGTAGACAACACTCTTTACAGAGGAATGATAGGATCACTCCTATACCTCACAGCGTCCAGACCTGACACCATGTTCAGCGTATGCTTATGTGGCAGATTTCAATCTGACCCAAGGGAAGTTCATTTAACTGCTGTTAAAAGAATCTTTCGATATCTTGTTGGAACCACTAACCTTGGGTTATATTTCAAAAGGTAGAAAGACTTCAGGCTAATTGGATACTGTGATGCTAATTATGCTGGAGATGGAATTGAAAGAAAAAGCACCAGTGGAGGGTGTCACTTCATTGGTGGTAATCTAGTCTCCTGGATATTCAAGAAGCAAGGAATCATTGCTCTGTCCACTGCTGAAGCACAGTATATCTCAGCTGCAAAATGTTGTTCTCAAATCTTATGGATCAAACATCAACTTGAGGACTACAGCATATGAGAGTAACATTCCTATCTTCTGTGATAGTAAAGCTGCCATAGATCTCTCTAAGAATCCCATATTGCATTCAAGGGCTAAACATATAGAGATCAAACATCACTTCATAAGAGACCATGTTCAAAAGGGTATTGTGGAACTACACTTTGTAACCATAGATAATCAGCTTGCTGATATATTCACCAAACCCCTTACTGAAGACAAGTTAATCCTTCTGAGGAACAAACTTGGCATAGACTCTGTAAAGGAATGATTAACATCTACATGATGCGTCCAATAAAACCATAGAGTCCAAAGGACATGTCGTCCAAAGAACACTAAGTCATGCACATGCATTGCATATATCTCATTTAAGTCCAATATCTGGACGATGCTTTTATCTTAGCATTTTTTTTTATTGTTCAAATGATCAAAACAGTACATTTTAAGAGTAAGTATGAGCTAATACTCTATGCTGAGTCACCAAAATGTTAGTAACCGTACACAGTTACCCACATTCTTCGCACGCCTCATCATGGCGGGTTTTATGGCATCATTTACATTTCAAATATTCAAAAAGCCCAACACCGTTTCGCATTCTCCGAACAAAGCCCATATTTACAACTACCAAATCGCCTCAGGTAATCCTTACCGTACCCATCTTCTCTGAGATTATCATCACCATTAAGCTCTCTCTCAGAAACCCAAAACCTTCTCAGAAAACCTAAAAATCCAAACTTTTCTACCATGTCGAACTCTGCAAGCTCAAGCAACTCGGAACTCGACGTCCTCACCTACCCTGAAACCACAATTGTGTGCCAAGGTGCTGCTACAGTGCACATTGAGCACTTCTTCGACATTGAAAAGCTTGAGAAGCTGGGACTGAACCTGAACGAGAGCCTTCTGAAGTGTGGAATCAGAGGCTACTTCAATGAAAACCAGAAGATATTCCCTGAGTTGATCAGAATGTTCTGGAGAAATACCAAATTCCATAGCACAAGGGAGCTCGTGGCCACGGTTCTTGGACAAGAGGTGACACTGTCCACCGAGACCATTGCAAAGGTAAATGGTTGCATTAGGGAGCAGAACCAGTACAGAACAGACTAGGCCAAGCAGTACGACAATCACGTTGTGAACGTGCTTTGGAAGACCAAATCCACCGACTCAATAAGGATTGAGTACAGGAACCTGTGTGAGGAAGCAAAAATATGGCAGCAGGTGTGCAACAAGAGTATCCTGCACAAAGCTGGGTCTAAGGACTCAGTCACGGACTTACACAAGTTCGTGATATTCCATATTATGGAAGGTATTCCCTTCAACCTCCCTCACACCATTTACGTCAATATCATGAGAATGATGAAGTCTGTTGGTGGCAATGATGACATTTTCTACGCCACCCTGCTGAACAAGATCTTCTGGGACTAGAAGGTCTATCAATGCTTCTTTGATGAACTGGAAGAAGATGTTTACGAAGCTATTGTGAAGAAAGGGCAAATGGTAGCAACACAACAACTATTTGGTGAGTCTAACATAAAACCTATGAAGATCAAGCTAACAGCCAAGGTCTTAAGGGACCTGGACGAAGATACCATCAACAAGCAACGACATGAACAGAGCAAGATCATCTCCAATGATGATGAAGAGGAGATTGATCTTCTTGGTATTGGCAAAAAGATCAAAAGGTTGATGGAGGAACAGGAGAGCAGAAAGATAACACGTCAAATGTCTCAGAAGCATGAGGAAGATGCTGAAAAGGAGAGAAGAACCAAGAAAAGGCATGCTGACCCGTCCACTGCTCAGTTCCCAGCAGAGAAGCGTCCAAGGAACGATGCATCCAGACCTCCTCAAGCTGAGCAGCATCCAAAGGAAGCTCCAGTAAAGCCTGCTCCAGAAAAGCCAAAGGTTCAGAAACTTCAACTACTGGACGACTCTGATGATGATGACCAGATCCCAATTAGTCAAATCATGAAGAAAGCAGAGGAGATGGAGGAACCTCAGCAAAAGAAGCAGAAGGTACAACCTGCTAAACCAATTTCCTTTCCTTCTAACATGCCGCGACGAGTCAAGACTCAGGCAGCAAGGCCAAGGAGAATTGCAGTTCTACCACCCTCCTCTCAAGACACCGACAGCATATCCACCAACACCCTACTACCAGCAACATCCAGTGCTCCATCCACATCAACAACCCAACATCCACATCTTCGCTTGGACTTGTCCAAGTTTATGCGTCCAAGGGATGCATGGAGGGATTCCTGGTCCCCATGGATCATACCCCCCAAGCAGAAAACCAAAGACGAAGAAGACAGAGAATGTTTCCCGGTTGCATTCCTTACACAAAATAAATAGAATTACTGTAAGAGAAGTGATGTGATCCGGAGGCCTCTACAAAAACCCTTGAAGAGGCATTTGACTACTGTCTCAGCACCATAGTGGACGAGGTATGATTACGCTCATGTTCTTTCAGCTGACTATGCTGCTATGCCAGAAGGATCGATCATCAGTAACCCTCTGCCCAATTGGACGAGAGAAGTGTATCCACACTTGATTTGCATGCCCCGATCCTTACTCCTGTCCAACTGGAACTCAGCAAAGAGTGTGTCCAGCAGCAGCAAACCTACCTGCACCAGAAGTAGAGGTTGCTTCTCGACTCACAAAGACGGTTGCGGAGCAGAAAGGGAAGGCTCCAAGAAAAAAGAAGGCACCGTCCATGAAGCCCTCTGTTAGCAGGGATATTGAACTGGCCGCAGAGTTGTAGTTGACCATTAAAGAAAGTCTGGACCCTTCCATATCGAAGCAGCGTCCAGATGTAGAGTGGGTCAAGGATGTTCGCATCTGGACTCCCATCACAAAGTTCCTGCCTCTACCTGCTGGAACTCCAGTGCTAAACTTCTAGCCAGGCGACTATGATGAACTTGGAAAACTTCTTCAACAAATGTATATACCAAACCAAGCCATCGTCTACCCACTAAACCTTCACATAAAACACGCAACAGAAATAAGGTTTGTACCAGACAGGGTATGTCCCAGACTACCCTTATATGATGCTGGTCAAAAGAAAGGCTACAAGTTCTACGGCATTGAGATGCCAAGCAGGGAAGAGAAAGTTGAAACCCTGCAAAAATCCTCTCATACCTGGGGTCATCTGTTTGACAAGACTGCTAAGCTTACACGTTCACTTGGAACTTTTGATTCCATGACCTTTTGGCGCCAGATCTTATGGAACGACTCCTAGAAGGCATCCTCCTCCGGCAGCTCCAAGGATGACTTTGTTCACCCCCCTCATGGTCTTGAGGTGCTGCGTCCAGTGAAGACTCACCACTTCTCAGACACCTTTGCCTGCTTTCTGAAAGATTCAGATGATTATATGGAGTTAATGAAGACATTGCTAATCATCATAAGCAACAAAATGTTTGATCTTCGAACACTGGATCACACAGAGTTTGTGGAGGAACTCCAAACTCTGCATGAGGAGTACAAAGCAGAAGAAGCCACAGTAGCAGAACAAGCTCATCTAGAGCAGCTGGTTCTTGAGGAAGCTGAGACCGCAACCACAGAAAAGGAAGATAAGGTTGCCAAGTCGAAAGCTACACAAGCAGAGTTGGATGAAGCATCTGCCAAAGTAACAAAGGTGCTAGCTCATCTTGACCTGGACCCATCTATACCAGTGGACGTGGAACACTTTGTCACTTCACATGAAGAACCTACCGTCCAATCTGAAAAGTCCAAGGATGATAGAAAGCCCATTGTTGAAGCATCCAAGCCCATGGAATCAACTGCAGCAAAGCCTACTGCTGAAGATATAACCAGCTTCTCCATTGTTGATGCATCTACTGAAGCTCATTCGTGTACACGTCAACTGGTTCCCATAGGATCTTCAAGTCCAAGGGGCATCCATCCCTTACGATTTGCTGAACCTCAAGGGGTCTCAGAAGATCGTGTTCACGAGATAGTGCAACAGTCTCTGAGGCAACAACAGCTGGAAACCGAAGCAGCTCTTCAAGCATTTCAGCAAAGGCAACAGGCTGAGGCTACTCAACATCGCTTGATGCTGCAGAATGCTATCACTGAACAGTTCATGAGCCTCTCTCATACGTTTGTGAACCAAATTCAAAATACAGCAGCCACCTCGCTTGGACAAGTTGCTCATGCAGTTCCACCCGTTTAACCACAACCTCATCAACCAGCACCACCTATCCAAGCGCCACTAGAACAACCACCACCACCACCACAAGAACCACCTCCACAGCCATAGGTGACCATGATGGTCAAGTCATTTTTCCATCTTTCAAACCCATTTTTGTTAATGACAAAGGGGGAGAAATTGGAATTTTGATGTCATAGAAGTATATAGCTAAAACTCTGTGAATATATTGGCTTTTTTTTATCAAAACATCTTTAATACATGAGGTGTTTATTTCATAAATTCCGCATCCATATCCTTGATATGTTTTACACTCTGATATTTGGTATATCTGATATATTCTTGCTATTTATTATTCTCTGTTATCAGATGCATAAGAAATGTTGAACTCAGGGGAGTACTTCATTTCACATTTATACACTGGCATAACATAATCATCTCTGACTTGATTCATTGTATTCATATATGATTATGTGACTGTTAACATCAAAATTTAACATTATTTGTCATCATCAAAAAGGGGGAGACTGTTAGGTTCTAAGACCTTGGACGATGTCCAACCCCTCGAATTTCGGTTTTAATGATAACAATTAAAGGATAAATTTTGAAGTATCTAATGATCTTATTTGAGTGTTATAGGATTTACGTCGTCCAATGCCGCAATGGTATTGTATCTCTCAAACCTCGACTTTATGTTTTAATAAGAAAAGCGTCCAAATGTGTTTTGTAAAAATACTACAGTCAGCGTCCAATGCTCCTGTAAGAGCAAGCGTCCAATGACTATATAACCCACACTGTGGTTTCTATCTTAAAAAGTAATATCATATGACAATACGTTTTCGATGGTGATTCTCTGTAATGCAACGATTATTCTCTCTCATTCTAACATGTCATTCTATTTCATTTTTTGAATAGTATTGAACAGGAAAAGAGAAGTTTCTCTCTGCAGAAAAAGTAGAAGTAGCAGAGGTGCTACATGTACGGTTGTCTCCTCTAACTCTCCACCCCAAGTCGAAACGTGACAACGGTCACATGTTTTGGAGAGAACCGCTTCTGGAAAAGGAACAGATCCCACAACGGATACTTTACACCAAGCTGCCTATAAATAGAGGAATGAGCTCATGTATCAGACTGACGAAAAATTCATAAAGAGCTGAATCTCTGTCAAAACGACTGGACGATCAACACTTAAGCAAAACGAGTTGTCTACTTAGCTTTGCTAAGCGATTCTGTGTATTCGTGTTTATTGTAATATCCTCTCTGTGAGAGTTATTCTTACTTTCTATACTCAAACAATTCTGTTTGGAAAGCCAGGAGTGGCTTAGTGTTAAAGAATACTTGGGTTTGTTTTTAATCTCAGTGGGAGATTAAAGGTGTGCCAGGAGTGGCTTAAAGAATACTTATAGCCAGAAGTGGCAAGGTTAGAATACTTGTGAGTAATCAGATACTGATTAGTAGAACCCTTCAAAGGTTTTTGAAGCAGATCTGGACATAGCTTAGTTGAGTAAACCAGTATAAAACTAAGTGTTCTATTCTCTCGTGTTCTAGCTTATTTGCATATCTCTTAAATTATCTCTTCAACACACTACGAAAGTATTTTGTTACACATTTTATCTACGAAAATCTTTTGCTTGTGTTCTAACGAACAAGTGAAAAAGCATATTCATTGGACTGTTGCATTTGAACCACTGGACGATAGCATTATTTTCTGTTTCACTAAGTTCTTGTAAAACTTAAGATATACTATCGTCATTCTTGTTAAAGGTTTTTGAAGGAAATATAAACACATTATTCAACCCCCCCCCCCCCCCTTCTAGTGTATTTCTTTGTATTTCAAATGTAAGATTTAATGTCTCATGTGAGAGGCTCGTGACTTATTAAGGACTAATAAATAAATAAATAAATAATTATTATAGACTAAATTGTAAATGGGCCATGGGCTTAAGTGGAACAATTTCTAAAGATAACTACTATTTGATGGGAGTAGTGGTTTTAAAAGGGGTTAATACCCACTAACGTGAAACAAGGTCCCCTCCCTAACATTAGAGTATTCTCCCAACCCTAGCCATCACGAAAGAGAGAGAATAGAAAGAAGAGTCAAAGGAAGCGAAATCTTGTTTCCTTCCTCTTTCAAGGAAATCAATGCACATCGGAGATTCCGTAGAAGTATCACCATGGAGAAAGGTACGCATTGAACGTATGTGAATTATATGAGAATTCTAAAAGCTTTATTATTATTGTTTTATTTCAAATGACTATGAATTCTTATGTTTGAACAAAACAGAAAAGTTTTTTTTTAAGGCTTAATTGATTCTTATTTTAATTCTTATTGCTTGAACGTAATCGAATGCATAAAGCAAATAATGTGAATTGTTTATGGCCTGGAATGAAATTAACGAGAATGCTATGAATGTTGGTAGCAGTAAGTATGTGCAGGCCGTGTATTATTTGGAATTAAATGTATGATAGATTTGTTAGTCACCAAAGTGGCCAAATTTTTAAGTTTATTTAATTCTAAATTAATGATATTTTTCTTCAATTTACCCATAGAATAATGGATGCTGAAATAAAGAATTATTAGTTTATGGTACATTGAAATTCATTATTGTAAGGCATTTATGGATCACCCAAAGGTTGATTAGTTGTCCTTGTAATTAATGAATATAATTGTAGGCGATTTGTGTGTATCATTAGTTTTATTTATATACCCAAAGGAAGTAGGTAATTCTATCATTATGTTGTATGTTGTGTGTTGTTGTATCACCCAAAGGAGAGCATCAATATACTTTGATTGTTGTTTGAATATATTATATGTGTAGCATGTGCTTTATGTCTCAAAACATTTATGTGAAATTTTATTATGCAATATCAGTTCCCAACTCACTGAATTCTCATGTATCGTCTGTGCCAATTTTTAATGGGCTTAACTTCTCTGACTGGAATGAGCAAGTCCAATTTCACCTCGGTGTTTTGGATCTTGATCTTGCTATATTGGAAGAGAAACCTACTGCTATTACTGATTCTAGTAGCAATGAAGGGAAAGCCCATTATAAAGCTTAGGAAAGATCTAACAGACTCAACCTAATGTTCATGAGAATGACTGTCGCGGATAGCATTAACACAGCTCTCCCCAAGACTGAACGTGCTAAAGAATTTAATTGGTTAGTGGAAGAGCGCTCCCAAACGGCTAATAAGTCTCTTGCTGGGACATTAATGAGTATGCTGACACCATGAAGTTTGATGGTTCACGTACTATGCATGAGCATGTCATTGAGATGACAAACATTGCAGCAAGGCTTAAGACCTTGGGAATGGCTGTGAATGAGAACTTCCTTGTACAGTTTAATCTTAACTCATTACTGTCTAAGTATGGCCCATTTCAAATGAGCTATAATACCATGAAAGACAAATGGAATGTGCATGAGTTTCACAGTATGTTGGTTCAGGAGGAAACGAGGCTTAAGAATCAAGAAAGTCACTCAGTCCATTATGTAAGCCACCAAGGGAATCAAGGAGCTGGAAAGAAATTTATGAAGAAACATGGTAAGGGCAAAGGGCCATTAAAGATCAATGAGGCATCTGTGCAAAATCCAGAAGAAAGCATCAAACAGCAATAGTTGCCATTTCTGTGGGAAATCTGGACATTTCCAGAAGGATTGCCCAAAACGTAAGGCTTGGTTCAAAAAGAAAGGTAAGCTTAATGCTTATGTATATTTCGAATCAAATTTAACTGAAGTTCCCCATAATACATGGTGGATTGATTCTGGATGTACAACTCATGTTTCTAATACGATGCAGGTATTTCTTACAATCCAAACCATAAGCCCAAATGAGAAGTTCGTCTTAATGGGGAATAGAGTGAAAGCTCCAGTGGAAGCAGTCGGGACTTATCGTTTAATCCTTGATAGTGGACATCATTTACATTTATTGGAAACTCTTTATGTACCTAGTTTATCTAGGATTTTAGTTTCATTATCTAAACTTGATGTTACTGGATACTCTTTTAATTTTGGTAATGGATGTTTCAGTTTATTTAAATTTAAGCATAATCATCTCATTGGTACTGGTATTCTTTGTGATGGTTTATATAAATTGAATTTGGATGGTTTGTATGCTAAAACGCTTTTGACTCTGCATCATAATGTTGGCACTAAACGTAGTTTAGTGAATGAACGGTCTGCTTTCTTGTGGCATAAACTTTTGGGTCACATTTCTAGAGAAAGGATGGAAAGACTAATAAAGAATGAAATTCTTCCAGATCTAGATTTTACTGATCTAAATATTTGTGTGGATTGAATTAAAGGAAAACAAACAAAACACACAAAGAAAGGGACTACAAGAAGCACTTAGCTTCTTGAGATTGTGCACACTGATATTTGTGGGCCTTTTGATGTTAATTCTTTCTGAAAGGAAAGGTGCTTTATCACCTTCATTGATGACTATTCACGTTATGGATATGTCTACTTACTGCATGAGAAATCTTAAGTAGTGGATGCCTTGGAAATTTATTTGAATGAAGTAGAAAGGCAATTAGACAGAAAGGTGAAAGTTGTCAGGTCTGATAGAGGTGGTGAGTATTACGAAAGATATGATGAGACTGGGCAACACCCAGGTCCATTTGCTAAACTCCTTCAAAAATGTGGTATTTGTGCACAATACACAATGCTAGGTACATCGCAACAAAATGGTGTATCAGAAAGGCGTAACAGAACGTTAATGATATGGTTAGGAGTATGATAAGTAACTCTAATTTACCCATATCTTTGTGGATGTATGCATTGAAAACTGCCATATATTTGTTGCATAGGGTTCCTAGTAAGGCAGTTCTGAAGACACCTTTTGAACTGTGGACTAATAGGACACCTAGTATAAGGCACCTGCATGTTTGGGGTTGCTAGGCAGAAATTAGGATTTATAATCCACAAGAAAAGAAACTGGATGCAAGAACAATCAGTGGATATTTCATTGGTTATCCAGAAAAATCAAAAGGGGGTATATGTTTTACTGTCCTAATCATAGTATGAGAATTGTTGAAAATGGAAATGCAAGGTTCGTTGAAAATGGTGAAATCAGTGGGAGTATAGTTTCACGGAATGTGGAAATTAAAGAAGTTAGAGTGCAAGTCCCTTTGACTTGTGCCTCTAGCAGTAAAATGAGTGTTCCTCTAGATGTTGTTCCAGACAACAATGAAGAAGAGCAATACAATAATGAGCCCATGATTCATAATGAACCTATTGTAGAAGAACCACAAGAAGTAGCATTAAGGAGGTCTCAAAGAGAAAAAAGGCCAGCTATTTCGAATGATTATGTGGTATATCTACATGAGTTAGAAGCTGACTTAAGCATTAATTATGATGATCCAGTTTTGTTTTCACAAGCCGTAAGTAGTGATAATTCTGAGAAGTGGTTAGATGCCATGAAAGAAGAGTTGGAATCCATGGAACAGAATGGTGTTTGGGACCTTGTAGAATTGCCAGAAGGTTGCAAGAGAGTTGGTTGTAAGTGGGTCTTTAAGACTAAACGTGACTCTCATGGTAACCTTGAACGTTACAAGGCCAGACTTGTTGCTACGGGTTTTACTTAGAAAGATGGTGTTGATTATAAAGAGACATTTTCACCAGTCTCACGAAAGGATTCCTTCAGGATTATCATGGCACTAGTAGCCCATTATGACTTGGAGCTACATCAAATGGATGTGAAAACCGCTTTTCTTAATGGAGATTTAGAGGAGAATGTTTACATGGACCAACCAATGGGGTTCTCAGTTGAAGGAAAGGAACACATGGTGTGCAAATTAAAGAAATCAATATATGGACTTAAGCAAGCTTCCCGCCAATGGTATTTGAAGTTTAATGATACCATTGTTTCCTTTGGATTTAAGGAAAACATTGTTGATCGATGTATATATCTGAAGGTCAATGGGAGTAAGGTTATATTTATGATTCTGTATGTTGATGATATCTTGCTTGCAACTAATGATCTTGGTCTTCTTTATGAGACTAAGAAGTTTCTCTCTAGTAACTTTGAAATGAAGGATATGAGTGAGGCAAGCTATGTGATAGGAATAGAAATATTTCGAAACAGATCACAGGGACTATTAGGCTTGTCTCAGAAAGTATATATCAATAAAGTACTAGAGAGGTTCAGGATGGAAAAGTGCTCAGCATCTCCTGTTCCAATTCATAAAGGAGACAAGTTTAGTCTCGCGCAATGTCCTAAGAATGATTTGGAACGGAAACAAATGGAAGCAATTTCGTATGCATCTGTTGTTGGGAGTATTATGTATGCTCAGATCTGTACTCGACCAGACATAAGCTTTGCAGCTAGAATGTTAGGAGGATATCAAGTAACCCGGGAATGGGACATTGGAAAGCTGCAAAGAAGGTTCTGAGATACTTACAGGGAACAAAGGATCCCATATTTACATATAGGAGGTTTGATCACCTTGAGGTGATTGGGTATTCAGATTCAGACTTTGCTGGATGTGTGGATTCAAGGAAATCCACCCTTGGCTATGTATTTCTTTTAGCCGGAGGAGCAGTATCGTGGAAGAGTGCTAAGCAATCTGTTGTTGCTGCATCTACTATGGAAGCTGAATTTGTAGCATGTTTTGAGGCTACAATTCAAGCTAATTGGCTACGGAACTTTATTTCAAGGCTTGGAATTGTCGACAGTATTGCTAGGCCGCTGAAAATGTATTGTGATAACTCCGCAGCAGTGTTTTTCTCTAAGAACGACAAGTACTCTAAAGGTGCTAAACATATGGAATTGAAGTACTTTGCCGTGAAAGATGAAGTTCAGAAACAAAGAGTGTTAATAGAACATATTAGCACAAATCTCATGATAGCTGACCCTTTGACAAAGGGATTACCACCCAAGACATTTATTGAGCATGTTGAAAATATGGGCATAATTGTTAATAAGGATTGTTGAGTGTAATGTTTACTTTTGTTACTTTTGTTCTGGATTATTGACACTTTGAGCTCATTTATGATATGTTTTTGATTACCTGTTCTCTACATTTGATGCATATTGTATTAGAGTAATGTATACAGGTATTGTCTTAAATAAAGACATTATGTTGGACTATTATGTGCTCCTAATTATGTTCATATTAAGGAGAAGTCTAATTTGTGGTACATGGAAGGGACTATGTCGATTAAGTGATGTACAACCGCCTTGACTCGGATTAGTTCCTATTCTTAATTATGAAATTATGATGTGCCCAATGTTGAATGCGCATTATGTTAGTTTAATTTATTTATTTATTCGTCCATGATGTTAGGTAATGTCATATGAGCCAAGTGGGAGAATGTAAGATTTAATGTCTCATGTGAGAGGCTCGTGACTTTTTAAGGACTAATAAATAAATAAATAAATAATGATTACAGACTAAATTGTAAATGGGCCATGGCTTAAGTGGAGCAGTTTCTAAAGATAACTGCTATTTGATGGGAGTAGTGGTTTTAAAAGGGGTTAATACCCACTAACGTGAAACAAGGTCCCCTTCCTGACATTAGAGTATTCTCTCAACCCTAGCCATCACGAAAGAGAAAGAATAGAAAGAAGAGTCAAAGGAAGCGAAATCTTGTTTCCTTCCTCTTTCAAGGAAATCAACGCACATCGGAGATTCTGTAGAAGTATCACCATGGAGAAAGGTACGCATTGTTTCTCTATGGATTGTTTTGTGAGAATCATTGATTTCAAGATCCTGTTTGGTTTTCTATTATTGAGATCTTTAGAAAACTAGAAACTAACATCCAAAGCCTACAAGAACCTATAATCTTTCCATAGTTCATAAGCAGGATATGCTATAAGTACAACCTGATAGGAAGATGATAGGAAGAGAAAGATAGTAGCACTCTACAACCTTCAAAGATAGGGTTGAAGTGATGAGTTGGCTCCAACTAATCCTCTGCCCAAAGCAATGAACAAATATGAAGTTAATTTTCAATTTCACAACCAGCATAAATGTATTAGAAAACCAAATATCAACAATTCAACATCTTAAGATCATCAAGTGCAGAAACAACTCTAAATTATAACTCTAAATTATATAAGTGGAATATGTAAATGTATGTGGTTATCTAGTATCCAGAAATTCACATAACAGAAAATAAACAAATTGAAGGCAAATAATTTGAGCACGACATATTATATTGAAATGAGTATCACTACCATTAGGATGTTAGACACCATTAGGATTATTGGTCAGTGAAGATCCTCCATGTGTTGTCAGTACATCTTGTCCACTCTCTTCATCCTATGAAAGACCAAATAAATGCATTATGTTAGCACAATTAATTAATAAAATGTATACAGGATATAAAATCCAAAATCCACTCGAGCTAATAAAATTATTGCCAGGATTCAAAACTAGAGGAACTACATCCTACACCACTGAATTTTGTGCTAGACTTAAATGCATTTTTTTTTTTTTTGATTCCATATGATGCTTCCACTTTATTTTCTCAACTTTGCTTGTCTAACCAAAACACCCATTTAGTTTCCTAGGTATTCTTCTTCCACATAGTATATGTTCCTAATAAAGAATTGTTACTAATTATTTTCTATTTATAACTGCCATCCAAATTAAATAATAAAATTAACTAGTATATGCATACAAACTTGAGAAATTACTCAGCCGATAGTGTACTTTGACTCTATCACCTTTGTGTGCCTGAACTTCACATGATGTTGGTTTATGCTGCAAAGAGACAGAGAGCATCAATAGTAAGCATAAAAGCTATCTATCACCATGAACTTGTGACCTCGCAGCAAACAGCATATATGTGTAAAGCCCATAAATATACCTTGCTTTACTTCTCTAGAAGGACAATACTTTTAAATATCACACTATACCACTAACTATATCATTCAAAGCTATATTCAGACTCCAATCATGTATTTATACTTTATTTTGAAACACAAACTGGCAAGCATACTACCACAATTCAACTTACATGAAACAAAACATAAATGTCTAAGCACCTGTGATGCCATCAGACTTGCACCTTGTAACTTACCTGCCAACCAATGCCTCCACTCAATACATAAGCAGGATGAGGAGTAGAAATTAAACTACATGTCTTTAGCATACATCAAGAAGATCAAGCCAGTAGTTTGCCACTGAAGCGGCTGCTGAATAGCATTCCTCTAAGGTTGAACCATGGAGAAACTTGTCAAAAAGTCCAGCCTGTTATAAGAAAAGTGTTTCACTTTAAAAAGAAAACAATAAGAAAAATACATTGTGCAATTAAGCCTTGCACATCCTTCACGCAATCTAATCTCAAATCTAACCTTGCTTACTGCATATGAAATAGTCATAATTAACATATTTTATGAGGTACATTGTGCCTGTGACAGAGAATGAGCATAAGATAACATAGTTTATTCACTTACAGGGATGGGAATAATTGGCATGTCATATTAGCATATAGCCACCACAGACAGGCACCACCCAGACACATGAGTGTTGAGTGGTAAGATAGAATTTTCCCTCCAATAGATTAAAATGATAATCAATAACTAATAAATTATGAGAATAACTTACCATTTCTTCATGTTTGCTTTCTCAAGTGCCCTTTCTTCTCTTCTTTTTTTTTTCACTTTTTCAATTTTTGCCTGCATTATAATTTTTAACAAGAACTTAGTGAATAAATGGTAGACAGAGACAATGTTTAGTTGTTTGACAATGTCATCATAATAACTCAGTAAGCCTGGGAGGCAAGAAGCAGGTAGCTATAGGAAATGTAGAGAAAATTTATTAAAATTAAAATTTAATAACTGGAATTTATATGAACTTGAGAGTTGAGTCCTAGATTCTGCTAGAAAAAAAGCAGGTAGCTATAGTAACTCAGTAACTGGAATTTGGGAAGGCCATGAATGTGGAAGAAGTTAGTAGTAATGCACTTAGCTATAAATTTTAATTTTGTCAGGGTAGACATAATCAGAGAATCCAAAGAAAAAAAAATGCTAAAGAATCTAAACATCAAGGCCATTGGATTCACTGCTAATAAATTACAGCTAAAAATGAACTATTGAAATTGCTTTGCACCTTGTTCTAGACATCAAGGCCATTGGATTCACTGCTAATAAATTTCAGTCCACAGAATGCTTTCTGAGTGTGCTGCTTCCTAAGCTCTCAAGCCACCAACACCGTTTCAGATCCGCCTTGGCTCCACAATAACTGCCACAGCTCAACCTTGAGCTCATGTGAGAGCTATGTAAACAGGGAAATGTATAAACTAGCTAATCAGCTTATTGCAAATATAAAAAAACAAAAAAATAATTACCTAACACGAGATCAATTTAATTTAGAACAATGTTTCCCTGTGCAAGTGCAATTGGCCTATTCACTCCGGCCAGCTGTGGAAAGAAACCACTGAGGATTAGAGCAAGATTTAATTATAACATAATTTTTTCAAGTAACAAATCACATGTCAAGGGACAAAGGGAAGCTCTGAATGACAATACCAACACAACCTAGTGACACTAATTTGTAACTCCCAAAGCTACACCACATAGCCTCTCAATAGCCCAAGTTGAAACCAATATGACAAACCCTGGACGCAGAAGCAGAGTAGATGATGAAGTAGGTCACACGGAATAAGCATGAATAATCATTGTTGCAGTACAAATCCCCAAATTATTTTATGTTGCCAAGTGATATACATACATTAAGACAAACTTGAATTAAACTCACCAATTTTTTGTGCAATCAAATCGCCAAGTAAAGATTTAATTAATCCAACATGCTTGCACTATGTCAGGTTCCTACAAGCAAACAGAAATGGGAAAACCTTAGCAAAGAAATGCCAAGGTTCACTGCCAAGTCAGGCAATGTTCACCTCAAATATCACCTAGACCAATCCTGGTCCTCAAACTAACAATTTTCAAGACAATTTCAAATCAAAAGACAAAAATATTCACTTCTAAAAACCAAACATAGAAACTCCATAAAAACACAAGAATGGATAGCCCATGGCACTAACAAAAGCAAATAGCCAAAAATCATCAGTATTTCCTGCATAATCTTCTACCAAGCAGAAAAGGGAATTTCTTTCAATACTAGACTGGTAATCAGAAGTAAAAGAGAACCTACATTGATTTATCTAATATAATATAATATAATATAATATAATATAATATAATATAATATAATATAATATAATATAATATTAATAATATAATAATGTAATATAATGCACTGCTTAAATTCAGAAAATAATTGAGAAAAATAGCCAAAAGCATACATAGAGTTCTTGTGAACAGCCACAATCTTCTAAAATCCTATTCTAGAAACAGGAGAAAAAAAGAAAGGAGAAGATTCATGTTCCTATTATTCTCTTTTAAAAATTTTCAGAGAAGAACTATGGTTTACTTATTAGAGAAAAAACAACCACTCTCACAAAATGCACCTTAAGCATCCCTCGAGAGCATCAATTGTATATCACACTCTGAATCCTAAACATTATTTTAGTCATCTAAAGAGAAAATTGACAAGGAAATCAAAGAGAAAATTGAAACAATGGAAACTCACCTCTGATTTACCCAAAATCGTGAAACTCACGTTGGATCTAGAAACTTCAAGACAATTAAAAAAATTGAAGAAACAATGAGCAGTGAGCACAAATCCATTGAAAGCTTGGAGGAGATTCAAAACAAAAGGATGGATAACAAAACCTTAGCAAGTTCTGATAGATGAACCCTAAGATGAAGGTCCTGTGTGAAACGTTGGATGCAAGAACCCTAAGGTGAAGATTCTGCGCGAAACACTTGATGTATGAACCCTATGATTCTCTGAGAGACAAATCACAATTACCTCCGATTGAAGAACCCTAAGTTAATGCTACAATGAGAGGTAAGGAAGCGAGAGAGGGATTTGGATCTCAATTCGCTCACAGAGGAGGATTTCAATGATTTGAGCTTTGGAAAGTGAGACGTTGTTGAATGCTTGGAATGAATGAAGGGTTTCATTTCGAGTCTCGCACCAGAGAGAGAAAGGTATTGATGGTAATAAAAAAATAAAAAAAAAATGATAAAAATTGAAACGTATTGATGGTAAGGCTTAGAAACCCTGAAAAAGATTATCTAATTGTGACGGTTGAATAAATTGCCATAAATTATGTTATTTTCTGGCAGTTTTCAATAGCCGCCACAAATTAACAGTCACTAATAACAACTTTTTTTGTAGTGTTAAACCCATTTCATTATGTTTTTAAAAATTGGACCTCTTCATTGTTCATTTTTATTACAAAATTGATTGTAATTATTTACAAATAATTATGATAATTTGATGTAAAAGATTGGAATTGATTTAATTGATTTCAATTGATGAGAAATGCTAGCAACACACTATCTTCTTTTGACACTCTCTTTCTAACAACATTTTTGTACTCTTAATACATTATAAAATTATTGAATTATATAATGAGATGAATATTTTGTACTCTTAATATCGAGATGAATATTTCATTATGTGATTATCATAATGCTATTATAGAAAAAAAAAATGAAAGCTCCTTGTGTGTTGTCATAAGGAGAAGAAAGAGAATAGACTAAATACTGAGAAAAGAAGAAGGGAAGTTACAACTATTTGAATGAGAGAAGAAGAATAAGGGTTTTGAGAGAAATATAAAATTATTGAATTATATAATGACTTTAATGACCTTAATTTAGGCGGGAAAGTCACTACAACAAAATGTGCTTTTAGTAACATTTGAAAAATGTTACCAAATTATGTATAAATGTTACTAACATATTTTCGTGATATTTTATCAAATGTTGTATCAGGCCTATGTCGCTAAAGGCTTTTGGCAACATTTTTACCTACTAATGGTAACATTTTTAAAAGTGTTACTAATCTAGAATTTTGTAACATTTTTACATATTAATAGCAACATTTTAAAAATGTTACCAATCCAGCATTTTGTAACATTTTTACATTTGTTTTTTTTGAAAGGCAAAATAAGAAATATTATTAATAAGATGTTTAAAGCACAAGGTGTGCAATAAGAAAAGTCCACAAGAGTACAAAAATAGATCTCGTACAAAGAAAAACAGTACTCAAAGCAAGCCATGACAAATGCATGACAAGATCATGTCAAATCTTCCTTAAAAAACCACCTTGAAAGTCATGCAAACAAATCCACAACCACCACCGTGAACTCCAAAGAAGCATCCCTATAGTCATGCAAACAAATCCAACACCTATGATTGTTGTTGTAAAATGCATGAACCAGGATCAACATACCAGCATGAAAAGGGATAAGAAAATCCTCCCTTGAGAGTTATCCACCTCCAAGTCAAACGTTTTACATCCTCCAGCATCTCTGACACATCCTGTTTTCTATGTGCAAAAACATATGGATTTCGATTTCTCCAAATAACCCATACCAAAGCAAAACCACACAACATGCCAAATATAACCTTTTTTCCTTGGCCAATAAAATAAACCTCTGAACTGTAGAAAATGATTTGGCAAAGGAGAATGTAAGGGAGCCTGAATCCCCCACCATGCTAAGCACATCCTCCATATAGGTGAAAATACCTCACATTCCATGAAAAAGTGTGTTGTAGATTCATCTTGTTTACCGCAGGTAGGACACAGGATCTCAGAATCAGGGATAACTCTCCTACGCACCAAATTAATTTTAGATGGAATTCTATCCTTCATAACTTTCCATACAAAGGCTTGAATTTTCAGAGGTACTTCCTTCTGCCATATCAATCTTGCAAGTTATTGATGTTGTAGATCCACATTTGTTATCAAAGAATGATACACAGATTTTACTGTATAGGTCCCTAAAGGGTCTCCTTTCCACACCCATGTATCCCTCTCCCCCTCCTTCAAGACCACCTGACCCACAAAATCCTCTAATTCCTTCACCAACTCCTTTTCCCATACAAACAACTGCCTTCTCCACTTCCAATCCCACATAAACTTACCGTCCACCCAAAATCCCATATCCCCTACCATCCCCTCCTTGTTTTCCACCACAAAATATAGACGTTGAAACTTATTCACCAAAGGGTACTCACCCACCCAACAATCTTTCCAAAAAGAAGTTTCCCGCCCATCCCCAACCTTTTTAAACAAATTCTTAGATAGCCAGTCCATAGAAACACCAAAACACTCACACTGTAAGGAATTTATATCTTTCCACCATGCAAAACACAAACCCCCACCATGATCCTTTCCCAAAACAGGATCCCCATACTTATACTTTAACATTTTGTACCAAAGAGAATGTGTCTCCGTCTTAAATCTCCACCACCACTTTCCTAACAAAGCTATATTAAAAAGATTAATATTTCTAACTCCCAGACCCCCCATCTCCTTTTCCTGACACACCTTGCTCCAATCAACCCAATAGATACTCCTCCTATCCTCACCACCTCCCCATAAGAAACATTTAAAAAGTTTTTCAAGGGAAGAAATAATACTTGGAGGAGCCTTGAAGAAGGAAAGAAAGTAGATCGGGAGAGATACAAGAACATATTTGAGCAAGACAATTCTACCGCCAAAGGATATATGTTTGCTTTTCCACAAAGACAACCTCTTCTTGACTTGGTCTACCACTGGCTTCCAAGTTTCTTTTCTTTTATGATTTTCCCCAATAGGCAACCCCAGATATTTAAAAGGAAGATAGCCAACTCTACAGTTCAACAACAGAGCAGCTTCGTGGGTCCAGCACCCATCCACCTGAATACCCACCAAAAGACTCTTGTGAAAGTTTACCTTTAAACCCGAAGCAAGCTCAAATAGTTGTAAAATGGCTTTTATGGCAAAAATATTTTCCCAACTCCTCTTCCCAATAATCAATGTATCATCTACAAACTGTAAGTGAGAAATACAAACATTTTGACCCTCTAGCACATAACATTTTTACATATTAATAGAAACATTTTTAAAATGTTACCACTAGCATTTTGTAACATTTTAAAAAATTTACTAAATTAATGTGACATTTCTAAAAATGTTCCATTCCCTTATCCTCCCTACTTTGAACATGACCTTGAGAGTAAGTTTCCATGTAGATCACATGCACACCTTCATAGAATGCATTGTTGATGATTCCCTAAAATTAAAATTATGCAAATGCTAGAGATACAAAATCATTCCCAAGCCTTTAATTGATTGGAAACGTGGGTGGAAACATAGTGTAAGTAAGTTATAGTTTCCCATATCTAGTACATAACATTAGTTCAACATGGTTCACACAATTCAGAATCAGTTGTAGTAGTCCCTGTAGATTGAGGAGGGTAGTGAGTGAAAAGGAAATTATGGTGGGTTTTCAGGGGAGGAAATGATAGGGTGCTATTTTTTAATAAGATGCAGGAAGCAACCCCATGAGTTTCCTCTTAAGCTTGGTGTTCCAATAGTTCTTGATATCATTGTCAGTCCTGCCTGGCAACTGAACAACTATAATTGACCACCTGCAATTTCATGAAAAAATGGACCAAAAAATAATTTATAAATCAACACCTTCATTTATAAAGCAATTAACAAGGTAATGGGAAGAAAAAAATAGAGAGGATTCAACTGTATTCCTTGTCCATCTTGTTTCCTCGTTGTACCGTTCAGACTTTTTACATAGTACTTTTGTTCCTGTTTTCATCTCTTCCTTTTCACTTAGTTTTAGTCTATCTCTCTCTCTCTCTCCACATATGTAACAAAGATGCACCATCCTTTGACCAAAATAAGTTATGAAAAAAAAAAAAAAGCACAAGGCATAAACAAATTTCTATTAAGTTGACAAAGGGGGGAGGGGGGATAGTCCACTGAAAAAGTAGATTTCTTAGCAATATAAACTTATTACCTTGCTTGTAATCAAGTGGTCTTCACCTGCCATTCTGAAGCTTTAGAAAATCTGTCTTGTCTAGATATGGCATAGCTGTAGCAAATGCAGAAGCTGCAACAAAAGTCCAAATGGAAGGTACAAACATTCATTAGAAAACACAGTAGTTAAAAACCACTAAAAGGTAAAGAGTAAAACAAATTCTGTAAAAATACAAGTGAAATGTATGCCTATTATACAGATACTAAGTTACTAATATATTAGTACATACATATAAGAAGCCTGAGAAAGAAAGGTTAGTTTAAGAGAGCAATATATTAAATGTGTTTACAATATGTGTATTTTCACTTCATATCAACCTGTATAATGAGAGTCTAGAACAAACCATTGCAGTGAAAATTACTCTGGAATCTAGATACTAAAAGGATTATGGGGTTTGAATAAAGTGCACAATTGCATGGAAGAGGCAGTCCATGCCAACTTCCCTAGCAAATATGGGGCAAAATAATAGTCCGTTGGACTCTATGACTGTGTTGGTAGCAGTGTGACAGAAAAACATTTTGGACAATCTTCCCTGATGTTGCTGCATATAAACATTTACACCTTTATCAGATTCATTCATTCTTCCAGGTTCATAAAATGTCTTTCTCTTGTTTCCTATCCGATAATTTTCCATCAATGATATCTTTCTGGCCATCATGTGGACTGAATTGTTGCTAACACTAGATTGATGAAGCATAGTGAACAGGAATTTCATGAAACTAACTTGTAGCAACACCCAACACTTGTTCCAATTTCAAAAGCTAATGATATATATTATAATAACAAGAAAAGTATGAAGAATGTTAAGTGTGTTAATTTACTAAAGGATCAATGAAGTTGGTCATTTAGTGTAATGTTGGGATTCAACATGCAGTGCAACGTAGTTGAAATCCCATCTCACTTAGCCACACCAACATTTACACACTTAGCCACTATTCCCTCTTCATCTAGAATAGCAAAAGCGTACACCATTCAAAATCACAATTACAGTTAAAAACTAAATATAGATTGACATTACTATCATGAACAACCAAGCAATTTGTATAAAAGATTAAGAGAAATAAAAAAAAAAGGAAAAATAAGAGAACTATAAAACTATACCTAGGGTAGCAAATTCAAGTGGCCAGAGTCTGCTACACTGAAAACCTGACACAACAAAACAAAAGAAGAATCAGAAATTCAATGAATTAAAACATAAGAAAAAGCAAAATTGCAAAATGATATTTAAAATCAAAATATGCATGCATTCGAAAAAGGTGTACGCATGCATTATATATATATATATATATATATATATATATATATATATATATATATATATATATGGTGTTTCATATTTGCCTTGCTAGCTGCCAATTAATATTCTATTATAGTAGATGGGTATAGCCAGAATAAATTAGAACAGAGAAACAAGGAAATTAGGGTGCATGTCTTACCATTTGCATCAATATAAAGTTGTCTCTGCTCATAGTATTTTACCACTTAAAAACTGTCAAAGGCCTCTTAGTTAATGTAATAATTAACTTCTTAAAACAAGTAAAATCATGAAGTTGCACTATAACTGTTCTTCATGAGGCTCTGTTCTTTATGATTATGTTGGAGATACATTAATCGTTGAATAATGAAAGAAAATAAAAGAACCTCGATCAAGTATTTCTACGAACAGTTAGACTGCACAACTTTCTTTATTTAATTTTCCTTGGTTTACTAGCTCCTTTTCATACTTGAAGAATGTGAAACATGATTCTTGGGCCAAGTCAGGTGAAGCCACAAATATAATATTAAATTTAGAAATTGCAATCCAGAAGAACTAAGAAAACTAAAAATTGAAACTACAACATGTTCGCTTGAGTTCATTAGCTACCGATTGGCAAAAATTACGAGTTAGGAATAGAACCATCGTAGTGATGAACGCTAAAACTCTGAATGTTCGCCTGAGAAACTCTCACAACTTGGCACTGCAAGATGAAGAAATGAAACCAAGTGATTCAAGCATACCTATGAAGTGGCTAGAGCATCATGATGGTGGATATGGAGTTGCCATAAAGGGAGAAAGAGAGAGAATGCTCAAGAGTGGAGGGAGAGTAAGAGAGAGTGATGCAGCAAAAGAGAAAATGAAGTAACGAAGAACCCTCAGAGATAAGAGCGAGTGACCCAGAGTGAGAGAGAGTGGTAAAAGACGTAAAAATATATTCAAGTCTGTAAGAAAATGAATGCTCGTGTTACATTAGTTTCGAAAATGTTATGACATTGTGTTAACTGAGCCTATACTAACATTTTTTTTTTAAATGTTACAATAACTTGTTAACTTAATCTATAGGAACATTTTTAATAGAGCAAATTACAGCAACACTCCATGAGGTTTCATATAATTACACAAGTATTCCTGCTTTTTTAACTATTACTTTCACCTCCCCTGTAGAGGGTGTTAGTGTAAAGTTTGAGGAAGTGTCAGTGTAATGTTTTCAAACATATAAGGGGATGTTAGTGTAATGTTTTTAAACGTAAAGGAGGATTAGTGTAGGAGAATCAAAAAGAGTAGAACCATATGTAATTTGATAAAAGCTCGAGAATGTTATTGTAATTTGCTCTTTTTAATAAATGTAAAAGGACAAATGTTGCTAAGAACGTTAAATTCAGTAGTGTTAAAATTACCAATTTAATCATGCCAACTATATATATATATATATATATATATATATATATATATATATATATATATATATAACACCATATATAACGGAAAATAATTTCCATTCAAGTTGTTTAATTTAACAGTTGGGCAGTTTCTTGAGAACTGAATGCTCTGGTTTATGATTACATTCAAAGTCTAAATGGACAAATGCCCGCTCAACTTCTGGAAGTTTCTCGAGCTTTATCTGTAGGCTCTCTCCAATATTGTGCGCTTCTTTTAAGGGTAAATCTTCCGGCAGTTCAATGTCAACCTGTTCCAAATCAAATCCAAATGACAAGGCATAGAATGTAATCATTGTGAAGACAAATACGTGCATATACTTTATTTATCTCTCACACTCTAAGATGATGGACTAATACGAACCATTGAGTAAAAAGTTACAGTAGGATCAAGGTGGTATTTAACATAGACGAGTAAGAAAGGTTTGTAAGAATAACCATGTGCAAGTATCAATATTCTGACTAAGTGCTGACATTTAAAACTTGGTAAGAGGTACAAGTTCGGTAATGATAAAAACGAACCCATCAGTCGTCACAAATATGTTCAAAGTGTTAGGCAGAAAATAAGAGAAGCCTGAATGGATCCACTGTATAACAACAATAATAACCAGGTATTATCTGTTTAAAACGACATTATTCGACTCTATAAAAAACTAAGGCCTTGTTTGATTTCCTTTTGCTTTTAATTTTTGAAAATTATGTTGAAAATTAATTTTAAAAAAATGTTTTTGAGAACATACCTCCACAAAATATAGAACCCCAAATGTGTATGCGCGGATAGTGTCAATGCGCTTGATTTGAGGGTGCCTTATAGCAATATATGTCAGCTTTTGCAAAACTTCGGGAGGTGCAGATTGTCCCACCAGTGAGACTGCATAGGAAGTTATCCAGAATCAGAATTAATATAGTTTTGTTTACAAAGAACAGACTTTGTCCTTATTTCCTTTTTTGGGGGCGGCGGCGACAAATGAAGAGCTGAAATAAACCAATATCCCGAAGACCTGAACTTATACCTACGTTCAAATAAAGATAACATCTGGTGCTTCACTCTCTGATTCCTCTCTTGCTCCTACCTCACTTTTCCAAACACATTGTCTATAAATTACAATACAATAAAACTGATGCTAGCTAGATCTAGATATCCAGTTTAGCAAATAATTTTGCATCAGTTTCAATATGAGATAATTAAAAATAAAATTCAGCCGGTTTAGTAAGTTAAACTGACAAAGAACAGTGTATAAAATCTTTCCTGGTAGAGAAATTTTACAAACTACTTTGTTTTTGACCGACACCAAGACTTGAAAAAATTGGTGGAAGCAGTGAGAGCAAGAGATGAAAAAAATATACTTTCCAGAATTATGTGACTTGTTGCTACTGGACAACCGTGATTTAACATCCTATTTCCCAACAGAAACACTAGACAATATATATAACTAATTTGATACCAATGCTCGTTTATTTCTTTCTCTCATGGGCATATATACTTGTAACATTATATGTTCAGAGTACTGATAAGGATATACCTGCATTTTCCATCACAGTGCAGGACTAATTTCTAATTGTGTATATTGCCAGTAAAATAGCTCCAACCGGGTCTATCCACCAGTAATATTTATCACCAAGAGCAGCTGCAGCTAACCCAGCCACGTTTGTTATAACATCAAAGTAGTGGTCCTGCAAGTTGGCATTTCTTAGATGGTTCAATTGTATTTTAACTTCATTCATAAAGCAAACATCAGAAGAGAACCACCCTTACATCTGCATAGGCTTGGACTAGCTTGTTTCCTGAGCTTCTACAGTGAAGCCAGAGCATAAACTTCACCACAATTGCAAATATCATAGTAGAATACAGCCATATTAATTGTTCAGCAGTCATCTTTTCAGCATCACTGCTTTCTATTAGCTGTTTTACAGCCGTGATTAACACCACAAAGCCTGTAGTAAAATGGATTAATTCAATGTATCATGTAATCTTTTGCATGTCAATGTATGAGTACTTTTTAGTGCTTCTAAAAGAACAAGTTTGTAAATTGTAAAGTATATGTAATTTCAAAAGCAGTAGGATTCAAATCATTAACCTTTGAACATATAAATCAATATATATGTTGAAGTTCATTTTTTATCCATCACTTCAATAACAAAATTAAGTCGAAGTTCTCTAGTACGACAAAACGCTGTGTGTGGTCAATTCTTTGAGGTATAAAAACTAGGGGAAGATACAGACGTACCACCGGCAACATTCTTTCTCATATTAGGATCTTTTGATTTATGGTCCAACGAAAAAAAATATGCCTCTAAACCGGCCTGTCATCATTTTAGAAATTTTGCAAATAACCTGTCATCAGCTATAACCTAAAGCTGAATATTTTTTCTTAAATTTGGTAAATAAGAAACCCTATTCATTTTAGGAATTTTGTTCGATATTTGTTTACAGAACAATATTGTCTTTTTAAGTTTACCAAAGATATTAGAAATTTAACCAGTTAGATTCTATAAACAAGAGCAATATATAGTAAAGATATTTGATTCCTTCATATTAGTTTGCATAGGCATGAGTATAAGGTACAGATGTACATCCAAATTGAAATTTCAATCAGAAGTCTTTTTACTCAAAGAAAATGGAATTTTTTTATATAAATTTAATTTAAATGAACAGTGTCAAAGCCAGAAACATTTTAAGTCGGTTCGACTCACCAAGTGTTGCCATCACTGCTGCAAAGATGGTAATTCCAACTGGCTGCACTCGGAGCTTCCCAATTGGGTATTTATAGATATTTACATCTTTCATTGCTAGGTGGGCAAACCAAAGTACGCCACCAGCCATTAGGTCCATCAGAAAATCCAACGTTGATGCTACTAGGGCCATTGACCCACTTCTTATGGTAACATAAATCTAGACATAGATATGTGCATATTGATATTTTACATAAGGATAATCAGCAAATACAATAAAACAACAAACTCTTGAGAATCTAATCATTTTTTTTTCTGCGAGTTTTAAGAACCTAATAATGATTAAGCAAGTTCAAACAATCAACTGTCATCAGAAACTTCATATTCAAAACATGCATTCTAGTCAGAAACACAAAATGAAATATCACCTTTAATATCAATAAAATGACATTTGCATAATTAGAGATCTTCATGGCTCTTTCTTGTCGAGCTTCTTCTTCACCGTCTTCCTCAACCATGCAATCAGTAGACACCATGGTGTCTGCTTCCTCAAACAATTTGAGGGTATCAAGTTGTTTCTGGTAATACTGTTTTTCACCTATAAAATTCAAGCACATTTTAAGTTCAAAAGGAAAAAATAAAGTTAAACTATTTATTTGATTCTCCATTTTAAATTTTATTCCAAAATTGTAAGTTTTACAACATGTTTGGAAACATATCAAGAGGCCTGAAAATCACATGCATTTTGGAAAATACATAAAAGCTATTGCTTGGAGCTTCAATCTGGATGTGAAAATCCACTATCCGCAACCAATCATGCACTTAGCCTCTACCCATGCATAAAAGTTGAGTTTTGATCCATGATTGTAACACCATATAAGAATTTCTAGAAATGTAAAATCACCACAAAAACTTTCTAACAGTGATAAATTGTTATATAAAAGTATGTTATAGGTAGAACATTCATCGTGTAGGAACTAAAACTTATTTAATAAGTTGAGAGACTAAATGAAAAGTTAAAAAAAAAAAAAAATGCAATTCAAGAACACAGGTTACAGCATTAAACATTTCTTGTGCTAACATTTCACTTTACACTTTATATACAACACAAACTTCAGTTGATCTCTCAGACCACTGTTTTCGGCAGAGTTATTGTCATTATCGGGGAGAAGAGGAGTCAGATCCGAACCTGAACTAGCTTCCATGATGATTGATGAAGCAGCCATTTAATTGTAGTGGTTCCTCTTGCTACTGTGAATAAAAGAAAAAGTTTCCTCTTGCTAACGGGATGAAGATATGATAGTATCGGATATATGATATTATAGTTCCTCATGCAATCAGCTACATAAAGTTTTATTTTCATGCAAAAGACATGTACAACAGATAGTACCAACACACGTATAGTATTTGTTAGGATGCATGAATTGCATGAATTTCGAATCTACACACGGTTAGTTCATTTTCTTGTTAAATACATAAAAAAGATCATTTCTGAAAAAATTTGAGAACTTTTAGAGCAATAGAATTATTAAAAATGAAATACAAAAAGCACCTGAATAAATCAAATAATTAAAATTAACCGTGAAATATTTAATTTTAAGTCATAATGATTAATAGTAAATATAATTTAAGTCTTCTAAAAAATTTTTATTAAAAATAAATTTATTTGGTCAAAAAGTTAAAAATTACTAAACTTTTTCACATAAAAACTTATACCAATAGTGTAAGTGATACTCATGAAATTTTTTTGATCAGCCATTTTTCACATCAGCCACTCTTCTCTCACGTAGCTCTCTCCTTCTCTCTCTTGTGCCAATTTTCAAGTTTTAACAAAAAGAAGAAACAACAAAAGTAAAGAAAAAGGTGCCTACTCCTTTTCTATATAGGTAACTCTTTACTAAGTTCCTTGGAGGCAATCTCATGTCAGCCGCTAAAGGGCGGCGGCGATGTGGTCCGCCACCGGGGAGGGAGGTGGAGAGGAAGAAGTGGGTTTTGAAGGTGAAGGGAGATTGACGAAGAACTGGGAATTGTCCTAGGGATAAATTGGGGAAAATGTTAGAAAAGAAGAAAAAAGAAAAAGATAAAAAAAAATTCAAACCATCGATTTAAATTTAAAACAGATCCGACGGTCTAAAAAAGTTTCCCGTGATGGGAGACCTATACCGGTAAATTTTTTTAACGGTTTTGAAAATAACAACCCTTCCATCACCAAAAGCTACTAGGATCAAAACATTGAAAAAGTAGCCACACCAATAAATTTCCTTAAAAAACATCACCGGTCCATCCTACGCAATTATAATATTAACATCAGACTAACTCATCCAAAGTCTATTTATTGTGCATCTCCACCCATTTATTTTTTTTTATAAGCCAATAGGAATTTTTCTTAATAGCTTAAACCTGAAGATTCATAAGAGATGGCCCAAACAGGTTTAAATAAAGATACAAGCAACCAATTACTTCCCAGTTATAAAAAAAAAAAAAAAAAAAGATACAAGCAATTATAGTGAGTAGCAGCCAATAAGCCAAAAGGCAAAAACTTATTAGACCACGACATTGCATACAATAGTTAACTTACTATTTATGACCCCAGCTAATAACATTAAATCTGATAGCCTTCAACTGACCATTCCATCTGTGTGACACATGCCTATCATGACTGCAATTTACGCCTAACACATCCTGCTAACAGCACCCCACCCGAAAAGCTGATCATCATAACATGTATAGCATTTCCACCCATACATACCAATGGGTACAAGAACCAGTGATAGAGGACTAGAATGGTACATGAAGAGCTTAAAGTGGAATCAAATCTTAGAATAGAAGTTTATGTAATTTGGGCCTAAATTGGGCTTTTGTTGAGTTTTTTATGTTTTTAATGATGTTTATTTTTAATTTGGGCCTTTTTAGTTGTTTGGGCTTTTAGTAATGGGCCTTGGTAAGCGTTTTAGGTTCATATTATAAATAGGCCAAATGTTAACTTTGTAAAGAGTTTTGACTCTCATTTGGAATGAAGCTTTGATGCTTTTGTGAGAGGAAAACTCTCTAGGTTCTTAGGAACTATCCTTGATTCTTATCTTTGAATTTTCATATTCAAAGTGGTGAATCCTCCTCAACTTATCAATCCTTAGGGATTGTGGCGTTGTCCTTTCCATTTCTTGTCTTTCCGCTTTAAATTTTCTTCACCTTTTGAGTTTCCGTAATTTCCGTTGATGCTGAATTTGAGATCCGGAAAGGGGTTTTTATCAACCAGTCATTGAGAATAGTTGTAATTTTAAATTTTTAAAAAATATTTCAACTAATCAAGAACTAATTTGAAAAAAAAAAGTTTTTTTTAATTAATGAGAAGAAAGATAACATGTAATTTGATTGGTTAAAAAACCAATAGTATCAAAACCCGTCAAATTATTCGGATACCATAGAAACTCTCTTTTTTATATATATACTAGTTTTTAGTTAATGAAAATAATTGGAGATCATTTTGAGGCTCACGGTCAAGTTAAAAGGGGTGTTACATATAAATTTTCTTTTTCCTTCCCGATTTAATCATGGCTAGAAAGAAAAAAAAAAAAGTTTCAAGGGATATAATAAACTTTATTTTTGTGTGGTACAAAATCAACAAACAGAACGCACCTCTGCAGTAGTGTAAGATCCCGCTACGTTCACATATGTGGGGGAACGATCTATTTAGTGGGAGAATCCGTGTTTGATTCCCTCCATGTGCAAAATTCCTTTGGACCAGTGGCAGCCACGCACCGCGAGCGGGATTAGTTTCTGACACAGTAGATTGAGGCACACCCGTGTTCTCTGACCTAGGACAAAAAAAAAAATCAACAAACAGAACAAAACTAATTAATACCAATATGAATTCCAAAATGATAATGAATAAACTGTTTTCTATTTAATTAGCCTGAGATAATGATTTCCAAAATGAAAAATTAACACCTCAATACAACTCACGGTTTGAGTAATAAAGAAGGAAGCTATGGATTTTTTTTTTTTAATGCAAGATAGTTACGTGTTGAATTTTGATAAAGGGATAAACTATTTTGATACTTTTTGAAGTTTATAAGGCACGGCGTTATGGCCAGTTTTCCAGGAATCTTCATTAAAAAATTTACAATCTATTTATTCGCAAAATGTTTTCTACATTTTGATGAAAAACCTGAAAAAAAAAATTGATTTGACGACCAAATTGGTCTCGGGTTGTTGGAAAAGAAAGGGACATTTTACATCAATATATTTGAATCCCCATTTCTAGTAACTAATCTATTTAAAATTTATAATATATATATATATATATATATATATATATATATATATATATATATATATATATATATATATATATGAATTCTGAGGTACTGAACCATATACGCTGCCATGTCACTATGCTAATCTTTGCCATATCAGCCCAGCTGCTTATGTGTCATACTGCAAACCCAGAGCTCTTTCAAATGCAATATGTGTACGTTTAAAGGATCTATGTGCACACAAAAGTATCTGAAACAGAAATATTAAACTGAAACAAAAATATTAAACTGAAAAATAGTAACTGCACACCCCACAAACTAAGGTTATGTTCGGCAAAATTAGCTGAAAAGCTGGCTAGTAGCTGAAAGCTATTAAACTAGCTTATTAAATTATAAGTATTTGATAAAACTAACTGTTGAAGTAGCTGAAAAATGTAAAATGACATAAATAGGTATATTTATATGATATTTTTATATAAATTTCAATTTTATTTTATGGATAAAAATATATTTTGAAGTGTTATAATTTTAATTTTTTAATTAATTTTAAACTCTTGTAATTTTTTATTTATAGATAAATTATTTTAATTACATTTTTAGTTTCAATTATTTCATTTTTTTCATATTAAGTATTCCACTATTAATCTTATACTATATCTTTTGTTGAAAAAAAAAATACCTTATACTATATCTTAAAATATTTTTAATCAAGTTTAAAATAAAGTAAAAAAAAGACATACACTTATTAAGTAAACATTATACTTTTAAACTCTTGTAATTTTTATTTATAGATAAATTATTTTCGTTACATTTTTAGTTTCAATTATTACATTTTTTTTAATATTAAGTATTCTACTGTTAATCTTATACTATATCTTTTGTCCAAAAAAATATCTTATACTATATCTTAAAATATATTTAATCAAGTTTAAAATAAAGTAAAAAAACATACACTTATTAATTAAGTAAAAAATCAAGTTTGAATAATTTTCATATTAAGTAGACATTATACTTTTATTATGTTAATTAGCGTAATAGTTAAAATAGTCTAATAAAAAATTATTCAAAAAATAAAAATATAACATTTATCATTGTCAATTTCGTGAAGTATAATGCTGAAATAATAAATATTATAAATAGTACAATGATTAAAATAAATAGTGTAATATAAAAAATATAAAATATAATAACAAAAATGAAATAAATAATAAAACCTTGTTTTATTTAAAAAGGGTAAAAAAAAATTAATAAATATTTTAAGGATAAAAAAGGGAATAAAATATAAAAACTATAAGCTAAGAGCTAGCATTTTAAAAAAATGCTACTCCAAGTAGCGTTTTAAAACACGCTAGAAGTTACTGAAAAAAGCTTGTTTACCAAATAGTCAAACAAACTTTTTAGCTTGTAAAAAAAGCTAACAGCTAGCTGAAATGGTTTGTCAAACATAGCATAAGTAACAAACACAAATTGGTGTAACCACAAACTAAGTAACACCGCAAATTGGTGTCTCTCTCCTTCTCCATCTCTATCACTCTCAAACCCTCTTCTTCGTCGACGTTATCTTATCCTTCTCTTTCTTTCTTTCTCATTTTTTTTATTGTTCCTTCTCCTTCATTTTATTTTCATTTCACTGACGTTCTCCTTTATTTATAACTTTGAAACCGTATTCATTATTAACCCTTGCTCCATTTGAAATGTAGAAGCAGAAGAAGAGCGGAGATACCGTAATTTGAATTGCAGAAGTAGAAGAAGAGTGGAGATAGCGAAATGGTGTCGGTACAATGTTGACATACTTTTCTAAGTATATTAAAATAGAAAAAATATATTTTCTTATATATTTTACATCTGATGGGCACAACTATATGTACATAATTCTCTCTTCTATTACATCTCCAATGTACTAAATTCTCTAAACAATCCACCCCTCCCACGTATAGAGAATGGAGGAAATAATGTTTTTCTTATTCCATATAGTTGTGGTACAGCTGATATATATACATGAGTGCGAGATAAATATCCAAAAGATAAAATAAGAGATTAGTTACAAATATTTGAATTACAAAATCATATCCTAACTAATCATGCCAACATGCCCCGCAAGACGGTGGTGGAGGAAGCAACATCAATCTTGGACATAAGCCACTTGTGTCTTGTGGAGCTAAGTGGTTTGGTGAGCAGATCCGCAAGTTGGTGACTAGAGGGAACATGAGATACAATGAGTTCCTTCTTGGCAACTAAATCACGTACAAAGTGATAGTCAATGGAGAGATTCTTCATGCTAGAGTGGATCACCAGGTTGGCACAAAGATATGTGGCTCCAATATTGTCAGAGTAGATGGGTGGCTTATCAACAAGGGGAAGTCGAAGTTCCTTGAATAGCTCTTGTAAGCAAAGAATTTCAGTTGTGGTTGACCCAATTATGTGATATTCTGCTTTCGTGGATGATTTGGCAACTATTTTCTGCTTTTTGCAGGACCAAGAGATGGCATTGGACCCAAGTAAATGATGTAGGCCACTGTTGATTTCATATCAAAGGAGTCTCCGCCCCAATCTGAATCACAAAATTCCCGTAGATGAAGGTCGAAAGAATGTCTTAGGTGAAGACCATAATCTAAAGTGCCCTTAAGGTATCGAAGAAGACGTTTGGCAGCCTGCATATGAACCACATTTGGAGCATGTATGTATTGTGACAGTTTGGAGATAGAATAGGTAACTTCAAATCTCGTTAATGAGAGATATTGAAGTGAGCCAACAAGTTGACGATACTCATGTGTGTCACAAGAAGGAATGTCACCACAAGCTGCAAGATCATCTGAGGTGGACATAGGGGTTGAGACTGGTTTGGCATCCTGCATGTTAGATTTCTGCATAATGTTGCGGATGTAATGATGTTGTGTGAGAAAGAGGTCATCCGCGGTGGGAACCATCTCAATACCAAGGAAGTGGTTAGGTGATTCAAGATCTTTGAGAGAAAAATTGTCTGCAAGGGAGGACTTGAAAGAGTCGAGAAATCTCAAATCATTACCTGAGTAAGAGGTCATCGACATAAATAGGAACGTAGGCCACGACCGAAGCACGATTGTAAATGAACAGCGATGTGTCAGACTTGGAATTGACGAATCCAAAACTCAGAAGAAATTATTTTAGAGCATGGAACCAAGCCCAAGGAGCTTGCTTGAGGCCATAGAGTGCTTTGCGAAGCTTGCAGACATGGTTGGGAAACTGAGGATGGATGAAGCCAGGAGGCTAAGACATGTATATATCCTCTTCGATGGTGTCATAAAGAAAGGCATTGTTGACATCCTCTTCGATGGTTGCATTTGGAGAGAGCCACACAGAGAAGCAATTTAATTGTCTGTGGCTTGATGACTGGGCTAAGTGTATCATTGTAATCAATATCTGGGCGCTGGTCGAATCCTTTGGCAACCAATTGTGCTTTATAGAGCGACGAAGCCATTTGTGTTGTGTTTGATGCGGTATACCCACTTGTTGCCAATTATATTGAAGTCACTCTATTTGGGAACATCCAAGTCTTGTTTGCCAATAGTGATTAAATTCTTCAGATATGGCAGCTTTCCACTTAAGGATTTTAAGTGCCTGAGTTAGACAAGTTGGCTCAACAGGTTCTGGTATTGGAAATTTGGAGACTGTGTGTATTTGTTTGGGTTTGAAAATGTCATTTTTGGAACGTGTAGTCATAGGGTGGGTATTGCGAGGGAGTGAGTCAACTGTAGGGAGTGATTCGTCTGCAGGGTGCAGGGACGTTACTGTTGATCTGATTGGTGTACAAGTTGCAATCATCATGGGGTGGTATATGTTGGGAATTTGGTGGAATGGTATTTGTGGTTTCAGTGGTGATGGGATTGGTCACGTGTGGCATATTATTTGTAGGAGAGGAGACTTGGTTTTCGGTTGGATTTGTATTTGAATTTGGGTTGTTGGATAGTAATTCACGGGGTGCAGGGGCGGTATTTGTGAAATTTGGAATTTGGCTTTGAAAGTTGGTTTGACGAGATTGGGGGCGGTATTTATGGTGACAGAATTTTGATGTTGGGGTTGATTATGTGAGTGACGTGGAGATTGGTTGTGAATTGGTGTAGGATGAGAATTAATATGCACAGGAATTATGGGATAAGAATTTCAGATTTGAGGTGGTTGTTCACGTGGTTGAGCTTGGGTAGGGATTTGGTGGTTACGGGATTGGTGATGGTTAGTTATAATGCTAGGATTTAAATTTTGGTTTAGGATTGGTGTTTGTCGAGATTGAGGGATGGCATTTGTGGGTTGGTTGTTTTGAATTTGAATTAACGGAATTGGATGAGGTTGTTTGGTGGGATAGGGTGCTGATAATGGGAGGTTGGATAAGCAATTTTGCTGGGAGATATTTGTGGAACTAGATAAGGTGGTGGGCACGTTGGCATCGGTGGAATAAGGAAATATGGTTTCGACAAATTGAACATGTTTGGAAGTGTAGACTTTGTTCGAAGGGGGATGAAAGTAAAGATAAGCGCTTTGTGTGTTACTGTAGCCAAGGAATATCTAATATCCCAAAAATTTCAACCTAACAAGCAGGAACGTGTGAGATTTAATTGGAATTAGAGAGAATTTAATTGTTTGTTTTAAATAAGAAAAAGATATGTTCTGAGAAATTAAAAAAAAGGAAAGTAAATAATATAGATATTTCTTTATAATGGTTAAATAGCAAACACTTTTAAATATATATATATATATATATATATATATATATATATATATATATATATATATATCCTTTGTAATTAAAATCTATGTTATTAATTTATTGAAACTAATTTCCCTGTAATAAAAAATTTTCTTTGTAAGTAACTGACAGTAATTAATTCTCCGAAATTAATTCTCTGTAGTTATTTTTTTGTATAATTGTGTGTAAGATTGATTATAGTTTATGTTTAAATAAAATAGCCCATGTTATTTTATTTGAGTTGAGGGTGTGCAGTGTGATAAGTATTTAAAAAAATTAAATACTTAAATTATCTGTGTTTTGACTGCCTGAGATATATGGAAAAGAAATTCATCTGTCTGTGGATAATTGTTAGTAAGAATTAATAAAAATGTTTGTTGTTATGAATTAATTTTTTATTTGACTAAAAAACCGTTTTAAGCGTTTTTGAACTCTGAAACTTGCACGTCAAATTACCTTTCGTAAAATTTATCTATGAGCTATCACTGTACAGAGAAAATTTTATGAAAGTTATTAAAAAAAAATTATTTCATAAGATTTATAAAAAAATTATTTGATGTTTAAAAATTTTATTTTTGAAAATTAAAATCGCGTTTCGTTCCGACTACACAGTGTAATTCTACACTGTGTAGATTAATTTGGCACTCAAGCTATCAAATTCTTCTTTCCTACAGCCTATAGAATTTCATGCAGCCACCCACTTCTCTCTCTCTATGACCCACGGTCATACACACACACACAACTCACATCACTCTTTTCTTTCTAATCACCCAAATCACTCACTCTCTCTTTTCCTCACAAACCACAACTTCAGCCACTAAGTTGCCCTCAAGAAAGCTCCAACCTTTCTCTTCCAAGCTACTGGCTGTGACACTCAAAGGAGAAGGCAGCCATTGTTGAAGCTCTTTGGAGCTTTGCATGCAAGGCCTAGAGTGTCCATCTCACCAACCTTCCTTCACATTTTCCTCTCCTCTTCTTCTCCTCTTTCACGTAAGCCTCTTAGAAAGGTAAGGGGAATCTTTTGTGGATTTTAAAGTGGCTAGAAGTTGGAGGATCCAGCCACTCTTGCATAAATGCCTCCCTTGTTCACTAAAATTGTGAAAAATGTGTTTGCATGTGTGCGTTGAGTTTGTGTTCTGAAAATCTTCTTTGGCAGTAGCTTGTGGCGTGTTTAAATCTTCTCTTCATCTTTTTCCTTTTCAGAAATTCATGGGATGGCTGCAATACAAAGGAGACCATGCCCAATTTTTGTTAGAACCCATTTCTAAAACATCATGCATTTTTCAAAACTCGAAAATTTGTGTTAGCAGTGACTGTCTCACGTAGAAGCCCTGAACATTACTTACATTTTTGTGCATAACTTTTGATCTAGTAGTTAGATTTTGATGAAACTTGTCCTCAGTTAAATTAGACTCAAAATGCACCAACTTTGCTTTGAGACAATTGCTACATAACCTCAAATAAGGGTTCATCCGTGACATGCAATGGGGCTGTTCTGCTTGTGGAAACTGGTTCGGACAAGGTTCATTTTTTGAGCTTTTTTGTGTATAACTTTTGATCTAGCCGTTGGATTTTGATGAAACCTATCCTCAGTTAAAGTAGACTCAAAATGAACCAACTTTTCTTTCGAGACCTTTCCAAGATAACCTTAAATGAGAGTTCATCTGTGACATGCAATGCGGCTGTTCTGCTTGTGAAAACTGGTTCGGACAAGGTTCGGTTTTTGAGCTTTTTTTGTGTATAACTTTTGATCTAGCTGTTGGATTTTGATGAAACCTATCCTCAGTTAAAGTAGACTCGAAATGAACCAACTTTTATTTCGAGACCTTTCCAAGATAACCTCAAATGAGAGTTCATCCGTGACATGCAATGGGGCTGTTCTGCTTGTGAAAACTGGTTCGGACAAGGTTCGGTTTTTTAGCTTTTTTTGTGTATAACTTTTGATCTAACAGTTGGATTTTGATGAAACTTGTCCTCAATTAAATTAGACTGAAAATGGACCAACTTTTCTTTTGAGGCCATCGCGAAATAATTTCAAATGAAGGTTCATCTGTGATATGCAATGGGTCTATTCTGCTTGTGGAAATAGATTCGGGCAAGGTTCGGTTTTTGAGCTTGCTACACGAAATCAATGACCTTTTTTTAAATATAATTTTTGTTCCTAAAATTATACAAACAGAGATTTAAAATGATATAAGTTTTGAAAATTTTCATCCACAATTACTAATTTAACAAATTGGGTTTAAACAGAACTCATGCATGGATCCCAGATTTCGAACCTGAGACATAGGTCTTAGAAAAGAAATTTTTGGGGAAAATGTAGGAGGAATTAGGAAGTTTTACCTTTTCTGAAAGATATGAATGTTAGCTTTTTACCATAAAAATTTGATTTAAAATCTCATTTGAGAAGTTTGAGAAAATTACACATCTTTGAGGTATGCTCACTGTGAAGGACATACTGACCTGATAACTTCTGGAAATTTAATATTTTTTGTAGATTTAATTTGAGAGTGTGGGATACCTTTTTGAAAAATAGGTTTTAAGGGCTTTAATTTGATATAGGAATTTCACAGAACAAAAATTGTTTGCTAAATTAATTTTGAACAGAGATTAGGTGCTGCCAAAAAGGAATTCTGTCTTAAATTGCCTTTGAAATATGATATTTGGTTTGTGATATATTTGAATGTTTAAATTAATTTTAATTGTGTGTATGTAAAGCAGTAGGTAAATTTTACCCTTGCCTTAAATGATTGTAAGACCCTTGGAATGTGAATCTAGGGCATTTCTGTGCGTATGATTTGTGCGTTTTGAAGCATGTACGGTGGACTTATAAAGGAAGTCACGTGGGGCAATTCCAGCTGTGAGAAAAATACAAAGATGTTGGCGGAGATCTAACGACGTGGTCACCAATAGGTGATGGATAGCATATTCTCGTATGGTATAATTTTTGTTGGAGCCAGGACAAGGTCTTGAGCTCGATGTCGATTTGACCCTTCTTGTACCACCAGCTGCGGAAACCCACGGTGACGAGCAAAGATAATCTCCGTGTGAGAGTGTGCGAGGAGTAAGTCCTCAGAGTATGAATGACCACAAATTGGTACCTGGGAGATGATCGTGAGGCATTATGACCTTTGAGGGTAGGCATCAAGTTGTGACTACATTCACACAAACCGACTTGGTGACCCTGACAATAACCACGAGAACTTCTCAGCTGGTGAGAGCCTACCTTATACTAGGGTGATGGTGTACTCCCAGCAGTCATTCTCCTCATTATATGTAAGACCACTGAGTTCTGGGAGTTTCAATGGCAGCTGGCCAGTGTGTTACAGTTTATAGATAAAAGTCATGGAAACTGGTAGGTTTCGAGTGTGAACGTCAGAGAACCACACCGCAGTGGTTAGCATGATTGTGTGTATGACTTTCAAAGTCGTTCTGTATGGTTTGCTTGATGAAGCGAAGAGGTCACCCTTATGTTTTTTGTTTTAGGAGCCAATGGCAGTACATGTGGAGATCACAAGGGGGCTATCCTCATCAGTTTCATCACTCTCATCATTTTCCGTCTCTTCAAAGTGTCCTTAAAGAGTTCATCGATACTCGCTATTGTTTTTGATACCACACCATCCAAGGAGTTCACGTTGGTCCGACGTTTCCCGCCTTTCATCGAACCCTCTTACGTCAAAGAATTGGAGACGTAATTGGGTGAGAGTCGGTCAGGGGGATCCGCTGCTAGTCTTCAACTTAGGGAATAGTGAGTCCTAGGATTTGAGAAGGATTGGAGAACCTTGAGAAAGATTCCGTGAAGGATCATGTGGACAATGACAACTAGATTCTCTCCTCTGGAATCTTGTCAGTGGCCCTCCGCCATCCCATTTCTTTGGATTAGTCTAACATGCAGGGTTGGGTTTAGAGATGACTGCTCTAAGACTAGGTTTTTCCCTTTTTATGTATTTGAATGCGGGTAGACCTAGGTTTCAGATTTTACTATGTATATTCAGTTTTCATACTCTATTACCCTATGTATTTGGTATATACTTTGAGCAATGTGTATATGTATATATGTTACTATTGCTCCAGAAAACATTTTGATGTATGAAATTCTATATTTTATGCATATGTGTATACTTGATAACCAACCAAATTATCTCGTGTTCTTTATTTTAATAATTCGAAATTAAGTGTCTATTTATGTTAGAAATGATGTTACAATTAGCTTCTTGCGAATGAAAATAACCTGTTTTAATTACTAAGTGGAACACAATTTTTGAACTTAAAATTTACATAAAACTTTTTTTAACAATTTGGCAAAATTCCAACTTACCTTTTTACAATTACATTTGATTTGCAAAATTTAACAAACTTTGGCACTTTGTAAAATGAATAAATAAATAATCTCTTCTTTCTTTTATGAGAATTAAATAAAGTAACATGCCTATGAAATTAAAATGAGTTTAAAATGCAAATACATGTAAACCCGAATTTAGGGTGTTACAGAATACACAAGGTTGAGACTTTGACTCAAGTTTATTGGATGTGTATGGTGCAAGCAATGGGAGAGAGAGACAACCAAAGACACGTAATTTTGAGTAATTTGGTGGACACTTGAAGAGGATTTCAAAGGGAGATTTCATTTTGAGGGCTGGTGTAGGCATTCAATTAATTAAGTATGCGACGGTTTGTAGTGCGTAGGACCAAAGAGACAAAGGTAGTGACACTTGGTGAAGGAGGGCTTGTGCGGTTTCAACTAAGTGTTGGTGTTTACGTTCAGATAAACCATTATGAGGGGAGTGTATGAAGGGGTGGTTAAATGAGAGATTCCATGTTTTTGAAGGAATGGTCGAAGTTTGATAAATTCTCCGCCATTGTCACTGTATAGTGTTTTGATTTGACTATTGAATTGATTGTCAACTAAAGATTTGAACGTGGAAAAAATTACGGAGACATCAAATTTTAATTTGATTGGATATAGCCATACATACTTTGAGAAATGATCAATAAAAATAACATAATAGAAATGACCATTTATTGATTCAATTGAGGTAGGACCCCATACATAAGAGAAAACAATTTCAAGACGTTTTGTACTAGACAATGTCAACTTGAAAAAGGGAAGCTGATGACTTTTATTGGCTAGACAATCTAGACATGAGAGAAACTTAGACATTGGGCTTGAGGGAAGGATGTGCTAGAGGACTTGAAGGTGGGGATGACCAAGACGGTGATGCCACACGTTTATTGAGGGATGACTGTTGACATGGTGGGTGGTTGGGTATGTTGATTGCAACTTGTACGCTTGATCTTCAGCCTTTCCTTGTAGAAGAATCGCTCCTGTTTTTAGACTCTTTACCTAGAAATGCCAAGGGAAAAATTCAATAGACACAGAGTTAGTTTGGCATAATTGAGAAACTGAAATAAGATTTTGGGTTATAGACGGAACATGTAAAATATTGGAAAGACGAAGAGGGGTGGTGGGAATGGCTAGGTCAGTTGAGCCATAATGCTAAATGGAAAGACCCTTACCATTGGCAACATGAAGATGATCTGAGCTAGTGTAATCATTAGAGATGGAGAGACGACAAAGGTCATTCGTCACATGGTGGGAAGCTCCAGAATCAGGTAACTAAGAAGTGGTAGTCTATTCTTCATGATGGGCAAGATTTGGCGATAGCACGATGGAAAACCATGTAGACGATAGCACGTTTTGGCAGTGTGTCCCTTGCGTTCACAATACTGGCAAACGGGAATTGGTCATTTAGAGTTAGAGTTAGGATTCCTATCTCCAGAGTAGGAGTTGCTCTGAGGGGATGAAGTGTAATTAGAAGGCGGAGACTGTCTACCGCGATTTGAGCCTTGAGAACGAGCCGTGTAATTGGTAGTGGTCAGAAACGATTGCTACTGGCGTTCATCACGCTGCATGAATATTTTGAAGTTGACTAATTTGTCAAAGAGATCATCAAATAGCATAGGAGTATCTCTGGTGTGAATTGAAGTTGAGAATTCTCGGAACGATGGCCCAAGGCCATTGAGAGTAGCAATGATAAGATCAAGGTTATCAACAGGGTGACCAATAAGGGCAAGTTCATCCGCTATGACTTGGATTGAATGTAGATAGTCGCTGACGCTAGAAGTGCCTTTGGTAACATATGAAAGGCGCTTTTTCAGGGACATGACACGAGTGCGAGATCTGTTTGCATAATGCTTGTTTAGCCTTGTCCATGCAATAGCGGAAGAAGTGGAAAAGGTCATCATGTTGAGCGTCAGGGCCACAGGAACCAAGAAGGGCGAGGAACACATAGTGATCTTTGCATTTCCAATGAGTGTAGGCCAGATTGGCGGTGGCCGCGTCTCCTTCACCAATGGTTTTAGAGGAACAAAGAGTGTCACCAGTGACGTACCCATAGAGATCATGGGCTTGGAGAAGATGAGTGATTTGAGTGTGCCATGTATGGTGATTGTTAGAAGTGAATTTGATATGAAGGGTGGATGCGGTGAAGAGTTCCATAAGTGAGGTGGTTGTGGAAGCCATGAGTAGGATCGAGAGAAGGCTATGAAGCTATTGGCAAATCTAATACCAAATAGAGAATGGAGGAAATAATGTTTTTCTTATTCCATATAGTTGTGGCACAGCTGATATATATACATGGGTATGAGATAAATATCCAAAAGATAAAATAAGAGATTAGTTACAAATATTTGAATTATTTGAATTACAAAATCATATCCTAACTAATCATGCCAACACCTATTGAGCCGCTATCGGACCACCCGCAGATGTCCAGTCCCCGGCGTGAGGGGTGTGTGTTGGAGATCCCACATCGACTAGTGATAAGGCCAAAATAGTGTATATACATGGGGGCAACCCTCACCTTACAAGCCGATTTTGTAGGGTTGAGTTTGGCCCATAACCCACTTTCTAAGATGGTATCAGAGCTTATCCTAGCGATCTGTTGTTGGGCCTATTGTGCCTTGTTGTGGGCCTATTGTGCCACCCACTATCGGACCACCCGCAAATGTCCAGTCTTGCAAACTTCATGCTCGAGATGTCCAGTCCTCGACATGAGGAGGGTGTATTAGAGATCCCACGTCGACTAGTGATGAGGCCAAAATAGTGTATATAAGTGGGGGCAACCCTCACCTTACAAGCCGATTTTGTAAGGTTTAATTAGGCCCATAACCCACTTTCAAAGACCACGGTCTATTTAGACCTAAATTAACCAGTCAAATATGGTATTAATTCTCCCCTCTCTTGAACGGCAAACCACAATTCTCATGAAACGCCTCATTGTCAAAAAGAAAGAAAAAAAAGGTGATATTTGTTCTTTCTCTTATTTCAATCTTCATAATTTGGAGAATCTATTTATAATATATAAATTATGAGACAAGGAGTGTGACATTGCCATCTCAGATTTTCAAAATTCACACATTCATCCATTTCAGATTTTTGGCTTACGTGGCATACTTTACTCATTTCACCATTTGTTATACACTGTTTAAGGTCTTAAACAAATTCATTTGATCAGTTATTAAACTATCATTATTCTCTCTAGCAGGGGAGTTTAAAGTCTGAAACTGATTGTGAAAACTGAGTAACAGACAAAAACTGGTTTAACCACACACTAGGAATTCATCAGGTGTGGTTATTCTTATGTTTCTTGAATATGGAATAGGCACCTGCATAATTAAATCAGCAGTAGATAGTGGATTGTAGAGAAAGTGGTCGTACCTGATGCAAAAGGGAAGGAAGGTTTAATTCTTTGCTAGGAAATGCTAATGGCAAATGTAGCATATTATCTGCTGGAACGCAGCTAAGGCACAATTCTTTTATTAGCTGGACTGATATTTACGTAACTTATGTTATTAAACTGTATATTAAAATGTATATGAATCAAATTCTGAATTTTCACTGTGCAGGAATTAGGAGTATTTGACAGGTAGAGTTTCTTCAATGGCTCCTAAAGTTGATAGCTCCAAGAAGGGTGATCCAGAGGCAAAGGCCTTGAAGACTGCTAAGGCAGTTAAGTCTGGTACTAGCTTTAAGAAGAAGGCAAAGAAGGTAGTACCCGCGTTTTATTTAAATGTTATGCAGTTCTATGGTGCTTCTTGACGGAAACTTTTTAAAGAGCGATAGGTTCTATATTTTGTCAGTGTTTTGTTATTTTGCATCTTTTGGTTCAGTTGACACTAAGCAGACCTCGTGTTTCAATTTTGACTGGAGAGTTGTTTAAATTGATGATTCAAAAATAAAAATTAAAAACAATCAGGTGGCTCTTCACACTATCAAACTCCGAACACAGCATTTTGGGATGTCCTCGATGATCATAGGTGAAGTTAGAAAACTCTGTAAGTTATATTTCATCATGCCACTGTCAACTGACGTGAGTATATTGACAAGATTTTCTTCCATTTTTATTACATTTTTCTCACAACCCTCTTTTATGTTTCTTAAATTTTATATACAAGTGTCTATATTTCTTATATTTTTTAATCGGGTGGTTATTCGTACTATCAAACTCCGAAAGCATACTGTTGGGGATGTTTTCGATGATAGTTAAACAGGTGAAATGGTTAATCTTTGATTCATTACAAGTAACAACTACACACAATTAGCATACATTGTTTCTAGATGTTGTGAATGCAATGTTGGCCAAATGCCAATTTTTTCAACATAGGACGAAATTGAATTTCAGCCATGAGTGAGTATACAATCATCTTAATTACCTTTCAAATTTTATTTCATGCATGCAGCAATTCAACAATCATGCAATCCTTAATGGTTAACCTCAGTTAGAACCAGTGGATATCTTTTCAAGAAAAATAGAAGTTCAACAAAGAAAACATTACGTGGAAGTGTGGAACACAACATATAAAGTATACTGCAAGCCAGGACTAGAGATCTTTACAATAGCACCAATTACCATTAACGTCATTTGTCTATGAGTATCTTATTTTATATCAAGTCAGATTTTAAAAAATAAATCTTTTCTCCCAGCAAAAATGATATAGATTAGGTTACTGGTTTTTATTATTTATCTTCTTATTTTAATATATATATATATATGATATTTAAATTAAAATTAGAAAAACATAAAATAAGCTTGTAATCAATTGACAAATACTTACTGCTACACCTTAACAGGCAGAACAGCAGAACATATTCTGTTTCTGCACAAACTATTGATATCAATCAAGGTAAATTCTTTTATAATACTCATGTTTTGTATACGTTGTGAGTATTCTTATTCATACATTAATATAATGAGTGCTAGCAACACACTCTCTAACACACTTCTCCCAATACACACTCTATTATTGGTTGGAATTTATTGAAAACTACAAGATCAGGAGAGACAGTCATTAAATAACAAGTGGGACCCATAACAATTTGTGATTTCCAATAAATTTTAACCAATCATGGAGAATGTGTTCAAAAGAGTGTGATAGAGAGTGTGTTGCTAGCATTTCTCTTAATATAATTCCTAAAAATCACATTTGCATGTGAAACATCAATGTTTAGTACACGTATTTTGTTCTCGGCAAATAAAAGGAATTGCCCTTTTCTAAAAAGAATAAAAGCAACCATGAAAAGATTATGAGCAAGTGGTTATGAATTTGCATTGCTAGATTTTACCTGACTGAAATAGACAATGAACAAGTTCAGAAACTGATAAAATTTGTGTGATGAATCATGAATCAGACTTCAAATCAAATTTAAGACTGATAACAGTGAATGTAACGGTTGAAGTCAATCTTTCGTATGTATTGAAATGTCTGGTGACCACCTCTAAAATTAAAGTATAAATCAGGTGTCAAGTATGAAATGAGATATCCCAATGTTAGATTGGTTTTGGATTTCGGAGCTCACAGAGCACTAGCCATTTGCACAAGAAAAAGAGGAGTGGATGAACTGTAATATTTAGTATCTCAAGTACTAAACAGTTAACACGTTAAAAATTCTTAAGCTAACTTTAATGTTGCAATGGTTCTATTTCTATATCTTATTCAACAATTTTCTTCATAAAAAAAAGAATGAATAGCACCTAAACTTATCTATGAGATTGGGTATATTGATCATGCTTGCAAGTTATGATGAAACTTGGGAAAGAGCCATATATGTCTGAAATTGGATTAGGATCTCATCAGATAGGCACAAATCTACATATAAAGGCTTGAGTTGTTTCAGAGCTGACAATCTTCCCTCTCTAGAAGGGTAAGGAGATTCATGCCCAAATTCTGTGACATGGCTATGTATATGCTAAATTAGGCAGCGTATCATATGCAAATTCTGTGTTTTGTGCAATGCCTGCCAGGAACTTTGTATCTTGGAGCACTACGATTGCATGTTATGGAAAGAATGAAATGCAGATGCATATGAAAGCACTGGAACTGATTCAGCTAATGATGCTTGAGGCATGTGATTCAATTCCAACTTCAGTTACAATGGTTATCACCCTTCAAGCTTGTACAGGTCTTGCTGCAATGGAACAAGAAAATTTGATTCATGGCTATATCCTTAGAAGAAGGGGTATGGAAGATGCGGTGAGATTTCGATTACAAAGAGTGCTTTATATTTATGTTTCGCTTATGTAAAGGACACCAAATATTAAAAAACAAGTTTGCTAACTGTGAGAATATAGCTATAAACTATGGATCTATCAGATTCTATCCCACTGTTATTGATCATGCAGCTAAATGTAAAAAATGAATGGAAATATAAGCAAATTCTGCATAAGCTCTATTTTATAGGCAATCAAAGTATCTTTAGCGATATCATTAAGGTATGACAGAAATCTTTTCAACGCTGGATCAGAATGTGAACAGGTTAAACCAACAGCACGCAAGATCGGTATATATCACAACTTGATTAGTTACAACCCTTTCACCTTAACCCCCTGTATTAACTCCCAGGTGATTAACATCAACGACATCTCCATAAATTCAACTCAAAAGGTCAACAGCACAATAACTTGTAAAAACCAGTGACTGTTTTTACCAAAAAAGAAGGCAACTAAATAGTGTGAAATAATCAAATAACTAGGTTTTGAATCCGAAAACTATGTAAAAGAGCATAAAAGAAACAAATAAACTGCAAACATAATAATATTAAGAGTGGAAAAAGATAAAGGTGCTAAATAGCATGTATAACGCCAGCCAGGATTTGCCAACTCCTACTCTGAAACATAGTTAAATTATAATGTTTGTTGATACTCTAACTTTACTGAAATAACCATTAAAACTGACACTAGTTCTATGCCAACACTAGATAATTCAATATCATATATATGCCATTCTCTTCCCAGTGTTATGCTTTCAGACTCATTTACTTTACTAATTTAAGAGATAATATTTTAATCTAGTTTTAAAAATTCAATAACATGATCCCCTTTAGCAGAAACACTGACGAAGGCATTCAGAAGAACAGTTGCACAAATGTGAGTGCTTCAGATTCCAAAATTTTGAGACAAGCTCCATCTCAAAGTCACCTCGGCTACACTTTCCATGTCAGTTCAAGACTATCAGTCTCTTTTGTTTCATTGAACCCTTCAGCCAACCCATCAAAGACATAAAGAGCAACAACAACTAGCTATTACAATCATTATGAAGAGGAGGGAACCTTAAGCACCTTAAATATATCAAAATGATCTAACACCCCCTTTACCTCCTGAAAAGATTATACTGTGTGAAGTTGAATATTTCTAGCAATATGGAAACACTTAGATTCAGTATAGTTATGTAAGCATGATAATTTGTTCTGGCTGCATATGCTGTACTTCAATGTTTATTCAAAATATTGATGGTGATGCGAGATAAAATCATATTCTGAATTTGTGTGCTTAAGCTTCGTAGCTATTATATTACACAGACCATTCAAACAAGATGAAATCATCATATTCTGAAGTATTGTGGTCACTTATCCCTCTCACACATTTCATCAAATACTTTTTCTGGGCGTCAATGAGAAACATCAACACAACTTGCAGGGACACAACAAGAAAAACATTGTGGCAATACTCAATTACAAAAGAAGAAAATGAGTTAATTGATATAAGTGAAGAGAAAAGATTTCTATATAAGTGCCAAAGACTAAAAGTATGTTGTTCATTTCAACGTTAGTACAAGTATATATAAGAGCTCAAGAAACCTAACTGTCATGCTGAGTCAGCATGTAACTAACTGAGAGCTTTTAACAGAGACTGTTACATACACATATATGAGCTATAATAGCTACTCTATACTCTAACAAATGACAAGATCACACAAACCAAAACTAGAATGTTCAAGACAATTTTGACAAGTTCTTCACTGGAGAAAGAAGAGCAACAGCACAAAGATCTGACTGAGCCACAAAATTTCTCGTAAACTGCCCTAAGCTTACTTCCTGGAGCAGCAGCATGAAGGTTGACCATGATTTTGGCACAATCGCTGGCAGCAAAAGTAAACAAAAGTCACTTCATGAATGTTTAAAAACACACTACCTACTAGCATGTTCAAATATGAATTTGCTGATCCAGGTAAATATTAACCTTAGCTGCTCCTCAGTGTAGCCTGTGTAATCCACCAAAGTGCTTGTCCAGAAAGGGCTCCTTCCAAGGGTACATCGAGCCACAAATACAGCAGAAGCAGCAATCAGAGAAGGCCGGTACAGGATTGCAGTAGGATAGTTCATCAAAGAAAGTTCAGCAAGGAAAAATGCCATGTGTTCCATCTACATCGACGAAAATTAGGCACATTCGACAGTGCATTCCACTCTGGACTTTTAAGAAAAACTTAACAACCAACTACAATGAAATATACCTCTGTAACAGGTGGAGTGGAGGCTTTGATATACCAAACCAAAAAGACATAGGGTGTTGGAACTGTTAAGCACCATTCAAGCTTCCTAAGAATTGTTTTCTCCATCATCAACACTTGTTCACTAACATAAGCATTGTCTGATAAGCACACAAAATCATTAACCTGCATACATACATTGGAAACCCACACCAATCCATAAGTTGGCACAGTTATTTTCTCAAAACATGACCATAAATCATAGAAGAGAAGGAATTCCACCTGTGGTGCCCATATCTCTTCATATTTTGAGGCTATCAGCATTGAGCTGATGCCAACCAGCTGAAGTTCCCTTCTTGACACAGCCTTCACAGACAGGAACCAATCAACAATGTTCAGAGTCAAATAACGTTTCTGGCATGAGCTCCAGCTTTCTATGCACTTCTATCAACCAGTCCACAAGGATTGATCTCATCTCGGCATTAATATCTGGCTGTGAACCCACGTAATCATGCACACAGCCATCTTCCTGTTTCATCAAAATCAAATTTATACATAACAAGTGCATAGAAAAAGGGAAGATAGGGGATAAACAAAGAAAAAAGCATAGAGTATTACTTCGTTCTCTTTGTAAAATTTATAAATATCATCGATATACTTGGCTGCTGCCAATTCATTGTCCATCTAAGGTTCATCAATGTGGAATACCAAATCCCTTGGGAGTCCACAAGCAGCCTGAGGTTGACAAGTTTTGTTGTTAGACCCCTAAGTCCCAAATCACATTCCAAAAATGAAGAAAAAAGAACAAAGGAACATCCTTGCTTCGAGCAGAGAGGACTGAACTGAATGCCTTTGCATTTTTCCTGGAAGACATTTCCCTTGCCTTTTTTCCTTTAACGGCTTGCTTCTGCTTCTCTTCTTGCCATTCATCATCAGAGCTAATGACAATCACTTCAGGTTCTTCTTTAACCTTCTGAGCTGCTTCCACCTTTGTTGCAGCAACAAGATTCCCAATATCATTAAGCACCCTTCTGTTTCTTCCTTCACCACCCACATTCTTCTGTTTATTCTTACCTACTAAACCACACACACAAAATAAAAATAAAAAATAAAAAATAAAAAAAGGTGAGAAAGAAAACACAGAACAAATTTCCAAACTTGATCCCAACCCAGAGAAACATTAATCAAACATCTATCAACCTTGGCAACAAGAAAACAATAAAAAAAGAAACAAAAGAAAAACAAAAACCATTGATGGGTTGTTCCGCTCTTGAAGCCATGACACTGCCGAGACTTGAGAACAGCGACGACAAAAATCCTGAAAACCACCGTGCGTTTGTTCCTACGCCGAACGAACGAGAGAACGAATGAAAGTATGAAAGCACTCACTGTGTTTCTTTGTTCCTCTGTGAATGTGAACTGAAACGTTTGCTCTACGGCTGTGTTGTTTTATTTATAGGAATCACTCCTGCGCGATTCTATCTTCAATATTGATCGTTGGATTTTTCCCTCACACATCAACGACTTAGAGATATTCTATCTTCAATCTTTTACTCACTTTCCTGATTTGTTATTTTACCTTCCTTTTTTTAATTCTTACTCACATTATGACTCTTACAAATTATTTACTATCGAGATAAAAATAGATTTTATCACTTTGGATTAGATCCTCTCCGACTAATTTTTTCTCCGGTAATATCCTCCAAAATCTGAACCAAATCTCGGTAATAGATTTCTACTATTCATTAGTTCTATTATTCCAATAACAAAGACAATTAATAGTATGATATCCCTTTATATACTTTTATAGATGGCTTAATTATCAAATTGGTCCCTTAATTTATTAAAAATGTTCAATTAAGTCTCTTAATTTTTTTACTATGCAATTAGGTCCATTTGTTTTCTAATTTTTACCCAATTGGTCCTTTCCCTTAGATTGTGGAAAATGACAATAACCAAAAGTAAAACCAGTACCATCAACCATATCAAACACAACGACAACATATTCTTTTCAGATCACACAGCAAAAGGGCTATTCAACCTACTAAATTTATCTCCCCAGCAGTGAAAAGGACTCAATAGAAAAGACCCAAATGTTAATTCAATTTCTGAAATATAACCAGACAAACCACAATAAGTTATTGGCCATAAAGTATGCCAAAAATAAGAAAATGTATAGATTATTCCAAATTATACCATTTAAATTCATGTGCCAACTCAAATCTAATCATGCGTGTTAGTCATTATTTTCACCTGAATGTCAATGTCCTCCTCTATTGTTATGCTTTCAGTTTTCTACTCTAATAGTGGCTTCATTTGAGATTTTAAAACATATCCAGGGGGAAGGGCATGTCTATTAGTGGTAATTCTTACCTAACAGCTTTAGTATGGCAAGGCCCTTTTTTTTTTCCTAGAACCATTCTCTTTTTTAGCAACTCTTGTATTTTAGGTATGAAAAAATGGAAAATCATTAACAAAATAAAAAAAAATACCTAAGAAAAAGTTATTTTGAAAGCAAGCACTTATATAATAAACAAGAACATTATATAAACAAGACCTAAGAAAAAAGACCTATGTCAAATTAAATTTTGATCTAAAAAATTCACCAGCAATCAAGTGACCTGAAACCATATGCAACATAAGTTAAACTACAATGACTGTTTTTAACTTTAGGCAAAAATAATAACAATCAAGCAAGCACTTCAATGTAATCCTCATAAAGACAAAAGAAAACCCAACTTCATCTACCATGCACATATAAGCAACATTGAGGAACAACAATTATTAAACTACACCAAAAGGCTTACCTTTTCAAGTGCTTCAAGAAAAACATCCTTTTTCTTCAAAATTTCTATGCAGATGCGTTATAATCTCAGTCACACTTGACCCACACATCACAAAAATGAGTATATTATCTTAGAAGCAACATCCTCCTGCATCAAGAATAGCCAAATTTTGATATCAAAATAAATTTTACAACAAAAAATAAACTGCCTACATCACAATAGTATATATACATAGAGAGAGAGGGAGAGGGACAGAAAGAGAGGCGGGAGGGGAGAGAGAAAGGAAGAAAGGAAATTTTTATTTATACCTGTAGAAGACCAATATGGACTCTAAACTTACTAAGTATATACCCATCTTTTGTAGTCAGCAAATTGATGGGTTTTTGTGAAAAAAAATTGATCTAAGCTAACCACATACATGGAAATCAACAATAAAATATGTAAGTCATAATAACCACATTTTTTTTATAAGTAAAGTGAATGATATATATAAATTAAGGAGCACAAGAAGTGCCATAATACAACAATGATAATGCAATAAAAGAGCAGCCTCTAGGCTAATAGCTACCAGCAGAGGAGACTCCTAATCTACCCAACCACACTCTAGAATCTTGGTGTATACATGAAAGATTAGCATACACGAAGATACCGGAGGAGAAAAATATACTCCCTCCTACATAACCATCCAACCAGAATGTCAACAGAGACTCCAAGTACATACGATATATGCTGCAAAAAGTACTCCCTAATCATGTTTCATAGATCAGCAGCAGACATAGCCTCTCCCCAACACTTTGCCCACCCCAATACAAATAAATAAGAACAGAACCAAGCTACAGAACCCCAGCAACACACATACTGAGTTGGTCACAACAACCACATTGACACAAACATATAATCACCATTGTTAAGTTTACACAATAGTGGATATAATAGAAAGTAGTTACAACAAAAAACTTGATGGGACCATAAAAGTTGATATGACAAAAAAAATACTATATAGTAATCTTCCTAAAAGGAAACAGCTAATGACGTCGGTGTTGACGAGCTGAGGGGCTCTTGTCATCCAGTGGCTGGTCATCCAAGTCCTCAGCATAATAAGGGTGCACTTGACTAGTACCCGTCGAACTGCCTCCATTCCGGTTGTCCAACAGCATCTGTAACTGCTCTTTCATCAACCGCATTTCTTCCTCCATTAGTGCATACTTTTTCTTTGATTCAATTAAGCCTGCAGTTGCTGCATCAACTCACTCAGTCGCTTGCTGAACCTGTTGGCGCAATGCCTCGGTCTCAGCTAAATGTTGGTCTACATGACTAGTGTGAGCAGCTAATAATGATCCCTGAGTGAGGCATGTCACACCACGATGAATGTTGGAAGCCAAGTCCACAGTTCCATAACACCGACCCCTACTCTTGCCTCCAGCAGCAACTTTCCAACACTGAATCTTCATCACCCCATTATCATTAATGGACCCTTCAACCATCTGTGATTCAGCCACTTGCAAATTCTCATGATATTTTTCCTAGTTAATTACAAAATGTGCAAATAGTTAGAAGTCTATGCTAAAAGTTGTAATTGCACTACAAAATAATTACGACTAACTTACATATGTATTGCGAGCACGTTCATCAACCCAAACAACCATTCTTGTCTGTGTGAGTGGCCAAAAACAACACGTCTGGATCTGCCGGTTTGCCATATTTACACTCCTTAAAAAAAATGTATACAGTAGTTATCAATCAGCATTATGATATAGAATTTAGGTGCGAAAAAAAAAACCAAACAGAAAGACAAAGAAACAAAGAGGGGAAGAAAGAAGAAAACATAATAGAGGGAAAGAGGAGAGAAACAGTTTAGTCTTCAATAAAAAAATAGTTCATCACAAATTTAACCATATTATTAAATAGATACTTAATTTTTTTTAATTTTGTAATATCAAACTAATTAGGGCTGGCCAAAATAACTGAATTGAACTAAAACTTTTATTAACTAAACTGAACTTAAAAAAACTGAATTGTTTAAAAATAAACTGAACTTAAAATGTTTTTGAAGTTCAGTTTTTAAAACTAAACTATTTTATAAAATAGTTCAGTGCATTGCACTGAACCTGAAAAAATTTTCCATTAACAATCCTTAGGTTCACCTAGTGAATAAGGGTGAAAAGTTTTATTGGAAGTTATACTTCTGGACCTGCATAATACATAGTTATTATTTCCTATTTTTTTAATTCAAATTATTTCATTTTTCTCATTGAACAATATTAAAAAAGATAGCTTGTTAATAATCCTACGTGCAACTGCACTGGGAGTGAAGACCTTGTCTGAACTATGAACTATGAACAGCCCTAAAACTAATCAATGTTTTAAGTTAACCCTTTTTAAGAGTTCAAAACCATTTGATTAGAATTATGTGCCAAAAATGAAATATTAGATTTTTAAAAAAGGCACCAGATTTATTTTGATTCTCCATTCAATGAAAAGGGTTAATAAAAATAATCATGTAGTGACATCTTCCCCCAACAGCTCAATACGTGAACTGTTTTAGTGTAGAGTGTGGATTTTATTTTTACTGGAACTCAAGCATCTATAAAACAGTTCAGTCTTTAATAGTTTAATTCAATTTGATTTTAAAGTATTTTACTTCAAAATAGTTTTTTGGACACCCCTAAATACTTTCCATTAGATAATTAGATGATGGGATAACATATGGGAGAATTTACATAACTCATGAACAATACCTACTAGGCCAGCTACAATGTCAATGTGAGATTTGCGTCCTGTAGTGTGCACTTCTCCACCTCGACTAGAAGCTCGGTTAATTTTATTTTGAGCATAATTATCCTTGAACTTCTTATCCGTCCCCCAAAAGTTTAAAAGATCATCCCATGCCTATTCACCCATCCAATTAGGTCTCTTCCTCTTACCCCTTGCTTTCGTGAGCATATTAGAAAGGCATTTTTTAACTTTTGTTTCATACACCTTTTTAATTTGCCACTCATGCTGAGCTGCCCAAGTAACTTTTGTCTAAAAAAACAAAGAAAATGGATGTCAGTTTCATCACAAGATAATAGTAAATATCTAAATACATTTAAAATAACATATCTAGTCACCTTAAAGTCTGTCCACCATCTAACTTTCACATCCTCAGGGGCAGCCTCATAATGATGGTAGAGACCCTTAAATTTTGACCTAATTGCATGGCCAATTGCCTCAACAGTGGGACCATTAGGGGTCCATCTGTAAAACATCCATATTCTGAATTAAGCATTAAGTTCATAAGTAAAACTAAAAACAAAAATATTATAATGTATACTTACCCTTTTCCTAAAGGTTCTATGATGACCCTCCCAGCATCATCATAATTTAACTCCACTGGTAGGACATCCTTCAACCTTATAGCCTCCTGTATATCGTTAACTTCCTCATCATTGTGAGGATCCTCTGCCTGAATGCCTACAGGAGAGATGGGTTGCACTTGTGGAATATGGGTGGGCTGCACTAATGGGGTAAGGGTGGACTGCACTGGTTGGGTAACAATTGGTTGCGTCAACGGGGTAGTGCAGGTTAGGTGGGTAGGGTAGGGGTGGGCTGGGCTAGTGGGGTACGGGTGGCCTGGACTGGTGAGGAGCTAAAACTAAGCCTTTGTACTATTTTGTGGCTAATAACAGGTTGTTGAAATGATGAATGGGTAGAATGGATGGCTGGACCAATACTATTTGAAATACAGAGAAATACACTAGAAGGGGGGTTGAATAGTGTATTTAAAATTTCTTCAAAAAACTTTAACCAATGTGAAGATAGTATATCTTAAGTTTTACAAGAACTTAGTAAAGCAGAAGATTATGCTATCGTCCAGCGGTTCAAAAACAACAGTCCAATGAAACTGCTTTTTCTCGCTTTTCGTTAGAACACACGTAAAAGATTATCGTAGATAAAATGTGTAAAGAAACACTTTCGTAGTATGTTGAAGAGATAGTTTAATAGATATGCAAATAAGCTAGAAAGCGAGAGAATAGAACACTTAGTTTTATACTGGTTCACTCAACTGAGCTACGTCTGGTTCTCCTTCAAAAACTTTTGAAGGGTTCTACTAATCAAGATCTGATTACTCTCAAGTATTCTAACCTTGCCACTTCTGGCTACAAGTATTCTCTAGGCCACTCCTGGCACACCTTTAATCTCCCCCTGAGGTTAAAAAACAAACCCAAGTATTCTTTAACACTAAGTCACTCCTGGCTTTCCAAACAGAATTACTTGAGTATAGAAAGTAAGAATAACTCTCACAGAGAGGATATTACAATAAACACGAATACACAGAATCGCTTAGCAAAGCTAAGTAGAAAGCTTGTTTTGCTTAAATGTTGATCGTCCAGTCATTTTGATAGAGATTAAGCTCTTTATAAATTTTTCGTCAGTCTGATACATGAGCTCATTCTTCTATTTATAGGCAGCTTGTTGTAAAGTATCCGTTGTGGGATCTGTTCCTTTGCCAAGAGCGGTTCTCTCCAAAGCATGTGACCGTTGTCACATTTTGACTTAGGGTGGAGAGATAGAGGAGACAGCCGTACATGTAGCGCATCTCCTACTTGTACTTTTTCTGCAGAGAGAAGCTTCTCTTTTCCTGTTCAATACTATTTGAAAAATCAAATAGAATGACATATTAGAATGAGAGAGAATAATCGTTGCATTACAGAGAATCACTATCGAAAACGTATTGTCATATGATATTACTTTTTAAGATAAAAACTACAGAGTGGGTTATATAGTCATTGGACGCTGCCTATAGTATTCTTACAAAACACATTTGGACGCTTTTCTTATTAAAACATAAAGTCGAGGTTTGAGAGATACAATACCATTGCGGCATTGGACGACGTAAGTCCTATAACACTCAAACAAGATCATTAGATACTTCAAAATTTATCCTTTAATTGTTATCATCAAAACCGAAATTCGAGGGGTTGGACATCGTCCAAGGTCTTAAAACCTAACACTATTGGCCTGTTGGCCTGAGGACGAGGAGGTAGAATAGATGGTTGGACCAGTACTATTGGCCTGCTGGCCTGAGGAGGATGGGGTAGAACGGATGGCTGGCCTAGTACTATTTGCCTGTTGGCCTGAGGAGGAAGGGGTAGAACGGATAGCTGGACCTGTACTATTGGCCTGTTGGCCTGAAGAGGAAGGGGCAGAATGGGTAGTTGAACCAGTAGTATTGGCCAGTTGGCCAAAAGAAGGGGTAGAAGAAAGAGTTGGAAAGGTAAGGCTAGGTTGCTGGAATGATACAATGGCAGCATAGGGGATATCCCCAAGCTCTATGGCAAGATTACCACCGAGTCTTGATGGATTCATTCCACGCCGAGCATGTGGGTTCTTAACAATATTAGAATTACCTCGTGTCTTCATCTGTCTTACACAAAATAATAATAATAATAATAATAATAATAATAATAATAATAATAATAATAATAATAATAATAATAATAATAATAATAATATAAATGTTATTCACCTTTAAGTTTATAAGATTGTAACATTAACATAACATAATATGAAAATAAATCAAACATAAACCTAAGTTAATCCTTGTTATTATCAAAGTCCCAATTCTCTTCATTGTCTTCTCCCTCCTCCACTTGTAGCCCCTGATCATGATATACTTCTATTCCAATACCCTCATCTACTTGTTCAGCATCCTCAGCCATTGCTTCAACAATAGGATCATTAATTAACTCAAATATTGTGGAGTCAGCTAAGCCTTCTACTTGCTCAATTGCTACAATTAGTAAAACATTTGGCATTTCATCAGCTTGATAAGGTAATTCATCCTCCATGTTGTCGACTTCGACATGACCTCGTGGTTTTGTTGTGATTGCCACGCACCAACCACGAAGGTTTCTACATATACTTAGATAAGGAGTATAGTAAACTTGTCATGCTTTTTGTGGAAGGATGAATGGATCATAGGAAACATATATTCTACTCATCTTGATTTCTACAATATTATATTGTGAATGAACCCTTGTGCCATTGTTTCTTGTTGGATCAAACCATTCACAATAGAAAAGGGGGATCTTCTTACTTAATCCAACATATTCCAATTCATAGATACGGTGAATGATGCCAAAAAAGTTGCCTTCTCCTCCTTCGGTAACACCCTTTACGTGCACCCTGTAATTGATGGTGTTTTTTACCATGACTCCAATTCTTTGTATGAAACTTGTACCCATTAACAAAGTACATATTCCATGATGTTATGCATGAATTAGGTTCCAAAGCTAATGACTTTAAGTCTGGGTTAGTCACCCCATTCCTTTCATTATTAACCTATATCGATGATAAGCGTAAGTTTCAATTGGTTATATTCATCAAATACAACAACTGTGAATGATAACACTTACATAGTTCCTAAACCATTATGGAAAATAATCATGTATATGATTGGAAGCATGTTCGTCGTTTATGGAGTGAACTTGTAAGAATAATCTTTAAAAAAAACATAATTAGTCATACAAATATAATATTTACATTATGTTACATTAGCTACAACATTATAAATATAAATAATATATATACTTATTCAAGTATCGGTTTAACCTCATTGCAATTTAAGAGGATATGTACATGAGCAGAACGAAAATCGCTATCACATAGCCAGTCCTCTTTAGACATTCCACTAGGACGTCCGGATTTGATCAAGACTGACAATGTTGGGTGGACACCCTCATATCCAGTTTGAGGATCATTTCTCAAACTTGTGTTTGACAATAAGCTCACTCTTTGAAAATAATGGGAACAAAAATGTGTTATCTCACGGTGCATGTAGAATGCACATATTGACCCTTCTACCCTTGCCAAATTACCCACTGCTCGCTTTTCATCTCCCATCATTCTACACCCCACAAAAACTACTTATGTTAACTAACTTAAATGAAAAACTTATTAATTAATAATAGAATAATTACCTTTCAAATGGATACATCCATCGATATTGAACAGGGCCACCAAGTCTTGCTTCCATAGGTAGGTGAATAGGAAGGTGTTCCATTGAATCAAAGAAGCCCAATGGAAAGATTCTTTCCAACCTACATATTATGATTGGTATATTTTGCTCCAATCTAACTAAATCATCCATCCTCAAATTATTACAACATAGATCTCTAAAGAATCAACTTAATTCAGCAATGGGATTCTACACACATTCTGGCAAATAACGAAATGCAATTGGGAGTAAACGCTCCATGAATACATGACAATCATGACTCTTCATCCCATGCATAATTCCCTTGTCGACATTTGCACACCTAGCTAGGTTTGAGGCACAACCATCCGACATTTTCAACGCCGTAATCCACCTATAAATTGATTTTGCATATTTTAATGTAAAAGTGTAGTTTGCCTTAGGTTTTGCCAACTTCCCATTAGCTAATTCGATCAAGTCCAAGTCCCCACGTGCACAATACTATTCTTGGCTTTAGATTGTCCTTTGTTTTACCCTTAACATCCATCACAGTGTTGAATACATTATCAAAGAAATTCTTCTCTATATGCATGACATCAAGGTTGTGTCTTAACAAGTTGTCTTTCCAATATGGAAGATCCCAAAATATAGATATTTTAGTCCAATGATGAAGCTCTCCATACCCAGGCAAAGTTTGAAAATGACCATCTGTCACTTTTTGAAAGTCATGGACAAAATCCCATATTTGATCCCCCATCAACAAACAAGGCGGACCATTTAACTCAGCTAAATTCTTTGTGAATCTTCTTTTACTTTTTCTAAAAGGATGGTCTCTTGGCAAGTATCGCCGATGACAGTCAAACCACAAAGGTTTTCCAGCAGTCTTCAATGTGAAACCTTTTGTCTCGTCCATACAATGAGGACATGCTAATCTACCTTTTGTTCCCCATCCAGACAACATGCCATAAGCCAAAAAATCATTGATTGTCCACATCAGGCTAGCTCGCATAACAAAATTCTATTTCATGGAGATATCATATGGCAAAACGCCATAATTCCACAATTGTTTGAGGTCATTAATCAAAGGTTGTAAGTAAACATCTATTTTTGTTGTAGGGTTAGCTGGACCAGGAATAAGACAAGTGAGAAACATGTACGATTTGGTCATACACATTTAGGGGGGAAGGTTATAAGGTGTGACAATTACAGGCCAACATGAGTATGGTTTTGTTGAAGCTTGAATGGAAGGCGTGAACCCATCAGAACATAGACCCAATCTTACATTCTGTGGTTCACTAGCAAAATCCGGATAAACATGATCAAAGTGTTTCCAAGCTTCTCCGTCAGATGGATGTCATAGCAAGCCCGAACTATTTTTGTTCTCATAGTGCCATCTCATTTGAGTCGCAGATTCCATTGATGTATACAATCTTTGTAACCTTGGAATGATTGGCAAATAAAACATTCTCTTCACCGGAATGCTTTTGTATCTTCCCATCCCAACCTTAGGAGGTAGATACCTTGGAAGTTGACAAAATTTGCATTCAGTTAAATTCATGTCATTCTTATAATACAAGATGCACCCATCTCGACAACAATCAATCATTTGAGCCTTCAACCTAAGTGTCGACACTAGCTTTTTTGCTTTATAATAGTTCTTCAGTATACAATTATTTTTTGGAGCTACATCAACTAACATTTGTATAAAATTATCTAAACCTTTTTTGGGAACATGCTAGTTGGTTCTAGCAGCCATAAGCCTAATAGCTATTGATAATTTCAATTCAGTTGCTCCTTCGTAAATGGGTTCATTTGCAGAGGCTAACATATCATAAAACCTTTAGGCTTCTGGATTAGGCAACTCTCCCTCATGCAAAGTCTCATTCCCCATGTTGGCATTCAAAGGTGATACATCAACTATTTGCATGTATGCATCGTACACCATTCGGTTCACTGATGCAAACTGATCTTCACAATCCGTATATCTAGAGTAATTGGATGCACAACCTATGTTCTCAACATTTGGCCACTCTTCTCCATGTTCAGTCCAACCCAATAGTCTAGTTTGAACCCATTTTGTAGCAAATGGGCCCTCACTATTGGTGGTTTCAAAATGTTCTTGCAGTTACACTTGACACAAGGACATCTTATCCCTCCATCTAATAAAAAGAAAGGTTGTTGCATCGCCTTACAAATATACTCATTGACTCCCGTCATGAACTCATGTCTGAGTCTCCTTGAAGGATCTAACATATTATACATCCAGCTACAATCAATTTTTTTGCATGCCATTGATCAAATGGTTAAGCATTGTACGACACATAATTTAAAACATCATGGTTAATGCCATTAATGAATATATTGCTAGACATGTCAAGGACATTAAGTGTACAAAATTCGTCTCTTCCAAGGAAGGTCTTCAACTCGATAAGTCAAGACAAGAACTTAAAAAATGCAAATCATGGTCTATTGCTGCATAACAGTACAAGAACTAATAGTTATAACTTCAAATGATAATTTAACCACATAGGCATCCAACTAAGTTAGTAACAAACTCTAAACTCCATTTTACTAGTTTAGTCTAATATAACAATATGAAAACCTAATTAGGACTAATCAAGTTTTGTTTTTGCTAAACAGTTAGAAGGCCATATTTTCTTAGCCTTATTTTATAGGTTTCAATATGAATAATCATATTTTCTAACAATAAACTATTTGAATAATCATGCTTTGTTTTCGCTAAACACGAAAACCTTATTTTCATTTTATAGAAAGACAACTATATATAAAAGGATTCTCACGGAGCAAGTAGGGCATACCTTTAGATTACACTTGAGTTTTAATTTGAGATACTTGCAAAGGAAAAGACTTACTGCGATAGTGATACACTGCGTGTGATCCTGAACAATGTGATGCCAAAAATTTTGCCACAGTCAAATCACGACAACTGTGTAACATATTGAGCTGGTTACTAACAGCTTACAACATATGCTAATACAATTACAATTACAATGTTGAGCTACCAGCAGCTAATAAAATTACAATGATTGTACACAATAACCCAATTAGTAATTTACACATAAAGTAATTTACACATAAGGCTACCAACTTGCTAAGAAAACTAGGCCAATGTCAAATATGCAATCACAGAAGTCAAAGTAATTACTGCACTGCAGCCTTGTCTATATTAAAACTCTATTGGGGATGCTAGCATTTTACAAATCAAGGGTAGGAGACACACCAAGCAGTAACCAACCACTAGAATTACTTACTACCTACTAAATTGCCAAATTGGAATGATCAAACATTTACACAACTAATATATGTCTCCAAAATTTTTAATTTTGGCACACAATATTTCCTACCACATATTTAATTAAGAAGAATAATAACATTCTAAGTACAAGAATTATAAGGTGAGAATGTGGCATCAAAGAACAACAACAAAAATCAACACAGTAAAACTAAACAAAGACACTAAAAAAAAATTAAATACAACATGCTCTAAATCTTTCTCTTTATTATTTTTCCCCACTATACTTGAGAGTGTTGCTCTGCATTGCAGGCGTGCTCATGCGTTTGCTTCTAATTGTGCCTCCGACAATAAATAACTAATTGAAGTTCTAAATAAATAATTAATTAAAATGCAAGTGTGATTAATATATAACAGTTCAGCAAAAAAAGCTTTTGGACCTATAACAATTTCAATTCAGTTTTTTAAAATAAAACCAGTTAACTGAACTTATTAGTAGTATAGTTTTCTTCCCTAAACTAAACTATGAACAACCCTAGTAAAAATTTAAGACTCATAAAAAAGGGTTTTCATAAAACTGGTTTTCATAATAGAATTACAACACACCTTGGAGTCTTGGGCAATTTCACAAACTACAAGCTGGAAGGGAAGCTTGTGGACCAACAACTCTATAGTCTTTTGGTATTTTCAGATCTCACTGAAATCACGAAAAAGAAAAATTAAATAATTCATTTTTTTATCAGCAAATGAAATATATATATTAAGTAAAGGGTATAAGGCATAGCCAACAAAAGGTACAGAACAAAGTTATAGGTAGGGAAAGGAACATATATCAACTGCTACTTTCCCAACATAACTATATCCTGAAATTATCATAGCATAATAATATCACAGCATAATAATATCCAAACAAATATAAGATAAGACCCCCCTCACTTTAAATGAGAGTTGATACCCAATGCTTCAATGCTATGAGCATCCCAAGCACCGCACATCAAATGATCACCAATAACTCAGCAGTGCAATAGAAAACTAATGTGAAATCAGCAGGAGAAACATAGGCCAGGAGAAACTAAACATTGAGTAGTTGTGTAGTTAAAAGAATCCATGTAACCACTTAACCAGGACCATGCAGAGAAGACAATCTTGTGAATGATTGAACTCATATTCAGTCTACCAGAATCAAACACACATTCATGAAAAGGTAAAACAAAAAAAGGACAAGAAACAAAACATTTACATAAAAGAGCAAGTTACCCAAAAGCCACAGTTCCGGGGCATAGCGATGAGGCTTCCTATCTCTTCCTATCTCCACAGATTATAGGTGCACATTTTCTTGCAGCCTACACATTTATTCAATTGAAGAAATAATTGTCCATAAACATTTGGGAATTTCAACAAGAGATAACTAAATTGAAGAAAATACTATATTCAAGAAACCATATCAAAATAATTTATGAATACGGGGAAAATAGAATGCCTGCTTCGAGGCGAGAAGTGATTGAGTGAGGGGACTAAGGCACGTCGAGCACAGGGAGTCGAGGGCTTTAGAACTCATGACTAACGCATAGACTAACGAACATCGAGCACAGGGAACAGGGGACTAACACACTAATGCACACTGTACAGAGAGAACGCACACTGTGGAGAGGACGCACACCATGGAGAGGTCACACACTATGGAGAGAGGTCACATGCCATGGAGAAAGGTCATAGTGGAGGACGAAGATGAAGAAGTGAAAAGTGAGTGATTTAGGTTTTAGGTTTTAGGTTTTACTCTTCAAAATTTTAAGAAAAAGGGAAAAGGGATTTAGGTTTTCAATGGCAAGGACTTGAAAAAAAATTCACAACAAGTTTTTACGAAAAGGGGACAAAGACTTAGGTTTTGCACACGCGGGTTAAAAAATTTAGGACAATAAAGCTGGCTCTAGAAATAATAATAATAAATCTAATAAAATTTAAAATTACTTGATCTCTCCTCATAGTTAATATATAATATAATATTTATTAAAAATAACAATAATATATATATATATACATGACATTTTTCATTATAATTATTCACCTTTAGGCAGTTAATATATAATATTTATTAAAAAAAATCTAATTTTATAAATATTTCTAAATTCAAACACACATAATTTTTGGCAAGATACCTGTTTCACTCAATATTTTATATAAGATATTTTATTTTTAAAATTGTATGAATAAATTGATTTTTAATTATTATTTTTTTGCTGGATGAAAAGGGCAAGAGCCCAAGAAAATAATACAAAAGACTAGGATGTAAGCATAGAGCTTACTACATCAAAATGTAAAAATGAGGTACCACAAGGAGGAGGATCATCAAAACAAACAAAGGATGAGACACCTCCTAATGCTTCTTTAACCAAAACATTAGCTATTCTATTTTGTTCTCTAAGGATATGACGTATAGAGAAACCAGTAGGGAGTCTGGATAGCCTCACAACATCCTACACAAGAGATGCATAAGGGTGGTGTGGAGTCATAGCAAAAGATGACACTAGCTGAACTACCTCTGCTGAATCTGATTCTAGTACAATATGCGAGAACCCTCTATCTAAAGCTAACTTCAATGCATGGAACGTGGTCCATAATTCAACACAAATCACTAAGTCCCTTCTCAAACCAACCTTATAACCCGCGAGGAAAAACTAGAATGATTATAGACAAAACCACCACATATTGCTTCATCACCTGATGCTCTCACAGAACCATCCACACACACAGAGACCCAACCCAAAGAAGGAGGCATCCAAGATATAGAAGGGTTGGCTTGGCTTCTAGTAGGAATAGAAAACACCTCTAGGAAACTTGAAAATGCATCCCAGCAATGTAACGATGTTTAATTATATTTTTATTGCAAAATATTTTTTAAGTTATTTATTTGATAACATCATAAATATAATATATTATATATATTTATCCCATACATTGTATTAATATACTTAAACAATATTCTTCTTTTTACATTACAAGATATTTAAGTTTTTTATGAAATATCTCAATAGCATTTTTTGGTATTTGATGATATCTCTATAGACACAATTACAAGACTAATTATTAAGTTATTGGTAATGGTCAGGAGAGAAATATATTTAGAATAAAAATTCTTCAATAGGTGATATTGAAAGTAATATTATCTAAAATTATGGTTCACTTTTACTATAATTAATTATTCTTGAAGAATAATGTAATAAAAATAATTAAGATATGATATTTTATTAAAAATATTTGTTTTAGCTTAACCAACAATCTCAAGTTTGAGTCTTATTTATGTAGTTAAGTTAAATAACTCAGAGAGAGTTTTGCTGCCATCAACGATCTTACTTCGTTCAATTAAGATTTCCTAAGGATATTCATCGAATCAAATTGACATGATGAACCTAACAATCCCAACCAAAACCCAATAAATTAAATTGGTTCGGGTAATTTGTTCGTCTCACTTCAAATCCAAACCAAATCAATTATAATCAATTTGATTCTCAAATTTATCTGTTTTTTTTTTTTTCAATTTGAACCAACCTGATTGATGACCTAATCAATTATTTTTAATTCAAGATTAATATATGTTATTTGGTACATAAAAATTTCTTGCAGTTTTATCTTTTTTCCCTTCATTTATTTTATTCTTCTTATGATCTTATACACTATTATAAAGTGTCTTAATTTGATCATATTTATTGTATTTTTTTTTTATCATATGTTGAGTAAAAAAATTAATGAAACATATAGTAATAATCATGGAAAGAATGAAATATTAAATAAATAAACATTTAAAAGTAAAGAACAAGAAATAATTTTACCTTACATTAATATAAAACTATTTTTTATAAAATAGACAATAATTAGAGATAAAAATTACAAATAATATAATAATTTATTTTTATCATAACCTGATGATCTGAACTAAATCAACCCGGTGTTAACAAAATTGGTAGAATTTGAATTGGACAAAAATAAATTAAATATGAATATGATCGGTTTAGATTTGATTTCATCATAAATCCAAACCAATCCAACCAATAAACAATCCTAAGATTACCTCCAATAGAATATCTATAGTCTATATAAAAAACAATTAAATTAGGGATAATGAACAAATTAATTAATTTATTATCCAAATCACCATGATATTCTAAATTTACAAAGTGTTGAAGATTCTTCTCATTCAAAGTAATAATAACAAGTCATTTGTTGAGACCAATGTAAGTATCATTACATGTATAGCCAATCATATAGAAATTACTTAAGATGTGTTAGTTCTTACATTAATATTATTTTTTCACTTCAATATTTTTACATTAGTATTGTCTAATGTTTTACATTAATATTATTTAGTTTTTGTATTTTATTTAGACTAATTATTTTAAACTTCAAAAATATGTCATTTTAAAAATATATATAATAATGAAACAATACATTACTTTAATTATATATACACAAGTAATTTTGAAATATTAGGCTATTTTTTTAAAGAGGGACCAAGGCAATAAGCTTCGGTCAAGCCGACTCTAGAAATAATAAATCTAATAAAATAAAAATAATACATAGATGCAGCCAAACTCACACTAAACACAACTTTTTTAAAAAAAATAAAAATGAATTAAGCGTCGGTTAAGCCGACTCTACTGTTAAATTGACGCAAATCATCAAAAATATATTTTTAAAAATTAAAATTACAGTATACTGTCAACTCTGCTGTCGCACACATATAATTAAATAATTTTTACATTATTTATTATTATATAGCGTCGGCTTAGGCTGACACAATCACAAAATTTTCAGCATCAAATGAAATTAAATTAAAAAATTGATGTAGTGTCCTTTTAGAGTCGGTTTAGCCGACGCTAATAGCGTAGGCTTTTGGCCACAACTACGTAGCCAACGCTAATTGGGCATTTTCTTGTAGTGAGTTATTTTGAGAATTATTTCATTTTTATATATACACACACTATTATAAGTGAATTTGCTTACATTGAGATCTAATTATATTTTTCCTATCAATGGTATGTCTTAGAGAAATTAATATTTATCTTAAAAATTATTTATCTTTTAATTTTTTTTTATTCCTATCTTTAACATTAATATTATCCAATATTTTATATAAACACTATTCATCTTTTTATTATATATTGAATAATTATGTTGAGCTGAAAAATTATTTCAAAACATGTATAAAAATTTAATAATATTTCACTTAAATTATATAAATAAATAATTTTAAAATATTTATAAAAATCAACATGGCTCGTGCAATAGCACATGTACCATACTAGTACTATATAATGTAAGAAGTATAGAAAAATACATATTGAGTTTTAAAAAAATATATGAATAAAATAATAAAAATATATATTTTATACATTAATAATGCAAATTTATTCTCAAATTATTTTTTTATCAAAATTGTCTTGTGCTGAGTATGCAACTGTGTAAATATACTCGGAGAGAGAGTTTTGTTGTTCATTATAATTCTACTTGACTTGAGTCAGACGGTCACCTATAAAAGATACCTGTAGTCTTTATCATAGAAAAATAATTTTAATTTCTTTTAGTTTTGATACTTTTAAAGAGTTATTCAAATCTATTTATATTAAAAATAAAATTAATAAATTAATTTTAATATATTTATTATATATTTTTTGTAAAATATTTTAAGATTATCATTTAAATATTAATCAATAAAATTTTCGTATATGTAATTGCTAAAACTCTCTTTAAGTATTTAACACAGTTACATGTTTAATATTTGAACCCAAAACCACTGACAAAGTTGGAATCACCTCATGCCATGTCAGTTGATTCACATAGTGTAACTTAATTAGATTTCATTTAGTAAATTAACATTTTAAGTTAAATTTTATTTTTTTCTAAATTAAATAAAAAATAAAATTACATCTACAAATTAAAAAACATTGTGATTTTTTTATAGTTATGAATTCAAATAAGAACGTTATTTAAGTTTAAAAAATAATTATCTTCATTGAAAAGGCATTTGATGTAAATAATGTTATAGATTTAAAAAATTCGCTAGTCTAAGAAAATTTTGCACACGAAAGGAATCAAATACAAATTTTGCTCCACATGTGAACGTAGTGAGATCATATACCACTACCCCAATCCTATGGATTATTAATAGGATTAAATTATTATTTTTTAATAAAGCATTTTAATTTAATTCTTTAATTATTGTCTAAGAATAATAATGATTAGTAAAATCATTTTTTCATAACAATATTTCGTTATGCAACACCGAAGGAGGTCAAACATAACAAAACAATAATGATTATTAAAATCTTCAACTGTTAATGTGTAGCATTCACACGGGTCACATTCGTCTTTGCAAACAACTAGTTAATCGACCCGGCGTTGCCCGAGTAAGATTAAATTTATTTGAAGTTTTGATGATAAAGAAATTGTAAAAGATCTTCTATATCTTAAACAATATCTAATATATGAATATATATACATGGATCATTTTTGAAGTTAATTTTACTTGATTTTTTTATTCCTTTGCAAGATGCCATATGTAGTAACAATTTTGTAGGGATGAAACATTTTTTGTGTACAGTACTTAATGTATTTGAGTTTAAATTTAAGCTTTGGAAAATACATATTTAGCTATGTATTGTAATATCAAACACGACATAAAAAAATGAAAAACCATTGTTAATAGTAAGAGAGATATTCAAATAACAAAATGTTAATAAAAGTAATAAATAAATTAATAAAAATAGGAAAAAAAATTGGTTTTTAGAATCAGTAATTAAACACATATGGTTAAACACATTGTATTTATTTATTTTAAAAAATATATAACGCATATTAAAGTATGTTTTATACATTCAGTTTGTAAAAAATTATATATATTTTTAAAATAACTAAAAACAAAAACGGAAAGAATAATGATCATGGACCAAATATAGTTGTAGACTATTAATAAATGTAATTCTACACGTTTTTAAAACACAAAAAATATAATGATGGTGATACAGCTGTAGACTAATAGGATATTGATGATAAGTTAAGCAAAATGTTGTAGCTAATATATAGAACTTATATATAGAGTCTATTATATATATAGGACCTATATTATTATTAGTCTATATATATAGGCATCAATTAAATATCAAATCAAATATCAAGTCATATATTACTAAAATAAGTTTCATATTTCTTCCCTTTTTTTATATACTAAATTTTATACTAAAATAAATCCATTTATACACATTTAAAATATGGTAAGGACAAGAATGGTCATATATCTGTATACTATTTGGATTGAGTTGATAAGTAATAAGTTACCAAAATAAGTATTAAATAAATTATTGTACCTAATAAATAGCACCTATGTATTATTATATATAGGCATATTATGATACCTGCATGAACAACAAACTGTACAAAATATACATATATATCAAAATCAACACCCAATATTATCATTTTAAGGAAAAATAAATAAAATATCAATGTCTAATAAAAAATAAAAACAGTCAACAAGAGTTCATCAATATACATACATAAGCATCAATTAAAACCATTTTTATAGTGTAAGGCTCAGACGACTTGGAAATAGGAAACATCTACCATAATTGAATAACACGTACCTTAAGTCTTTTTGTTTGTTTATGAGTATTAACAAATAGGATACTATCAATATAAAAAAAAGAAACAAAACAAAATCTTTTAAGGTTGATTAAACTGATATAGATTAAACTTAATAGAACTATAGAATTATATTTGCATTTTTTCAATCAAACATAGAAATGAAAATAGAAATGAAACATACAAATAGAAATTGGATGAAGAGAACATCAAAACTAATACTTATATAGAGGAGTAATATCTTTTGAATTCATAGAAACCCAATTTTGGCTACAACATTGTGGCTCCAATTTTACATTTAAATTCAAATTCAAATTCTATTTTGGCTCCAAGAATTGGCTCCATCTTTTTGGCTCCAAGGTTTTTTCAATTTGAATTTGGACTCCAAGTTTTGGCTCCAAATTTTGGCTCTAATAATAATTAAAATTAAAATTAAATAAAACTTGGTCTCCAATTTTTATTATATGTATTATGCAATATATATGTATATTACTTATTTATTCATTATTTATTATTTTTTTGTCTGATATTTATATATATACATAGCACTATTTTATAATCTATTATTAAATATTAATCTATTCCAAATATTATATATATATATATATAGCACCATTTTATAATATATTATTAATTATTAAAAACTAATCTATTCTAAAAATTATTTAAATTAATTAATTATACATATTTTAATTTAATTTTATTATGAATACATTGCAGTTGGCGACATATGAATATTTGAAGTCTCATTCGACCACACAAGAAAAATAATTATTATAACAAAAAATTATATTATATTATATTATTCTATTATTTATTATTATAATCGAATATTATATTATAAAAATGATCAAATTGGATGAAGAGATCAAATAGAAATAGAAATAGAACACCAAAACTGGAAATCGAAATAAAACAAATAAATAGAAATTGGATGAAGAGAACACCAAAACTAACAATCCAATTTTTGCTTCAATATTGTGGCTCCAATTTTACATTTAAATTCAAATTCAAATTCTATTTTGGCTCCAAGAATTGGCTCCATCTTTTTGGCTCCAAGTTTGAATTCAAATTCAAATTTGAACTCCAAGTTTTGGCTCCAATTTTATTTATTTATTTATTTATTATTTTTTTATTACTATTATTTATATTTATATATTATATTATATATTTATTATTTATAATTATATTATATATATATATATATGTATATTAATTATTTATTTACTATTTATTATTTATTTTTGTCTTATATATATATAGCACTATAGCACTATTTTATAATCTATTATTAAATATTAATTTATTCTAAATATATAATATATCTATCTATATAGCACCATTTTATAATATATTATTAATTATTAAAAATAATCTATTCTAAAAATTATTTAAATAACTTAATTATACAAATTTTAATTTTTTTTATTATGAATATGTTATAATTGATCCAACCAGATAATAACAAAATATTATATTATATTATATTATATTATATTATATTATATTATATTATATTATATTATATTATATTATATTATATTATATTATATTATATTATTCTTTTATTTATTATTATAATCAAATATTATATTATTATATGATATAAATACATATATTTGTTATTAGCACATGGGATTAACAAAAAGTACATCCACCACAAAAAATAGGTATATAGTCCAAAGAAAGTACTTATCTATACAGCAAAATGATTTTCCAAAATAAATGAAATTATTAATTATTATTAATAGATAAATACATAAATTAGATATATCATATAGGAACATGAATTTTCCAAAAAAAAATAAGCATATCCCTATGCAACCACATGAAATATCAGTTCATAATTGTAAGATGGAAATCATAAATATCTATAATTTATAATTATAATATATTTATATTTATATAACATAATATAATACTTGCAAATAAATAAATAAATATAATATGTATTGTCCAATCTACTATTTTATTTTGTCTTTTAACTTATCATTATTTATAATATAATATAATACTTGCAAATAAATAAATGAATAAATATTATTTTATTTTATCTTCTACCTAATCATTATAACCAAAAGGGTAAAAATGGAAATGCACTGTCCAATTAATACTGCTATTTTGTCCTCTAGCATTTCCTCCATTGTGGATAGATAGATAGACAGTATACCATCATTGCTACTCTAAATAGGTATAGTACACTTGATATGTTATCTTTATTGAAAAAAAAATATCATTATTGCTACTCTAAATAGGTATAATACATCTAATATGTTATCTTTATTGACAAAAAAATAATATACCATCATTGCTACTCTAAATAGGTATAGTACACATCAAATCAAATATCAAATATTACTCAAATAAGTATACTATTTTTTTTAAAATTATACTAAATAAGTAAACTATTTCTACACGTTTTAAAAATGGTAAGAACGATGATGGTTATACAATTACATAAAAAGAAAAAACATAAAAAGGAAAGAAAGAAAGAAATGTAAAAAGAAAAAAAACATTAAAAAAGACAGAAAGAAAAACGTAAAAAGAAAAATATAAAAATGCAAATAGAAAGAAAGAAACATAAATAAAAGGAAAAAACATGAAAAAAAATGTAAAACAAAAAAACTATTAAGAAAGAGAAAGAATAATTTTTTTTACATATTTACGGTAAATAAAAGTTGAATCTATGTGTAAGAGTTCCAAAACTATAGGCAGATACACTATAGGATATAATTACTTTGGAAAAAAAACGTTGTTTGTCTAGTTTTATGATATATATTCCGTACATTTTGTCGATTATGTAGACATCATAATATACCTATATATATAATAATAATAATATAATATGACATCATTGCTACTCTAAATAGGTATAATACACCTAATATGTTATCTTTATTGACAAAAAAATAATATACCATCATTGCTACTCTAAATAGGTATAGGACACATCAAATCAAATATTAAATATTACTCAAATAAGTACACTATTTTAAAAAAATTATACTAAATAAGTAAACTATTTCTACAAGTTTTAAAAATGATAAGAACAATGATGATCATACAGTTACATAAAAAGGAAAGAAAGAAAAAAATGTAAAAAGAAAAACATAAAAAAAAAAGAGAAAGAAAAACATAAAAAGAAAAAAAAGATATAAAAATGAAAATAGAAAGAACGAAACATAAAAAAAAGGAAAAAACATGAAAAGAAAAAAATGTAAAATAAAAAAAACTATTAAGAAAGAAACAGAATAATTTTTTATATTTACAGTAAACAAAAGTTAAATCCGTGTGTTTAAGCGTGTGAGTTCCAAAATTATAGGCAGATACACTATAGGATATAATTACTTTGCAAAAATCATTGGTTGTCTAGCTTTATGATATATATTTTTTGTTGTCTTAACACAGCTTTTCTAATAGTAGCCTGAATTTTGTTACCCTTATAGGATAAAACCAATTTATAATCAAATACAATATCTCTAATAAAAAAAATTATTAAAAAAATATTAAAATTTTCTAATTATAAATTTAATAACCATACTTACATCAAAATCAATCAAAATCATTTCAACAGCATATGGCTCATTTGGCTTCGCAATAGGAAACATTTTCCATAACCGAATTACACGTACCTTGAGTCTCCATGATTGTTTATCAGCATTAATAGACTCAACACAATCAACAACAAAAGACATTTTTTATGATATCAAATAAAAACTTCCCAACACCAAATATAAAATAAAATATTAAATATTCTTTCAACTCATATGGAAGAACAAATTGCAACAAAAGAAATTGCAACAAAAGAAACAAATACTTGACATGAGTTAATAGGTAACACTACCCTTATTTATAGACTATTTTTGGCTCCAAACCTTGCCTCAAAATTTTCCCTCTTAAACAAATATTCCAATTCAAAATTCAAATTCTTTTTTTGGCTCCAAGGTTTTGGCTCATAAATACTAATTCAAAATTCAAATTTCAACTTTTACCTCCAACATGTATTCTTGGCTCCAACTCTAACTAATAATAACAAAAAATAATATTTATATTTATTTATTTATATTGTATTAAATTAAATTTTACAATATAAAATTCAATTTAAATGGTAATTATAAATTATTTTTCCTTAATTAAATTAATATCTATAATTTTAATTTTTAATTATAATGATTCATTATTATTAAACTATAAAATTCAATTAAAATGTAAATTATAAATTATTTTCCATTATTAAATTTATATCTATAATTTTAATTTTTAATTATAATTATTCATTATTATTAAACTAATTAATAATACCTTTCAACTTTTTTTACTTTAATATTCAAATTATTATTCTCTGTATTTTTCATTTTTCATATTTCAATTTAAAATTTCACAAATTTTTCATATTTAAATTTTTTATTTTTCATATTCAAAATTTGACAAAATAGAATAATTTTCTATTAATTGGATGGTCATATTACTATAATCTATTTTGTTATCAAATAATTTTAACTAAAATCTTCAATAATAACAATTATTTAAGGTATATTCATATTTATGTATCATTATAATTATTAATATTAGTTTATAGTTTATTTTATATTTCATATTCTACCCAAAAATCACAAGAATAACGCTACATAAAAATTATTCTTATTCATTATTAATTATTAATATCATTATTATTACTATTACTATTATTTATATTTTATTACTTATTTAATATTCTAGCCAAATATCACAAACTAAAGGGCAAAAGTAGAAATGCACTGTCCAATCAATAGTGTTATTTTGTCTCCTAGCACAACCTCCATTGTGGATAGATAGATGTAGAAAAAAAATTTATTGATGTATTATAACAATTGTTGTATTAATATATATTTATATCAATAATTTCCTTATTATTGATTTATCCGAAAACAAATTGAAAGAGTATATCTTTTTTTTTCATTTAAAAAAATAGGATTAGATGATATTCAAAAACATTTAAAAAGATTTTTAGGATTGTCTCTAGTGGAGGATACCTGTGGTCTAGACAAAAAAAATCAAAATTTAGCTAAATTATATTTTTTGTCTCTTAAAATATCATTATTTTATTTTATTTTTTATTTTTAAAACTATTATTTAGTTCTAAAAAATTCATTTCCATATAATTATTAATTAAACTTTCATTTGTTGCATATAAGTCTATAAAATTCTAGAAATGAGAGATCAAATAAAAAATATAATGATATCTAAAAAAAGAAAATGAAAAAATATTATGATATTTAAAAAGATAAAATGAAAAAATTGTGATATCTAAAAGAATTAAAAATATAAATAAGAAATAATATTTAATGAACAAAACTAAAAAAAAAGACTAATAGAAAGTTATATGAAAAATGAAAAATGTATTTACAAAGACTAAATATTTTTAAATAATAAACTAAATAAATTTTTTATTTTATTTTATTTTAAAAATGCAAGAAATTCTAAAATATAAATGAAAGAAACTAAAAAAAAGTGAATGTTGAAAAAAAGAAAAAGAAGACAAAGACAAAACTAAAAAAGAGAGAGAGAGAAAAGAAAAAGTAAAAGAAGAAAAGGACAAAATTGAAATAGAAAGACTAAAATACCCCCCAAAATGGACACTTGTCAACAATTAAGAAAGGCTAGAATTGTATTTTTTTTCTAGCCTAAACAATTCTTATATAGATAGTAGACTCTCATAGAAAGGATATTACAATATGAAACAGATTACACAGAATAACTTAGCAAAGCTAAGAAGAAAACTCTTTTACCACAAGTATTGATCATCCAAGTATTTTGGCAGCGTTTCAGCTCTTTGAGAAAATATAACTTCGTTCAAGCTTTGTGTGTTTCATCAAGAGCTTCGTCCTCTATATATAGGCCTCTGAGCAAAAGTATCCGTTGTGGGATCCGGGCCTTGGTGGAAATCTGTTCTCTCACAATCATTTGATCGTTATCACGTGTCAGCTTGGGATGGAGAGAGAAAGGGGACAACAGAACAAGCAGCGCCTCCACTACTTGTACGAAATGTTCCTTTTTGCATAGAGAAACTTTTCTATCTCCTGTGGTACACTTTTTGAATATTCAAATGAAATGTCAAATATGAAAAGAGAGGGAATAATAGAGTGTGACAATTCAAATGAAATCATCCTCGAAAAGCATAAGTGTACTTTCTGATATAGTGGGTGCTTTATATAACTGATGATAGAAATAATTTGTGTAAGTTATATAAGCAGTTGGACACTTCCAAAAAGAACAAAGTGTTTACACACTGGTTTTCGTAAAGCATTCAACATTTGTTTATAACAGTGTGTTGGACGTTGGTTTTATACTAAGAAACACAAGTTCCAGTTATGCTTGGACACTATTTTCACATATCAATATATAGTTTGAGCTCAAGAGATAAAATACCATAATGCCATTGGACGATGTAGGACCTATAACTCAAACATCAATCATTAGGTATTTCAAAATTTAATCTCATTTGTTATCATTAAAACCAAAGTTTGAGAGGTTGGACATCATCCAAAGTCTTAGACACTAACACATCATATACATATCAAAAGGCATTTCCCAACATACGAGACCCTATACAAAAAGAATAGCTACATAACCAAGTATCTCAAAAGTAATAATATAAAAGACATTAATACACAAAACATAACATCTTCATGGCCAAGAGTCTACATTCTCCATAACTTGCTCAATCTGGAAACATTGAAATTGAAACTAAACTAATGAGATAGGGTCTCAGTGAGTGCTAAACATGCAACAATATACTTATGTGACCCATGGATGCATCATAAACATATAACTTCACTTCAACATTGGCCAAAGCATAAACATAAACTTAGACATCAACTTTTGCACACTTTACATTATTTCTTTCTTTGTCTTTTCCGTCCTATGGCAAGTATTAAGCTCAAACTTTCAAGGAGCGTCCCCCTTGATCTTATGTCATGACCTCGTATTTATATCCCCCTTCGGTCCAAGGGGCCTTACCACATCTTTGGGGATGGGAAGTGACGGAACCCCAACCATCATCCAAAGAGGGTGCCCTTATAGTATTTGCATACATTTTTTCTTTACTTAGAACTCTTTGTTTTCCATTGGTGTCCGGAATGGTCAATACCTCCTTATTTCAATGGGAATTTTCAAAACAGGTAAACACAACCTTAAAGTACCCACAAGTAGTATATATGTCATAATGCACAAACATCAATGAAATGTTATAAAAAGGTAAAAAATGGAAAAGTAGTTCCAAGGGTCCCAAATGGCTTAGCTAGGGGTACTGCTAGCATAGCCATAGCCTATTTGAGAATTCTCTAGAGGACGGATGGCTTAGCCATAGGTTTTCCTAGGTTAACCATAGCCTATTTGAGAAATCTCTAGAGGACGGATGACTTAGCCATGGGTTCTGCTAGCTTAGGTATAGCCTAATAAGAAATTTCTTGAGGATGGATGGCTTAGCCACAGATTCTTCTAGCTTAGCCATGGGTTCTGCTAGCTTAGCCATGACCTATTTGAAAAATCTCTAGAGGACGAATGGCTTAGCCATAGCCTATTTGAGAAATCTCTAAAGGACAAATGGCTCTGCTAGCTTAGCCAGTCCGTTTGAGAAGTCTCTAGAGGTCAGATGGCTTAGTCAGGGGTGTCGCTAGCTTAGCCATGGACTTGTGATTTTGCATATCACACCATTTGCATTTATACTCGCCTAAGGCCATTAATGGCTTAATCAACCAGTTCAAAACATCACTAATGACCCATAAATGAATTCCTAAGCTTTTAAACATCATCCGAACACCAAACAACTTATTGATCACGCAAATCTATAGGAAATCCCTAAACCCCCTTTGTTATGGTTCAAACTCAAAACCCAACAATCCAACCACAAAACTACATGATCAAGAGGGAAAAGGGAAACAAAATGAAGGGGAAGCACTCACTAGATGATGCCAAGAGTGTGGATAAGTATTGGTATCCCTTGATCTTGCTTTCTTCTTCTTCTTTCTTCCTTCTCCTTCCTCTTCTTCTTTCTCTCTTCACACTTTCTAAGTGTGTGCTTTGTGTAGTGAGTGGGGTGGGGTGGTTTTTCATGACTTATGAGGGATGTGGGCTTCTATTGGTCCTCTTGGGCTCTTTCTCATTTATTCTAACTATGGTCCATCAAACTTTCATAATACAACTAATTAACATCCAATAATCTATAGAATACTCATAAAACAAGCATAAAAGGTATACATCTACATCATCATCATCATCATCATCATCATCATGTTAAATTCAATATATGCAAATTAATAATAAAAGCACATATTTAAAATATTTTATAAAATAAATCACCATCATCATCATCATCATCATGATGTTAAATTCAATATATGCAAATTAATAATAAAAGCACATATTTAAAATATTTTATAAAATAAAATTCAAACCCTTTTAAAATATGCACATGGCAATTTATATTTTATAAAAATATATTAAATGTAATTAAAATTAATTATCAACTGTTTGAACTTTTTTATAATTTATTTTAATTTTTAACAACTCATTAAAATACATTTTTAATTTATAACTATTACATTTTAAAACTTTTTGTTTAAACCCTTTTCACACAATAGACCATAACCTTCCATTTCTTATTTAATTACTTTAATAACATAATTAATGTTAAACTATAATAACCATTGGAAACTATTGGAAACCAGCCAGGAGAGACACAACTGTCAGAGCAATCCAATCGGAGTGTGAGAGAAAGAGAGGCCCCAATAATTATCGCAAATTGCTCTTCTTTTTCACTGTTCTCCAACCCTATTTAATTCATATAATTCATTTTAAAATGTTATCACAGTAAGGCTAACAAATTAATGGCACGTTTCTTGATAGTAGTAAAAGAATAATCCACACAGTTTTCAATTCACCAAAAAAAAAATCCACACAGTTTTCATCTTCATTTGCATATATATTTGGGAGTTATATAGCAATTGTGGTAATTTGCATATGTCCGGTTTGGATTGGCCAGGATCTCCATAATCAAATTGGTGTATATTGAAAAACTCGGTGACTTTTTCGAAGGTAATGTGATTTAATCAATACTATTTCTTTTTGATCGGTACTATTCCTATACTATTTCTTTTCAGTACGATTTCTATTTCTATACTATTTCTTACTCCTTATTTTCATGTTAGCAAAGAATGGCTAACTCCAACAATGATGAAGAAACAAATGGTACTTCCAATTGCAATAATTATGAAAAAACAAAGGCTACATGCAACAACTATCAAGAAGTAAGTAACAATTTTCTACTATTTTGTTTAAAAAACAAAAATTCTGTACTATTAAAAATGAACAATTTTATTAAACATCTTTTATAACTTTTGATAGATATATTTTGCTCAATGATGTTTCTTCTATGATAAATGAAAGCATCATAAAGGTCAGAGTTTCGCGATTGTGGGATAGTACTCTTAACATTTATCGGAATAAAAAATAATTAGCACAAATATGGTGCTAATTGATGAAGAGGTGCCAACTTCTATTTTACTCTTGAGTTACACTATAGTCAGTCATGTTATATATTTTTTAATGCTAATTTTTTTCAGAACAATTATATTCATGCTACTATATCAAAAAAATTTGCACATAAGTTCAAAACAAAATTAAAAGAAGGGAAAACATATACCATTAAGAATTTTGTCGTCCAAAAAAATAAAGTCAAATATCCTTTGGTTGAAAAAAGTGTTTCGATATTAGAATTCCATTCTACAACAGCTGTTGAAGAAATATGTGACGACAACAAAATTCTTCACCATATTTTTGATTTTGTAAATTTTGAACATTTACAAAATCGTCATGACAAAGATGTCTTAACAGGTTAGTATCTAATATTATTAAATATATTATTAGTTTATTTTATCTTTTTTAATATAATCATGTGACTATATTTTGTTTAGATGTGATTGGAGTTATCGATGAGGTGAACTCAATTGAAAATATGACTACTAATGGCAGTTGATATGCTCGCACTTCAACTCAAAGACATAAGGTATCACAAATCGTTCAATCTATGTATTTCAATTTATTCAAATATATCTTTTAATTTATTGATGCTAAAATATTTGAAAAAATTAAAATATTGGCATGGGAAACATATTGAAAGCCACTTTATGGGATGAATATAATTATTGGCAGGGGAAATATATTTTTAAAATAATTATTTATTTTTAATTTCTTACTATTAATTTTTAAATAAATGATTATTTTTAAAAATATAGAGTAAAATTTTATTTATTATAAAAATATACATATATTAAATTAATGATTTATTATTGTTATAATTATTATCTTTTATTATATTAAATAGAAACACAGAAAACTAATAAAATAAGAGATAATGTAGTATTAATTTAAAAATTAAAAATTATATTTTTAAAATAATTATTTACTTTTACTTTCTTAAGATTAATTTTTAAATAAATGATTATTTTTAAAAATATAGAGTAAAATTTCAATATTTATTGTAAAAATATACATATATTAAATTTAATACTATTTATTAATAATTTATACATGCAACAACCATTGGTTTTCTGTCCAAAAAAAAAGCAGCCATTAATTTTATTTAATCATATTTAACATTAATAGAAAATTTAATTACTCACATTAATAGTATTTATCATACAATTTATAGACAGATTTAAAATATTTTTTTAAAATTAGATTCATGCACAAATTTTACGAAAATAATTCCATTTATTGAATAATTAAATTATTCATTAATGCTATTTATTAATATACAGTTTAATGCACACAATTGCTTATATTTGTTTAACGGTTTCCGTTTTTCTATTAATACAAATTAGCGATTTTAATTAATAGAACTCATTTAATGCACTCCTAATTCGGCCTTAATATATTCACTTGATGATGCGTCTTATTGAGTAATACATTTAATTAATATACTGAATCTTTATTTAAATAAAATAATATATTTACTTGATGACAGGTTTTATTTAAATTAATGTAATTTAATATATAAATGACGAATTAAATTTATTTTATTTACTCACAAAATAAATTTGTAACAGTTAAATCATGATTAAGAAAATGAATCTGATATGTTAACTAATATAAAGCCTAATGCATTTTTTTAGGTCTAACCAATTTTCTTTTTCAGTTTTGTAAAACTGAATAAATGCTGGAATTAACTCCATGTTTTTATTCTCTCTTATATATCCAATGTGGCTGTTGTTATTGCTGAAAGACATGAATTAACAAAACAGGTGCCTGATGTTGAGGAAAAGGTGCATTGCAATGCTCTTGATGTAGCTCCATCAGAGGAAGATGAATCAAGTAGGACCATTAGTTGAGTTCTGCGAGGCTCAAGCATGCTGGGAAGGGATATATGCAGTGAAGAATGTGAGAGGATGATGCAATGCAAGAGATTGTCAAAGCCAATAATGCTAAACTTCTTATTATGTTTTATTTGCAGCTTCACCTCTGAGCGTTTTCTTTTCTGTTCTCTTATTATTTTATTTTATTTTATGTTTTCATAGTTTTTTATATATGTTCTTATACTTTTCTTTTTTTTACAGTTTTATTGCTGCTATATTTTTATTCTTTCTCATTCTGAGCAACAAAAATGTTCTTATATCTTCCACGTACAATATTTTTTATATGAAATTAAGATTCATATTAAACCCAACCGGCACAATTTAAATTTTAAAAAACATGGTGATAATTTGAAATAGAAATAAAAAATAAAAAAGGCTTAATTTTGTTAGGATCCCAAACTTCTAGCTGAATCTCTCTTATGAGCTTTATATATATATTATGTTTTACGCTAAATTGTCTGAATTTATAGTTTATTAAATGAATTTTATTGATAAAAACAGCTAATTTCTACTAGAAGTTTGGTCAAATTTTAATATAAAAATGGAGACCATTGTTTTCTGTTAGATCAAATTTTCAGATTCATTTTTTAATCATGATTTGACCGCTAAAATTTAATTTGTGAGTAAATATTTTCATTACAAATTTGACTAAGTCTAATTTTTAAAGATATATCTGCTCAATTTAAAATATAATTGATACTAAATATATTAAAAATTGATAGTTTTATTTATTTATATATTGTTTTAAAATAATACTAAATACAAATAATACTAAGTACAAATATAAAAAAATTATTATTTAATGAAACCCGTGCGATACGGGTTTAAAATCTAGTATCTATGTAAACATTACTTGAATAACACTGGTCATTAATCAAAAGTTACAATTAACAATAACAATTAATTATGTAAACTTCACTTGGATTAACAACATCCATTGATCAAAAGTTACAATTAACAAAGTCTTTGATTGATAGTTGGCCCCCTAACATTCATGTCTGCTTCCGCTCCTGGACCCTGGTACTTGTTTGGGGAAATACAAAAGTGTGCTTGTTATCGTGGATGATCACCATAAATCAATCATTTGAATTTTGGGGAAGATGACAATCCACCATTCTTATTTATTCAACTTACACACATAATATATAAAGTATATAAGGGTGTACAGATATATTCAACTCAATGGGTTGACTTAATTCGCTCGATGTACGAATTAAATTATGCTGTAAAAATTTTAGCATGAACTTATTTTGACTTAATTCGAATTTTTACTGGCCCGAATTAGGCTAATTACGTGTGATAGGTTAGATGAAATTGTTGACATGGTTTATACTTTTTGTAATTGGGTAAAATAATAAATAATATTTTTTTCACAAATGATAATTTTAATACAACATGTACTATCAATATTTGTTTTTATGTTAATATTTTATATATATTGAGTTTTATTTTTAGTTTCCAACACTTGTTTATTGCTATAATTGACGCACTTTATTTTATTTCTATTATTACGTATTATATTATGTTATTTTATAGTATAAATGACAACCTATATTTTTATTTTAGTTTATAGTGATTAAAAATATTTCATTAACTTATTATATAAATTTATTTTATGTTGATGATTTTTAATTTTGATTTTTTAAAAAGTGAACCATGGGACAACAATTTAGACCGAAACCCATCAAGCAGTGGACTAAGTTAACAAAATTCAATTAGATCCAATCATAAAATGGGCAATTGGTTCCTGCACCCAATAAATTGCTTCTTGCACATTTTTTATATTTTGAAAAGACTAATCTGAATGTAAAATTAACCAATGAATTACATTTCAGATTAATAACACCTTTTACATTTTGAAAAAAAACTAATCTAAAATATAATTTTACATTCTAGATTAACTTTTTTGAAATATAAAAAAAGTGTAGGAAACACTTCATGGGACACAGGAAGCTACTGCGCATAAAATGTGTTGCCCATAACTCAAATGAGTCATACTAGACCGAATTAAACAACTCTACACACACAAAGTTGTATTGGACAAACAATATTTTTTTTTCAACTCATCACACAAACATCATTTAATTTTTCTTCTTCAATTGATTTGATAACTAAGCTTTGGGTTGCCTTTGGTTTGGTTAACCAAATGTAAGGCTTCATGAAAACTTGAATGTCAACATGCAAAAAATATAGAAAAATGTTGGAACTGATTAAATATTTTTATTAAAAAACAATTTTATATTGAACAATGAACACGGTATGGATATTTCAAATATTTTTATTTACATTTTTGTATTTTCACTTTTATTTTTTAAGATTTTATGCCAAAAAATAGTGATTTTGGTTCACCATAGTAATTATATAAATTTTAATATATTATTATGTCTATAATAACTCACGCTCATTTTTAAAATCTGAATTCTCTTTTATATTTTATTTTAATTTTTTAATTTTATATTCATTCTATATATTACTATGTCATTTCGTGTCCCGTGATTTTTAAATTTGTGTCAATACCGTATATATGTGTATCTCTTCTCATCGTATTTGTGGCTTTCAACAAGGTTGATGATTAATTTTAAAAATTGAAGTTAGGCATATGATGTGTGTGTGTGTGTGTGAGATTCAACCCAGCTTATAATAAACATAAATAAATATTGCTGGTATTATTAATTTATTATTATATTAAATTTGTTAAAATATATTTAAACTTTGTATTTATTTATTTTCTTAAATATTAAGCATGTTAATCTATATAAAGAGTCTAGCTCAAACTTATAAATTTTTTAAAAGATAATTTTATGTCATATTTAGAAGTCTTGTTGCAAAATGTTTTTAAATAAGTTATCATAAATATCATATTAGACTTTAAAAATATGTTAATGTCATATAAACAAATTAGAATTGATTCTTATAAAGTTTGGCATACTTATTTTCACCTTTATCTTGATGTTAAATTATCACAAAATAAACCTTAAATAGACTTATAAGTTAAGCCAAACTTTATGTAAGTCAAGTCAAGCCTTTAACAAGTAAAAGGCCATGCTCATGCCATGTTTTTCCAATCAAGGATAACTCAGGCCTAGCAAAACCCAACTTGACCTAACCTATTTTAACTCCTAGGCTTAATTGCAAATTTTACCACCCAACTTTCATAATTTTGCGAATTTTACCACCCAAGTTTTAATTTTGCAAATTTTACCACCCAAGTTTTCAATTTTTGCATATTTTACCACTGATATTTTACCAAAAAAAAAGTTAAAGAATTCAAAAAAAAAATTGTGAAACATCAGGGTGGTAAAATGCGCAAAAATTGAAAACTTAGGAGATAAAATTCGCAAAATGATGAAAGTTGGGTGGTAAAATTCGTAAAAAAAAACTTGGGTGGTAAAATTCGCAAAATTATGAAAGTTGAGTGGTAAAATTCGCAAAAAAAAAACTTGGGTGGTAAAATTTGCAAAATTATGAAAGTTGGGTGGTAAAATCTGCAATTAAGCCTAACTCCTACATATAACATTGGATGTCCATTGATTTTTTTCCATCTCTAGGTTTTGGAAAAGATTAATCTTCGAGACTGAAAATATTCTTAGTACACCCAAACATACAATAATAAGAGACAAGTTTCATAAAACAATAATACAATTTTTCTTTTATCAAAATTACCCTTCTGAACTTCTAAAAAAAATACTAAATGTTATTTGGGTTTTTTTCCAAAAAGAATTAATTATTATAAATTTAAACATTTAATTGAAAAAAAAATGTTATTTCTTCTTCATAAAAGCAGTACATACAATCGAAACTTGTTGCAACCTCAAGTCAAAAGGAAGAATGAGAAGTTTGTTGCTATAACCCTGTCGATGATCTAGTTGCTAAAATAGGGAACCTGTTTTCTAACTCCAACCCTAAGGTGTGGCTTGTGGCCACATCAAGTTATCAAACATATAAGAGGTGCCAAAATAATGCCAATTGTGGCAACCCCCTCTTGAGACACAGTGGTCTCTTCAACTTGTTCTTGTTCCATTAGGTGGACTTGGCTTGAGTCTACATGATTCAAGGTAATTATCTTTAGCTTAATCGCTTTCATTAGTTTAATACCAAAGATATAAATACTAATTAACCAGTGAAGATCAAGAAACAAACTATATCATCTATCCTATAATTTTATCCCACATGTACATATCCCACAAAAACCACCAATATTCCAACCAGCCCAAAGCCAAAACGTGTAAGACAACACCAACACTAAGGCCGCCATCAGAGAGATAATTTTGACATAACTATACCCAAGCAGCTCAGGTCCTTATATTCTCTAAATTCATAACACCATCCAAAAATTCTGCCCCCATATACCATCACTACAAAAAATCAAGTAAATAACGGCGGTTATTTTGGTAAATTATGGCAGTTTTAACCGCCATTTTTTATGCGAATGGCGGTTTCCAAAAGCGCCATAATTCCTTTCGCCACAATGTATAATACAGCGGGCAACAGTAAACCGCCACTTAAACCGCCGTTATATACATGTTATAAAATGGCGGTTTGCATATGTATAAAATGGCGGTTGCAAATGCCGTAATTTAAAAAAAAAACAAGTTAACATGTAAATAATGGCGGTTTCAACTGCCATTATTTTCCAGTATGACTAAAAAAATATGTAAGTATTGGCGGTTTTAACTGTCGTAATTCAAAAAAAAAAACGTTATTTTGTAAAAAATGGCGCTTTTAACCGACGTAATTTTCGATATAAAATCTAGTTGATATGTAAATAATGGCGGTTCCAACCGCCAAAATTGCTTCAAATGGTAGACCATAAAATCTATTTTCATTGGTATAAATGTCGGTCTAAACTGCCAATTTCAAATTTCAAAATGTCACTTCATAATACATTAGTACCTAAAAATACTGGTTTTCTAATATCCAAATTTTCATAATAAAATATAACATATCTCATCATTAAAATATTTAATTCTGAAATTCTGAAATCATCATAACATAACTAATTTGCAATAAAAAATAAATAACACTTTAAAAATTAAAATATGTCATTCATTCGATACTTAAACATCTTGCAAAATGTAAGTAGCAGTCTAAGTACTCCAAGTACTTCAAATCCTAATGCTGAAAAGTAGTAGTCTATGTACTCCAAGTTCTTCAAATCCTAAAGTAGTAGTAGTTCAAGTACTGCATATGCCACAAAATAAGTAGTAGTTCAAGTACTTCAAATTACATAAATCACAAAATAAGTCCTAAACTATTCATATGGCACTAACTAGGGGGAGTCTGAACACCCTCTAAATCAACATTGCTTGCTCCTGATGATCTTCTTATGTTATTGGGCGATGCAGCTCCACTTCCTACATCTTCTACCTGTAACAAATAATAAGAATTCACTGTATTAATTAAAGAGTGTATGTAAATTGCTTAACTCATTAGCCATTTTCAACCACTATAATATAATAAAAAGATAATATACTTTATAATAGCAACTACTTATTGAATGATATACCTGATGCGTAGAAGTATGAAATAAGGCAGCAGCCATATCTTCAGGTATGTTGCCTCCATCCTTCAATGCAATATAAGAAAGAAGGGTTTTCATTTGAGATTTGACAGTTGCAAGTTCAGTTTCCATATTTACAAACTTCTCTTCCATGTTTGATGTACTTGCACTAGATGAACCAAGGTTGATACCACCTAGTCGCGTGGTGCGATGCTTAAAAGCAATGGTAGGACAAGCTCCCAATCCTAATCCCCGAACACGCCCTGGATGCTCTTTTTCAAATATAACACCAATAGCATTGTTTGGAGAAATTTCAGATTCATTTTCTAAGTTTTGACTTAGAATCTCATCAATTTTCTCCTGCAAAAAAGTGGAATACATCACGAGTTTTGAACTAGTAGTGTGTATAAAACAACCTCTCCATAAAATGTCTAGACTAAGCTAAGGAACTAGCATTATGCATATTTCAGTATGCACAATTGTACATGGAAATACCACACTTTGTAATTTTCAGGGAAAGGTCTACATGTTAGGTGTTCTTGAACTACATCCCTTGTTTGCCACTTCTTGAAACCACATTTTGAACATGGACACTTAATAGCACGACCATCAGCATGTTTAAAAGCAAAATCCAAAAAAATGTTCAACCCATTTGCATATTCAGTTGTGTTTCGTGGTTTTGTAATCCACGATTTATCAATTGACATGACTACAAAACAAAATACAGTATTGCATATTAAAATTCATAATTGTCAAAATTAAATATTCATCTATCCAAAGCATATTAATTGTCAAAATTAAATATTCATCTATCCAAAGCATATTTATAAAGCTAACATCTAGCGACAAGAATATGAAGGCATAACAAGAGATAATGTTGATGCAAATAATAATATAAGAGAGAGAGAGAGAAACCATTGTAGAGAATTATTAAAAAGTAATTAGCTGAAACAGTAACAATGAAGAACCCTCTTTGGACAATGCTTCTGAGAAGTAACATCTAAGATAAGCATACCCTCCTATCACTAACTTACTAAGTTACTAATTTTTCAATCTTTGGGAGATTGAACAGTTTGCTCCCTATACATGGAACATACACCAAATCAACAAGCTTTTACACATAAGGAAAACAAGTGTAAAATAATAAAAAAATAAAATCCTACCTCAGTTTTGGTTTTGCAACAATGAATCTTTTCAATGGGACCCTTGACTCTAATGCTTGCTGCAAACAAAAAACAGAGATGGATCAATGATGATTGAACTTTGAAACCTAATTTAAAAAGCAAGAAAAAGAAATTCAGATAGGATTCACTTTTAAAAAAATAAATTGTAGCCAAAAAATGCACTATTTTACAATTCAGTTAGTAAGAAGAAATATACATATTGATTGAAATATATGAGTAAAGATAGAAAAGAAAAAGAAAGACATATCTTACCAAGGTATATAGAATGTACTTTCTTCTCAGATTTTACAGAAAGAGCTAAAACACATGCCTGGAATACCCAATGCTCAATTATCAGAATTTGAAGATAGGTAGGCAAGGGTGATTAGACTAAACTTTGATTTTAGAAGACTATATTACCAAGAAAGATGATGGCAGGCCTTATCTCAGAATGCTCTCAAGAACTTAAAACCTTTGCAAAGATATAAAGTGAAAAGTAGTGAGCAAGTACCATGGCATTTTAGGATAACAAGGCAAGAATATGTAAAAAAGGTAAGACTAAATTAAGGTCAATAAAAATTAAGATGATACTAAATTAGCATAGAGAAACTAAAGACACTCTGTAATGTCAATCCTAGATGGATTGTTCAGATGAATAACAGGGATTTTGTAACTAAGGTCCATTAGCAATAATTCAAGGGAAGTAGCAAAAGAAATTCAAATTTGTGAGTGAATATGGTACTGCAACATCTCAAATAACTAGTAGCTTAGTGCTGCTGGATCAAAATACATGACAATTAGCCAACTCTCATTCTAACAATAACCTCATATTTTTAGAATTTTTTTAAAAAATGACCAACCATACGATATAACTAACTGTCATTTGCATAAGAAAAGGAACCTATGAGACAACCATACGATATAACCTTAGTTACTGATATCCCATACTCCCCCAATTCATTCAATATCTTCAATATTTATACTTGACACAGAGACAACCATACTCCATAGTTTAATAGTTATTTCATCAAAGTGCAAGTCACATCACACTTCAAAAACATGAACACTCCATTTTCATAAGACAATCACAAAATGGACAACAACTACAAATTATAACCAAGTTCTCATTCAAACAAAGCTTAAAACTAATACAGTGTTAAATAGCAATTAATAGTTGAATACAGCGATTCAAAGCTTCAATGTAGCTGGTCCCGATTGTCAAAATTGACAGAAATTGAATTACTTAACTTATAATTGTAGTAAAAAAAAGAAAAAAGAAATGATTAACCGGAGGATGCTTGTAATGATATCTTGCACTTCGAATATATCCTACTCCACACAAGGATGTACAATTTCCTGTCAAATTAAAATAAAGAAAAAGAAAAATTAGTGAAATATGTTCAATACAAGTTCTCGTCGTGCTATGCAATATAGGAGGTAGAGAAGAGAATATTAACGTTGGGGAAATTATTATACTAACAAGGATATAGAAGGAGAAATAAAATGAGAAGCAACTATAAATGGTTCCATTGATGCAAGAATATTTAGATAAGATATCACATTTGAAAGGTAGTTCATGAAAAGACTTAAACCAGATACACTATAGAGCCTGCTCCATATAGAGATGTAGATGCTAAACAAAATTTACATTACTGTTAAAACAATCATTACCACTAATTTGTAAGTTTGTCATCTACACACACAATCTGGAAATTTTCCAATACAATACAGAAAAACAAGAATCAGAGTATATACCAAACTCATAATTATATACCAAACAAACCAGCTTATACATATAAAAGGCAAACTGGTGGAATTGCTAACCAATTGCTTAGCTGCCATAACATTGAAGGTTAGTTTTGTTATACCCTGCAGCTCAAAAGTTCACCAATCACCATATTATATTAGTAATTTAGTAATAAAGTGAAAGTTTAAGGTCTACAAATCTGACCTTGTGGTGGACCTAAGAATGGTCCCTGGTGAAGATACATTCTGCAGCAGCATAAACATATCCAGTTAAATAAAATGGTTCTGGAAACTCAGCTTCTAGCATGGTTCCAACAAGGAAAAATAGAATAAAGTGAACCAAAGATTTGCATGAGCAATTATCATTTACCTTATATATAAGTCAACTGGTTAAAATTAGTAAATTAAGTTATAAATACCTTATAAATATTGTATATATAGTAGTATATAGATTGATAGATAGATAGATAGATAGGTAGATAGAAAGATAATAAAGAGTGAGAACAAAATATTATGTTATGTTTGATATTTGTTACTGGAAAAGAGATTAATTACTGGCAAAGGAAAAGACAAGAGTAAATTTTTTATTGAAAGCATTCCTAGCATAGCACAAACATAAACCAAGGGATTGAAACCAACAAGCATATTAAAAAAAATCTCTATTAGAATCTTAAATTCCCCTGAGATTGGGGGAAAATCAAGCACATTGCTACACTTTGATTTAAGTAACTTATTTTATAAAATTATAGGGTAGCTATATCTTTAAGCTTATTTCCCTTTCATGAATAAGTACATGTTTAATAATCTATAACTTATAAAGCTTTCGAATCTAATCATGATGTGGGATTTGATTATTCTTACACATATCCTTGATGCCATAATGTCCAGGGAAGAATAGATAAAACAAAAACACATACACACAAATTAAAGAAGTCCACATATCATTAGGTGGAAATGCAATTTATTCAAGTGCTTTTTAGTTCACTATGTGTCATTTTACCTGTCACGGTGGGTGCTGGATGCTGGCAGCGTGAAAGAGAAAGAAAGATTGAAATCTTTGAAATGAAGACCTATATTTTTTTTTCACAAGGCAAATGAAAGAATTTATTGAATTCAGAACAGCATTTACAGAGGTTCTGTACAAGCTGTACAGACTGTTTTATATACAATCACAAAATAATGCCCCCCCTGTATACCAAAAAACTAAACTGTACCTACACAGCCAAGAGAAAGCTATTACTTAAAACCAAAAAGCTATTACTGCAGAAATAGAGACCACAACCGAGATTTACCAAGAAAGGCACTGCAGCGGATTAGTGCACCGTGTGAAGACCTATATAACATGATAGAAAAAGAAAAATAAATAATGAAAACATGATTTGATAAATACAAGAACGTGAGAAAATTATTGGGGTTTGGGTTGAAAATAAAAAATGAGAAGACTCACCGTTTAGCAGTGACAAAAATGAAATGTGAGGGGTTTCGCACTCATAGGTGAAAAAGCGCACTCTAAGGCATCTACTAAATCTGAAATGAATCACAAGAAAGAAAAAGTTCCTCGAAAACGAAATGGATCGAAGCAAAATCAAAACCCTAAATCAATTAAAAGTTATACCATCAACGAACAGTGGCGTATGGGGATTTCGTGAAGCTGCAGAGATTGGTGAAGCTTCAGCGGGATGCACTAAAAAATCGCACAAGTACAAAGTAACAACGTAATGGAAGAATAAAAGGAGTTTTGAGTTTTTTATGTAAGGAGACGAGTTTTTTTTTTTTTATAATGAGAAGACGAGGTGTTTTGAGTTTAGTGAAGGTGGGAACAAAAATGAAAAAGTCGCGGGAGATGAAAATGAAATGTGCTAAATGCGTGGGTAGTATTATTAAGAGGTAAATAATGGCAATTTAAAAAATGGGGGTTAAAAACGCCACTTTTTAAATGAATAGTAGGCGGTTTAAAAAAAGGCAGTTCGAAACGCCGTAATTTACCTGTAAATTAAGGCGGTTTTAGAAATGCCGCAATATATGGTAAATAATGGCGGGTTAAGAGAACCGCCGTTTTAAAACCGCCATTTTTTACTCTATTTTTTGTAGTGCATGTAGCCACGATCACATAAGAAATAAATATCCTTCTCAAAAGACACGTTAAATACGATGACAAATGTGCCCAACCCTAATACTAGATAAACTGGCAGCACATTATATGCAGCCACAGCTTCATGAAAACTCTACCATAGCCCACACCAAAGATCATGGAAAACCACACACCTTATTGAGTTCATGGCATAGTTCCAATTCTATTCTATGAGAATTTAAAGATCTGTTGTATCTTCTGTGACTTATTGTTATTTTTGTTTGTGTTGTTGTTGTGACAATAGATAAATAATCAAATTAAGAACATATTTAGTTGTAAATACCAATGTATCTAACAGGAACACAAAAATACAAAGCTTTAACCAACACATTTCTTAAACTGTGCACTCAAAATTAAAACTTTCATACGAAAAAAAACTCTTAACACAGATTTTCACAGACACAAAAATTTCGATAGAAAAAACCAAACAAGCACACAAAGACCAAATTTTTAGAGGCACAAAAACTCCAATCTCATGAAGAGAAAATACAAAAGGAATGCAAATCACAAATTCATGGGGAGAAAGAGACACCAACATTGATCAAATTTCAATAAAAAAAAAAGGTGAAACCTTACAAATAATAAACAAGATAGAACCCTTTCTTGGTGAGTGAAGACCAACGAAGAGTGAATCCAAGGATGAATCATAGGAGTAACAAGTTGCACAAAAGGATAAAACAAACATAACAAAATCTCTAATAATTTATTTCATTCGTACCTGGAGAGTAACCTCCGCTGACCATCACAAATGCAGTGGCCACATTGGGTTCAGGTGAAGAAGCTCCCGTGACAGTCAAAGGTGAGCAAAGTTGTTGTTCAATAACGATGAACAAGGTGCAGACGAGATGGGGGTTTTACAAGTCTCCAATTTTGAGCTTTTCCCTCACAAGCAATTTTTCATCTCCCTCTTCTACCGTCCACTCCTATCTTTTTCTTTTTAACTTCAAATTTCAGCTTTTAAAATATTTATTTTTTATTTAAAGCTATATGCTGACTCAATTAAAATATTATTATTTAAGGGGTGTCTAATGGGTGTTTTGTTTTAAGGGGGTGTTCAAGCATACTTTTCCTAAATTTTCATGTCAGCTGTTTAACCACCATAGGATACCATTCTCGACATTCATACTTTACAAAATCCTCATCCTTTTCACATTTCCCCATACAAGATGCATGTCCGGCACTTATATTGCTTTTCTTCATGCCTTTTGCCCCGCTAACCAACCTCTTGAAAATCCACACTTTTTATATTATTTTTTTGAGTCCCGGTATTTGGACACCCATACAGTAAAGGACCACTATTAGACACCCCTTACGTGGCTTTTTTTTATTGAATTTTTATTTCATATTTTTTTTAAAAAAAGTTTAACGCAGTAGGAGAAAAAAAGGTTCACAAACTTTTTCTTTTATTAAATATTAAATAATAAAATAATATATTAAAATCCAACTCAGCGGGTGTCATTGGGGTGTTGGTTACTGTGTGGGTGTTCAAGTAAACTTTTCCTATTTTTCTTCATGCCTTTTGCACCGCTAACCAACCTCTTGAAAATCCACACTTTTTTTTTTTTTTTTGCCTTTTTTCTGTATAAATATTTACTGCTGGCTTAATGTATACCAACAACAAACATTCCTTCACCTCCTATATTAACTCATAACGCAGTTCCCTTAACATCCCAAATCCAATTATTCTATTCCGCTCTATGCACACCCCCACCCATACATACCATAACATCCATTTCTGCTACGCTATATTTCACCACTTTTTCCCCCTAAAGCCTTTTTTCAACTCAATCCAACACAAGCTAACGGAGTCATCAATCAGTAATTGAGCTACTATGGCCTGCTGCTAATAACCCAATACCCCGTATACACATTATTAAGAATAGTCCAACCCATACTTCTCCTGAAGGTAGTGTCATGCATTTACAAAACCAATGCTATTCGCTATTTCAGTACCATAAAAGTCCTTAGCAAACACAGTTGTGACAAACATATTAATGACAAGGGACACTACAATCACTCCCTCCCTTCCTCTGTAGCCAGCCATGCCTCCTCAGGAGACCCAACAACCTCTGTTAGCGGGACACCAAGAAGAGACCGCCTACTATTCCTTGGAGAAGGTCATGGTGGTTGGAATTGACAACCACGACGGCAACGTGGAGGCACATGTTTTCATGGTGGAAGCTATTCACTGAGCCTGGAACCTGATAGTTATTGGGAGCGCTATTCCTATTAGGATTCTGGGTAAGGGCTTCCCTCTGGACTTGGTCGTTATTCACTGCTTTTGATTGTTTTATTTGGTGAGAGATAACGAAACGCTGCTCAATGAGAGAGCCATTACACTAATCAGAATAGCAGCACTTCGTTTTCTCACAAAATAAAACAGTCAGAAGAAGAAATGACGACCCAAGTCCAGAGGGAAGCTGTTATTGAGAATCTGATAGCAATAGCGCTCTCAATAACCATTAGCCATTAGGTTCCCAGGATCCAGATGCAGGAACGTGATGCTCATAAAACTCAGCCTGGTCAAGAGCACAGCTTCCGCATGAGAACAACGGCACCTCCACGTCGTGAATTGTCGATTCCAACCACCATGCCCTTCTCCGAGGAAGTAGGTGGTCTCTTCTTGCTCTTCTGCTGAGAGAGAGGTTGTTGAGTCTCTTGAGGAAGAGGAAGTGAGTGATTGTAGTGTCCTTTATCACTAATATTATTTGTCACAACCGTGTTTGGCTAAGCGGTTTTACAGTACTTGAGTCGTCTCTTGAGAAAGAGGGGTCTAAAAGTACACTATGACTTGTATATATTGTTATCAAAATCGAGATCTGGATCATGGGATTGCACAATTTTACAATTAGCATACACGGACACCTCTTCATGTGATTGCCGGAGAGTGAGATTGACGTAAACGCGTGGTATTGTGGGATCTGCGTTTTTTTTTTGCGACTTTTCTGATCTCTCCTTTGCCACGTCTCCTCCTCGTGCCGCTCCAATTATTCTAAACTAACTCGTTATTCTACCCGTAGTTGACTGGGTATTTAACTCTTTATTTTCTAAACTAAATAAGTAAAAATTGTTTAATTACTACTCGTTTTTTCCTCTGGCAAAATTATTAATTTTTGAAATTTATTAGCAATCCTTTTTTATGTATAACTTGGTACAGTTCAACATACAAACCAATTGTCATCCAGGATAATACAATTTTTTTTTAATGTTAGATACTAATGGTAAAATATGTTTATTTATTCTATTTATGTAATTATTATTAGAGAAAAAAGGCTATTATTATTATCATAGTTAAAAAGTGTTTATTATTTATAAAAAATAAATTATAAATTTATATAGTATAGCAGTTGTTTAATTAATAAATTTAATTTTTCATTGTCGGCCAATGTCTTATCATGCACATAATTTAAATTTAAAAATTAAAATATCATTTTAATTATTTATAAATAATTGGTAGAAGATTAAGAAATTTATGATCTCCCACTTCAAAATACAAAAGTTATAAGATTAAGAAATTTATGATCTTCCACTTCAAAATACAAAAGTTATTTTGACCTCATATATTAAAAAAAAAAAAAAAACTACGTATTTCCAAATCTAATTTACAGTTTATTTAAAATATAAGTTTGACACATATGCAACAATCTATTATCCCGCTGCAATACATAAATAAAAGCCAACAGATCGAACCACTTAAAATTGAGCCAACGATATGCAACAATCTATTATCCCACTGCATACTAAAATTGAAGCCAAAAGAGTTGCTATTCCAAAATGGGGCCAAAATCTAACACTGCAGTTAGTTACTTTCGGTGTCAAAGCGCGGTAGGCCTAATAAAACCAATACATAGCGTTTAAAAAAAAAAAAGAACCAATACATATTTCGCAGCCATTGCAATCCTAACACAAGTATAAGGGAGCTTGTACCTATGCTATATTAGGAAATGAATACAGTTGATAATCCACAACTTTGTCTAACAGTCCTGTGAAGAAGTCGTCCACCTTTACTCTTTACTATACAGTTGATAATCCACAACTTTGATATATTAAAGCTTGATAAGATTGATATATTAATTAACAAAAATATATTAAAATAATAACCTAACATCTCTGTAACTTCAAATTTATCAAGGAAGTACTTCTTAATATTATTAATATATAGATAAAAAAACAATAAATTGACAATTAACGTTAAGGAATACAGCTACAATATAAGATAAGTATTTAATAATATAATATCTCTTACTCAATATTTAACTCTCATCAGGTTTGATTTCCGCACGTTAGAGTATTACTAAGCTTGAAACCTGAAAAATATAGAAACAACCACAAAAAAAGAAGGATATATCTTAATGCCTTAAATGCATGAACACCTATGTAATATACACCTGAAAAAATGGAGATAATATGTATATTGATACCCGTGCGATTGCACGGGTCGTGTTGGTTTTTACCTATCTTTCAAAATGATTTAATATTGATGTGTACTAAATTCATTAATATACAAATATTTAATCTAAAGTTTAGTTACAATTAAAACTTTTCGTTCATCCGAGAATGTGTTTTACAAAATAAATCTATTTATTCTATAATTATTGTAATTATTCATATATATAATTGTTCAATCATGCCATCAAATTTTCTTTCATGAAAGGTTTAAATTATTGTTTTCTATTTAAAGATTTATAATAAATTTGAAATATATAAAAAAAAAATTGAATGTGTGGATGAATTGGCTTGGATAGAGATGATAATGAGTTGGGGCGGGACAGGGTGAGTATAGGCAATAATCCTCCCATACGTTGGTATTTATATAGGTGTACTAAAATTAAAGTAGAGCAATTTATTTTATATATCAAAAAGTATTTAAAGAATTCTAAAATATGATACTTACCTTACTATTTGTCCCGGCCCCATTAATGAGTGAATATCTATTTTCAATCTATAGTGAATTTTATCCATATAATATGATATAATATAATACACGTTGATTCGAGTGAAATTATATTTCTTTTGTTTGAAAATAATGATATAATATTTCTTTTGCTGATTTACCGACATCAACCTTTATATATGTTCTTATTATTGTAACTCTGGATTTTTTTCCGTTGCTATTTCTTTATTTTTCTATCCCGTAAAAGAGTATCTGAAAAATTGATACTAAAAAATTGTCATATATTTATGCAATTTAAAATTTGTTCACTATTTGCTCTTGCATGAATATCTTATTTTATTGATTTTTACACTTTGGCAATATCCTACTCAGGATTCGACTTAAGGCCTAAGAATCTTCTACATTTGGAACATGATTTTATCACAACAAAAATCTATTTCAGATAGAACACTGAACGTGGCATCCATGACATACTTATTTTAGATATATATATATATACGAATATATTGACCATTAGTCGTGAATCTAAGGGTAATAATGAGTAAATGATAAATGTTAGCGACACTCTCTCGACACTCTTTTATTAACACTCTATTTATTATTGGTTTAAATTTATTGAAAATTATCAATTTTTGTGGGTCTCACTTCTAGATCAACAGAGTCAATCATATATAAAGTGTTAGCAAGAAGGTGTCAGAGAGTGTCGTTAGCATTCCTCATTTTTTTAATATTAAAAAAATCAAGTGATACATACCCGCAAGCACCCAAACGTCTACATCCTAAGTAGACTCGTATAAATTGCGAGGGAATCAACCAATTTGAAAATTTAAAAATAAATGACCAGCTGTAACAAACAAATAGGTAGATTTTTAAAAATTAAAAAATGTAGTTCTGATAAAAAAAAATTGGTAGATTTAAAAAATTCAAAAAGAGTAAGTTTAATTAATAAAATGCTAGATTTCTAAAATTCAAAAAATAGGTAGTTTTAAATTTCAGTGAAAGAAAACAATAAGTAAAAAGTAGTATAATTAAAATTAATTATCTTTGTTACTCTACTTTATTTTTTTTAAAATAAAGACAAATAATTAAAACTAAACTCCCTTTTTTTTTTTAAACAGAGGCAAGTAATTAAAAAACAGTTGATTAAGAAATAAAAAAAAATTCAGTAGGTTGAAAACAAAAAATGGGAAGTTCTAATTCATATTGTTAGATGTTTTTTTTTTTTTAAATGAACAGGATTAATTAACAAACTGGTATATTTTAAAATTTTAAAAAATGTGCTGTTTTAATTAACTAATTGTTAGATTTTTAAAATTAAAAAATAGACAGATTTAAATTTTTAAATTTCAGTAACGTTAATTAGAAAAGAAAAATGGATTGAAATATAGTTTTTTAATCCGATGTATTAATTTGTTAATATGTTGTTTTACGTTAATATTTTTAAAAACTTAAATCGTATTTGCATAAAGAGAATTAATATATATTTCCAGCTTTTATAAATCAAACAAAAATCTTCAAGCTTTTTTAAAAAAGTATTCAAAAGGTAATACTGATTAAATATTCAACTTTATATGCATGTTAGATGCAATTTCATAAACATATACTTCCCATGAAATAAATATTAATTAAATTCAATCAGTCTTTTACTTTATAACCAATATTTACAATTCTCTCTCTCTCTCTCAATCAAGAACTCCCACATGTCCAATCCCACAAGCTCTAATGGTTACTGTGCTTTTCCTGCTTAAAGTGAAGTGGGGTTGTGCTTTTTGGTTTCATCTGTTGTTAGATTTTTCTGAAAAACAATGAATAAGTTGCATCACAACTATCATGTCTGCAAGCCTTAGAGCCGTAGTTTTGAATGCTAGAAAAAAGGTGGTAAAACGGGTCTCTTCCACCAAGATCATTCTTGCTCCATTGCCTAGGTGTCTTAATACTTCGGTTGACATCATTAAGGGTATGCTTTAATTGCAGACTTTGTTATGCTTATCCTTGGATGTGACAAGAAAGTTTTGCTTCGCCATGTGTTGCTGCTTCCTCCAAATTCTATTCAATTTTACTTTCCATGATGGGTTGTTGGTGAAAGCTGAGAGATCTTCAGAGTTGATCTAGCTTTCCTTTCGGAGAAAATAGAACTGCAGCTTATTTTCCTGCTAATTGAGCTGCACTTAGTTGTCAACACTCAGTCATTTCATGAATATGCAGATATGAGCATAATTCAGGTGTTCTTAGTTAGTTTTTGAATGTTGGATCAAAACGGGCATGCAGTGCAGATGAGAAACAAATCCCAAACTAACTGTTTTGTGTAATGTTTCGGGGTATATATGTGGTTCAAAAGTTGTTACAGTTGACATATTCTATGTGTTTGGATGTCTATAATTTTTGCTGAATTGGGTTTCTTTCATACCTATGCAGTTCATATGTGTCAAATCTTGGCTAACCTGTAACTAACCTGTATGCTAGATTCTTTTTAGTTCACATTCATAATTCCTTACATTGGAAAATGTTTATACTGTTGAAATGATTATCAAACTTCCAATTTTACTACAGTCCAATTCTTTTAAAAAGTCAGACAAGAACATCAAGAAAATATATTGGGAAAATTATAGTTTATATATATTACTGGCAAAATAATTCCAAATTATAAGCAATTGGCCAAAAAGAATGTTTATTGGTTGTTACAGAAATTAATTTATGGGAATATGAGGCTGTAAGGGGTATGCTACTATTGATGCTTTTCTTACATTCTCGAGAAAATTATGTATATATGAAACATATGAATACAATATTTGTAACTATTTTGCCTTCCAAAAAAAAAAAAAAAATATTTGTAACTATTTTCATAATTAGAGAATTCAATAATATCCTTAACAATAAAATATAATGTTACTCTGTTTTAATAGTTGACTCAGTTTGTGGTATATACACAATTCTTGAGCTAGCTTGGTACAGTGACTTTCCATGAGCTTGGGTTGAAACTTGAAAGTGACTCAAATCTACAAAGAGGAACAGTGAACATAAATCTACGTGCAGAAAAATTAGGAACAAAGTATTTCCAGGCATTAAATGTATTCCTATTGCTAAGAACACCTCAAATTTAATTTAATCAGAACATAAATCACTACTCAGTGGTTGTCATTATTGATGAAATATTGATAAGTGGGCTTACATGTATTGATTTGTAACCCTGAACCACTGATTGACTTGCAACTGACAATTAGGAAAAAAAGTTATGACCCCTGCAAGCTATGATTTGTGAAACCCATCCTAATGTAACTAACTCTGTCTATTAAATTTGAGTTTATGCTAAAACTCAAAATGACACACAAATAGGTTAAGAAAAAAAAGACAACAGCAAATCAGCAATGGAGCATAGATGCCCAATAGGCCAATACCTCAACGTTGTTTTATACAAAATAGAACTGAAATACTAAATTTTATCCCAAATCAGCTGTTGTGCCAAAGAAATCTCCTTGGTCCTTAAAGATCATTGCTACTTTACTTTAGACAGATTCATTGCTAATACTCAAAGTACTCAAACCTTTAGATACTTCCTTTTAATGATATCCCAGGAAACAATGAAATGGACTGTGACTGATGATGGGATGAAGAACTACATGTTGCTGTTACAGTTAACTTATTTATGGCATTGACATCTCAATTTGACAGACTCAAAAGTAGGGAATAAAGGACCTCCTAAAGCACCAAAAAAACACAGAACATAGGAAAGCAAATCATTAGCAAAAGTCCAAGAAGATGGAAAAATAAGCTTCACCCTTCTATTTTTCTATGCCTTGGAATAATAAGAATCTTCAAGTGAGAGTCATATTTCTAAATAATATAAGAATCTCGACTAACATATCTGTTAAATAAATTATAATTAGTATGAACAATCTTCATTTATTAGATTCCATAACAACAATTCAGTATTCATAAAATATCGATAATCACTAAATTAATCCATTGAGTACACGTATAAAAATGAATAGACAGAGGATAAGCTTTTTGAAATCAAGGGTCCAGCCATTCAAAAATATAACTTCAGTGGAGCATTTGATCAAACAATATCAGTACATCACAAATTGGTTCCCCTGGAAACCATTACCCACAAAGGCAAAATGAAAATTAGACCCAAATCATATGTGAACACAATCTCCATATCCCATCAACCATATCAATAATCGAGATAAAAGTTACCAACAATTAGAAAAGGGGGAAAATAAGCTAAAACAGAAAAAAAATTCAGTATGGCTTTACTTACATTTGCGTCAAGAAGGACCATCTCAAACGCGTAAGGATTGATCAAATCATCAAGAGGGAACATGTGCCACGCACGGATTATCCTGACCTTAAAGATCCAAGTCTGTTTCCAGGATGAACATCTCCGACCTCATCAAAAACTGCAACCATCTTGAATTTTTTATTTTGTTTGCGTGGGTGATCAATGCATGAATGTCCCTTTTATAGACAACCATTACTCGTTCGAGGAAAATGACAAAAAAAAAAAAAAAAAAAAAAACCTACATGACACGACAAGTATCTAACATGTCAGTTCTCAGGAAGTAGAAGTTTCAGCAACTGACAACATTTTATAAAAATTAAAAAATCATATCTCTCTGCAATTCAATCTCAACACGAATGTACCCATGAGCTTGGACCTTCCCACACAAAAACAATGAAAATAAGAGCTTCGTACAGACATGAATCTTAAGTAACCATGTTGAATCTTAAATCCTGAAACCTGCAACAGTAACACGTATAAAACGTAAATTGAAAACCTGATTTTGTTTGTATGCAAATTCAATGCATGTAACGTGGCTTACATAGACAGGCATTAAACGTATAATGTGGCTTTTAATTTGCTTCATTTTGAATGAAAACGAAAATATCAACCATGATATGACATTTACTGACATGTCAGTTCTTGGGAAGTAAAATTTCAGTCTGACAACAGTTTATATAAATACCACTTTTATACAAATCAGTATAGTGAGTAAAAAAATATTGATACATATCTGATAGAATATACATATTATATAGGGCCATGATCTTGGGACAAATCAAGAATCGGAAAAAAAAAAAAAAAAAAAAAGAAACCCATATAATCAGCGTTTAATTGTAAGCCGAATTCTAAAAAATCAGGAAAAAATCTATAATAAATAGGTATACATTATTTGATGCACATAAACCGTTAATAAACTGTTAATTTTTTAAAAGCTGATTATAAAATAAAAACTTGCAATTAAATGCCCAAACAAATATATTATAAAAAAATAATTATAATATTTTCCTATACATCTATAGGTTGTCATTTTGAATAAAAAAATAATTATATAGATTATAAAATGTTAAATTTTGAACAAAATAATACTCTAAAAATAATTCACAATTAAAAATACATGGTAAACAAACTATTAATTTTTTTTATATTAAGATACTCTTAAATATTTATATTTAAGTTTAATGTATACAACTTTTATATGAATGGTGTTTAAATTTCTTTTTATATCAAAATATCATTCCTTTGTTTAATTTGAAAGTATAAAAATCATATTATTTTAACTATTATATATCTATCTATATATATAAAATATAGTTGCTGACTGAGACTGGTAGTCCACGTGTCACATTCTGGTGAACTGTGTTTTATATAATATATAGATAGATATAGATAGATAGATAAATAGTTATATAATAAATTAATTAATTATTGATTAGCACAATCACAATCTTAATATTTGTAAGACATTTAATATATTATTAATTTTCTTTCCAAATTTAATATTTTAATATATATTTTAATTTTTTAATTAAAGTAATTCTAAAATTATATTGATATTAATTTAATTGATTTTAAAATTATTATTTATTATTTTCAATTATATGTGTAATATATGCTAATCGTAAATTAGATTTAATATTTTAGTATGTATTTTAATTTTTTAACAAAAGTAATTTTAAAATTATATTGATTAAATTACTCAAATAATATAAATTAACAAATAAAAAAGTAATAATAATTAATTAATTTTGACTAATATATTATATTTTAAATTTTATCTATATGAAAATTTTAATCAATTAATTAATTATTGATTAGCACAATTACAATCTTAATATTTGTAAGACATTTAATATATTATTAATTATTAATTTTCTTTCCAAATTTAAATAATGAAATTTGAATATTTTGAATGTTTCATAATATATATTGTTAATATTTTAATTAAAGTAATTTTAAAATTATATGATATTTGATTTGATTTTATGTTATATTCTACTGTATGTTATCAATTGAATATTGAAAATTGAATAATCATTATTTCCTCATTTAATTTTGGGTTGTATGATTACAACAAATTAAACAAATATTATGTGAAAATTGAAGAATTATTTCCTCATTTATATTTTTTTTTTCAGATTGGAAGACTCTTATTTCCTTATTTAATTTCAAAGGATGTTTGTGTTTTATTTATATCGTCATTCTCCTAAAGCATGTTTCCAAATGATGTGGGTACTATGAAGAGACAATTGTGATTTCGGGTGACGTTGATGACCAACACATAGTGTTGGTTTGACAGTGTTATAGTGGATTTTTTTTCTTCTTCGAATGTTTTCTCTTTTTGTTCTTCTTTTATTTTTCTTATTCTTATCTTGCCTTTGTTTTTCTTTTATTTTCTCATGTTTATCTTTTAATCTTTGATTACAGGTGGTGATGTTGATGACCGACACATGGTGTTGTCTTTACAGTGCTGTAATGGATTTTTTTTCTTCTTCTAATATTTTCTCTTTTTGTTCTTATTTTGTTTTTCTTATTCCTATCTTGCTTTTGTTTTTATTTTATTTTCTCATGTTTATCTTTTGATCTTGGAGTTATAAGGTTGGTCGGGTGGTGAAGGGAGAAGGGAAGGGGGGAGAGGTTATGGGTTTGAATCCCCCACTAACAAAAAAAAACTAACAACTAACATTTGTCGATAAAAAAAATGTTTATCTTTTAATCTTCGATTCCACGTGGTGACATTAACTCTACTTATTTTGCAAAGGTAATATTAAGTTTAGGGTAAGATTAGATGATCATTTTTTCTAAAAGTTAATCGAAAAGTTAATCAAATGATAGATAATTTTTTAATATTAAATTAATTTATTTTTCTTCAAATTATCAGAAGTAACATTTGTACTTAAATTTATTTATTTATACAAATATTCATAAAATGGAAATGTTTTTTAAACCTATTTAAACCAAAGGTAAATATTTACATCAATTATGAATGAAAGTTTTGTCTAAAAAATATTAAAATTTAAATAAAATATAATTACAAGCCTAAAAATTAATTACACAATAAAGAGATGAAAACTTTATAGCAAAATATAATAATATGCAAGGATTTTTTGAAACAATAATCGTAGTTCATACTTTCACCATCCGATCTTAAAAAAATAAGGAAAATAATATTTAAATTTAAATTACAATGTGAATATTTGCATCATGAGAATGAAAGCTTTATAGTAGCAATGACAATTATTAATAAAGTATCACTATAATAAATATATACAAAAACATATTCAAATTAAATTCTAAAATTAATTTAAATATAATTTTATTTATTGCCAATAAATTGGTGAATATAGTTTTATTATAAAGTATTTAAATTGAATCATATTTATCTCGCTAATAATATGAAAAATATTTTGAAAATAAGTATAAACGTGAAATTTTGTGATATATTTAATAAACTATTTTAAGTATTTAGTCAATTGTTATTAGGTGTTCTTTTTATATGTATCGATAGATGAAGATAATAACTATCTTATTTTCATTATTTTTAAATCAATAATTTATAGGAATAATCAATAATATATAGATTACTTTACCTTACTCCCAAAATTTTCTCGTGCATCGCATAATCAATCAATCAATATATTATATAAAACATAGTTGTTGACTAGGATTTTCAGTACATGTGTCACATTTTGGTGACATTTTTCCCTTTTTTTTTCATTCCTAATTTTACTATTATTAATTAATTATTGATTAGCTCATCACAATTTAATATTTGTAAGATATTTAAATATGTTTATATTTCTCTTTCCAATTTAAATAACCAAATTTTAAAATAATATATCCTGATTAGTGTTATATTGTGAGAATCAAAATTTAAAATTATATTTTGAATATTTGATTAATAATATATATTGATTTTAATTAAAGTAATTTTAAATTTTCACATATTTTATACATATAAAATATTCATTCCCTTCTCATTAAACCCGTGCATCGCACGGGTATTATCTAGTATTATATAAAACACAGATGCTGACTATGACTGATTGTCCACGTGTCATATTCTGGTGACATTTCTAATTTTAGTATCATATCAATATATAATTAATTAATTAATTATTGATTAGCACAATCACAATGTTAATATTTGTAAGACATTTAATTTAATATATTATTAATTTTCTTTCCAAATTTAAATAGAAATTTTAAAATTATATTTTGAATGTTTTATAACGTGCATAATATATATTTTAATTTTAATATTTTAATTAAAGTAATTTTTATTCAATTTTAAAATTATTATTATTATTTTATTTGATTTTATATTATATATTCAATTATATGTAAAATATACGGCAATTGTGAATTATATGATGCAATATATGGTAATTTTTTAATATTTGAATTATTTAATATATTTGAGTGTCTATATATTAAATAAAGTAATTTTTAAAGGAGTGTTAGAATTTTTTAGTTTAATTTAATATATTATTAATTTTCTTTCCTGTTTTAAATAGAAATTTTAAAATTATATTTTCAATGTTTCATAACCTGCGTAGTATATATTTAATATTTTAATTAACGTAATTCTTATTCAATTTTAAAATTATTATTATTATTATTATTATTATTATTATTATTATTATTATTTTATCTAATATTTAATTTGATTTTGTATTATATATTCAATTATATGTGCAATATATGGTAATCATGAATTATATGCTGCAATGGTAATTTTTTAATATATTAATTATTTAATATGTTTGAGTGTCTATATATTAAATAAAGTAATTTTTAAAGGAGCGTCATAATTTTGGAGTAATTTTATATGCTGCAATATAGTGTCTATATATATTAAATAAAGTAATTTTTAAAATTTATTGACATTATTTGAGTGCATATTTTGAATATTAAATTAGGAAATTTGATTGAATGATGTTAGATTAGGAAATTTGGATATGTAAATATTGATATTCAAGCTGCATTGTTTGAGTGCAACTTATTTATAAGGTGACCGAACAATTTGATCTATACCATTTGAGTCCATTTATCTGTGTGTATTATTCAAAAAGTCTCAGCCATTCATTCCTTTATAACATGTCACAGGTAAGAGTATTCGCGGATTGGATTTGATCGGTTTTGAAGGAAAAAAATTATCCGATCCAATCACTTCGATTTTCCTAATTCATCACCCAATCGGTTTTCTTCAAGATTTTAATCCAATCCAATCCAATCCGATCCAATTTAAAGCGGTTAATTGGATCGATTTTTGGTTTCAATCTTAATTTTATTTTTTAAGAAAATATTAAATAAATGGTAAGATATATAATACATATAATAAAAAATAATTCAAAATATCAAATATTTCATTTATACGTCATTATATAACTATATCAAAAATAAATTTTATACAACTTGATAATTATATTTATGCATCTTAACTCAAATAGTTAGCAAAAAATTATCTTTAAATAAATATTTTTATAAATAGGTATAAATTATGTGATAATTTTACAAATATATAAGAAATAAAAATATAAACATGAGTGATATTATAAATTTATGAATAAAAATATATACATATATAAAAGTTCGGTTTGGATTGCATTGGATCGGTTTTGAAAATCAAATCCGAAATCCGATCCAATCCAATAAAAAATTTTGGTTTTTCAAATTTTTGATCTGTTTGGTTTTCGGTTTTTTGGATCGGTTTTTTCAGTTTTTATTGGATTGAATCGGTTTATGAACACCCCTAGTCACAGGTATGTCTCGAATGCAAATTATGTTCTTAGTTTTGTTTTCATTGAAATTACTTTGTTTTTTTTAATTTAGTTTTTATTGAAATTACTTTTTTTTTTTCAATTCTTCAATAAAAATTCTTTTATTTTTAGGAGGGTTAGTTTGAAAAGTTATGAAATGATTGGAAGGACGAGTATTCACTCACAACAATTTTTCCAATTGACAACGAGGTTAAATCCAATTTTATTGTAACGTCTTCATATTATATCATCTTCTGCTTTACTAAATTTTAAAATTTCACCGTTGCAGGTTTATCATCTAAAAATATATTCTATTGGGTGGGGTTCTATGGTAATCACAGACAAAACTCAACTTTGGAAAAATGTAAAAAAAAAAAATATTGGCTCAAAAGATGCATAGGTAATGTAATAAGATCCATTTTAATTATTTTGTCTACGGGATATTAATTGATGTATAAATCTACGTTATAATTAGTAATATTTTTTTTCCTTTAATATAATTCTAACTAATTTTTTCTCAATGTTAGCAAAATAGAAGATGCAATATCAAGTGGCAACCATCATATTAACAAATTACATGGAAAACAAAACTTATGCATTGTTCAAGTTTTAATTAGTTATTAGATTTCATATTACATTGGATGAGAGGTTGAAGTAGTTATATTTATATATGATATTGTGAATTATTTTATAGTTTTTCAAACACCAATAAAATATAGATGACGAACTTTATAAAGAATTGAGAAGAATCCTAGAAAAGTAAACAAATTTAAATTTATTAGAATTTTTATTACTGCTCAACTAAAAACAATAACAAATTGTATGTCTTTTTCTTTGTTGTAAGGAAATTAAAACTCATCCTGAAATGCAATGTGTGGTCTCCCAATCAACGAAGATTTCAAGATTATAAATAATTAGGATTTTTTTTAATAATTAGGATACTTTTATGGATTTGTATTTTATAATTAAGATGTTTTTTTTAGCGGATCTTTAATTTACAATAAATCCAAATTTTTATTATTACATTATTGTATTACATTAAATATGAAAACTAAATATATGCATAAATTAGTAGCTGCATTGGGGTAAATTAGTAATTTTTTATAATAATAATAATAATAATAATAATAATAATAAATTAGATTAATTACAGGCAATCATGCTTTTTAATTTGCTATTTTTAAATATATGCACGGAATACATTAATAAAATAATGAAAATTAAAATAAGTAAAAATAATCAGTTCTTCATGATTCATCTTTGTATTAAAGATGTTAGTCTAATAAAAATATTTTAATATAAATATTATTAAGATAATTCAAATATAATGATAACGTGCAAGATTAAGTCAAAATAATTGTTATATAATGGTTCACAATATAATGTTAATGTGTAAAATTAAGTCAAAATATAATTCTAACTTAACTAATACTATTTGTTTATATTTACAAGGAAAATATTGCTAGCTAAAAAATAATTGTGAATAGATTTATTAAATTAATCTTGCAATTAAATTAACAAAAAAATTAATAATAACTAATTAACTTATGTGTAATATATTATTTCTTATAAATAAATATAAGTGTAACTAATATAATTAGTGTAAGTAAAATATTTACTAAATTAATAATAAGTCTAATATAAAGATTTTAATGTAAAGATTAAGATAATTTAAATATACTATTAAATTAACTTGCAAATTAAGTGAAAAGTAAAATATTAACATATGACTATAATATTATTAAATTACTCAAATAATTTAAATTAAAAAATAAAAAAGTAATAATAATTAATTAACTTATGACTAATATATTATATTTTTTATCTTCTATTATATCTTATTAATAAATAAGTTTTATATTGCGAACATTTGAATTGATTTAGAATTTTTTTCAATAATATAAAAATTAATAAAATTGTCAATATAATTTTTTATATAATAAAAAAAATTTCTCCCTCAAATTTACTCGTGTATCATACAGGTACTATCTAGGTCTATTTATATTGCGCTAATCCATATTTATATTCATTTATCGCATGAGTATTCACACTTTGACAAATCCATTTTGGTGTTTTTTTATTTATTATAATTATTGGTTTTTTTATGTCAAGAGACTCTAAAATATTTATATTTAAAAATTTAATGTATATAACTTTTATATGAATGATATTTATATTTCTTTTTATATCAAAACATCCTTCATTTTTTAATATTGTTCAATTGTTCAGTTCCATTAAATAAAAGTAAATACATTTAAGATAAAATTGTGGCATCAGTTAGATACAAAAAAAAAAAAGTAAAAGTTGTCATATTCTTTGCCAAACGTCTATACCCATTTTCAAAATTAAATAAAAAAAATCCAAATAAAGACGTTCAAACTTTCTGTTTACCCCATGCATCATACGGATCAAAAATATAATAGATCTTAATAAAAACAAAATTATCAATAAAAAAAGACTTGAATTAATAAATGCATTGACGGCCATATTCACGTCTCTTTTTTAATATATACATGTGAGTGTAATTGTCTTTTCAGGAAATAGAAAGAAAAAAAAAATTAAGTAAAATTATCAGATATAAGCAAGTTTCGTATTTTAAAAAAATTAGACTATTATTATATATTTTAAATTTCATCTCCTTGAATGAATTATGACATTATATTACGCAAATAAAAGAGAGGGCCATCACTCACTTTCTGAATTTTCCTCTATTACTCCACGCATCAATGAAAAGGCATATGCGCAAACTTTAATGGGTACAAAACAATTTCCCGTTTAGCTTTCGTTTTCTTTTTCTTTTTCCTTGAGTGAATCAATCACGCCATATATACACAACTTATGAGCATGCAACTGGAAATTCTCTAAGCACAATCAAGAAGGTGATTTTCACAAAAGAGTGGGGGAATAATACAAATCATTCCTCAATTGCCATCTAACTCATCAGCTACCGTAATTGAATAAAATTCAATGCTCCCACCCTGTGTAATTCACCAAAGATTCTCCATTAAAATAGATAATATTACCAAGCGTGATTAAGAGAGGTGGGTGCTGACCTTTCTCTTTATTATATTTATTTAGGGTTCTAGTTAAGAGTGAGAAAGATTCTCGATGGAATGAAATCAATCCCAACTTTAATCAAATTTAATTTAAAGGAAATAAGAAAAAGAAAAAAAGGAAACCGTCCTAAATGGTTGTGGTTATTAAGATGCAAACGTTTTCCAAGGTCAACCAATAAGTCGTTGGTCCGGGTGGTACTGGATTTGGTACCCTTAAGCAACGTCTCGGATTTGAGGCTTGTGGATGGAAAAAACGTAATTAGGAGGGAAGACCTTACTAAAGGTGATCAATCAGATTTTCCAGCGGAGATTAATCATCAGCAAAGGTCATTTACAGCAACATCTAATCTTTTCCGGCTCCCATATTTCTTTTCTTTTGAGAAACAAAAAGAATATAATTAAGAAGGGGAACAAAATATATGATGAGAAAGAAAAGCAATGGAACCTATAAGAAAAGGAAGGTACAAGGGACAACACTATTATAATTAAGATTTTAAATGTTTAATATGAGTAATAAATATAACTTAAAGAAAAAATACGTGATACACTGATAATTTTACAATTTCATTCGATTACAAACTATCATGTAGATAAATTTGTTGACACTTACAATAACTATCTTGAAAATCATAACATAGTAACAGTAATCTCTAATTGATTGACCATATAGAATTGTTTTACTTTGTCGGTGCATAATTATTAAACTCATAACTTAATCTTTATGTTCATGTAAAAAGTTTACAATGTCAATCAATCAGAAATTATAGTTAGCATAATTTTTATGCTATGTATTATAAAATTAACAAATTTATCATGACAATGAGTTGTGATTAAACACAATATAAAGATCATTTATACTATTTGCACTATCAGTGCAAACATTGTTTTCCCTAATAAATATACCACACCAAATGAATCCTTGTTTAAGATCAAGTTATAAATGCCACACTATTTTAATTTCCCTTGTGTTTTATTGTTTCTTATAATCTCAAGCTTGGTCACATTTTGAGTACTATCTTTTGCCGACTCCTTAATGGTACATGGCCGTTTTCAGGGTGAAAATTTGGTGGTTTAAACGAAGCATTTTGGGAGGGTGGGGTGTACCAAAATAAGAGGGGTTTTTTGCTTTGGTTAGGCAAAATTCACGGATTTCTCGCACCTCCTCTTTATTATTTGTGAATAGGACATAAAGTTATAACCATCTAAAACAGCTAAGAAGACACCACCACATCACATAACTCTCACACGGTGCCTGACATGTATTTTACATATATCAATGTGGTGTATTAATAAATTAATAAATAAAAGAGTAAATTACATGGATACTTTTTCTTTATTACACGTGACATTCCTTCTTTTTTAAAATCTACAAAAAAATTCTTAATTTTTTGACTTTTATTACACTGATATTTCTCATAGACATAAATTATTACACTGATCTTTCATTTCAGGTTTAAAAAATATTACACTTACCCCCTTAAAGATACTTAAAATAATGTAAAAAATTAAAAAAGTAATAGATATAATAAAAACAAATATCATAAAATATGTGTAATTTATTCTAAATAAAAATAATGGGAAAGTTGTGAGAGAGAGAGAGAGAGAGGGGGGGGGGGAGGGACAAGGTTGAAGTGACGTTTGCCTAACTGTGTTGTTGTTCTTGTTCCTTTTTGTTTTTAATATTTTTAATTGATTGACGAATTGATAAATATTATTCCTCCTCGTGGAAATGGAATAGGGATTGCACAGGAGATAAATAGCAATGCGTCTCTTCAATCAATTGACCCCTTTGCGTTTGGCTTTTCCTTATGCTTATTATTGACTTGGTTGCTCTCAAACAAAGGCACCCACCTTCCATTTCCAGCTTATTTTCTTTCTTTATTAGATAATAAAATAACGTTTTTATATTCTTCATCAACCAACCCTTTTCTCTCAGATACCCACACCACACGGGTCAGGATCCCCTACTGCCTCTGCAGCCAAAAAAATTGAAAACAGAAGCTCAAAAAAATAAAAAAAATAAAACAGATGAAAGAGAAATTAGGAGAAAGTAGAGAGAGATAGAAAGGGGATAAAGGAGCTGGAGGGAGCTGCAGAGGATTCGGATCCACACCACACACATATTTTTTTTTTGGTAAAATATATTTTTGATCCATCATTTTATTTAAATTTCTATTTTTAGTCCGTCATAATTTTTTTCTGTATTTTTAGTCCCTCAAAAATTATTTTCTTTTATTTTTAGTCCCTGATATTAATTTTAATTGTTAAGTGATATCGTGACAATCATAATTTGTACTTGAAAATTTTCTGTTTAAGTTTCTAACGGTTTTTAACTACTGCAAATTTTCTGACAAACTAAAACTGTCAGAAATGTTAAAAAATAATAATAATAAATCAAAATTTCGAACACCAGATTTTCTGAAATCACAAGAAATGTTACAAAAGTAAACATTTCTAACTGTCAAAAAATTTGTAGCGGTTAAAAGTCACTAGAGACTTAATTATGAATTTTTCACACACACAGTTTATGTCTGTCATGTCATCACTTAACGGTTGAAATTAACATCAGGGACTACAAACATAACAAAATAATTTATGAGGGACTAAAAACAAAACAGAACAATTTATGAGGGACTAAAAACAGTAAAAAAAATTATGAGGAACTAAAAACAGAAATCAAGATAAAATAAGGGACCAAAAACATATTTTACCCTTTTTTTTCCTCTTCCTATTTCCCCTTTTTTCAATTTTTTTAGAAACATTTTCTTACAAACTGAAATAATTTTTTATTTAAAAATACAAAATTTTGAAATTACTATATCCCTTTGAAATTTTAAAATGAAATCAATATGGGTTACTGTGCACTTTTTTATTTTATTTTCTCCCTTTTTATTTTAATGATTTTAATTAACTTTTACTTTTATTTTTTTGAACTTTTTCTCATGATCCGGCCTGCATCATGCCTAAATATGGAAATCTCCATCTCTCTCTCTTTCTAATTGAGTTTTCATGTCAGGAGAAGGCAATTGCCAACAAAAAAGTACATAAAAATAGTTAATATACGTGTATAGATTTGGTGTAGTTTAAAAAAAAAATGAAACGTGTAATGAACAATATGATGGGATAAATAAAATATTATATATAAAAAAAATGAAGAGGAAAAGGCAAATAAGTATAATCTAAAAATAACAACAACAAAAAAGTATAATCTAAAAATGGGAAATGGGGGTGCATTGGTTATAAACCCACTTTTTATGGTCTTATTATATGATGGTGCTAGGGGCTCTTTGCCAGATAAAACCCAAGCTAACATGCAATTTATGTCATGTAAACAACATACATGTCACATGGGTAGCCCCCCCCACTCCTTCTACCACTTGCTCTCTTCTTCTCTTATACTCCAAAAAACCAATTAAGATATCAACCACCGTCAAAGCTTTTTTATGTGCAAGTGGGAGATGATTAACCAATCCCTCATTATTATTTCCCACACTATTCCTTAGTTAAATAAGGAAAAACAAAAAGAAGAATTTTGGATGTACAACAAAGACACTACTACTACTACTACTCCAAAAGATAATTAACATTCTTTCTCTCTCTCTTTTTATTGTCTATCTATTTAGGTCTAAAGGCGTGGCTTCGTTTGGATTTACGCTCAATAGTCAATAATAAAATATATATTATTATATCTAATGCCTTTTCATTTGGCTCAAATCATCAAACTTCAACCTATTTTTTAAAAAAGAATAACCAAGTTTTGTCATGCAATAGCAAAAGCTAACGTGTCTAAGATAAATCACACAAGTTTCATTTGGAATCTTAGATAGTGTTATTGTGCACAAAATAAAATATTTTGCCATGTTATGTTCTTTCTACTCTTACCGTTTTAATGGAACAAAAAAAAAATATATTACATTTTTAATCTTAAACTCCATTTTGTTTTATTTTTAAAATATAGCTAACATTAAATAAAATGTATGCATTGTGTTTCGTCTCATTTTAATTTATCTATCCTATACTACTTAAAGTTACAGGCTTAAACGCACACCCCAAAAAAATATAGTTTTAAACTAATCCCACAAAATTTCCTTTTGCAAATCCCTTCAACCAAATGAGATCTGGTTGTTGTCGCTATTAACATAGGTGAGGAATTTGGATTAGAGTTCAATCTCTTTATTAAGGGTCCATTCACTAAGTTGTTTGGACTATAAGATAGTAAGAAAATCAATAAATCAAAACTATTTAAAAACAAAAAAAAAAATGAACTTTCTACTGATCGATTGATATAAAAAAAATGGTTTAAATACATTTTTAATCCTTGCAATTTAGTATTTTTTTTGTTTTTCATCCTTGCAAAATTATTTTTTTGATTTTAATCCTTACAAATTATGTTTGTTTTGTTTTTCGTCCTTATAGCGATTTAAATAGCATTTTTCACTATTCAAAACGCTATCTAAACCACTTTAAGGACAAAAAACAAAACAAACATAATTTGCAAGTACTAAAATCAAAAAAATAATTTTGCAAGGACGAAAAATAAAAAAATACTAAATTGCAAGGACTAAAAAAGTATTTAAGCAAAAAAAAATTTGAATTTTACATAGCTCAAATTAACATGTGAGGATTTTACTTGACCTTATACTATGAAAAAATATATATAAAAAAAAACATAAACTTTAACAAGATCTCACAAATTTTGACAGGAGACATACCCTCTTTAATGTCCTTATATATGTTTATCTATTTTCACATGAATGTTATAGGTGAAATTTGCATTCAAGTAAACAAATATACTCAAATCAGAGAACTTTACTTTGATTAATATAATTCGCTTGAAATTTTATTTATACCCTATAAATCATCAAATTTTCAGTCCTACCCACCATTTACTATAATGATGCTTTGTTAGCGTGTAACATATGTATGAAATATGAACGAGACAATTTGTAAACAAAAGTCTGCTAAATGTTTGAAGAGGGTTTTTGTGAACTCTAGTTAGTCAATGACAGGATATATTGATATTATAAAGAATATATCACTTTTACATAAAGCGTTTTCCTGAATTCTACCTCCTTTCATTTAAGCAAATAGATTTGTTCACAAGGTGTCACACCATCGCTTAATTGACGACAATAATTTAAAATAAAAGTTTTGATATATCAAGGATATAATGTAATGAAAAAATTTATTAAAGATCTAAAACAAAAATTGATCATTTATCAAATACCTAAAATATATTTAAGTCTAACTAATATTTCTTGTTTAGTGTGTGTTTTTTGTGAGTCGCAATTCGTCATTAAGACCTTTCTCAACGTCCAATAATGCTTCACATGACCACACGCTTTACACGAGAGGTTGACACGTGTGCGGGTGGCAAAGGAGTGAAAAATAGTTGTCTCGGTTTGTGAAGGAGGTGGATTATTATAAGTGCTTAGTGCACGCCAAGAATCTTTTATTTTTTAAGGTTTGGTATAGTGGAATTGCTTGGTTTTGAAGTTTGTATTTATTTATTATTATATAATTTTAAGAATTATACATATTTTATTTATGTATGTATGTGTGTATAAGTGTTTATTATTACCATATCTCTTCCTAAAGTGGCTCATGCACGTGGCCATGTTCTAAGTTTTGTCTAATAATTTATTTGGTGCTTCTTTTAAGTAAATTAATTAATATAATCTCAAAAATGTTTGTTTGATCCAACATATACTTTACCTTTTCTTGCATTATTGTAATTTTATTGGTAGACATCTTTTCTATAAACAAATTGTTATTGGTCTATCCTTATTCTAGGATGATTTTAATGCTATTATTTAGATAACAAGGGTGATAAAAGTACTATTTCAAATCAATTCGTAGAGAAAAACAATTATGCAGAAAAAGTAATTATTTTGTTCCTTTATAAACTATTTTGAATACTTAACAGAATTTTATCTTCTTCGTTTTTGTCTTATTTAACTTGCTAACCAAAAAAGTAGATGACATTAAATTTGCTTGTACGTTTTGAGAGTTTCTATGGTACCTTCGATAATTTTGGGAGTTTTGATACTGTTAATTTTTTAACCAATCAAATTGTATGTTATCTTTCTTTTTATTAATTAAAAATTTTTGTTTTTTTTTTTCAAATTAGTCCTTCATTAATTAAATTTTTTAAAATTTAAAATCACAACTATTTTAAATTAGAAAATCTGCTTAAATATTCTTTCAAAATAAAAAAATTTGATTAAACATAAGTTTAGAAGTCTAAACCCTAATCTCCTTACTCTTAAATACAATTGTTTTCAATTGAATTAACAAAAAGAGTAGCACATAATTCTAACAAAAGGTATCATAGAATCAATTCTTGTGCCCCCAATTTATTATGAGTTCTACTATTAGATACAACTCTTATTCTTGCTTTGAGAAAATCCCACTTGCAATGAAATCCATTATCATGGAAAATAAAATGAAGACACCATACTGAAATTAAAGTGCATAGGAAATTTTTGGCAATTTAATCGATGCTTTGCTCAATAGATCCATAGGCGAAACCAATTGAAATTTAAAAGTTGTAATTTAAAAAAATTACCAATGAATAAGGTGAAGGAGATTAGGGTTCAGATTTCTAAACTTATGTTTAATAAGATTTTCAAATTTAAAATAGTAATTTTAAATTTTAAAAAAATAATCAGGGACTAATTTGACAAAAAAATTAATATATGAGAAAAAAGATGACATACAATTTGATTGGTTAAAAATCAACAGTATAAAAACCTTCAAAATTATTAGGAATATCATAGAAACTCTCTGGTACGTTACTATGTTTATATTATTATGTGCTAGTTTTAGAAACTAAAATCCATGTTAATTGCATAAGAAATTTGTTAGCTTGTTGAATATATTATAATATGATAATATATAAATTTTATTTAATGATTCAAAAAATATATAAATTCATATTTCTGTCCATAACCTTGTTCTTAAGGGGGAAAAAATAAGTGGAAAATTAAGAAAAAATTATCAACATAGAACAGCAAATCAATAAACTTCATACAGCTGTTTCAAAGAAATGCCAATTGTGTTGCCTTTGACACTGGTGCCCAAATTTCGTTTATATATAAAAACATATCAACAGTAATACATTTTGTCATTGGTGTCCAAATTTCAATGCTAGTTTTTTTTTTTTTTGGATAAATTTCAATGCTAGTTGTTCCTTCTTGTATTTAACTTGATTTGACTACCCTTTTACCTAAAAAATCCAACCCTCCACCTGGAAGAGAGGGGAGAATTTAAAAAACAAAAAGACCCATTTATATCAGTGGTAGGCACCGCTGAAAATTTCTAATTGCCGGTGGTAGTCTATCTATTCTATTCTATCTTTCTATTACTCTTAATAAAAAAAAAAAAAAATTGACTGAACACATGTTACTATATAGTAAAAAAAAAATTCTCTAAAACTTTTCTTTTTATCTAGCTTTTTTCTCTTTTTCTTTTTAATTTTTTTTATCTTTTTATCTCTTTCATATTTATACTTATAAGACAAAAAATATTTATTATTTTATTAACCAAAAATCTTTATTTTAATTAAGAACTTTGAATGCTTTATTATTTCACATTTGAAAATTACAAAAATATTTAAATTTAACATAAGTTAAATCTTTTTTGAATTGTTAAACATCAATTTCTCATACCATTTTATAAATATTTTAAATAAAATATTTTAAATAAAATAAGAAATAATTGTGCGACTATAATCAAATACATTTCCTCTGTTTGAATATTCTTACTTTTTCTGTATTTTTGAAAAGTTTAAACAGTTTATTATGTTTTCTCATTTTTATGAGACTTGATATTTTTTTTTTGTAATCGGTTGAATTTATGTTATGAATCATTGCATTTTATGGCTTATTCAATTTAATGACATCTAAATTAGTTTTAAATTTAAAATTAGACAAAAAAATATCTACAAATATATTATTTTAATGTAGTAGCCATTTTTAGTGGACAAGGATGGGACAAGATGGATATATCCAATCTCGAACGGGGACAAGAGCAGGTACAAAATTTTATACCCGACAGAAATGAGGGATGGGGATGGGGATAGGGACAGGGACAGGGACAGGAACAAGAGTGGGGATGGGGACGAGGAACGACATACTCGTCCCCGCCTTGCCCAGTTGTCATGCTTATTCACAATCATCACTTATACGTTTTTTTTATTTTAATTAATTACAAATTTGAATAATATTAAAATACCTTTTAGTCTTTTAATTATTTTATTTTTTGGTTTTAATAAAATACTTTGATCCCTTCATATGTATTTATTAGATCAATTTATCATATAACATTATATTATTATATACAAAATAGTTTATCCTATGTATCTTTTTTTTGTTTTTTCTAATATACTAAATTTGAACTTCATCTATGGTTACTCTTATTTTGTATGGTATCATGTTTTTTAATATACAAATTTGCACCGTATTTGTTCCTATCCAAAGATTTTCATCTTATTGTTATGTTTTTACTAACCACAAAAAAATATAATTTAGACTTTTATAAACAATATATTCACCATATAAATATTAATTCTTTTAATAATAATGACTTTAATAAATTAAATATTTATTATATTATTTATTTATCTATAAAACGTGCTATTGTAACCGAGTCATCAGTGCACGGATACCATGCCAGTTATTAACAAAAGTACAACTAGTACGATCAAATATTTTTCAACAAACGGTTGAAAATTTGATACCATGTCATAATAAAGTTTCTTTTTTAATAATTTTTTTTTATGAAAATGGGAAAGAGCTAAAACATACGATATGCATCACTACACGCGATGATTAGGTGAAAAATCATCATATTTAGAAATTGTTTTGCTTTTAGGATTTGTTTGCTCACTTTGCATTTATAATTTTTTTTAAAATTTTATAAGACAAATCAAGTGCAGTAGTAATCCTGTAGCAAAAGGAAGGAACCACCTAATTAGTGATTGATCATCTCAACACATTGCGGATGAAGAGCCCATCCCTACACGCCAGGATTTGGAAAGTTATAATCATATCTAGAAATCAATTTCTACTTTATTTTTTTTAAAATAAAATTGTTACTCAATTTGCTTTACAAGTTTAATTTATTTTTTATAGACATATGGAAGAAGATAGCGGTAAACACATAGGTGAGACATAAAAATGTCACAATAAGGTGTGCTTAGTAAGTTAAATTGACTTATCACAAGTAAAAATTAGATTCAACTTAGTTTAAATTGATTTGTTTGAATTGGTTTTCATGCTCCAACTTATATTTAATATAGGCTTAAATATCTTTTTGGTCCTTGCAATTTAGTATTTTTTTGTTTTTCGTCCTTATAAAAAAAAATTTGTTTCAGTTCTTGGAAATTATGTTTGTTTTGTTTTTCGTCCTTATAGTGGTTTAAATAGCGCTTTTTTCACTGTTCAAAGTGCTATCTAAACCACTATAAGGACGAAAAACAAAACAAACATAATTTGCAAGGACTGAAACCAAAAAAAAATTTTGCAAGGACGAAAAGCAAAAAAACACTAAATTGCAAGGACTAAAAAAATATTTAAACCTTTAATATATATAAGTCATTACAAGATTAGAACTTGGTGACTCGGTGAGTCAAGTTGACCTACAAGTTAAGAGTATTTTTTTTTATTTCTTTCTTTCTCATTCTATATTAATAAACAGTCACGTAAAAAGGAAGGAGATCTCAATAGTTAGTGTGTTGAATGATAGAATTAATTTTTATACATTAATTGAACTATATAACAACTTCGAATTTAAACGCATCAAGTTCCCTAATGGTTGTGAATAGTGGGGGCATCTACAAATACACTCCGATGATTAAATTAGCAAAAATAAATAAATTCATGAGTGTATAAGGATGTGAGTGAGGAAGATTGAATTATCATACCAAGTAAATGTGCCTCTTTATATAATTATATGTTGTGATAAAATAAGAATATATAATCTTATGTAAGTAGGTAAAGCAATGCTCCTTTATGATATATATAAGGTGAGTAAACATAAAAGTTAAACTTATAGGTTTATGTTATTTTTTGGGGTTAATTATGTTTTTGATCCCTGAACTTTTTCGAGTTTTCACTTTTAGTCCCTAAAAAAAATTTTGACCGGTCTTAGTTCCTGAACTTTTTTTCTTTCAATGTTTTTAGTCCCTAAACAAATATTTGACCGGTTTTAGTCCCTGAACTTTTTTTTCATCAATGTTTTTAGTCCCTAAACAAATATTTGATCGGTCTTAGTCCCTGAACTTTTTTTCTTTCAATGTTTTTAGTTTCTGCCATATTTAACAAATTTTTTTTAAGGCAGCGACTCAAAACATTAAAGGAAAAAAAGTTCAAGGACTAAGACCGGTCAAATAGTTGTTTAGGGACTAAAAAAATTGACGAAAAAAAAGTTCAAGAACTAAGACCGGTCAAATATTTGTTTAGGGACTAAAAACATTGAAGGAAAAAAAGTTCAGGGACTAAGACCGGTCAAAATTTTGTTTAGGGACTAAAAGTGAAAATTCGAAAAAGTTCAGGGACTAAAAACATAATCCTTATTAATTTGGCAAACTTTTAATACCCCCATGATTAAAGAATAGATATCACTTGAACCTCAGCAAGTTAATGGCTAGCCATCTTAAAGGTGTTGTTTTAATGATTTAACATTTTTGGGCATCTTTTATCCACTTACGCATTGGTAGGGTCCTAATAAGGGATTTCTCTTGGCTTATTTGTAGTATTCAAAATTTAGGGTGTTACAGCTCCAACGTCATGGCTCCGACGTCACAAATCCTTCAACTTATTGCTGTCGACGATTGTTGAGCTTTTGTCATGGTCCCCAAAAACCTTGACCTCATTGAAGGAAAGGGAAACATATCTTGGAAATAATATCTCAAAATAACAAGCGATACCATTCAAGGAATGAACCCATTCATGAAAAGCTTCAAAAACCCTTTGTGTTTATTTATTCCTTGCAAGCATTTGAGAATTTGGTGTTTGGATTATGGAACATTGAAGAGAAACAATGGTTCTGATCTTGCAAAGTGATATGAGAGATTTGTGACGAATAAGAATGAAAAAAATGGTATTGTCAAAGATGGTGCCTTATGTTGCTATCAGTGTGCCCAAGGTGGTCGTGACGGCGAGGGAAGACGACACAGATAGGTCAAAAAATATGGCGAAATATGTAGAGTGCGGGATCTAATGGACCGAATCATCTACAATAAACCTATGTAGATCAATCTAATAGTTATAAATCACATTGCATGGTGGACCACCAACATAGCTGGTCCACCTTAGAATTTATCTTCATTTTTAAGGCTAGTTATCATCCATAATTTATCTTTATATAAAACCCCAAATTCTCTTGTCTTTTATACAAAACTCTCACTAATTAAATTAATGAAAAATGTTTTGAACACCATTCCACTCAAAATTGTCATCCTTAACTTTACTTTTTACATATTTTATTAATTTTCATCAAAATTTTACCGAAATTTCATATTATAACCTTCTTAATGATTTTTTATCCAAAATTCATCTTAATTATAATAATGATAAAATTAAGAAATTAAATTTAAAAGTAAATAAATTATTAAAAACTAGAATTACAAAAGAGAAAAACACAATAAAGTCATGTTTGTTTTATTATTTCAATTATCTTTTATGCTTAATTGCACGTTTTACCATTCAACTATCATCATTTCATGAATTTTACTATCCAAAATTTTTCACATATTTTACCATCATACTTTTAATTTTTCCAAATTTTACCACCCACATTTTTTTGTACATTTTACCATCATGTTGATAACAAATCAACGCTATTTTCAAAAAAATTGGTGGCAAAACGATGTCATTTTTTACGTATACGTCAACACTTTGTTACACATTTAATAGATCGGTAAAATGTGTGAAAATTGAAAAACATGATGGTAAAATGTGTGATAAAAAAACTTGGATAATAAAATTCGCAAAATAATAATAGTTGGACGGTAAAATATGCAATTAAGTTTATCTTTTATCTATAAATAATAAAAATGTGACAAGAACAATAAAAATCTCCTTTTTATCATACCTTATATATATATATATATATATATATATATATATATATAGTGTAATAAACTTACGAAATTAATCTTATTATTAATCTTATTTGTTGAAAACGATGCAACATAACAAAAACATTATAAAATACTCCCTCCATCCCAAAATAAGTAATCGTGTAAGAAGAAAAACTAAGTTATAAAATAAGTGTCATTTTAGTTTTTTAACGTAATATTAATTACTTTTTTTTACTAATACCCCTAATAAGTATCATTTTAACTTTTCAATGTAATATTAATAAGAATGTTAGTTTTGTAAAATTACTACTTTCTTTCATCTACTCCCTTCTCCGGACTAAAATGTAAGCACAAAAAAAAAATTCATGCTAATTAAGAAAATAAATTAACATCATTTAGTGTGTGTTTGAGACAACTGCGAAAATTAGATTATTTCAATAATCGATTATATATGTATAATCGATTATTGTTATAATTAGAACCAATTTTTGTTTTGGTAAGTTTGTTGAGAAGTGGTTTGAAAATAATAAATTACGATTGAATACAACAAAAAATCAACTTTTACATGGTAAGTAAACAGCTAAAAGAAAAAAAAAATTGTTGAAAAATAATAATAAATTATAAATTTTCAGCTTCATAAAAATAATTTAATTATTTTTTAAAAAAAAACTTTTTCTAAATTTAAGCTAGGATTCTAAACATTCAGCTTATTTTGGAAAAAAGTTTTTTTTTCTAAAAAAAAGTTAAAATAAAATTTTGTGAAATTTTAATTATTAATAGGAAGTTTACTAAAATGATTAAGAATTATTTTATTTGAAAGTAATTAAATTAGTTGATAGTTAATTAATTTAATTAAGGGAGTGTGTTAATAGATAATTAGATTTTGGGTTAGTAAAATAATTAGTTGGATTAATTTTATTCTTGTAGACCAAAAACGCACATCCCCCACCCTTAGATCTATCTGCAAAATAAAGTTTTTTTCTTCTTCACTCTGATACGCTTAAAAACAGAGTCCAATGGAAGGTACGGACGTTCATTCTATTCCCTGCGTGAGAAAAGAAGAACCTGCAGAGAGGGAAAAAAAAAAAAAAAAACTTTTTCTTTTACTAAATAAGCTAGGATCTAATTTTACTCAATATGCTAGGATCTCATTTTATTAAACCGCCTCAGTCACCCTTGGGACTGGGTCCGTGAACGAAAGGCGTAGAAGAGCTCAAGTTTTCGTTTTCGTTTTCGGAAAATCTAAGGTACGGAGAGACGGTTTAGGCCTCAATCGGTAATTATTTTTGTTTGTGTTTCATAATTTTTGTTGTGCATTAACTTTCTATATATGTTTGGAATTGATGGTATTTTGGATTTTTGCTCTTCCCTTGAGAGTTTATGTTTGATTTGTTTACTCTATTTGAAGTTGTGTCATGGAATTGAGCTTCTGTATTTTTTCCCCCCTCTTTATCTGTTTGTTATGTGGAGTCAGACCCGAGAGAGAAAGAGAGTTACAATATTTTTTTATTTTATTTTTTCATTGTGAACAAGCTGTGAGTGAGAGAGTTAGGAATTAGTATCATGTTTGGTGATTGCTTAAATCTTTGTTTCTTTTCACTGGTTTTGATTTTTGGTACTCTGTGTTCTTGTCTGGGAGTGGGATTATTATTGCTGTTAGATTGAGTTTCTGCCATTAGTTTGATGCTTTGAATGCAATTAAAATCGACAAGGTACTGTGTATAATTTTGGTACATTTTTGCACAACTTTTATAGAGGGAAAACGAATTAGGATGAGGTGGGGGTGTTGTTCCCATAATTAAAATTTTCTTTCTCCTTCTTTTCTTTGTAATTATACTGGTGGCACTATTAATTTGGCTTGGTTTGGAAGTGAAATCATGGAAAAAGTTTGCACTTGATGTTTTTTTTGGTGCTCCTATCAACTACATATTAACACTTAGTTAAGAAAGGAAAACAATAAATAAATAAAAAAAAAAGAAAAATAAAGAAGGAACGTGATGCCATTCACGTAGTGGCATATAATAGGTCAATGAACCTTAATAATAATAATAATAATAATAATAATAAAGTAAGTGGAAATTCAAAGTAAAGTGAGTGGTTTCATAAAACTTAAAAGAGAGTAAGATGAAAATGATTTATACCGTATTGATGCCTTAAGTTAGACCCTCACTCCCTGTCTTTTCTTTTCTGTTTATGCCTTGATTTATACCATATTTATTCCATCTTCAATTTGAAAATTCCCCATCAAGTACCCTTTTTCTGTTTTCATTTTTTGGTTGGTTTTGGTTCCTATCTAACTCTGTAAGTCTCTAGCATTGTTTCTCTCTGCTTGCTTATTTATTTATTTATTATTTGTTCTCTTCTTCAATTGTTATTCTTTGTGAATGGGTGTTCAACAGTGCTTTGTTTTGCTGGGTTTTCTTATGTTGTGTGGAGATCTTGATTGAATTTTGGTTTTTCTAGTTGAATCATACGGCGTAACGAATTATGCGTTGTGTTGAAAATTTGAATTTTTTTGTTGCTGCATTGGGATGTTGGATTTATTTCTGTATTGGTGTGTTCAATTGAAGTTGATGTTGTTTCTGGCGTTTTGCATCTTTGGGGGGATCTATGTATGACACGAGAGGCATTTTTGTTTGTCCCTATAATCAAAGGTTTCAACTTTGTTATACCATGAGAAAAATAAAAATGAAAAAGTGATTTTGGGGATTTATCTGGGTGATTTGTTTGAATGGATTGTGATCTGAAGAAAAAATTGTGATGGGTGTTGATTATATGGGCCTTGCTTGCTATGATGGGTGTTTAAATTTGTGCAAAGAAGAAAAAATGGGCAAAAAGTGGGAACATGTGAATTGAATTGAATTTCATCAATTTTGTTTGAACAGGCTCTTGATTTTGCTGTGGTGGATTGAAGGTTGTGCCATTCCTGGATCGTTCTCTGTGGCGGAGACATGTTGGACGATCGTTCCTGCGTTGTTTCGAGGTTGTTTTCCAGCACTTGCCAGACAGAGAACGACTGGTCTTACATGAAGTGCTTGCTGGAGTTGGACATCAAGAATGGCAAGCGCCGTATGGAGATTGATGATGTTGAGGATGAGCCCCAGCAACCAAGGAAGTGTACTAAGAAGTTGGATTCTTGCCATAGAGTTGAAATGGCTCGAATTTCGTTTCAACGACAATCTATTGAGGCCAAGGATTCTGTTGTTCCCCCAATGGATCAGGAGACCATTGAGCCATTGAGCGTTTGTCAAGGGGTTGTTGGAGAAGATGATGGAGCTTTGTCCGACCGGCTATTGGATGAGAAAGAACAGGAGGAGGGTGATGGCGATTTGATGGATTTTGGTGTCCATCAATCTGATAAACAGCAGCAGCAGGCTCAGCCTGTGGATTCATCAGATTTCGGTGTTCGGCTATCTGATGAAGATGAAGATCAGTTGCAGCATGATGAGAATTTATCGAATTCAAGTGAGCAGCAATCTGAGGAGCAGCAGCAATACCATGGTGGTGATTCTTCAGATTCTGGTTCTCTCTTGCCACGCATGAACCGTGACAGCTCAATCGCTTGTCTCAGCCGCTGCTCAAGGTCAGATTATGGTTCTCTCGCCTCGCTGAATAGGAGCTTCCGGAACGTAATCCGAAGTGGTGAGCTCTATCAATGGAGGAGACGGAATGGTATCCAGGAGCACTGGATTTATTTTTCCTGCGCCCTCCTCGAATGGGAGGCCTATGATCCAATCCGCCAGCGGTGGATGCATTTGCCAAGGATGACTTCTAATGAATGCTTCATGTGTTCAGATAAGGAATCTTTAGCTGTAGGTACTGAACTACTTGTGTTTGGTAGGGAGATGAGATCCCATGTCATTTACAGATACAGTCTCTTGACAAACTCGTGGACATCCGGAACGAGGATGAATGCTCCAAGATGCTTGTTTGGCTCAGCAAGCCTTTGTGAGATTGCAATATTAGCCGGTGGATGTGATTCAGAGGGACACATCCTTGACTCTGTTGAATTATATAATTCTGAGACTCAAACATGGGAAACACTCCCAAGTATGAAGAAACCCAGGAAGATGTGTTCTGGGGTATTTATGGATGGAAAGTTTTATGTAATAGGGGGGATTGGGGGGAGTGATTGTAAGCTCCTTACATGTGGAGAGGAGTACAATTTACAAACTAGAACATGGACTGAGATTCCTAACATGTCCCCCGAACGAAGTAGTAGGGGTCTTGAGATGCCTGCAACGGCCGAGGCACCACCTCTGGTTGCTGTTGTAAATGATGAATTGTATGCTGCTGATTATGCTGACATGGAGGTTAAGAGGTATGACAAAGAGAGAAAATTGTGGTTTACCATTGGGAGACTGCCGGAACGAGCAGCGTCGATGAATGGCTGGGGTCTTGCATTCAGGGCATGTGGAGATAAGCTTATTGTCATTGGTGGACCTAGGACTCATGGTGAGGGTTTTATTGAACTCAATTCATGGGTGCCTAGTGAAGGACCTCCACAGTGGGATCTACTTGCTAGAAAACGTTCTGGAAACTTTGTCTATAATTGTGCTGTGATGGGATGCTGAAGCATTGAATTGTCAAAGTTACACATTTTGATGCTTCCAAGTCCAAGGAGTTGCACAACATTGGTTCATCCATTGACACGGGATTCTTGCTAATTGGTACTTTGCCCCCCTTATTTCTTTCTATGATATTTTTCTTTCAGAGGTTGGGGATGATGGGGACAAGATTCAGATATTACTCAAGATTAGCTGAAAAGTTTTCTGGGGAGGAGCTCTTCAATTTTTATTTTTTTTTATGTTTAAAATTTCAACCACTATTTTGTTACATTGAAATTGGCATCTCCCCCCTGTTTCCACTGACCTGAGATTTTTCAAACTTTGGTATCATGTAGCAAAGAAATAGATTAAATAATTGAAGTTCCATACAAACTTAGGTTACTGGTGTTGTTTGTTTAAGTGCTTCTAAGAACACACAACTAGATACTTAATTTTCATGATCATAAATTTCCTAGCTTGAAGGAATGAAATAATTTTCTGAGGCTTTTTTTTTTCTTCCCTTTTTTGGATTCTGTATTGATTCAATTTTCCATTTGAATTCATGGACTTTGTACCTTGAGCTCTGTCTGGTCTGGAAACTGGTATATGACCATTCCATTTATTACTTACCGCAGATATAACATGTAATCGTAATTACAATTTTCTATCTCCATTTTTTTATGGTGGACCTATGAGCCTCATGGATGCCAAAACTAAAAATGAGGAAAATTTTCCACTTTTAGATTGTGCTACCTTCATGGAAAAATTAGTTTGCTTTTTCTGTCAAAATAATAAATACTGATTAATTGTTTGTTGTTTTAAAAATCATTATGGAACTTGTGGTTAATAGAGTTCGTTTAATGTGTGGTTAAGAGCTAAATGCTTGAAAGTTGAAAATATAGACCAACCACCTTTATTGTTAGGCATTGGTGGAATGTTGTACCTCATCATTGAGCCATTATTACTATGTTGATTGGAAGCCCTCCAGCAAACAAGTTTTTTTGTTGTTTTCGCAATTGCATGAACCTTATGTTGGCCTTTATTTTCAAGTGTGTCTTATACATGCAAATGCAGTTGAAAACTTGAAATATGCTTACATCTAATTTGTCTTAAACCTATTGTAGTTATTAGATCTTTCTAATTGTAAGTATGTGACAATGGTCCAAATTATGGTGGGAAATCTTAGACCTGGAACAGCAGAGTTGCTTTATGTATTTTGTTGGGTGGTTGCATAACCATTATTAGACATCAAAAGTCCTTCAACAACCTTATGTCGTTCTTTTTGGATAAACTTTTCAATAAATACTCAAAGGAGGAAAAAAAAGGTAAACTAAATTTTGTCCATAAGTTAAAATAAGCTTTTTGAGAAGTTAAATAAGAGAGCTTTTATAAAAATTGAAGAGCACAAGCTTGTTTTAACTTATAGAAGAAATTTACATTATTTTAAATAAGAGAACAAGTTTTTTTTCTCTTCAAGTTCTTGCAATTTCTAGCGGTTTTTAATCGTCTGAAAACGTAATAAAATAAAATAATAATAAAATCAATGTCACGTCGTCACTTAACGGTTAAAATAAATCATAAAAATGATAAAAATGACTAAAATATATGACGGAAAAAAAGTTGGAGGACATTGACCGATCTTCAAAAAATTTAGAGAATAAAACAAAAAAACGCAAAAAGTTCAAGAACGAAAAATATATTTAATCCTAGAAACTAACATTGCCCCATGCAAGGGCTAGTTTTCTTTTTTATTTATTTTCTTTTTTCATATTATGTACTTTTACTATTTGATTTGTTTTATTCATTTCTATCTGCATCACTATTTCTTAAATTTATTTTATTTATTCATATTTGCATGACTACTTTAGATACATTTAAGAAAAATGCTAGCAACATACTATTTTGAACACATTCTCTACTATTACTAGGAATTGATTAGAAATTACAAATTTTTGTGGGTCTTATTTTTTATTTAATGAGTCTCATAATTTTATAGTTTAGTTTATCAATATATTATAATCAATGACAGATAGTCTTTTAGAAGGAATATTTAGAGAGTGTATTGCAAGTTCTCCTCTTTGTTTAAATGCAAGGGTAACATCTACTACGGTATATATCAATAAAAAAATCTACTCTACATGTTTGATGCAAAGAAATTTGATTTTCTCTACTGTACAGTTGACGTACTCAGGCCCAATTTTGGCTAATCTTTTATCTTTTGTTATCCTCTTTTTTCTTTTGATCTTTCTCCTTTGGTATAAAAAAATCAGTAAAAAAAATTCTTTTTATTTAATTAATCTTTTAATTAAAAAAAAACAAAAAAATATTGCTAAAATGGAAAATCAATTAAACATTTTTCTTGGTCTTCAAGTGTTAAATACTGATACAAACACTCAAAAGAAAATAAAATAAAGGAAAAGGCAAAAGAAATAAAAAAAAAAGAACAAAAAATGGAAAAAAAAAAGTGAACTCAATCCTTGCTCTTTTTAGTGTGACAGGGTGCGTTCTCCTTGCTCTCTGCTATTTACCATTTTCGTGACTTTTTTTTTAACTCATCTTTACAGCACATCATGTGCTACCTTATGGCCCTTTGCGAATGTGGTAAGTCCTTGTTGTTAATGTTGTGCATATGTTGCATAAAAAAAAATGTTGTGCATATGTTTTCCTTCTTTGTGATCTTTGTGTTTTCACGTAGTTGTTATTGTTATTTATGTTTATAAATTTGAATAATGCAGGAAGCTTGGGTCATGTGAATGAGATTGGGTTCCTTTTTTATTTTGTTTGTGGTATGCTGATTTATTTTACTGAGTAATGATATACATATACCCATTTATTTTAAACACCTCATCAACACCTCTTATTTTTCTATTTCTCTCTCTTCCTATCACATTATAAATCCTATAATACCTATATTTTTCTCTCTCTCCCTAGGTGTCTCATAGCACAATAAGTGTCTATGAAACATTTTTCTATTTTACTTGGGTGGTTATACCAGAAACATGAATCAGTATCAAAAACATAAAATCACGTAATAAATCAGCATAGCATTTAAGACTTATGCTCGGTTTTATCAAGAGTGAAAAAGATATTTTGATAATAATATAATTTTTTATATTGATAAAAATAAAAAAAATTAAAATTAAAAATTTGAATTTTTCTTCTAATTTTAAATTTAAATGTTAAAATTTTCTTTTTATATTTTCTTTCTTTGCAAATAAGTAAGAGATTAAAGACAACTCTTTATTTATAAGAAAATTTTAATACAAGTGGTGATATTTTAAATCCTTATTAATTTAATTTGATAATTAAAATTTTAGTTGTTTATTATAACAAAAGGGGAAAAATATTTATAAAATGATATTCTTTTTTTATTTTCGTAGGAATGAAAGAGAGGTTTACAATAACTCACACATTTTCCTCAACTAACTGAGCTAAATCCCTTGGTATTTATAAAATGATATAGATGCTCTTACACAAATATGTATATATATATATAATATTATTAAGGAAACTTTTGTGTGCTTAATTTGAATGACTATTCTGTCTCTCCTTTCATCCTAAATTAGAAGGAAGGTTATTTTAATGTGAGACACACAAATTAATCATTCTTTCCTCTTTAATTAGAGAACCAAATAAGGAAACTGGTCTTCTTTCTCTATATCAAGCAAAGTGTTAAAGTTTGAACATGTGGCATTTAATTTTTCTTGGTGAGACTACAGAAAAACGTTTCATAAAATCATCTCAAGGAGCTAGCCTTGCTTTGTTTCATAGTTGGTATTATTGTTGACCCTCAGATCTCATCTCAACATGACTTCCCCACGCCATAAGCATCCCTTGCCCACTGCAGTTCATTTCTTTAAGATTGTCCTCAGAACAAGTCTTGCACATGGAATACTTGTAAGCTACCATTATTACTTTCAGTGAGCTTGATATTGTTCACGTTTAGCACCATATTTGGCTTCTCAAATGACTCTACTTTCATTATCTCTGTTATGCTTGTGAATTTCATTATCTTTGCAGAAGCTCCCAAAAGATTTCACTACAAAATATGGAGATAGAATGTCAAACCCGGTGTTTCTCAAGCCTCCAGATGGCATTGAATGGAAAATATATTGGACCAAGCTTGATGGCGAGATTTGGTTTCAAAAGGGTGGGAAGGAGTTTACTGCATACTTTTCTCTAGATCATGGACACTTGCTGTTCTTTAAATATCAGGGAACTTCTCATTTTGATGTGCACATATTCGACAACAGTGCCCTTGAAGTGGACTATCCTTCCCATAGTACTCATGATGGTAAGGACAGCCATGTGGAGATTAGTGATGATTCTGTTGAAATTTTGGATGAGCAATTTTCATGCCAAAAGACTAGAGTCAAATCCACAGTGTCATCACCTCAGCCCTCTAAGAAAGTGAACATGCATCAGCGTGTCCAAACTAAAAGCACTAGATCTCAAAAGACAAAATTTGTCAAGCAAGAATTAGATGGTATGTTGTCATGATGATCAGAGCATTTAACTTTTTGAGACCAATTTTACATAACTTACTCATGCCATGTTCAATTTTTCAGATGAGGGTAATGGCATTTTTTACACTGAATGCCCAAAAGGGGAGCAGTTAACTTCCACCACTTTAAACAAAGCCACTGAACATCCCTCTTTTAGGCTTGTCATGAAGCCATCCTTTATTAATGGAGATTACCTGGTGAGCATTTGATTAAGTATATGCATTGTCATGAGTTAGCTTCTTTTATAAGGATGTTGCATCAGAAATATATTCTTAGTACTTATATTTTTAAATTGTAAAAAAATTTCCCAAGAAATACCTCCACAATTTGCAGAACAAAATTTGAAGAAAACACATGCAGTTATCCTCCTTGAGGACTTGGATGGGAGAACATGGCCTGTTATTTATTCTGCTCCTAGAATTACTGGGGGATGGCAGAAATTTGCACCAGAAAATAATTTGAATGTGGGGGATGTTTGCGCTTTTCAGCTAATCCAGAAGATCCAGGGAATTGCTTTCAAAGTTTCCATCTTTCGAGGTGTAGAGGAACCAAGTTGCTCCATTTCACAAGGTAATCTATTATTCCTTTTTACCTACACAATGAGTGTTGGAGATCTCACATCGTCTAGTGATATGGCTAAAATAAAGTATATAAGTGAGGTGCAAACCTCACCTTACAAGCCGGTTTTGTAGGGTTGAGTTAGGCCCAAACCCACTTTCTAAATTGGTGTCAGAGCCTATCCTAGCGATCTGTTGTTGGGCCTATTGTGCCTTGTTGTGGGCCTATCATGCCACCCGCTATCAGGCCGCTATCGGACCACCCGCAGATGTCCAGTCCTGCAAACTTCACTCTCGAGATGTCCAGTCCTCGGTGTGAGGGGGGTGTGTTGGAGATCCCACATCGTCTAGTGATATGGCTAAAATAAAGTATATAAGAGAGGTGCAAACCTCACCTTACAAGTCGGTTTTGTAGGATTGAGTTAGGGGTTTTCTTTTGAGAATAAAGTGAAGAGTATAGCTATTAATTAAAAATGTGCACTTCAAATTTAAACAATTACATGATTTGTTATACATATATATGCATTTAATCATGCACTTCAAATCTTGGTTGAAAAAGAGAATCCTTGATGTTGAATGTAAATCTATTTTTAGATTTTTATGGGTAATTGGTACATGTTTGCCCTCTATATATCCAACGTGTGTAATTTGTGTCTTACATCTTAGATAGCTTTTATTAATCTCTATGAAAAGCTAAAACTGAATTCAGTGAAAATGCAAATATAGATATTTCAAAATGCTGCTTAGTGCATCCTTCAACTAACTGAACAGGTGGGAGTTCAAGTCAAAGTTCTTCACGGTTTGAAAGCCAGTGCAAGTCAAAGATCTCAACAACTAGAGCTCTTAGCAAATTCACATAAAAAAATCTCTTTTTCATGGTCACTTTAACTCGTCTGAGGGAAAATGTAACCAGACGCCCGATAAGGTTTAGTTAAGCACCTAAATGTGTTGATAAGTGTGGAATTTTTTATCAAATGAAAATGAATTTCTTATTGTGTCAATCATCATACAGTAAAGTTAAGTATTTATACGAGATAAGCTGCTAGGTTGGATAACTAACTCCAACAGCAGGAACTAACAACAAAAATAACAGAAAATAACAACTTGCATGTATAATATTTTATTTTATGTCGAGCTAGCCTGCAAGTATTATCATTCTTTCATGATATATATATGACTTGATGCAGTTTGTGCCGAATAACTTTGTAAGAAAGTATTTTGCAAACATGAACCATAATGAGATGATGATAAGGCTTAGAAAGAAATTGAGGCCTGTAAAGCTTGTATTTAATGAATGCGCCACAGGAACACTCTCTGCTGGTTGGTCCTCATTTGCAAGAGAGAATAAACTGCAACCCGGAGATGTTTGTATCTTTTAGCTCATCAACAGATAAGATGCAATACTTGATGTTCATGTTTTCAGTGGCCAGAGTATGGTTATGAATTAGGGGCTGTTGGAATCTATAATGTTCTTTTAGTATAGTAGATCTACCACTCAACTCCTCTTCAGTGGAATCGTATTGCCTTAGTTGATACTTTTAAGTAATTTGATGATATCAGAGATATCATTTTATTATTTATTATTTATCTCTTTTTATGAACAAGATATTGTTGAATTTTTATTATGCTAAACACTTCATATTTGATATTCTTTTGTTGTGTTTTTTTTATAGGCAAAAAAGTTTTATTGATAAAAGCATTTGGCAAAAGCACAAGGTGTTCGCAGCCTACAAGCCTGCATAACGTACAAAAACATTGATAAAGTGTGCCGTCCTCCCCTAAACAATTAAAAAATCCCTACCAAATTGTTGTTAATCTATTCCCTGTGAAAAGAACACCACCGATAACAGGAGACTGATAGGATGGGTTTAGATTTAATGTTATTATAAGATAAGTGTGGACTACAATAGGTATACATGCACTAGAATATTTAAAAAAAAAAAAGAAAAAACACTCCTCTCCCTTTCACCTACCCTGACAACCACTCCTTCCTCTCGACCCCAACCACCCTCCTTCTCTGTCCTCTCTGCCACACCTTTCCCTCACCGCCACCGCCACTACAACCTCTTCCTCCTCTCTACCCATTCCCTCTATCTCTCTTCCTTCACTCTGACCATGCCTTCACTGTCGTCGCCATCGGAGAGCTGTCGCACTCCTTCCTCCACGATGCCACTGCCTGCTTGGCCTTCGCACGCGACCATCGAAAAGTAGAAACACCATACACCGTGATCACAACACTGACACTGTCGCTGCGTGTCGCACTCTGCCACGCGAACCGCCATCGCCAAAATGAACCTGCGTCAATGGTACCATCGAGCACATCAACACAACCACGACATCACCATCAACGACCACCATGAGGCTAAATGCGCCGCTAATTTCACTCCGTGCTCAGATCTTTGCGTGGCAAAATCAGGAGGAAGGTCGAGGCGTTGTGCGACAACGTTTGTGCGAGGTCAGGGGAGATCTGGATTCTAGATCTAGATCTGAAACAAAATCAGAGGTTTTTCTTTTTGGATTTGAGACAACCTCATTGCTGTTGTGGATTGAAATTTGCAATTGTTGATTCATCGGAGATGACAATAGTGGCACAATAGCCTTGCCATCGAAAATAGGAAGAAGAAGAATTGGAAAAAGAAAAACATAAAAATGTTTTTTTTAGATATTCCAGTGTATTTATTCCTACGATAGTTTTCACTTATTTTAGCCGTTGATTATAATGAGTTCATATCTAATGCACCATATTTTGTTTCCCATAGTGGGAAATTTGGTGAAGTTTCCCACCCTAGAATTGGTCCTGTTAGGAGTAAAGTAGTATAGTTACTGTTTCTAACAAACGGTGCCAACCTATTCCGTTCTCCATTGATGTGTTCCTCCTAGTACGCATGTTACGTCTGTCTACCATTTCCCCCCGCCCCAATGCTAAGTGTTGTTCATCAAATGCAATATTAAGTTCTCACTAGAGATTATCTTAAATAAATAGAAAGTTATAACTAGAAAGTGAACTATATATATATATATATATATATATATATATATATATATATATATATGTGTGTGTGTGTGTGTGTGTGTGTGTGTGTGTGTGTGTAGGACATATCATATGAGAAGAGGTTATCTTATATGAGAGTAAGAGGAGCTAATCTTAACCGTCGGATCTAAATTAACGGTTCAGATTAAAAATTCACTAAAGTGATGCACGTGCCTCACTTAGCAACTATACCAAACCTTACTATTGCCCACGTACTCCATGTGCGTTGCTCCTTTCCTCTTCTCCCGCACCCTTCTTCTCCCTCGCCCACCACTGAAGGTGGTTGCCGCACTGCTGCACTTGTCTCTGCTCTCGCAATCGATTACAACAGGAACACTGGTACGAGGCTTTGTGGTTGCCTTCTCCTCCCGTGTCCACCGAATGCCACCAAATTCTGTGTCCTCCCTCACCTACCATCGAATGCCACCAATTCCTTCACCAAAATATGCATCCTCCCACACCTACCACCAAATGCCACCAAATACCTTTTCCTCCTATAGACATAGACGCAATAGAAACCACATCCATGGTCAAAGTGATGGAAACGTCAATTAAGATTTTCTTGCCAATCGTAACGCTCATGCAGGAATGCCCACTACTTGTTCGTGCTTATGTCACACATAAGGAAGCAGAGTGGTAACAACTTGACCTGATACTATTCTCACTCTATGTTGCATCTTGTTCACCCGGTATCAGAAAGCTAATTAAATAACCTATGTGTATCAAATTGTTATACTTGTTCAGGCAGGACCAGCTGGAATATTTAATCACGCAGAAGTGTTCTCATGTATCTACAACACCTTGATACATGTAAGGAGGCAATGGAACAAAGCATATGTGTGCCTGCATCCTGACAGAATGGGTTCATCACTTTATGGATACAAGTATCAAAATAGCAATTTCTTCACTTAAGGTCATTGATTATCGGGTGGGGTCCTGGGCTATATTGCAGATTTTATTTTTCCAAGTTTCTGTCTCAATATCAAGCTGCCACGGGACATGTAGAGATGGAGGGGACTCAGAAGCTATTTTTTAATTGAACTTTATGCATAATAGAATTACGGGTAGAATGTTAATTACGGATGAAGAAAGTGATTTTGTGGCCAGAGCGAAAGATAGCACCACCAGGACCTAACACCTATTAGACCCCTTGATAAACATATTGTATCTTTCTTTATAAATTTATAATATTTCTACTTAGCTTGGATACCTCTGTTTATAAAATATGTTCCCACTTTTGAAAAGCTACATGACTGTTAACAATATACTTATAATGTAAATTTAATTCATCAATGTATGAGTAATTGTGAAAAAGCATATTTGAATTCACATTGCGAGAATGAGAAGGAAAAGATACAAGAAGTTTTTATCTATCTACATTAAAAAATGGACAAACTGCAGATGCTGTCAAGCCTTGTACAACACATATAGTGACTCGAAAAGGCAAAATTCATGACATCTAATTGAACAACTACCGCATGACAGTTTTATCATATCAATATGATGAAAGGCAACATTCATGACATCTAAGTGAACAACTACCCCATTAATTTTATTTATCACTAGTCTAACTCATGAAAGGTGCCAAATTATTATATATAAATCTGATGCATTACTAAACAATTTTATCATATAATAACTACCATTTTTTAGAAAGCCAATATATCATCAACCAGAGAAATAATAAGAAAATCTCAATGATAGTCCCTAAAACGTAAATAGAAAAGACAGAAAGAAGAGGCCGCTCTGCTCAGGTATTGTTAAATTCTTTTTTAGAAATCTGTCCACTTAGAAATTCAATAAATATCAATAATATGCAAAAATATTATCACTATTCAAGGATGATATAATTCTTCCCAAAAATGCATAACATAAAAGTCTGAAAAATCAGTAAAGCACATCCAAAAAATGATCTCAACACATTCCATCCATGCGTAAAACTCCTGTATCATCCTTTCTAGCAAGTGATGGTCCCAACAAGTGGAGAAAATTCTGTCGCATAAGCAAGGCAAAATGTTGTCCTACATGAAAGTAAAAATAAAATTGAGAACAAAATATTAACAGCTTATAAGTAATGACATAATTGAAAAGGAGAAAGGTTAGTCTACTTACCTTTCACCATGATAAGCTTCTACATGGTCTAAATAGGGGTATTGAGCAAAATCTGGTATTCAACCAAATCCTAAGTAAACAGTAACATACAAAATTACAAATCTTATAATAAAATAATCCCAAATTATTAAAAAAAACCCAATAAAAAGGTTTCTTACCAAAATTAGGAAGATGATTTTGTGGGGCAATTATGACTATCATGATATGCGTATTGCATACAAGCCTTACAAAGTCTTTTTCTCTTTTGTTGTTGTTCCATTGCTTTTTCTTTTCCCCCTTTAATTCGCTTTCCAGATCCTTTAGTATTTGAAGGTTCAGGTGGATGAATTTCAATCTCCTTGAGAATATTAGAGCCAATAAAGGACTTCACTTCATCTAAGGATCTCGGAACAACATCACTCTTCATGTTAGCCAATTTGACTTCAATACTAGAACCTTCATTTAGAATGAGGAGTAATTTCTCTTTACATGTACCAGCCATATGCATGCATTTAAACAACTGTGCCCATGCATATGAAATTAACTTCCTCTCACTTTCCAATTTAGAACATTCCTCTTGTACATTCCTATCATACTCAAAAATTGGTCTACTAGTTGCCAACTTTGTCCATCTATTAACAATGTACTGGCTCGGGATTTCATTTAAACCTTTCCCCTTTAATACAAAAAGGATGTGTCGACATGGCATACCTTCAGATTCAAACATTCTACATGAACACTGTGCAACTTGATTAGAAGGATGATAAACAACTTCCCTATGTTTTCTCACTTTGCCGCCACTGACCATAATGTTATCAAGTATAGAAAATATTGATTTTCCATCTTTTTCTTTTGTTCCGTCAATTCCACAGTAAACAAACACAAGCATTCCACAACTCTTTCTGAAATATATCAAAATTTTCATGTGTATAAATTTCTCTACCATGCTTCTCTATATCTGTATGCAACTTCAATTCTAAAATAGAATGAAGCGTTTTATTTTCTGCAAGTAGTTCCTTATGCCTTTGTGCTTCCATTGCAGATTCAAACCGCATCCAAAATTCCACCAAGCTAAGGTTCTTGTTGAAGTAGTTACCAAAAAATGAATTTTCACTCTCTGATCTTGAGGTGGTTCTCAAAATTCCGTCCATAAACATATCTCTAAAATAAGCTGGTATCCACATACTTCAAATATTGTACATCTGAGAGAGGCAACCATTTTCTTCCAACTTGAAATCACTAATAATAGCCTGCCATGTCAATTCAAATTCTTCTGGGGACTCTGAATTCCAAACACATGACTTGAGACGACTTTTAAAGTCAGTGTTGGCATTTAAGGAAATGCCCACCTTTTCTGAAAGTTTTTTCAAAATATGCCACATGCAAAATCTATGAGAAGAACCATTAAAAACCTTCTCTACTGCAATCTTCATAGTTGGGTCTTGATCTATAATGATCAAAATTGGTTGATGTCCTCTCATTGCTTTCAAAAATGTCTCAAACAACCAGATAAATGAATCAGCCTTTTCATCTGCTAAGAAGGCAGCTCCAAAGGTTATACTTAGCCGATGGTGATTTATACCTGTGAATGGTGCAAAAATCATGCTATTTGTATTGTAAGTTGTGTTAAATGAAATTGCATCTCCAAACAAAGAGTAATTCTTTCGACAAATGCCATCAGCCCAGAATGCATATTTTAGCCTTCCTTCATTATCAACCTCAAAATCATAGTAAAATGAAGGATTCACCTCATGCTTTCTCCTAAAATTATCAACAAACTTGTGTGCATCAGAGTCTTTAATCAATTCTTTCAAATCCCTTGAATAATTTTGGAGATCTCTTTGTGTGCATCCTATATTGTCATAACCCCCAACCTATTCTTTGAATAATTGAAAAGCTTTTGAAGTTCCAACATTAGCTCTGTTATAAGAAAACAATAAATTCTTATGAACACTATTTACGCTCCTGGCTGATCTTAGGAATTGCTTCTTTTTAGGTGTAACTAATGCATGTATATGACCTTCATGAAAACGATTAACTTCATATTTACCTTCTGCTGTCCTCTTCAAAATAACCTTTGCATCACATCCCTCTCTTGTTATTTTTCTTTTTCTACCTTTAGGCAAACTATTCACATCAAGTATCAATTCAGGCAAAACTATCTTCTTTTCTGCTTTGAAACACTCCTTTGAGCAAACAAAATACTTCCATCTTATTATACCACTTTTATCTTTCGTTTGAGATGATTTGCGCACACTAAAACCAGTAGAATGTGCATACCTTTTATAAAACTTGAATCCATCTTTCAAGGAATCAAATACCATGCCTTTTACAGGTTTCAATTCTTCAGCACAGGTAGGAATCCATTCCTTTGATGTGTTCACTGGATCTTCAAAGCCTTTTGATGATGTAGTTAAACCAACTTCATTCTCACCCATCACCATATATTTGTTCCTAAAGATAAAAAAAGATCACAAATCAATATGCAAAGAATTAAAAAAAAAAATTTTACCCAAAATTAGTATGCAACAAGTTTTATTGTAAAAGCCAAAAAAAGAAAGTATTTCACAAGTGTCTAAAATCCAATGAACCAAAAAAAAAAAAAATCCAAATATCTCGATCAGGACAAAAAAAAAACACAAGCTGGAAAATAAAAGGTACAAAGCTAAAGATGAAAACAAAAACATCTAATGCAACAATATGTTGTTCTTAAATAGAAAAACAGAAAACGTGAAAACTCCATACCCTAGGTCCTCAAACATAACGTATGCAAGTACAATCAAATGCTTGAAACAAATGAATTAACATATAATACCTGGGTCCTCTTGTAAACGTGATCAGCAACTTGCTTCAAATTTCAAATAACGTGCGAGTAATTAGAAGTGTAGCAGCGCTGTGACATTTGGTGGTGGATGTGGGTGGAGGCAGAATTTGGTGGCAATTGACGGAGAAGAAAGGAAGAAAGGCACGGGAGAAGAAAATAAGGCACGTAGAAGACGAAGCGACTAAAGCACATAGAGTGTTTGGGCAACAAGGTTGCTACAAGCGGGCAGAAGGAGGCACATGCATCACTTTAATGAATTTTTAATCTGAACCGTTAATTTAGATCCAACGGCTACGATTAGCTCCTCTCACTCTCATATAAGATAGCCTCCTCTCATATGATATGTCCTATATATATATATATATATATATATATATATATATATATATATATATATATAATTCAGCTAAATGGAAAATAGGTTCCAAATCCTTTTGACCTTAGGTATGTCATTATGAATGATAGAAATGTTAATGTATGATTAAGTGCTTTAATCAAAATACAAGAGGAATTAAATTTATGTTTATATGTTGTGAAAAATATAACATTAAATAGATGTTTTATGTTGCTTGTTAGTGGTGGGTTATGGTGTTGGGTTGGTGTTTTGGGCTCAAGGAGTTGGGCTATTGAGATAAGTAAAGGGAGAAGTGTTTTTAGCAATCTTAGAAAGGGAGAAGAGCCCAATGGTCCTTAAAAACCATTAAAGTTCTGAAAGACTCTCATTTCCCTTATTTCTTTCATTCTCACACTCACCCAAGTGCTCTCTCTTCCTATTCCTCTCTATACCACTCTCACCCCATATCAAAGCAAGGGTTTTAATCCTCCAACTCAAGACAAGTTGTCCCCTTCTCTTCTCTTGATTGTGCAGTTCCATTGTTATGGGTAAGCACCCATTTTCTTCTCTTTCCATTCCCCTTGAGATGACCCATTTGGGATTTTGATTTCAAAATCTGAGTTGGTATTTGTTTTAATTGTTGATTTTCGTGATTTTGGTGGAGGTGTTGGTGCGTTTGGGAAAAGCTCCTTCCTTGGGCACAAAAAGTTTTCTTTCTCCTCTTCCCCAAACTCAAAAGCTTAGATCTTCAAGAGGTAAAGGAAGCTCACCTTTTCTTGTTTTGATGATTTCTGATGTGTTTTGAGTGGTTATTGATTGGATGTATAGATATAATGGTTGTTATGTATTATGTTGGTAGCTTGATGTGAAGATATGAAATTTTGATGTGGGCATATTGATTCATTGTTGTGAGCTGTTTATGTATGCTTTTAATGATGGAAAATTTGTGGATGATGTTTGGACTTAATGCTAAAATGATTGGGTTTAAAGGAATGGTGATAGATTTAAGAAAAATTGAGTTCTTGTGTGAAAATTTTGTTTATATATGCTTACTGGTTTAATGGATTAAGATTCCATTTAATTTGTTAAATTGTTCTTCACTTATTCCAAATTTGAGTTAGAACGAATTTAATGGATTAAATCGCAGTTTAATCCATTAAAAGCGGACCTTGCAGCTTTCTCACTTACTTTAATTCACTAAATCGCCCATTTAATGGATTAAAACAAAAGCTCGAAATTTCTGAGAAAAATTGCTCACTTACTTTAATCCATTAAATCATCCATTTAATGGATTAAAACAGAAGACTCAATATTTCTGAAAAAGTGGCTCACTTACTTTAATGGATTAAATCGACCATTTAATCCATTAAATCGTTCGAAATGGCTTTTCCAAATATGGATGAATCATTTTAACAAATTAAAATCCCATTTAACAGATTAAATCAGTGACCAAGTTCAATCTTTTCCAAAGGCTATTCTTTTTGGGATTGGATCAAAATCAAAACACAATAGGAACTATCCCTAATTACATGTGAATTATTTTATAACTAAGATTTTTCAATATAGCATTTTCATCAAGCTACAAAAGTTTATTGTCTTCAAAATCTTTATAGACCTCCATGAATTCTTTCTATCATTAGTATGGATAAGGACCAATAAATATCAGTTAAATAAATAGTATAATCAGTAGAATGATATTGTTTCATGATTAAATAATTATCCCTCTGTGATGGACTATTTTATTGTTGTTGAGATTATTATACCATATTGTTGTTGAGACAATTATGTTCTTTGATGAAGTGAATATATTGTTGATGAGATGATGATATGTGTGATATGATTTGGGTGTGGGAACCCTCCTTATATATTTTGGTGTGTGATATGTTCTCTTGGCATATATATGCAGCGCATGAAGGCAAGAGATCTTAGGCTAGCTCTTGGTGCCCTAAATCCAATGACCCAATATACACTAATCATCTCAAATATCAAGGAATCCAAGTTTAGTTGTTGTTGTTTATGAGTAGGCACGTAAGTTGAGGGTGCTTGGTGGATCCTTAACCTAGTGCTGGAGGTTTTCGTGGTAGCTAACATTGAATGTGCCTATAGAATAGATGGGTGGGCGAATCCTTATGGAGGTTAAGGTCTTCGCAAGCCTTACCGAGGTAATCCATTACCCACACTCATTTATTTTTGATAAAACCACACTTTCTTCGCAGGATTAATCTGGGTCTCCTCGAATGGTCAGAGAGGCGACTATGTTAAGGGATGTACTTGGGTTAATTGCTCATGTGGTGTAAATCTCCATGGAGTAGAGTATGTCTTTGGTGTTTATGATTGGTGTATATGGTGATGATGATTGATAGACTCATGATGGTGATGTTGATGGTTGACTTATGATGTTGATACTTGATTGGGATACATGATAGTTACACTTGAGATGTTCTTTATTGATAGTTGGATGTTGTTATTATTTGATTCTCGAATGTTGTGTATTAAAGATGAAAGTATTTTAAATGCATTTTATTCTATTATGTTTTACTTGTTTTAAGTATGTTTGTTTTTGGTAAGCTTACCCTTGCATTGTGACACATGTGATTGTAACTATGATGATCTCGAACTTTATTTCCGTGGGAGCAAATGGCTAGGAGGTGGATCCTTCCCTTGGGAGCATCGTGGATGGATGTGCATAAACGTGAAGATGTGATCCTTCTTTTATTGTTTTTGATTAGTTTCATGTATAGTGTTGACTAGCTCAATTGTTTAGGGAGTTTATCTTGTATATAGTTATATATATGTCTATATAGATATGCGTATGGTCGTTCTGATGTTGTATCTTTTGATAACATGTTGAAATGCCATAGGGCATATGGTTTATTCAGTTGATAGTCTTACATATGGTGTTTTATCATAATGTCACGAGCTTTAGCTTTTAGTTTTTGAAACGCGAAAAGTTCACAAGTATTTTCATAAATTAATTAATTTAAGAGTTTGAAATAAATTAAAATAAAGTCTTCTGCTTCTTTAGTTATCGAATTATCATGTAGCGACAGTTGTTCGTTACAGCTTCTATATAGCTATTGAAACCAAATTCTACTAGTTTGGTTAGCAGACTGATGCCTACTACTAGTAAGGTTTTAGCACAAACCAAAAAACAAAAATACAAAGATTCTTCTAAAAAACTTGCATGCAAAACCCAAAAAAACAAAAAATCAATTAAAAAATTGAAAGGGTCAAAGCGAAATTGAGCTCAAGCAAAAAAATCATGGAGGTTGGCATTTTACCAACAATGGCATGGTCTTGGTTCGTAGTCCTCAGGTGAGCTTTGTGGCACAAAAATTGAGGCTCATCACATTCACGATTCATCATTGCAGTAAGGTTCCTTATTCAGCTACATCTGGGTGGCTTGATTGCAGTTGTTCGTTGACATTGGGATATTAGGTTTGTCAGCAACATGTCTTGGTTTGGGAGGGAAGGTTTTGCAAGACGTTGTTTGCGTGCTGGTGAAATGGTATGTAATGGACTGGACTCTCTAATTTAAATAGGCATGAAGCCTAATGCATCCTATCCATTAGAGTTTTATTAAATTATTTTATTTTCTACAAAATCTGTTTATACGGCTCAAAATACGAAAATAAGAAAATAAAAAACAGAGTAAATAATAAAATTTTGAACTTAGATGTCCCATGTTAAGGAAAGTAAAAAATAAAAATATTTTGGGTTTAGATGGCCTAATTTGAGAGTAAGCAAAACACTTTTGGGCTTTGGTTGCCAAATTTGAAAATGGAGTATGGGAGAAAAATCAAGAGAATCCAAACATAAATCTTGCGTAGCAAGATAAGTTTACCAAAATTGAATAAAGCCCGAATGACAATTCCTTGAGGAGATAGTTACAGTAGAACATAATTAATATTTACTGAAATAAATAAAAAGCAAAAACATAAAGTGAAAGAGAAGACAAACTTGGGTATTCACACCAAACACCAAGAAATTGGAAAAATAAAACTAGAACCTGTCAATCCACTGTCAAACCAAAGCCAATAACTCAAACCACCCAAATTTACCTCAAATCACACCAACCCACCACCAAGACTACCAAAAAAAAAAGCAAAATACAACCAACACTAGCCGTGTAAAACAAAAATCAAACCGAATCATTTTTAAACTAAATCAAATCTAAATTAAATAGTTGAATCGATTTGAGAAAAAAATCCAACCGAACCACTTTTTGAAAATGGTTGGGTTCAAATCGAACCATTTCCATGAAACAATTTGATTCAGTTTGGTTCTTTGAAAAAACCAAACCATACATGTGTATAAAATAGTTAACCAAACCAAACTCGACCGAACCAAATCAAAAAAGAATCGAACCATTTTAAAAAAGAAATCGAGCCAGACAGCTTTATTAAAACAATTCGGTATAAACAAAACCATTAATAAAGTGGTTTGGTTTAGTTTGGTTTTTTTTTTTTAAAAAAAAACTTTTTTTCATAGTCCTAACCAACACTGAGAACCCTAAGACTTGCAGAAGGAAAAAAATAAAAAAAGAGGAAGAAATAGGGAACAATAAGATAGATGAGATCATAAAAGGATACAAAAAAAAAAGAGGAAAAAAAATAATTACCTCTGCGAGTTGGTTGCAACGAATCATTGTGCTCCGCTATCAAGGTAATTTTCAGTAGTGTAGTCACCTACTTTTTTATTTCCTTTTTTCCCCTCTACTCTTTCTCCCTTATTCAGAGCAATTAGACAAAGAGGGAAAATGGTTGATTTTTAGTAGAAGAAAGAAATGGTAATGGTGGTGAGAAGAAAAGCTTCAAGTGAAGGAAAAGAGAAAGTCAGAAAGTATGGATGTGTTCTCTTGGCATATATATGAGGCGCATGAAGGCAAGAGATCTTAGGCTAGCTCTTGGTGCCCTAAATCCAACGACCCAATATACACTAAATCCTTGAACCATTAAATTAAATAAAAAAGAATCTTAAAAATAATGCATAAATATCTCCTAAAATTCAATGAATGAAGAAACAAAATTCACCATTGAAAAGAAAACCAATTTAAATTAAATAATTATTTGTTAATTTGCGTCTTAATAGAATAATTGTTATCTTATGCATTTATTTGTTTGTTTATTCTAAAATTGAGGGGTAGCAGTTTTATTTTATTTAGGAAAAAGGTTAAATATTAAACTAAAAATAATACTAATAAAGTAAAATAAAATATAAACAAAGGTTTAGGCATAGCCACTTTAAATGACCAAGGGGGTCTAGCTCAATTGGTTGAGCAAGATGCATGAGTTGTTGTAAACCCCTTAGCATTTGTCTTCGATTTCTACAGATAAAAAAAAATAGCCACTTTAAATGTACTTTTGATTTGTTCATTACAAAGGCCTTATCTACAATAAACCATTTTGGATGTACTTTTAGTATAGTTATCATGTAAAGCCTTTTTAATAAAAAAGATATTCAAAATTAAAAATAAACCTTTCAAATAAAATAATATAATAGTTCTTTCATTGTATTATAAATTGGCTTTCTCCTACCCCTCTTTCTCAAATAAAGAGAAATGTATTGAAAAACCTGCCTCCATAGCAAGCGGTTTATATTCTCCCTCCCTATTAGGTGAGTATTGTTTATGGACCATTTTTTTTTCTAAGAATTGGCTTAAATTTATTAATTTATCTTCATTGTTGTTATTCGTAAATACTAATTTCATTGATCTCCCCATTAGGTGATGTCCAAATTTGGAGATACTTTTGTCAATGAATCAAAATGTAAAGATGTGGAAGCAATTGATTTGTGCAAAGATTTTGCAAATTTAAATGATTTCAAGAGAGGTTTTTCAGAAGAGGTAATGAATGAAGACATACATACTGAAATGATTAAATTTATCTTTGTAATTTCTCGTGACTAGTGTAAGAACCCGTCGTGCCATGTATGGGATATATGTTATGTTGTAATTCAATCCATTATTAAATTTAGTAGCTATTATTACATTTTAAATTATTTATAGATTATTGAAACTACTTGCTTGAAAGAAATTATGGGTATGAAACCAAACCCTTAAAAAAATAATATTAATTTAAATCATTCCAAAACAATGAACTAAAATTTAGTAGTTTATTATTTAGTTAAGTTCATCTTTCTAAACATCAAATGAACTATTTGAACAGTTTGATTATTGAAATAGAATTATATGGTTCAATACATCGTCAATACATCAAAATATTATAACTTTTAGAGGAATTTAAATTTGTAATGGTATAAACCAATAGGAAAACTTTAAATGTGTGTACATTTCATGTGAAAACCTGTAAAGAAAATATAAAAGATAATAATTGGATAATAAAAAAAAATTATAAAATAAAATTTAAGTATAGATAAAAAAATGTCATTATTGTATGATTTAATAAAAATATATGAATTAATAAAAATATATATCACTAATTTTGAAATATAGAACATTTGAAATTTGTAAAATTCAAAGAAAATTTGAAATTTGTAAAAATACAATAATTACCTTTATGTAACATCGACTTCTTTGACGTGCCTATTACATTTACCACAAAAGTACATTTGAGAATTTGGGGATACCTTCTTGTGATAACAACATGTTTAGTAATACCAATTATTTTCATCAACAAAAGAATTTATAGTAGTCAGTATGACAAAAGTCAAATCCTAAAAATAGAAAAATAATATCAATGAAAAATTAAACATGACTTGGATACAATTAATATTATTGTGATATCAAAGTCAAACACCTCTTTAGTATCGTTCATATCATTTTTCCGGTAGGCTTCCTTCATTGCTTGCAGAGTAGACCTTGGTGTAAATTGTAGGAATTCATCGTCCAAACTCATCTTAGGTTCATATTGCAATTGGCTTAATCCCTTAATAGGAGTTTCCATTGCATAAGCCATCTTTGATTTCAATTCAGAGACTTCAAGAATGTTTGGGTTCAACATCAGTCGTGAACCGAAGGTACTATTAATGTTTTTGTTCCCTAATACAAATTTAAATAAAACATTAGGTACAACATGAACTGGTTAAATAAAATTGAGATATTTTTTTAACTATGATATTTACCTTTCCAAGTCTTGACTTTGGAGAAGAGCACAACAACTACAACATTTGTTGACTCGTCACTTGCAACTAATGAGTTTAACTCATCAACTAAAGCTCCAAACAGAGTGACTTTGAAATGATAATTGTGGAGTAAAGAAAACACAACAGATTATAAGTTGTAATGTGTTGTACATTATTCGAACTTTAAGGGCATAAAAATTATATTTTTAATAAAATTGGTATGTCTTACCCTTCATTATCGAGCTCAATCACTAAAAGTTTGGATTTCACCCCATCTTTTATGTAATCGTGCTCATTTGCTACACCGGTAAGGTCTCCCATTATATTTGAAAGAGACAAAAATAATCATATAAGAATTGAGATAAAAAAAATAGACATCAACCAAAAAATTAATCATATGACAATTGAGATAAAAAATGATACCAAAAAATAGCAACCAACCAAGCAATGAGCTTGTTTGCTTAAAAAAAATACATACCAATCAAGTAATTGCAATCAAATTCTTCACAAAACACAGTTGCAAGGGGGTGAAATTGAATATGTTTTTTGGCAAAGCTGTTTTACCTTGATTTCGGACAGTTGTTTTGTACTCAAAATTGCATTTATATGGATGTCTGGATGTCTAATAGTCTCCCTTGTTTGGGTGCATACTGAATTTCGATATGACATATATTTCACCCTCTTTGAGTTTGGACTCAAAAACATAAATAAGTTGTTTCCGAATCGTGACACCGATTTTATCTCCCTGTAGAAGCAAACAATTAATTTTTAGTTTTGGTCATAAACAGTAAAATAAAAATAAAATTAAGTGAGGTTTTTAATACACACCTTTTTATCCATGAGTACTAATTCTAAATACTGTTTATTTGCAGCATCTTTGAATCCACACCATACCACATGTGCACAACCCTCACCAATATATTGCAATTCTGATTTGAAGGTGTTACATGTGAAACAAAATCGGTTTTGGAAGCCATTTTTTCAAAGAAAATGAAGTGTTTTTCACAATGAAAGGATAGTTGTGTATTAAAAATTAAAAATGAAACATTCTTTCACAAATGCAGGATTTCTAGTAAGTTATAAATACTATTTGACAAAATGACGTTCTGTAAATTTTTTACGGCAATATTAGGCTAAATTTTTATTGCCTTCATATGATTATAAATCAATCAATTGAAATAAGACATTCGGTCTAAATTTTTATTGCCTTCATATGATTATAAATCAATCAATTGAAATAAGACATTTGACGAAAATTTTGGAAGAATCAATTTATCTATATATAAATTGATTTACTCTCAATTTCTAATGTCCATGATTGATTTTTTAATGTCCAAAATTTACTATGACAGAAGTTAAGGATTTACTTTAAATTTCAAAATTCAATTTTTTTTTTCAAATTAGATGAATATCATGGCACGGGTTATGCAATGGTGTGGGTTATATGATTCATCAACTCAATTACAAATGATATGAATCAATTTGCTTGGCACGTAATTACTTAATTTTGAAAGGATAATATTCCTAATTAAAAATTATAATTACAATTTCTTAAATCAATTAATATTTATGATTTTATTTTTAATTTCAAAAATTTATTATTAATCAATTGAAATCATATAAATTAACAAAAATTAAGTCTGATTAATGGATTTACTTATAATTAATGAAAATTAAGGTTGATTAATTGATATACTTATAATTTTGTAAATCTATAATATTGATTATTCTATTTTTTATTTCAAAATATCAATTGAAATCAAACAGTTTGACTTTAATTAAGGGTTAGTCAACTAATTTCTTGAAGATACTTATAAATTATTTAATTTTAATTTCAGATATTAATTAAAAATGATTTTGAATTAAATTTGTTCCTAATAAATTAATGAGACTTAAATGTATTTGAATTTGAATTTGGTTCGTAACCGAACCAAACAATTCCGAAACATGAAATGATAACACGTGTCATCAAATGCTTGAGAAACAACCTTGTTTCATCACATGTTTTTCGAAGTTGATTTTGGATTCGTAAATTTTATACATATTACTTGGTTGCCCTTATGATTAATAGTAGATATATACTATTTTTTCTACTTGGAAAGGAAGGCTGTCGAAGTCCATCCTAAATTATGAATGTTGACATTAGTATCCCAAGCTAGAATTTCTCTACATTATTAGAGTAGATAATTAGGCTCATCCAGCCCAATTGATATCCTTAGGCCATGCACAATGTCATTCTTTAGAAATGAAACTCTATTGTATATTTTCACACATATAAAAATCATGTATACTTGAATAGAGAACATTGTCGACCATATATGCTCTTTAGCAAAAATATACAAATAAAAAGTCATGTGAGTAAATAAAAATAAAAATTTACTACAACTCTTTATTTTTAAAAGAAAACTTATTCTTTTATTCATCTTATATATGAATTCTCACATGATTTTTTTTTATTTAAAAACATCCCTAATGCGGTGATTTAGTGTGAATTTAATTTAGCCACTTAAAATTATCATTATGATTATTAATTGTTTTAAATTCTAATGAATTTTTGTTTTGGTCTCAGCTGAATTTACGTTCATCTCCCTTATAAAAATGTCCTAAAATTAATTCAACTTTTAAACTAGAAAGATGTGAAACTGTCAACTTAAATACAATTTTAAGAATCGGTTACAAATTTAAATTAATAATAATAATAATAATAATAATAATAATAATAATAATAATAATAATAATAATAATAATAATTACATACTATTTTTTTTCTAACACTAACATACTATTAAAATTTAGTATCTTAATTAAAAATTAATAATTAAAATAAAGTGCTAATTTAATATTGATTGCAATAGTTAGTATATACTAATTATATTATCCTCTCAACAGTACAAAAAATTGTAACAACATTATACAATCAATATACCACTAAGGCAGGATATCTCTAAGGGGGGATATATAATTCAACACAATATGACAACAATTTTTGTTAGGCTTTTATAAGTCCATTTTCATATAGTTAAATATTAATTAATTAATTAATCAAGAGGATCTAGCTCAGTTCTTCAATCCCTACGGATAAAAATAATAATTAATTAATGCCTTTGAATGAGTGTCATAAAGCTTAATTGAATACTATGTTACACAACTATAATTAAATATTAAGTAAATTTTCTCGTTAGTCAAAGTAATCTTATTATACTGTACCAAAAAAAAAAAAGTAGTATCAAACAAAGCGTTGAAAATAATCTCAAAGAATGTGTTTTAGTTTTCCTCTTACTCAAATTAATCTTTTTATGTGAATTTTTCACATAAATATTTTATGAATTTCAATATAATATTTACAAGATAAGATTTATTTATTTATATAATTCTAATCTCTTTAAAATACAACTTACATATTTCTTAATCCAGGCAACGCACCCGCTGATATCTAGTTTGATAATAGTTTGTGCTTCACAGAGCACACCTTTGAGATTTTTTTTTTTCCATTTCTTCTACACACTTTGTTACGCATTTAGATTCTTTTGAGTCGTGAATATTTATTTGATGATGAAAAATATATTAATTCAATAAAAGTTATTATTAGTGACACTAGGATAGAGCTGCATTAATTATTGTTAGAAATTCCAGCTAGCTAGTGGAATTTGTTTAGATCAATATTATCAAAACTATACCGGTCCGGCCGGTTCGACCGGTTCAACCGGGAACTAGTCTGGTGACCGGTCCAAATACTCTATAAAATGGAGGATTTCAGAACCGGTGAGAACTGGTTAAACCGGTATAAAACCGGTCAAGAACCGGTGCAAAAAATAAGTTTGAACCAGTATTTTTTTTTTTTTTAATTTTAAATTTTATTTTCTTTGAAAATTTTAAATTTAATATAAAATATTTTAAAGATAAATAAAAATACATATTCAATAAATATTTCAAATAGATACAAATTATTTTATCAATTATTATTAAATTTTTCTTGTAAAACATATAATTTGCTCATTTATATTTATTTAAAAAAATTTATATCTTGATTTTTTATCATTTTATATTTTATTAATTTGTTATTTTTTTTGTTTATTCTAAATGTAAACTTGTTATTGTTAATGAAACATTATTGTATTTTATTAAAATTTGAACTTAAGTATTATGGTATATTTGATTAGACTTTTATATATATTTTGAATGCTAAAAACTTGTAAAATGATTTTTTAGGTTTTAATTTAGTTTTTAATGTTTTAAAGTTATGTGATATTAAATTTATTTAATATTATTATATAAATTATTTAATTATTATTATTTTATTAATATCGGTTCGATCACGGTTCAATTACAGTTGAACCAATGAATCTTGAACCAGTGCCTTGACTGGTTGAATGACCGGTCCAGTTTTAAAAACATTGGTTTAGATAATTGATCTTGTAGTTACTTCTTCTACATGTTTCTAGATCCATTGGGCTTTTCACATTTCACCCTTGCAAATTTTCACATTTCTTTTAAGTGAGTTAAGAAATCGTAGTCGAGGCCAGTGTCATTATTAGTCTCTTAGTGAAAGTGCAAAAAGGATGAAAGCATACTAACTTTGTGAAAAGACATCAAGCAATATTTCTAGATTGAAGGTATTTTGTTGTTTGTTCAAGGGACATAGTAAAAGAATTAAGGTACACTTAAGTTCTAAAAAGATACAAGATATACAACCTCTAGAGGATATTCCCGAAATAGTGAAATATCTTGAACTTTTTTTTAAAGCTAAGCTGATATTTCATGGATCCTTGCAGTAGGGAAAATTTCAAAGATTTGTACTTTGAGTTGTATATATTTTATCACACATAAAATGCTTTAGGATCCGAATAAATCACCATTTAGTCTCTGAAAGTATATGGTGTTGCCATATTAGTCCCTAAAATTAGAAAAATTATAAATAAATCATTGAAAGTGTAATTTGTCAATCACATTAATCCAAAATTCAAAAAACAAAATGTGACTTGTATTTTCAAGAGGATCAAAGTAATCACTACATCATGCATGCTTAAGAGAGTGCCCTCTTTATTAATTGATTGATAGAGACAAATTTAAGTCTGAGAAGAACTTGTTGGAAAAGTGGTACAAGAACAGAACTGAGGTGTTGCGTCACGCAGAATACGTACGTGATAATGATATCACCCAAACCAAAATGGAAAATTAATGCCAGAATTACCAAGGAGAAGGCATCCTGTCACAATACTTACAAAGATAGGATTGAAGATTGAGTTGAACAAATGAATAAAAGAAGGACTTTTTTTTATTTTTTAATCAATCCGAAAATGCAAATACAATAATAAAAAAAAAAAAAACCCTACGTCAGTTGAGTGTTTGTATGTGTGCCCTCATTATTGATAGAGACTAATTGTTCTCAAAAGGCAAAATTTGTCAAGCAAGAATTAGATGGTATGTATGTCATGATGATCAGATCCTTTTTAAGACCAATTTTTCATAACTTACTCATGCCATGTTCAATTTTTCAGAAGATGAGGGTAATGGCATTTTTAACACTGAATGCCCAAAAGGGGAGTAGTTAACTTCTACCACTTTAAACAAAGCCACAGCTCTCAGATCTGAACATCCCTCTTTCAGGCTTGTCATGAAGCCATCCTTTATTAATGGAGAATACCTGGTGAGCATTTGATTAAATATATGCATTGTCATGAATCAGCTTCTTTCATAAGGATGTTGCAGAAGAAATATAATTCTTAGTTCTTGTAAAAAATATCCCAGGAAATACCCCCTCAATTTTCAGAACAATATTTGAAGAAAACACATGCAGTTGTCATCCTTGAGGTCTTGTATGGCAGAACATGGCTTGTTATTTGCTCTGCTCCTGGAATTACTGGGGGATGGCAGAAATTTGCATTAGAAAAATAATTTGAATGTAGGGGATATTTGTGCTTTTGAGCTGATCCAGGGACTTGCTTTCAGAGTTTCCATCTTTCGAGGTGCAGAGGAACCAAGTTGCCCCATTTCACAAGGTAATTAGACTTATTTCAGGATTGACTTTTGAGAATAAAGTGAAGAGTATAGGAATTAATTGAAAAATCAATATGTATGCATTTAATCACAATCTTAACTGTTAATCTTTCAATCATCGGTTATAGCTCTCCACTATAGATAAGTCAAATCTTGGTTGAAAAACAGAATCCTTGATGTTGAATGTAAGTCTCTACTTTGTCACCCCTAGGTACATGTTAATGTTAGACCTCTATATTTATTGGTTAATTATGCAGAAAGAGAATTGCTATATAGCATGTAGCTATATATTTAACAGCAATGGGCACATCTTGTGCTTAAGAGCTTTCTTTAATAATATATTTGGCTTTTGCTTCTAAAAAAAAAAAAAAATGTTAAGACCTCTATATATGCAACGTGTGTAATTTGTATCCTACTTCTTAGGTAGCTTTTATTACTATATGAAAATCGAAAACTGAATTTAGTGTATCATTGAACTAACTGGACAGGTGGGAGTTCTAGTCAAAGATGTTCACAATTGGAAAATATCTGACTGATGAAATGCCCTTCTATGAACCTGTAAGCCTTCATGAAGTCATAGGTCTCTTAGCCTATCTCAATGTGATTCTACCATGGAATCGTGCTAAGCCTGGACGCACCCTCTATATTGAGGACATTGATTTAGAGACTCCTGAAGACAACCCAACCTTTGATCTATAGGAGAAAACAGATTTCAACATGGAGCTGTGAATGAAGTTACAAGCCTACAAAGAAGAAATTCGTCAGCGTCTGAGCTCTCTTCGGCAGATTGAGCGGAGAGCAAAGAAGTTACTTCACTTCTTTGGCACACAATTCCCTTGTGTTGCCACTCCTCAGACCCAATGCAAAATAGCAATGGATAAAATGGTTCCATTCTGTCTTGCTACCTGCTACAAGGGTAAAGAGAAATTAGTAGAAGATGATGATGCTCCCCAGAAGAATATTCGCGTTCGCAAAGGATGACCCTTCAAGTCTGAAATTGAAGTTATCATGAAGAAGTCCAATGCTAGAAGAACTTTTGAGGATCTCCAAACCATCCAAAGAGTACAGAAGTTTGCAACTCTCTGCTCTGGTCTGGAACTTGAAGAAAAACCTCATGCAGATGGCTATCATATGAAGATTGGCCGATGCTTTCATTGCAAAGGTCATCAGCCTTTTCTCTCTGCATTTGGCCCCTCTAAGCTTATGCCTTGGAAAAATAGGTTTTTCTATTCATCTGACAGAGACTACTGGTTCTCTGTATATCTTCCCTACTCTATCTTTTTCTTTTCAAAGCCTGTCCTGGGCATAGTGGAAGAACCGAAAGCAGCTATTGCACCATACAGACCACCCATCACTGAAGACCAAGTTGTATGCTGAGCTTTGGGCAACAAGGCAAGCTTTGCGCCAAGCTCTATAAGATAGGAAGGCCTTAGAGACTGAGCTCAAGAAATGGATAAACATAGATGCCTTCTTTCGCAACAGACGATGCCAGCACACTCCTACTCCACTAGGATCACTTATGGTTCTTTCATCTGACTCTAACAGTCCAATTCCTAGGGAACCAGGTTTTGCGGATCGCCATTCAAAAGGGGAGAAGGGAACGGTAAAAAGAAAGTGTGAAGAGGATGCATTTGAGGGGTAGCTGAAGCTAAAAAGGATAGGGGGATAGTATTTTTTTTATCTCTCATCTTTATGTATGTAAAAACTCAAAAACACATCACCTTGATGTGAAAACTCTTAATAAGACTAGTTGTTTGATTGCTCATCAAACTTGAGTCTTCTATTCTCTCTTTGTAATTCTATGTTTTTATTCTAATCTCTTATATATAGTTCTGATACATCTTTTACAATATTTGCTTGGCATCATAAAAAAGGGGGAGATTGTTGAGTCATAAGACGATTCAAGACCCTCAATAATTTTGATTTAATGCAAACAAATATTAAGTTAAAAAGATTGCATCTTATAATGCCAACAAACGAAAACGTTGCATCTGTGTCTGTAAGATACAGATGATACGTAGACAGACGCTTAAATCTGTAGGAACATTTAAAGGCATAGTAAATGCACTGTCGTTTTGTAATCTGTATTACAGGGAATGTTCGTGGAACATCCTTCCTAGGATTTATTAAAGTGCATAAAGGAAAACAGAAAGAAGAGTCAAAGAAGCAAGAGTTCCCCTTGCCTTAAAAGACGCGCTACAGCTAGCAATGAGTACTTGTCTGAGCAAGCAATGTGATCACTGTAGCATAAGGATATGGAGTACCTCTCAAGGAAGATAAGCAGAATGCTTTACTAGCTCAAAGTGACTAGTTGGTGACAAGCATTTAATGCTTGCATTAAATGCCCCAACGGCCACTCTCCTTCAAACACTGGTCAGACGCATGCAAGAAAGTCGTTTAGAGACAACGGTTACTTCATCAATAAGTCTATATATAGCAGAAGTTTTGAAGTGCTAAAACACGAAACTTAATTCAAATTTTGCGAGCATTCTTTCAAGCATTCATTCTTTCTCTTGTAAATTTCACTAAGTTGTAAAAGCTCTCAAAACACCTTGAGTATCCTGAGAGAAAAAGAGTATGTTCTTAAACTTGTATATTTGTCTGTAAAACGCTATCCTAAAGTCTGTGTGCCCTAACCTTCAACAAATCTACTGATTTGTTGTAGAGTCAGAAGTGGCTTGGTAAGAAAGAATACTTGGGTTTTTAGCTTGGAGAGACTAGTGTAAAAACTATTTGGGTTGAGCCAAAAGTGGTAATGAACAATACTTATAACTTGTGAAAGTTAGTGGAACTTGGTGGTTTTCCAAGAACTGAATGTAGTCTCAGGGTGAGACGAACCGGTATAAATTTCTGTGTTTTCTTTCCTGCTCTATCTCTCTCTTAACTGCTTGGACTGACTTTGTCTTGTGTTTAACTTATTTTGTTTTTACAAGGTTTTGTCTGTTATCTTGTATAACATTGTCTCTTAACTGTTTTCATTAAACTCCTTTCTAAACCTGTTACAGACGATCAGTTTGTTTTTATAAGAGTTTGCGAAAAATTTTTATAAATCACAATTCAACCCCCCTTCTTGTGATTTTCGCCTTTACAAAAATAAAAGCATTTAATGTCTTGAAAGTATAAAACACATTTAAAACTTACTATAAAAATGTAGTAGGAGGATTTGTAAGAGGATGAAGTAGGAGGATTTAGATTATTCTTTTATCAAAAAGAAAAAAAAAAAAAAGAAAAAAGACACTTAAATATCTTTTTTTTACCTTAAAATAAAAAGAATTATCCTATATATTAAAAAGGCTTAAATAGCTTGCAGGTCCCTATGAAATAGGGATGCTTTTGATTATAGTCCTTTAAATATTTTTTATTTGGTTTTAACCCTTCCTGTCATGTAATAGTGTTAAATAATGATGTAATAGCAATGTTGGTAGCACATTGACTTGTCGAATCAGGACAGTCACATGTAATTTTTTTTAAATTGTTAAATCCTCATATGTTCAAAACAATTGATAACCTCAGACTAGTTGATGAGGAATTTAAAAACACGGTTTACCCAAAAAATATACATGACTGCCTTATCAGACTCCTTGATGACATGGCAAGTCAATGAGCTGTTAATATTGTTGTTACGTCATCAATTAACACTATTACTTGATAGCAGGGACTAATGTAGTGTTTGGTAGAGTGGAATGAAATGGAATGAAAGTGAATTGAGATGAAAGTTTTGAATTAAAGTAGAGTGCAAAAGTGTGGGTCCCACCCCTTTTTACTGTTTATTTCACTCCTTTTCCGCTCTCTTTCACCACAAACTAAAACAAAAAAAATCTTAAACTTTAAAGGATCTCTCACAATAAACAAGAGTTTTTATTATACAACCATATTTCTCTCTCTCTTTCTCAATATATATATATATATATATATATATATATATATATATATATATATATATATATATATATATTAGGAGGAGCCAAGACCCCCCAGTTCACATCGAACCTTTGTACTGATCATGACTATTCATGTACAGTTGTCTGATTCAAATTTATAATTTTTATCTGTCACAACAAACAAGAGTTTCTATTAGATACATCCATATTTCTCTCTCTCTCTCTCTCTTTATATATATATATATATATATATATATATATATATATATATATATATATATTATAGAGTAAATTACACAAATCTCTCTTGAGGTTTGCTTTTATTATACTCGATATTCCTCCGTTTTTGAACCCTACAAAAAATCCCTTAATTTTTGGGATTTCGTTACACCGACCCCCTTCTTAGGCATAAAAAATGTTACACCAACCCTTTTAGGGGCTTAAAGTAATGTAAAAAAAATGGGGGGTATCAAGTGTAATAAGAGTAAACCTCGGGGAGTTCATGTAATTTACTCTTTTATATAATAATATTGGACTCATAAATTTTCTGTAAATGATTTATGATTGTTCTTACAAACCTTATGGGGTCCTAAGCCTAGTTCCTAATCTAGATCAGTTCCCCAGTTGCAAATGTATAAAGATATCTATCTCTCCCTCGTGACTCTCCTATATACTCTAGTCATTAGAGGAGATGTGCTAAATCGTCAGGAAGCTTGTTGGTTGGTGTGAGCTAAGATTTCGTCACATTCCATGAATTATGGGTTCTTGTGCACCGTTGTAGGTCCAAACCATTTGGTGGAGGCCGACTAAGGTGGTTTAGGCCGATTAAGACAAGGTCCAGTACACAGTCCCTCAAGGCACAAGTGAAGTATGTGCAAAGTGGCTTTACAATGTGGATTGGACAAATTGAGGTGGTTTGGGCTGACTGAGGTGTGGTTCGGTACAATGATAATTCTATTTCATAATAGTTTACTAGTTCCATTTTTTATAATTATATAATACTAGTATGTTTATTTATTTTTTAAACAATGAAACTATTAATTATGTTTATTAATATTTCTCTGATAATTTGGAATAGAAATTTTATTGATTACATTTATTATTATTGATAATAAATTTCTAATGTTATATTTTATTATTGTGTAAATTTTAAAGTTTAAACTTATTTAAAATCCCAAACTTCAATAATGACGGTGTTAAGTTATTTTCATTTTTACTTAATGTTTTATTTTAATTTTCTAGCTTTTAAAAATCCAATAAATCGATTCTTTCATCACCTTTTTTTTTTTTTTTTACTTTTCTATTCGAAAGAATTTTAATTTTTTGTGTCCATGGGTTGAAATTAGGGACCAAAATAGTGGTTATGTTTTCTTTACTTGATTTTTGCATTTTAATTTTGTTCTTATACATTGAGTTCATGTAACATGCAGTAGAAAACATAGCACTACTTTTTTTTTGTTTTTTTTTTTTGACTCATTGGTATTGCAAAAAAAATGTTTATATGCTTAGGAAAATTAGTAGCATCTTTTATGATTTTTTTTTTTTTTTGTGAACTCATCTTTTATGATTGATACTTTGCATATATTAATGTAATTTATACCACGTTATCAATAATCCAAATTCCAAAATGCATTTATATATGAGTTATGCCGTTCTCCACGTTTAATAGTGTAGTCAGAGTTCATATTTAGTAGTATATTTTTTATTTTCTATATAATACTTTTTAATTAAATCTTACTATTTTCAAATGGTTATAATTAATTCTAAAAAAATTTAAAATTAAAATTTAGTTACCAACTTAAAATCAATATATTTAAATTATCAACACATAATTTTGTTTGAATTTTTTTTTAAAAGAAAAGTAGAGAAATAATACAATGTCAAAATAAATTTCTCTGAGACTTCATATTATACTTATAGAGTGTTTAGTAGAATAAAATAAAATAAAATAAAAATTTTAAATTAAAGTAAATTAAAAAAATATAAATTTTATATTTTTTTTTCAACTTTATTTTAATGCAAACAAATAGAAGCTTAGTCAAGATAACGTAAAAATAACAAAAGTGAAAGTTTGGGTATGAAAAGGCAAAGAAAATTCATAGAAATTCAAAGTTGAAATGACAAGCCACTGCTATGTTAAGTCTGTAAAAAAAAGCAAACGCCGGCAGAAGCCTACTCCGTAAAAAACGTTGTCAAATCAAGCCATATGAGCTGAGCATGTTTATTATCTCCATCATTATTAGACAACCCTGCCTAGACCCTAGTAGGTTAGTACTACTACTAGTAAGTTTTGAACTTGTGACGTTTCATTCTTTTCAAGGTGATGCTACAGATAAACATTTTATCATCTCAAGCACCTAGCATTGTTTCTTATCTCATTTGTTGCAATTGTTGAGTCAGAAATCTCAACATCCGTAACATGACTTCCGCACGGAATAAGCATCCTTTGCCCACTGCAGTTCATTTCTTTAAGATTATCCTCACAACAACTCTTGCAGATGAAAAACTTGTAAGCCTCATTACTTTCATACTTCTTCTTTGAGTGAAGTTGATGTTCATGTTTAGCAGCTTCAAATGAGTCTACTTTACTATCTAATTATTACAAATGTTGTTTTAGTAAGATGATGTTTTCAAACTGCCACTCCTGTATCTCTGCTTGCATGATCCTGGATATACACAAACTTCTCCATTTCATATGTTTGAATTGATAAGATAGCTGTGTTGGGGTTTATGCTTCTCTGTTAGGCTTGTGAATTTCATTATCCATGCTAACAACCGAATCTTTGCAGAAGCTCCCAAAAAAGTTCACTAGAAAATATGGAGATGGCATGTCAAGCCCGGTGTTTCTCAAGCCTGCAGATGGCACTGAATGGAAAATATATTGGACCAAGCATGATGGTGAGATTTGGTTTCAAAAGGGTTGGAAGGAGTTTGCTACATACTATTCTCTAGATCATGGGCACTTGCTGTTCTTTGAATATGAGGGAACATCTCATTTTGATGTGCGCATATTTGACAATAGTGCCGTTGAAATAGACTATCCTTCCCATGGTACTCATGAGGGAAAGGACAACCTTGTGGAGATTAGTGATGATTCTGTTGAAATTTTGGATGAGCAATTTTCATGCCAAAACACTGGAGTTAAACCAACAGTGTCATCTCCTCAACCTTGTAAGAAAATGAAAAATAGCATAACTACAAATGTCGAAAGAAGCCCCAATGGGGAAAACTTGCATCAGCATGACCAGACTAGAAGTAGTAGCTCTCAAGTGGCAACATTTATGAAGCAAAAATTAGATGGTATGTATGTCATGATCAGATCATTTTGTGGATCCTATTAACTTTTGGAGGCCATTTTTCATTACTTACTCATGTCATGTTCAATTTTTCAGAAGATGAGGGAAAAGGCATTTTTAACACTGAATGCCCAAAAGGGGAGCAGTTAACTTCTACCAATTTAAACAGAGCCAAAACTTTCAGGCTGGTCATGAAGCCATCCTTTATTAATGGATATTATATGGTGAGCCTTTGATTAAATATATGCATTGTCATGAGTCAGCTTATTTTATAAGGATGTTGCAGAAGAAATATAATTCTTGTATAATTTTTTGTGCTTATATTTTTATGTTGTAAAAAAATATCCCAGGAAATTCCGCTTCAATTTGCAGAAATATATTTGAAGAAAGCACATGCAATTGTCATCCTTGAGGTCTTGGATGGGAGAACTTGGCCTGTTATTTACTCTGCTCCTAGACTTACTGGGGGATGGCAGAAATTTGCATCAGAAAATAATTTGAGTGTGGGGGATGTTTGTGTTTTTGAACCGATCCAGAAGATCCAGGGCATTGCTTTCAAGGTTTCCATCTTTCAAGGTGCTGAGGAACCAAGTTGCCCCATTTCACAAGGTAATCCATCAATCCATTTTATCCACACAATGAGGATTTAGAATCAGTTCAAGGAGATGTAAGTTAATTATACTTAAACTCTTCATGAGGGATTCGTTTTTTAGAATAAGGTGAAGAGTGTAGCTATTGATTGAAAATCAACACTTGAAATTTAAATAATGACATAATTTATTTTACATATTTATGCAGTTAATTACAGTCTTAATCGTTAATTTATCAATCATTGGCTATAGCTCTTCACTTTAGATGACTCAAATCTTGGTTGAAAAAGAGAATCCTTTATGTTGAATGTAAATCTATTTCTAGATTTTTATCAGTAATATGTGCATGTTAGACCTTTGTATATCCAACATGTGTAATTTTTGTATCTTACTTCTTAAGTGGCTTTATTACTCTCCATGAAAAGCTAGCAGTGAATTCAATGAAAATGAAAATATTGATCTTTCAAAATGCTTGCATAGTGCACCCTTCAACCAACTGGACAGGTGGAATTTCAAGTCAAAGATCTTCACAGGTGAAAAGACGCTTCAAGTTGAAGGTCTTAACAACCACAGCATTTAAAAGAGCTAGCAAATTCACATCAGAAAATCCCTTTTTCATGGTCAAAACTTCAAAATGGCCAACGGCAAATATAACCAGAAGACGCATGGTAAGGTTTTATCTAAATATTACTTATATTAAGCACCTAATTATGTTGATAGGCCAGGCATGGAATTTTTTATCTAATAATTCAGAATATGTGAAGACTGAAAATGAATTCCTTATTGTGTCAATCATACACTTAGGTATTTATACAAGATACTACTAACTCCAATAGCAGGAAATAACTACTGATAACAGAAATAACAGAAAATGACAACCACATGAATTGTTTGATTTTGTTCTTTCATGAACAAGTGTTATTATTCTTTCATGAATTGTTTTATTTTGTTCCGATGGTGATGAAGATATATATGACTTGATGCAGTATGTACCAATGGACTTTGTCAGAAAGTATTTTGTAAACATGAACCAGAAGGTGTTGATGATACAGTTTAGAAAGAAATTGTGGCCTGTGAAGTTTGTATTTAATAGTTCAGGTTCAGGCATTCTCTCCACTGGTTGGGCCCTGTTTGTAAGAGAAAATGAACTGAAACGGGGAGATGTATGTATCTTTGAGCTTGTCAACAGAGAAGATGCAACACTTGATGCTCATGTTTTCAGAGGACAACGAATGGTCATGCATTAGGTGCTGCTGCTGGCTTCTATAAAGCCTTTTTTAGTATAGTAGATCTTCCTCTCAACTCCTCTTCAATGGAATCTTTTTGCTGTAGTTAATTACTTCAATATCTCAACCAAGAGATGTATCTCAAAGGATTTAGTTTTATCAATTTACAGATTTTGAATGGTAGTCTTGATATTTGTGCATTTATGGCATGTATTTTGATGATATATCTCAGACCATTATCGAATTTTTATTTTGATGACCCCTTCATATTTGATATTCTTTTGTTTGTATTTTTGTATTGTACTCGGGGATCTCCAAAAACATAGTGAGTTTCCTTTTAATGATGTCTCAAAATTTGACTAATTTAATTCCTATAATAACTCACTAAAAATATATATCCACCACTGCTCTTATCACATTGAATTCTTTTTCACTTGTCTTCGAGAAATGGTTGATTTTAAAAACAAAGAAATGTGGAGCATTGAGTTAGTTTTCACTACTCTTATCATTCTCTGATTTTTGGTTTGCAACATTCTCTATGATGAGATGAAGTTCTGTTATAGAGATTTGGCCATGAATTCTTTGTGGTGGTCGAAAACTTCTAATAAAGTTCAAACAGATTTCAAATGCAACAAGGGAAATTTAAACTGCTAAAAAAATGTATTTTAGACCGTTATAATTTTTTTTTTGTTATTAGATCCAACACAAACCTCTCGAAGACGCGGAGCTTAACGACTAGTGTTGAAGAAATGGACTTAGACACGGACCTCGGATCTCGACATTCTCCTGCTGGTGGAACTCGACAACGGCATTGACGAGGATATCGTCAAAGATCATGTAGATCCAAGAAAAATGCTTCCATGGTTGTCTTCTGTTTTTTTTAGATCATGTAGATCTAATAATTCTTGTTAATTTACTAGTTTTATGTTCTACACACATTTTCATTGTTGCCACAACACACTTCTTAGGGTTTGGAGAAGATTGACAAACATTAAGCTATATCATTTTGATTTTTGATGCTCTTTTTAAGGGATGGGTTTTGAACATTGTTAAGGTGGTGCTGGTTTCATTTGTGTATAAAAAAAAAAAAATACCACTTATTGGTGGTTTATAAATCGCCAAAAAGTGTAAAAGTGACACATCATCATGCTATATTTGGACGAAAGGATTTAATTGAATCGATTTTAAAAATTATAAGACTAAATTAAACTATTTAAAAATTAGAAGATCAAATCAAACTTCAAAAATAAATTAAATGGTCAAAACAAGAATTTAGCCTTTGACTCGCAATATATAAAATTTAATTGTCTCACAAGTAAAATCTAGTGTATTTAAAACAATTAAATTACTCGGTAGATCTTTAAATTATTTGTGAACTTTGTCCTTAAATTATTTTTATTTTTAATTGGGTCTTGATTATGTAATTTTTTTTTATAAATTGAGTTTCTAGAATTTTTAAAGCCGTCATTAATTATTATTTTATGATAGTTTTAAATTGTTAAAAAATAACTTTAATGATTTTATTTTTTTAAATTTAAGGACCCAATTAAAAAAATAAAAAATTGAGATCTATTTAAAAATTCTGAAATAGTTTAAGGATTTAAGTAATTTAACCTTAAAACTTTTATAACACTACTTTATAAATTATATTTAAAATATTTTTAATTAATTAATAGTATAAACATATTGCTTTCCATTACAAATTAACCTTTTTAAATATCAATTATTTAAAAATTAATTCACCCAAAATCTAGACGAAACTGAGATTATTCTCTCTCTCCATGCTCCAGCACCTGTATTGGTGAAGCTGGCAATTGAATTGGACACAGCTGCTGCATACTGCACAGTTGCCAAAGCCGCAAAAAAATTTGAGAAAGAGAAATGGGGAAGAAAGAAAAAGCTAAGGAACGAAGAGACCAGCGATTGCAAGAGATACACCTTCAGAGGACCATTCCCTATTCAGATCACCAGAGGTTCATTTTTCCTTCTCTTTTCCTCTCTTCTTATTTATTTATTTATTTTCCAATTCCCTTTCTCTTTTTTGTTTCGGATTTTGAAACCCACAACAACCCGCACTGACTTACGCTACCTACTAACTTAATTTCTGCAAACAGAATCAGTTTTGTTTTTAGTTTGATGTGTATTTTGTTTGTTGTTTTTATTGAACTGAAATATATCCTACAATTATAATTACATTCGAGCTATCTAGTCTTCAATTATTGAAAAGCAATTTAGACCCAACTCTTGTTGTCATAACTGTGCATCATGTATGGGCAACATGGCTCATTCTAAGTTTATTTAATGCTTAAAATCTTAAATGGGATACCTTAATCTTAAGTGGAACCATGAATAAGAGGAATACTAGCAGCATATTCTTTATTGTTGGGTGATATAACATGTTAATCCCACTAAATAGGAAGTAGGATAGGATCCTCTATTCAAGGGGCAGGACTTACATCATTTACTGTATTTCACTAAATAATCAAGAGGGTGTTAGAAAAAGTGTGCTGCTAGCGTTCCTGGGGGAATAGTTGTCAATACAAAAGTTGATTTTTTTTTTTTTCATTTTTATTTTGTTGCAATGTTTTGGTGCATGCTAATATGTCAAGATGACCTTTGCACAGACCCCTTCATGCACCTCCGGGCCAGTGAGGTAAAAAATTATTGTTTGTTTAGCTTCAAGTGAATTTCCACGTGTTATGTTGGATAGTTGAACTCAACCTGAGAGTGTTGCCAGTTGCCACTTGGCAAGCATGTAACTCTCAGCATGCGATTTGACAAACGATTGTTGTTTCAGCCTTTAACCATCCATAGTTTCTGAAATTACAGAATATTCTTCTGATCTCCATAGCTTGTTCTAATTGTTGTTGAATTGAGTATTCATAGGTGGTGGTCCAAGGAAACTGTTGCTGTGGTTACTGGTGGAAATAGAGGAATTGGGTTTGAGATTTGTAGACAACTTGCCACTCATGGATTGACTGTCATACTGACATCAAGAGATGCTGGTGCTGGTGTTGAATCAGTTAAGGCTTTGCAAGAAGGCGGTCTCAGTGTGGTTTATCATCAACTTGACGTAGTAGACTATTCATCCATCAACCAGTTCGTTGAGTGGTTGCGGGAAAATTATGGTGGTTTAGATATTCTGGTCAGTTTCTATAATGTGCTTTCTTCCATATTGTTGGTCTGTTTTTAACAAAGTTAGCATGTGCTGTTGGGATCTATCTAGTTGTCGTGGCTTATCTTTTAGGTTATATTCTCAAAATAAATTTGTTTTAGATTTTGTTCATAGTGGATCTAAATATGCTAAACATGGAATTAAACACAATAAGATAGTTAAATTTTACAAGGAAGTATGCTGAATGGGGTTTAATACATATCCTTATTTTATGCTTCTGAGCATTATCATTTACCTGCAGGTAAACAATGCTGGTGTTAATTTTAATCTTGGGTCTGATAACTCAGTCGAAAATGCTCGTAAGGTTATTGAAACAAATTATTATGGCATCAAGCATATGACTGAAGCTATTATTCCATTGATGAAGCCATCCCTTGTTGGTGCTCGTTTTGTAAATGTAAGCTCACGTCTTGGTCGACTAAATGGAAGACGGAATGTAAGTAAAGCTCATTATACTGTTTGCTAAAAAATGTTTAAAAAGTTTTGATGCCAGATTCTTTCCCTTGTTAGTACTCTCATGGTTCTTTCATTTTCTTGCTTGGGCTTCTCCTAGCTTCATCAAAGTAAAATCTCACTGTTTTCTTATTGGGGTCAAAACTAAACATGTTTTTTTACACATAAATGTTCATGTTCTGAAATATAAAATGTGAAATATTTTCCTTCTGATATTATCATTCAAGATTGCTTTCAATTCTGACATAAATTGCTTAATGGTTCTTAAGTTGTTGGTTACAGTAGCTGTAGTGTGAATTGCATATTTTGGACCAAAATTCCTGTTATCACACCTATATCCTTCCTTGAAAAAAGGAAAAATACTTTGAATTGCTGCAATTCCATGTAGCTATCTCTGTTCTCTAGTGACGTATCTGTAAACAATTTATTTAAATTAAGGGGAAATTGCACTTACCTCCCCTGAAGTCTCTTTAAATGACACTCACACTCCCTCTAGTTTTTAAATGAACATTAACCTCGCTTGTAACATAACATTGTTTATGCACTGTCAAGAGAAGACAAAACACTAATACTGTTTAGGGGACTGTTCTGCTGTTTCCTCAATTTTAAATGCTTGGCATGAGGATGAGGTGAACTTGCACTGTCACGTACCTTACCCAAATCAATGAATGTTTTTTTGGAGAGATTAGGAGGTGGCAATGAACCATATTCCAAGAGAAGCTAACTCTTTTTAGCAGACAATTTAACTCGGTGGTGGTTGAATCATAATGTGTAGCATCAAGACTCAAGAGTGGCCACACCCTCCAGTGGAAGCTTTGGATATTTTCATGTGGGATTCTATTTCTCTTTTGTAATTTTTTTTTCCCATTCTTTACCAAAAAGAAGCATATTGTAGGTTTTAGCAGTCAACTTCTCGTGCTGGTAATTTAGCCACCATTGAATCTAATTCCCATAACCATATTGGAGTATTTGAAAAAACATACCAACTTCAGGCAACAATTTCAGAAAAGATTTAAAAAACATACCAACTTCAGGGAGCAATTTCAGAAACAGGTTGAGTATTTTTTTTTAGAATTGAAGAATGGTGATGAATGATTTCAAAAAGAGTGTATTCTAGAAAAAAAAGAATGATAGCGGGCAATATCAGAAACTGAATGGGTTGCTGTTTTTTCCCTCTCTCTCTCATGTTTAGTTAGCAGTGTTAACCTAGGGGAGGTTATTGTTTTTTAAAAACTAGAGGGGGTTTAAGTGTCATTTAAAGAGACCTCAGGGGAGGTGAGTGCAATTTTCCCTTAAATTAAACATACAGTTTGTGGTAAAATATTTTTCTTTTTATCTTGAGATTGTATTGGACTCATTGCATGTTATATGACTTCTGCTAGACATAAATTTGATGATGTTTTGTTTTGAGTGACAGAGAATCAGCAATGTAGCATTGAGGGAGCAACTGAGTGATGTGGAATCCCTTTCAGAGGAACTTATTGACAGGACTCTATCCACTTTTCTACAACAAGTTGAGGATGGAACTTGGACTACAGGTGGGTGGCCTCAAGTATATACTGACTACTCAGTGTCTAAACTTGCAGTTAATGCCTATACAAGGCTTATGGCAAGGAAGCTTTCTGAGAGACCAGAAGGTCAGAAGATTTATATTAACTGCTATTGCCCTGGTTGGGTGAAAACAGCTCTTACAGGTTATGCAGGGAATAATACTGTTGAGGAAGGGGCTGATACTGGGGTCTGGCTTGCCCTTCTTTCTGATCAAACATTCATGGGAAAGTTTTTTGCTGAGAGACGGGAAATTAACTTTTAAGCTGTTACTTTTTGGGATTATTACAAGAATTCAAGTCCTGCTACTGACTTTTGCAAATTTTCAAAGGAAAAGAAATATGGAATTTGTCTGTTGGCACTTGGCATTAAGCTAGCAGGTTTAGTTTCCACCTGTACCATGTAATTTTAGTTGATAAGTTAATTCTTTTGAATATTTTATGCTTGGCTAGTTGTAACCGCAGGTGCATGCGCACACATATATATAGGGAACAAATAGTGAGAAATGAGAATCGTAAATTTGGACAATACAATCATATATGAATGTCAATGATTAAAAGATAAATGTACTTGGTTTTTTTAAGTGATTGTGTAACCACTAACAAACTTTTAGTTATGGTCATCTATGTATAGTTATATAGATATAGATCGGGTTTATAATTCCTATCACTCACAATAAATTAGAGTTCTCACTAGATACATTCTTCGTTTCCCTCCCCCTTCACCCACACTCATAACTCACAATAAATTGGAAAATGTTGAATGCACATCCCATTTTGGGACGGATTGGGGTGGAGGACGGGGAGAGATAAAGAGAAAAAAGAAAGTAGATAGAAAAAATAATAGATATGTATATGATTTGATGAAAAAGGTAGAAAGAGATAGAGAGAAAAATAGGATAAAAGTGAATTGTAAGATGAGATGTATAAATATAATTACTCAAATAAATTAGATTACTAACTAGATACATTATCTCAGCAGTCTCTCATGCATTCCCAACACACACACAAAAGGGGAAAAAAAAGGGACAGATTGAGGAATAGAGCCCAAAATATTTCAATGGGTGTTCTTTTTAATTTTCAAAATATCGTGGAGTAACTAAATGTTAGTGATTTACCTTCAACACAAGAACAATGTTGTTGAAATTCTTTTGAATAAAATAGGAAAAGAAAAAAAGAAAAGGAGTCATAAAAGAAATGATTTGTTGGACTTTTTAGAAATTAAAAGACTGAAATGAAATAATATAAAGTTAAAAAAAGATTAAATAATCATTTGATGCAAGTGACACTTATTTACGAATCAGTTTCTTTATAAAAAAAATTATTTAAGTTTTAATTTTATACACTCTTATTATTACATATTTATTCGTATTATTATGTTATTCAAAGTATAGTCCCTAAAAAAAATATGTTTTAAATTTTATTTGAATAATTTTTTCTATAAACATTTAGAGGAGAACAAAAAAACTAAATATTTTTCATTAGTTTATATGCATCTCAACTTTTATAGAAGTTAGATAGAGAGTGTTTTATAAACTTCAACTCCATCAAGTTAAATGCTTACAGAAAATAAAAAATCATCTTGTAAACAAAAAGAAAAAAAATTATCTCAAGCTATCCGTCTTTCTTATTGTAACTAAAACGTGATCGAATGATTAATAAAATCATATAAAAACAACTTAACTCTACGGAATTAGGTGTAAGTGTGTAACTAATAAAAAAGAAAACTAATTTATATAAGAAGAATAAAAAAAAAAAACAATAAAAAAAACAAAAAAGTTGAAATATTTTAAAGGGTAAAATATGTTTTTGGTCCCTCATTTTTTCCTAATTTCTGTTTTTAGTCCCTCATAACTTTTTTCTCTGTTTTAATCCCTCAAAAATTGTTTATTTTGTTTTTAGTCCCTGACATTATTTTCAACTGTTAAGTGATGTCGTAGTATGCAGAATTTATGCTTGAAAAATTTCTATCTAAGTTTCTAGCAGTTTTTAACCGCTGAAAATTTCTGGTAGACTAAAGCCGTAAGAAATATTAAAAAAAAAATTAAAACCTCGAGTACCAATTTTTTTGAAATTACAAGAAAATGTTAGAAAAGTAAACATTTTTTACAGCCAAAAAATTTGTAGCGGTTAAAAGTCACTAGAAACTTAATAAGAAAATTTTTACACACAGTTCATGTCCGTCATGTCATCACTTAACTGTTGAAATTAACGTCATGGACTAAAAACAGAACAAAATAATATATGAGGAACTAAAAACAAAACAATTTATGAAAGACTAGAAACAGAAAAAAAAAATTTACAAGAAACTAAAAACAGAAATCAAGATAAAATGAGGGAGAAAAATATATTTTATCCTATTTTAAAATAGCAATCATGCATTTTGACAAATTGTTAAATGACAACGTTAAATCTTGCGGCGGGCAAAGACGACAGATACATACATATTGAATTCTTGATTGATCACTCTGCTTGTAATTAAATCTCCCATCGTGATAGCCATAGCACATAGAAAGAGTTGCCATTTCATTTCTTCTTCTTCTACTCTGAATTCTCCTTCTTCTTCTTTTCTCACTACACAACGAACAAGGTAATGTTTCACTTCACCCCTTCATTGCTTCAATTGCTTTTCTTCCCTCTCAACCTTACAAAAGTCAACGCTCGTTCTTCCACTTATTCACTTCTTTTTATCTATTTTTTTCCTCTCAACTAACTAACCTCTTTTTTCTTCAATCTCAAGTCTCCCAGTCACACTTTTCTTGCTTCAGTGCTTCACTTTCACTGTCAAATCAAACATGAATCTTTTACTCACCGCTGTAACTCTCCTTATCTTCTACACGGTGAAATTTTTTTACTCAAACTTGTGGGTCCCACGGAGAACGGAGCGTCACTTCAAGAGGCAAGGGATAGGGGGCCCTGGCTACCGTCCGATCTTCGGAAACTCATCAGAGATCCGACGGCTCTACGCGGAAGCAAAATCAGAGCCAACCCCTCCGTTCGACCACGACATCATGGGACGCGTGGTTCCATTCTACGACAGGTGGTCTCGCGCGTACGGGAAAACATTTTTGTACTGGTTCGGTTCGACGCCCCGGTTGGCGATAACCGAACCGGACATGATTAAGGAGGTGCTCATGAACACGCGCGGGGAGTACGTGAAAGTTCCGTTCAACCCTCAGTCGAAGTTGCTCTTTGGACAGGGCCTTGTGGGCCTCGAGGGTGACCAATGGGCCCTTCACAGAAGGATCATAAACCTCGCCTTCAACTTGGAGCTTGTTAAGGTACTTCATCTTGTGCTGAAATTTTAACTTTTATTTTTAAAATTCTTATGTTGAAGTTTAATTTTAAGAGTAAATAGTATATGTAGTTTTAAAAAAAAAAATTGCATTGTCAAATAATAAAAAAATGTTATTTATAGTATTCTTTTTACTTTTATAACAATTACCTAAAAAATCATATATACATAATTTCTGATTGGTTGACGGTTAATCATTTACACTGTTAGTGTATAGAAATTAAATTCTATCATTAAAGTATGTTTTAACTTTTAAGTCATAAATGTTTGACCATGCTATTTTGTTGTTTAAAATCTACTTTAAAATTAAAATTCAAAATAAGAGTTTTAAAAATATAAGTAAAATTTGTTTGGTATTTTTAACTTAAAAGTTCTTTTAAAACTATAAGTTTTGTTTTTTGTCTCACATACATTAGTTCAAGATGAGATGGAAAGAGAGATTAAAGTGTGCATTTTTTTTTTTTTAAATTTACTTTAGTTAGTTTTTTTTTTTTTTTTAATTTTAAAGCTAATTTCTCCTCCCTTTCTTTTATATAAAATAGTTTCTTAATTTTTTGAGAGCTTTTTGGCTCATTTTGTCTTTTAAGGAAACGAAAAGTTTAAAAAAAAATTGAATCAAACACTACTCTAAAATTATAAAAGGACAAAAGTTAAAAACTACAAATATTTTTGGCGTTGATCTCTAATTAAAATTAGAATTTTGCTTACATAATAAAGGTGGACATTAAAAATTAACACGCATTACTAAGGTAAAAGTCTATTTTTTGATGAACAAAACTCAAGTCCTGTACTCAAGTTTTGGTCATTAAAAAATACAACAGTGCTATTTGGTATATAGATGAAAAGTGTTATAAATAGTTCTTTAACCAATAGGAAGGGAGAGTGGAGGGAATGAGTGGTTTGAAGAGAGAAAATTGTTGTTGGAAGAAAGGGAAATATGATTTCGTGGGATTTTATAAAAACTATTTCGTGCTATTCAGACTTTGTTCTAAAATGTAAAAAGAAAATTTCTCTCCCGTGTTAGTTTCTTTTTGTTGGCATGCCATCTTGTAATTGTGATTTAAGGACTAGACAGAATGTTGATGAGTGAATCATGAAAAGTGTTGCAGGGATGGGTGCCAGATATTGTGACAAGTGTGACAAAGAGGCTGGAGAGATGGGAGGACCAAAGAGGAGGAAGAGATGAATTTGAGATAGATGTGCTGAGAGAGCTTCATGATCTTTCTGCAGATGTTATATCAAGGACTGCTTTTGGCAGCAGTTATGAAGAGGGCAAGCATATTTTCAACTTGCAGGAGCAACAAATGCATCTTTTCTCACAGGCAGTAAGGAGTGTCTATATCCCTGGATTCAGGTTACTTTGCCAACTCTTCTTTCACATTTTTTTTTTATTGTAACTATATCCTAAAAAAGAGTAGAATTTCATTTCAAGTTACAATCTCACAGCCTGAGAGTTACAAATAAACCACCAATTTCGTCCTTGAAGTATTACTCTCTCTCCTAAATAGTCCCTAGAGTAATAAAACTCTTTAAGTAATTCTTGAAGTATTGAATATCTATCACTTTGGTTCGTAAGTTGATATTATTTCAGTGAAGTTTGGGGACTAATTTGAAGGGTTTTCTAATATTTGGGAAAATACTTAACATGATTTCTAATATTGCTTGGACTACTTAAGTAGTTTATTTACTTTAGGGATTACTTAGGAGAGAGAGAGAGTAACAGTTCAAGGATGAAATTGATGGTTTATACTTATTTTTTCAGTGGTGCAGTATGCATGGACACACCACTAAATTCAAAATAAGAACAGTAGGTGGGTGCAAGATATTTACTATATCAAACCTACGATCTTATGTCCATTCCTTTTCTTTCCTTAGCACCAACCTTAATAATCAACTCAGGTAATAAATAAGAAAATAAAGCATCATAACTTAAGATGTTGTCCCAATAAACCAACTGCAGGGCATTTCTCAATTAACGAGTGCTAAAAATTTGATCCAATAGTTTCCAACTTTTGGGTTGTTCCATTGATTGTCTTGCTTTTAGCTAAATTTAAGATGAGAAATACAACTAGATATAAATTTATTTGTTCCAGGCCATGAATGCTAAATTCTAAATTACAATTTGGTTATAGATGCCTCCAAATAATGTTTTTGGCATACCTGGAATATTTTGTCTTCTTGGCATGAAGTTATTGAGTTTTAGTGTTTTACAATTTATTTTCCTGGAACTTTGATATAACAATAGGTATTTGCCAACTAAGAAGAACAAGGATAGGTGGAGACTAGAAAAAGAAACACGCGAATCAATTCTCAAGCTGATTGAGACAAAGAGCAATACGAGAGAAAATGCAAGAAATGTACTAAGTTCTTTGATGTGTTCCTACAAGAGTGATGTTGGTGGAGAAGAAAAGTTAGGGGTGGAAGAAATTATAGATGAATGTAAAACCATCTACTTTGCTGGAAAGGAAACAACTGCTAATTTGTTGACTTGGGCACTTCTTCTATTAGCAAAACATCAGGAATGGCAAAGTAAGGCACGCGAAGAAGTTCTTCGTGTCATTGGACACAATCGACTTCCTGCTGCAGACAATTTAAATGACCTTAAGATTGTAAGTTCATTTTTTGTTGTTTGCCTTAAAGAGAATCAGTACAATGCATCTGTTTATAACTTTATATCAGTGTTGGAATGAATATTCCAATACATTTACTCTGTTCAATGCTGGTTAGATCACAGTAATTTGTTAATAAATACATCTAGATGATTGGTCATTAGTCAACTGGTCTATTACTAACATTCAACCTATGCTATATAAGGCTTTTAAATTGAAGCAGAGATGCAGAAAAACTAGGCCATGGATGGAGAAACATAAAATGGAAATATATGATTCTGGTGCAATCAATTAAGAATGTAGCTAATATCTGTAAAATAGTGCAGTATATTGAAGTAATCAGTTTCTGCACTGGATAAACAAATGAACCAAACAATTGAGTTCATAGACTTAATCCATCAAGTAATATCCTTGAGCACAAAATTCTGGTTCATTTTCATTGATTATTGTTGGTTTACATTTTCCAACAGGTTACCATGATAATTAACGAAACACTTCGGCTCTATCCTCCGGCAGTAATGTTAATGAGGCAAGCCTCTAAAGATGTGATGCTTGGAAGCATTAATATTCCTGCTAAGACTCAACTCTACCTGGCATTGACTGCTGTTCATCATGACAGAGAAATCTGGGGAGAAGATTGTCATAACTTCAATCCAATGAGATTTAGCGAGCCTCGAAAACATTTAGCCGCATTCTTTCCCTTCGGATTAGGCCCTCGAACCTGTGTTGGGCAAAATTTGGCAATGGTTGAGGCAAAGATTGCTCTTGCTTTGATCATTCAAAGTTACAGTTTTGTGCTATCTCCAAACTATATGCATGCTCCTACACTATTTGTCACTTTGCAGCCTCAATATGGTGCACAAATCATTTTCAGAAGGATTTCATATTGATGATTGTTGCTGCCTTTTCCCTTTTCTGTCCGTCTGTAACTTTAAACTCTGCATTTGGGGAAACATTGTAGCTATAAATATTGTGCTCTTTTGACTCGTAAAAACATATGTAACCTATGACGATAACTGGTGAAAGTTTTTCAGGTTAAAGCAGCGTAACTTAAATTGGATCACCAAAATATATAAAGATTTGGCTTGCATGTTTACTCTTTCATTTTACTTCTTTAAAGGCCGTGTATAAGAATGTTAAAAGAACATGAATCTGTCTAACTTGAATTGCAAAAATGCTGCAATCTGTCAATTTTAAATTAATTTTATATGTTCTGTCAATTTTAGATTACTTTTATATGTTTTGTTGTAGTTGTGTAGTGTCGTATTATTTTTAAAATTTGTCATATCAACTTTGAGCCTTAACAAACAAGGCACTGCAACTTCTAGACATATACTAAGTTTCTATACTTTAAGAACTATTCATGTACTTTTATTGTTTTAAAGATTATTTAAGAGAGATAGTAGTACATTTGAAGAGATTGATAGTTTACTCTGAACCAAATTGGTGCAGTATATTTATTTGTTTAAGTTGGGGGATAAATTGGAAGCAAATAGATTAAAATAGATGTCAAATTAGAGTTTTACATAATAATTGTACTGTGTGAAATGTCCTTCCCGTCAAATGTAAGAGACATTTGCTAGCTAAGTTATCACTGTAAAAATAAATTTACAAATAAAAAGGTTGTAGAGTTTTTTGTTATCCGAGCCCACTCTAATTCCTATTTGAAGCTGCATTCATGTTCCAACTTCCATCTCCACTCATTAATTATTTTACTTACCAAACTGCAAAAACTTTTCTACCTTTATCCCATCTTCAGCCTCGTTTTTTCCAACCCTTTTGTCAGCCAACTGACACAAATTTCACTGACTAAACTTTTCAAGTTACTAACAAATCAACATGGATGTAGCTGACCAGTACCCTTAAGAAACTAATAAATAGAAAACTTTTATTGATGAACTTGTATTGAAAATCATGAAAAAAATATATATACTACATTTTTCAATAAAAACTTTCTACTCTTTCCAAAGTAAAATAATGCACCAGTACCACAGAGTACTCATTTCAGTTGCCTCGTGCAGCTGCAAGCCTGCAAGACAAGGGTATATTTCTCTGATTGTTTGTTGTTCTCTTTCTTACTAAATTTCAAATTTTCTCATAATCATTTTTACTAATATAAAATTCGGAAATAAACAGAAGTATCCTTCATCTTGGAACAAAGAAGCATCCTCCTCCTTCAGAAATCCTCTTCTTTCAGAGAATCCAAGTCACAACAGCCATGACCAAATTGAGAAAGAAGCATCCTCTTCCTTCAGAAATCCTCTTCTTTAAGATTATCCCTGAAGCAAGTCTTCAAGATGGAAAGCTTGTAAGCATTCTTTCCTTCATCTTCTCTTTCTCTATGCGCATTTTCATTTTTATTGGAAACTTCTATTGAAAGGTAGATACTGCTGTCACAGTACACACAAATGTATGATCGGTTTTTGCAGCATTGTTTGTGTTAGTGATTCTGCAACAAGCACTTTGAGGTCATCTTGCATTGCCTAACCCCCTTAATATATACAAAGTTTCTTCTTTTCTTGCTTTTGGATGACTAGTAAATAGAATGCAGTCGTTTATATCACTAATGAGAAAAAAGGAGAGACAGATTTGAATTGCTTGTTAATTTCTTTATGCATGCTAATAGAAAGTTCTTTTGCAGAAGATTCCAAACAAGTTCACTAGGGAATATGGTGGTAATCTGTCAAACCCGGTGTTTCTCAAGCCTCCAGATGGTATTGAATGGAAAATTTATTGGACTAAAAATGATGGTGATATTTGGTTTCAAAAGGGTTGGAAAGAATTTGCTATGTATTACTCCCTAAGTCATAGACATTTGGTGTTCTTTAAATACCAAGAAGCACCTCATTTGGAGGTACACATATTTGATCAGAGTGCCCTTGAAGTAGATTATCCGTTCTGTGGCATTAAAATTGAACATGACAACCTTGACCACGTTAGCATTGAGACGGTTGACGTTTCGGATGACTCTATTGAAGTTTTGGATGAGGTGACTCCAAGTCAGAAGACTAGACTGAAATCAACAACATCATGTCCTAAACCACGTAAAAAATTGAACACAGGCACGAGTGGAGTTGTTGAACAAGGCTCCAATTTGCCTCAACATGTCCAAATTAAAGGTGATCAATCTCAAGGCACTAATTTTGCAATGTCATCTGACAAGAAAGTATTAGATGGTATGTATTTCTTGATTAGATTGTCCTTTTCTTTTCATGGATTGGTTGAGTTTTGAGGCCAAATTTTCATGACATACTATGTGTCTATGTTGTTTAATGTTTTAGAGGGAGGCCGAGGTGCTTGTGTTTTTTAATTAGAATTCTATGCTTTATGGTAATGGAATTATAATTCATTTTAAATTTGCAAGAATTGAATTGGTTGAACTATGCCTACCTAAAGTGAGAAAACTCAGTTTTGGTTGACAAAAGATTGACAGCACCAATTGGATTCATTGGGATTTAAATGAAAATGGTATTAGTTGTACATGCTTTAGTCTTAATTAGAAATATGGATATTGGCTGTTTTTTATAATTGCTGGACATGATGTGGCTGTAATATTTGGATTGACTTGAACCAAATTGATATTAGATGAACATATGATAAGTTTCCATGAAATTGAAAATTTGTGTTTGTTGTGCTCAGATTTTGACCTTACTTAGGTTTCATATTTGACAATTAGCTAGTTGCCTAGTTCTCTATTTCTGTACTAACCTGCTGGAAATGGTTTTGTTATTGGATTGCATGTTGAAACATTTCAGATGTTGTATAGATAATTGGTTGAGAATCTGTAAGGCACTCTGATTGGATTCGTACATTTCTAGAATTAGTTAGACTATATGTTGAACAAAAGCAACTTATTTCTGAGCATGAATTTGATCCTAAATTTTGCTTGTTTGAATTGGTGTTGGCTGTGGTAGGTACCTAATGATCCCATTTTAATGAGCTATGTATTAACCGAGAGTCTGGCTAAATGAGAAAAAGCAATGGATGTGCTATAATTTGACTCTCTTTTTTATCAAAAATTTGATTGATAAAATGATGTTCATTTGTCTGAAAAATAAAGCCTTTGAACCAATTTCTTGATAATACATGATATCCAGCCAAAAAACTTTTGAGAAACTGATCCTCGGTATGATTTGTTGCTTTACTTGAGATAGATTCTGTCATTGCATGCTTTTGGCTGAGAGGGGAGCCAAGTTGATCTGAGAAAAATCTTGCTGCATTAGTTTAAAGTTTAGAAACTGAACTCGGTTCAGCTCATTGGAATTGAATGCAAATATAGGAATATAATCTTATGCTTGTTTAGATTGCTTGAACTGTAGTAAGATTTGAGATTGATTTGATATGTAAATTTGCTTTTTCTACAGGTATGGCTCCTGAACAGCCTCTAGCTAAGAGGCAGAAGAAGGATCAGTCTTCTTCTCATTCTGCACACAGAACTCAGTACCCCACTAAGTTCAGGACTGTAGCTCATGAGCAGAGGTACGAGACAGAAATCAAGATGAGGAACTTCATCCCAGAGAAAAACTTCAAGCTCAAGCCAGGAGAATATGATGAGATACAGAAGGTCATTAGAGCACGGAGGTGGGAGAAGCTATGCTGCTTTGCGCAGAACTTCCACTCCCAAATAGTTCGCGAGTTCTACGCGAACGCCTATCGCGTTGAGGGCGATACAACTCCCCTGCACACCAGCTGGGTGCGGGGGAAGATGGTCTCCTATGAGGAGGAGACCATTAATTCTTTCTTTGGGACTGATGCAGCCGCGGATTGTTCCTATAAGGCTCGAGGCGAGCGAGCCAAGGACTATGGCAAGATGAAGAAGCTTCTGGCTAGGCCGGGGGCCATCTGGATTGGCAAGGAAGATAAACCGAGGAGTTTCCGGTCACTGGACTTATATCCGGTGGTACATGCATGGAGCTCATGGATGCATCACACTGTGCTACCTTGTGCCAACGAGTCTAATGTAACTGTAGTGTGTAGTCAGTTCCTGGTTGCTACCATCTTGGATGAGCCTTTGGACATCGGTCAGATCATCTGTAGTGACATCCATCAAGTTGCACAAACCAACAAGCCCAATGCCACACTCTCTCATCCTTCTCTGATATGCTTCTTATGTGAGAGAGCAGGTGTAGAAATCCCTTGGGATGAGCCTACTACGAAAATTCCTCGCCCCATCACCGCCACATGGATAGATGCTCAGCCTGATGGGCCAGTGGGAGCACCACCACAGCCACAGGAGCAGCAGCAGCAGCAGCAGTCACAGCCACAGCAGCAGCAGGAGCAGCCACCAGCATCCTCTTCTTCCCTTGATCAGTGTCTGATGCTGCTCGCACAGACACAGACACAACTAAGCCAGGACGTTCAAAGCCTAGTGACAGAGGCAAGGGATCAGTCAAGAGGCACAAATGCTTTATGCCACCTCCTGGTCCTTCAGTTTCGTAGCCAGCAACAGCAGGAGTTGCTCAAGCCTCTAGGCCAGATGACAGAGGCAGACATTCTTCAGATGGTAGGCTTAGAGGAGCCTGCAAAACCATCCCCTCAGCATCCAGCAAAGGTAGCGACAGAGGACGGAGATGGAGAGGATCTCCAGGATGAGGACCTGGTCTAGCCTTCCTCCTCCCAACCAGCCTGAGCATCAAACTCCTTATCGTCCCAGACAAGGACAAAAGTTAGGTACAGTACCATAGGTACTGTTGGTGCTGTTCTTCAATTAGAATTGGAAATTCACCTCGGTAATATGCGTAATAACAGATGAACTTAAATGTCATCGCGTATTAACAAGATAAAACTTCAACTCTAATTGGATAATAGCACTAACAATACCTATGGTACTGTATCTAAGTTCCCCCCCTCGGTAATATGCGTAATAACAGATGAACTTAAATGTCATTGCGTATTAACAAGATAAAACTTCAACCCTAATTGGATAACATCACTAACAATGCCTATGGTACTGTATCTAAGTCCCTCCACCCCCCCCCCCCCCCCCCCCCCCACTAGAAGCTACTCCTGAGTTAGATGCACAATAGACAAATGATACTCAGCAGCCTCAGGAGGATTCTTAGATTAGGCTTTCTTTATGTTTTCATTCCTACACCTGGGATGTACATTGGGCATGTTTAGACCCATTTCTTGTACAGTTTCATCATTTCCAGTTTATTTTAGTACTATCCATATCATATGTGTGTGATGATTTATTTTGTTTTGATTAATTGATTCACTTGAGTGGTTTACTGACTAGACTCACTCACTTGTGCTTCACAGCTCGCTCACAAACAATGCATGTGGGCAAGATAAGGATTTGAACAACCCCAAGATGCATGCTGTCCTCAAAAGTAATGATTGTGAATCACTTCGGACCAATCAAAATATTGATCCTATTACTTTACTGCTCTCTGCTCAATATCTGTTATAAATTGATCCTAATACTTTATTGTTTGTTAGGCTCTGATATATCTTGCAGTGATGAAAATATAATTTGTTGCAGCGTGTTTTAATTGCATTTGGTGAAAAAGTACTTCTCTAACAAGATTGTGATGTTACAGTCTTGGAAAGATAGTGTGGCATGTAAGCTTAAAAACGTTGTATAGGGCAAGGTGATGTTTTGTGTTTTTGAGCTAATCAACAGAGTAGGCGCAGTGCTTGACGTTCACATTTTTAGAGGTCACTCTTAGGCAATTCATTTGGAGCTCTTAGTTCTATAATTCTATGATTTTTTTTTTATAATATATAAAAATGTTTCAATCCTCTGAAATGAAATGTGTATAATTGACCTTTCATTGTAGTTATTAATCCTTAAACTTGTAAATCAATGCAGAACATGGCTATCATTAGGTACGTGGACAACATATGCATGACCCCACTCAGCTAAATATATTTATACGCGTGCTTTGGTGGTATGGTACCACTGCTAAATGTGCCTACTTCGGTGGTATAATTCAATTGAGATATGTTTATATAGATTGGTGGTATATTTGATATTCTATGCTATGCATAACCTCAGTTGAAATGGTGAGTTCTATTAAACTTTTTAAATGTTTTTTAAACTAGAAATTAATTGTGTTTTGAAACAGATCGGTGAGGGCTTGGGTTTTGAAATTGTTAATGCATCTAATCTAGGACTTTATGTTGAAGTTGAAGCTAAATACATGAAACTTAAATATTTAACTCGGTTTGTACAGCGGGAGAGAAACAACTACTCAAGTCTGTTTAGTTTATTTAAAAAGGAAAAGGTTTGACTTTAATTTGTATAAATTGTTTATACTTAAATAAATAAACATAAAAACTAAGTTTTATTATTTAAATAATGATGCATCACATAAATTCATAATCTTCTACTGTTATGAAAAAAAAGGAAATTTCAGAACAAAATATAATGTTTCAAATAGTGTCGGGTACCAAGTGGATTCAGAGGTATATTGACTCTTCACTTTCCAAAGGTTGATGATCATGGATGACCAGTTGGGGGTATAGATCCATAAACAAGAAAGCGTATTCTAGGAAAACATAGAATAAGTCATAGGTTCATTATTCATGAGCTCTATAAATAGAGCAAAAATGTAACACAAAATTCAACTACTAACATTATCTTAATCTTAAAATCAAATTGCTAACCTCCTAAACCTAAATGATAAGATCAAATCCTTATCTTTATCAATTTCATGAACATATAAAACATCGAAAATCAATTTCAAACCTGAACTACTCTTAATTGCAACTGTTCTTTGCCTTTTACTACAACATGTGCTCTTTGAAAAGCTCTTGGTCATATGTATATAGTTTGTACAACCACTATCAATAATGCAAGCTTTTTTTAGATTTCTCGGTTGTAAAATATGACATTGCAAACAATTGTTCCTCTTCCTCTTCTTGTTGATCCTCAACAACCTTGGCATCTACTCGTTGTTCATGAGACTTGCATACCTTTTCCATATGTCCTAGAATCAGGATATAATTAAGTATCGGTTTTTAAGACTTTCAAGCCTCTAATACCTAAATTTCGGTTGTCTAGATGGACTCGGAAGATGAAACAATTTAAGCCGTTATCACCAATTATTTGATTATGACCATAATTTACTTCGAACAAAACTTTACTCCAGATAGGGTAGCTTTAACTAGAAACAACATGAAAGAAAACAGCACGAACAAGGTAAACATATGAATATGTGCTTAAATGTTTCCTTCACTTGAATACAATTTTTGCTTAGACTAAGATTTTTTTTTTTTATGCGAATAAGAAAATTGTTGTAATTTATGTACGGTGAGCTAATAGAATTGTGTTATGTTTTTTCTGTTGTAGATATGTTGGAGATGTTACGTCAACAATTGATATGGTCAAATTAAAGTATATATATAGGAGATAATCTTCATCTTACAAGTTGATTTTGTGGAGTTGAATTAAGACCAAAACTCACATTCATTAATGAGTCACCTATCATATTATTTACGCACCAAACCCAAAAGTATTAGGCGTAAGGGGTATATTAGAAAAACCCCAAGTCTCACATCGATTAGAGGTACTGTCAAGATAAACTATATAAATAGGAGCAATCCTCATCCAATTTTGTAAGGTTAAGTTAGACATAAACTCAAATTCTAAAATTAATCTCAAAGAAGGAAACAAGTTGTGAAGCAAATGATACTTGGAAAAAAAAAAAAAAAAGAAAGAAAAAATCCATATTTTCCGCACTTCAAACTTAAAAGCATGTTTGTTATGCTCAATGAAACACATGGATACCAAATTATTAATAGTCATATGTAGCCATGCCAATGCCATACTCTTTAAAATAGAAACAGAAATTATAGTTGTACTGACCATATAAAATAAAATAAATATCCAAGATTGAATGATACATAAACAAAAAGCAATCTAACATCAAATGTCATGATCAACACGCTCCAAATAGCAAGAATACACGTCAAAATGAGAAATGACAGCCACAACCCAAACTATCTTGAACTATTCTGTGGAGTATTGATTTCCCCACCAGGTCTCGTCAGTAGATTTGATTATGAGTAATGATAGATAAATACTTCATTATTTTAAACATCCCACCAACACTTCTCATTTTTTTTTCTATTTCTTTCTTCTTATCACATTAAAATTCTATCATACTTATATTTTTCTCTTTTATTTCTCTTTCTCACTAGGTGTGTAATAGGTTTTTGGGTGTCCATGCAACTTTTTTCTTTTTTTTTGGTGCTGCATGTAACTTTTTTCTTTGATTATGTGGTAGGGTAGCCTCTTTGTTATGATTTTCCCCACCAAGGTTGGTTGGTGAAGGGTTGCTCACCTTATTAGAGTGAGATAACCTTCTAAGAATATGATGGCCATTATACACATAACCATATAGTTGCAATTTAAATTTATTTTCATAGAAAATTATTCATGATAAAGTGTACTAAATAAAATAAATAAATCAAGAATCTCTTATAAGAAAATAAAACACATCTTTCTTAGAATTCTTTTATTATTATTATTATTATTATTATTATTATTATTATTATTATTATTATTATGAAAAGTCACAACGTTGTAATGTGAAGAATGTAAGTAAAGAAGATATTAAAAAAAGGAACCTTTCGTCTTTTTTTTTTTATTAATCTTTCAGCAAGGAAGAAAAACTTTTAGCAACCCGGCCAATAGTTCAGATTTAGCGTAAATATACAGTAGCGCCGATCACCTTCCATCTCTTTCTCTCAATATTTGAGCAACTTGTCACTTAGGTTTTTATACACTAGATATTATTAGTGAGAAAAGAAAAAGACTGGTATTTGGCAAAGTGAGTGTAATTAAGCAGTGAGTTTTTTTTTTATAGACCACATGTATTCTCTGCTGGAAGCAATCCTGCTCGGATAGGACTATATACTATGGGCGGCAAAATTCTTCCTCTAATATTTAACACAATTGTTGCATACTCAAAATTCGAACCGAGACATCTGATTAAGCTAAAACAATCTCGCGTCAGTTGATTCACACGCTTGGTGTTGGTGTAAGGAGTAAGTTTGGGAAAAGAAAAAAGCTTTAAAATTAAGGTTAAAGTCAATTAATATTTTAGACATGAATAAGTTGACAGAAGGCTAAAATAAGTGGGTGGACTAAAATTTTCGGCTAAAAATATTTTAGGAAGGTATAGCATAGCATAGCATAGCATATCTCAAGTATAATAGAGTTGCATGCACATTGCTGTGTAAAAAGATGTTGCATCCATTTTCATTTCCCTGCTCCAACCACACTCGTATTATGGCTTTGCCTTCCCCATTATTATTCCCCAATACTGCGCCGTTTCATGTCACCTACCAATCTCCCTCTGTTCTTTTTCCTCGCCAGTCTTTCAATCCATCGGCAATTCGTTCAGTCGTTCTCCCAACGAGGGAAAGCATCACTACAGTACCACTCCTCGATCTTAGCCTCAGCAGGGACAAAGAGTACTTGCAATTTAATTATGATACATTAATGTTTTATTTTCTTTTAATGTGTGTTGTTTTTAATAAATACTTTCTATTTGGTTTCCTTAATCAGACCATTTATCTATGTTTATTGGTATTTTGGTTAAATTCATGGAAATGGCAATGTTTTCAATCTTTAGATAATATATATAATATTGTTCTTTGAAGCTCACATTTTGTGATGTACTTTTTAAAGTTAATGATGTACTTGTTGGTGATTTTGGCAAGTGCACCAAATCGCTCAAGTAACACAATGATAAGTAAGTATCGTCTCCACAGGGACTTGTGCGATAGTTGAGTAATTAATAACAAATTTAATGGACTACGAAGATTAAGAATTGAAGTAACCAAATTAAAAGACAAGTGCATAAAAATAAAGAGTAAATGGAAGAAAATTGGTTTGTTATCAATGGATGAAGTCGTCGGGGTTTAACTTCATTAGACGTTCCTAACAGGCAATCATTAACTATTCCTATTCAATCAAGATATGTTATCATCAACCCACAAAATTATTCAAGCCTTAATCCCTTAAGCAAAAGAACCTAAGTCCATTGATTCCACTATCAATCCCTTGAATTAGTGTAACCAAGGTACTTGCATTAAGAAAAAGGATTTTAGCGATGACCAACCCTCTTTACCCTATCCCTAGGCATAAAGACGATTGGTTGCCTTCTTCAGTTCGCAATTCAAAAGAATTTCCTAATTACAATTGAAATTATAGGATCGTGCAATTGGTTGATCAGGCCAAAACAAGCATAGAAGAAGAACAATAACAATCTTTATTGAACAAGAATAAAACGTAATTACATGGAAGTAGTAGTCTGATTACATCAAACCCCAATGAGGATGAATTTAGCTACTCATAGTCATGGGAGAAGACAAATTTGATGAAGAATCCCTAAGCGTAGAATCGCTGTCGGCTTTCTCTCTAATCTTTCTCTCTTCCCAAACGTGAAAATCTGCCCAAATCTGAATAATATTTGCTTTTTATAACAATCGGGCTTTTCTTCTAAATGGGTTTTTATCTTCAGCAAAGTTGGCTTAAGCTGCACAAATAGGTTGGGCTTAAGCCAGAGCAGAAAAAAGTGTATTTCAAAGTTGGCTTAAGCCGCACCAACTAGGTGCGCTTAAGCTAAGTCAGTAGCGCAAATTTCTCTTGCAGAGTTGCGCTTAAGCCGCACCAACTCGGTGCGCTTAAGCCAAGTCAGTAGCTCCAATTTCCCTTCTAGAGTTGCACTTAAGCCTCCCAACTTGTTGCACTTAAGCCAAGTCAGTAGCTTCAATTTTCCTTCCAGAGTTACGCTTAAGCCGCACCAACTCAGTGCACTTAAGCCAAGTCAGTAGCTCCAAAATTCTCTCTTTTTCTTCCACACAACGGTGATAATGCCTTTCAACTCCTCTCCAAATGATCCTTCATCAATTTACCTACAAAACATAAACAAACTAACCAAGATCAAGTGTAAAAAGTAGAAAATTAACAATTCCTAAATAAACTAAACTTTTATTCAAAATTAAACTACAATGAACATAACAAAGCTCAAAAGCATAAGAGATATCACATAATTGCCCCCAAAATAACTACAAAAAGTAGGAAAATAGGGCAATTATCAGTACTTTTCAGAATATAGTGAATTTATAACATTGATTAGAGAAATTAATGATTAAGATTATGCTAAGATACAAATATATGTATAACAAGCTTTGGAATTGTTTAAATTTAAATAATTATTTTTTTAATCAACAGATATTTTATCCTTTAAAATAATTTGGTCATTTTGTCATCGGCGATTTTTTTTTTCGAGTTATAAGATTAACTTGATGGTTGAAGGAAAAAGGCGAGAAGGAGAAATCCTGGATTCAAATCCAATCTAACAACTAACCTTGGCAGATCAAAAAAATAAATAAAATCAGTAGTTTTTTTTTTTTGAGTGACAAATGTTAGTTTGTTAGTTTTTGTTAGAAATATCATTGGAGATATTCGAACCAATGTCCTCTTTCTCCCTCTCCCTTCATCCTTAAGTCCTCTTTCCAACCATCAAGTCAACCTTATATCTCCTGTCATTAGCAGTTATATATATATATATATATATATATATATATATATATATATATATATATATATATATATATACTTATTTGTCTTTCATTTTAATTGCAGAATGAGTCGGTTTATTGATGTGGAACTAAACGTCCGCGATTATGAGTTGGATCAGTTTGGGGTTGTTAACAATGCAGTTTATGCAAGTTATTGCCATCACGGTGAGATCTCAATTCTCATGGCCTGGTACATGTGAATTTTCAGCACTTTAATTTTTTACTGCTAGCTTGACAGTTTTCTTATGAAATAACTTGTTCCGGATGATGTTATAGCAAACTTTTTTTTTTATATTGTAAATGATGTATGAAAATTGATGTTAATTCAAAGTGCTAATTACTAGTCCAAAACAACTCTAAATTTTGATGTGGTATATTAATTGCGGAAAGTGGTGCTGTGGTAACTTGTAGATTTTAAGAACATAGATTGTTGTCTTGCTTAGGTATATATTAAACAAGTCACAAGTCACAAGTCACAAGTCAATTAATAAGTTGTTGGTTCGCCTGGAATTATGCTTGGTCCCTTTAAATAAGGTCTCGAGTTCAAGTCTTGTAAACAGAACAAGTGTGGTTGAGATGAGAGATCCTACTAAAAGTGACCAGCTAGGGAACCAAAATCATATTTAACCCTTAATTAATCAAAGGCTGAACCATAGTTGGTATTGGGTTTAATAAAATGAATATTATATACATTTATTGATTGGGGATTAAGTTAGTTCAATAGTAATTTTTGATAAAATTGATCAAGCACACCAAATTTTAAATAAAAAAATATTTATAATTTGGCAATCCTATAGTTGACATATAATATATTTTAAAAAGATGAGGGATCAAATTACACCAGTGTAACTTTGATCAACTATTACACTATTCAATAACTTTCAATTGAATGATGTTTTCTTAAAACCCACCGTTGGATTGAAAGTTCCTTTCATATAGATCATATATGCAAAATTTCATATTAATCCAAAATTATTTGCTACCTCATTTATATAGATTAAAATCAACGTAATATAAAATTATCAAAATATACTAAAATATGGATCATTTGATTACTTTCTTATTGTTGTGCAATTTTGACAAAATTTGACACAAACAATCTTGGTAATATGTAGATATAATTCAATGGCTGGATCGATAAAAATTACATTCTATATCAAGTTATTCAATGGTGTAACAGTTGTTTAAGTTACACCGGTGTAATTTGATCCCTCCTCATATATATATATATATATATTTTGAATATTAAACTAAATTTATTTAATGAATTATTAAATAGTTTTAAAATTTAATAAAAAAATTAGACTTAATCTATTTAATAAAAACTTTTAGTTTAATGACTAAATCACTAAAATGTAATATTTAGCATCACATGGAGTTTAAGACCCACCTTAACTATCTCAGCAATAACAAGATAGCTTAATCAAATATATTTCCTATGACATCTCTTTTAACAATTCCTCACTATATAAAAGGAGCCCATTCAAGGTTTTAAAACCTTGAACCCTTTTCAATTTATTTAAAGTGATAACTTTTACATTTTATTACTTTTCGACGAAAATGTTGGGGTCTTTAATTTATTTAAAGGATAACTTTTACATTTTATTAATATCATTAAGAAAATACAAAACACAAGTATGAAAGATAATGTAGTTTAAAATTTAAGGAAAACCATTTAAAAGATAAGATATTTTTTTAATTCTTTTATATTATTATTTAAAATAAAATAAAAAAATGTGTGATTAGTGTTAGATAAAAAGAAGTCTGCTATTAGCTAGCTGATAGGATTGGGGTCTCTACCCCTCATATGATTTTATTGTAATTTTCCTTCTGGTCCTTTGGCCCCGTTGCAATCCAAAAAAAAAGGTTCAAACTTTTATATTATTAAGATATTTTATGACCATTTTAATATATTAGATGAAGATAAATTTAATTTTGGATTAATAAGAAATTTTGTAATTCGTTAATAAATTTGACCCCCTTTAGACTTGTTGCATGACCCATGGTCCACAACAACTACATAATTGCTTCATCTGTCAACTACTACTACTTCTGGTCTTATATATATAAAAAAAAACCTAATTTATCAATACCAATAAAAATAGTTAAATTAGTTAATTTTAATTAATGTTATAAATTTAAATTTTATTCCAAAAATATTCATAGAATTAATTGGTTTAAGTGGTAGTTAGATATAATGACGCTACTCATAATCCAAGTAATAATTTTTTCAATGCATCCACTTTTATGGAGAATGAGTGATATTTTATTAATATACTTCACAATAAATCAAGAGTATAAAAGGAAACTAATCATTAATATATTTGAAAGTGATTGTTTCTTATAATTAGGACAAAAAATACTACAATTTGTTTCTTATATATAGGACCTAAGATAGTATTATATAAGGCATATCATGGCTACATGTATGAATCTAAGCTCATATTATACATCTCTTACACTCTCTAACTTTAGCATCAGAATGTCTGTGCAGGTAAATGTAGGTTTTGCTTCTCATTAGAGACCGTCACCACTTGCCGAAATCCTCTCTGTGCATGTGAACATGGTGGGTGCTTCAGGCAATAGAGAGGATTCCAGCGAGCGACAACAACCTCCGGTGAGAAACGAACCTGCATTCACCTGCACAGACACTCCGATGTCAAAGTCAGAGAGTGTACGAAATGTATAATATGAACTTAGATTAATACCTGTAAACATTGATATACATATACTTTATATAGTAGTAGTTGACAGGTAAAGTAGTTATGTAGTTGTTATGGGACATGACCACATGAGAAGCTCAAAGGGAGCCCATAACAAACCCATTATATTTTAGGCCTGCTGAAATTTTTGTGCAAAGATCTATTGTGTTGCAATATCACAAGAAATTGCATCTTGGGCAACCTTCCAAATAATCTTACACCATCATTCTGCGATACACATTAATATATCAGTTATATATGACGCTATATGAAAAAACTAAGTGTATTTGTAATATGGGACTATGAGTGATATCTACATAAACAATCTATACCGGTAGGGTATTCGACTATATAATTAGCCGAATACCTCATCCGAATACAGGTGTTCGGCCTAAATCTGGCCGAACACTCTTGTCCCATATTAGCAACTAGCTATATTGCCGAATACCATCATAGGTGTGTTCGGCACCACCACAGTCGAATACTAAGTATAGTATTCGGACAATACAGATTCCATTAAGTGGTTATTATCAAGATAAACCAAAGATTAGGAGATAATTAAGCAACCTTAATTAATATGGACTAAATATTAAGAAGTGGTCAGGGCCCATAAGGGTCCAGGCCCAGCAAAATAAGTATAAAAGGGGGTGCACCCCTCAAGGTAAAGGACTTTTTGATCCTCATTTATTACTCACATTAAATGCTCTAAGCCGAAACCTTACTTGAGCGTTGGAGTGCCTTTTGCAGGTACCCTCCCCCTACATCAGCCGTATAGAAGGATTCAGACATCTACAGAAGATCTTAAGGTAAATACGTCAGTAGAGTATCACCCCAGCATCCTCAGACAGGAACATTTTGGCGCCCATTGTGGGACACCGTAAAACTTACCTCATAGCCCCTTAAGGAATGGTTACTACCCGAAGTCACGCACACATGGACATACTTGAACCATCGACACAAGCCAGGCAACGACACGTACAAGGGCAGCACCTTGTCGGCGAGAACGTGGAGCAAGTGGAAGATTAGATGAACTTGTCGTCGGAGCTAAGGCAGCTAAAAGCCGATATATCGGCAATGAGAAGGCAACCTGCACAAGAGATATCGGCCCTTCGACAGAAGAACGCTGAACTGAGAAATCTGAATCGATCCTGGAAACCCGAGGATTAGGTACAGGACAAGCAACATGAGGGCGAGTCTGCGGCCAATCTTAGTATCCATGGGGCAACCAATCGGCCTTTGACCTTAACGGCCAATACTCAGTCACACCCCTGCAGGCATCCTTTCATTTCCGGAATCATGGAAACCCCTCTTCCCCCAAATTGGAAAAGCTTCAGCTTGGATCGATATGATGGTAGTACTGACCCGGATGAACACATAGACGTCTACGTCACCCAAGTTAGCCTTTACACAGCTGAAGACGCCATTCTATGCAGAGTATTCCCCACGTCCCTGAAGGGACAAGCTCTAAACTGGTTCACACGGCTCCCACCTGGTTCCATCGACAGTTTTGAAACACTAGTGAATAGATTCGGCAATCAATTTGCAACAAGCAGACCTCATCACTTGACTTCAGTCGTACTAGTGAATATTCGGCAAGAAAAGAGGGAATCCCTTAGAACGTTCATGGAAAGGTTCGGCAAAGTTGCCTTGAACATTCGAAACCTCGATCCAGCCGTAGCCATGCATCATCTCGTGACGGCCCTTAAGCCGAGGGCTTTCGTCAATAGTCTCTGTAAAAAATAAGCACTGGACATGGACGACCTCCGTCGAAGAGCAGCCAAATACATGCAGATGGAAGAGCTGTCAGAGTACCAGAGCCAAATCCGAGTGGAAGCCAACACAGGAAGGAAGGAGCCTGAAAAAGATAATCAGGAAAAGGGCAAGGACAAGTTTCACAAGGAAAGGGAGTACCGTGATTCCCGGTACACGACCTACACCCCCCTCAACACAAGCCACTCCCGGGTACTCGAACAGGCCTTGGCAACAAAAATATTGGTAGTCCCAAAGAGAGCCAACACCCCCCAAAAGTCGACTACAACAAGAAATGTCGATACCACCGCAATAGAGGTCATTCGACCGAAGAATGTGCAACACTTAAAGATAAGATCGAGGACCTTATTAAGAAAGGGCATCTCAAAAATTTCCTCTACGATCCTAGACCTGAAAGACCCCAGTTCTCGAGATACAAAGAAGATGACAGAACCTACAGGAAGGACTTCAGTTAAAATCGAGAACATGACCGAAGGACCGAAAGACCAAGAAGCAGGTCCCGGGAGTGGCATGAAACAAAATCTTCGAAACCCCGAAAGGTCATAAATACAATTGCGGGAGGAGGAAGTACATCATCGGCTAGGAAGAAGCATCTCCGATTAGTCCGATCAGTCAACATGACATCGGCCATAAGCAAGCTAAAAATGCCACCCATCACATTCACCGACGCGGACTTTCAAGGATCCGATCCCGTACAAGATGATCCAATGGTCATCAGTATAGACATAGCAGACTGCACAATCCGAAAAACTCTGATAGATTAAGGGAGTTTAGCCGACATCTTGTATTGGAGTACCTTCAAGCAGCTGGATATACCGGAGGGGAAACTTATGACGTATGACGAACCCCTGGTCAGATTCTCAGGTGAAAGGGTTAACACCAGGGGGTGTATAAAGCTGGACATAACTTTCGGATACGGGAAGAAGGAGTGCAAAACTATAAGAGTTAAGTATATAGTAGTGCACGCTAACACCTCATGCAATATACTGCTCAGACGTCCATCTCTGAACACTCTTGGAGCTATAGTCTCCACTCCGCACCTTGCAATGAAATTTCCATTGTGCCGAGGCACAGTCATCACAATTCATGCTGACCAAAAGGCGGCCAAGGAGTGCTACATGGCCAGTCTCAAAGTTACCCAGTTGAAAGAAGAACAGTATAGGGCGATACACTCGATCTCGGCAGCCGAACCTTCAGCTCCAACCTTGGGCTTAGATCCCAGAGCTGATGAAGGCAAGTGGGTCAAACCAAACGAGGAGATCGACACATTTCAGATTGGAAAGACAGTGACCCAGATCACATACCACGGCAGCAACTTGCCAGAGAAAGACAAGCTTCAGATCCAAAATGTCGTGAAGCAAAATGCCGACCTATTTGCCTAGAAAGCCTCGGACATGCCATGTATCGACCTGAAATTTCACTGCTACAAATTAGCAATATGCCGAGAAGCAAGACCTGTTGCTCAAAAGAAGAGAAAGATGGGTGAAGAAAGAAGAAAAGCTGTAGAAGAAGAAGTATCTAAGTTGATAACGGCTCACTTCATCCGAGAAGTCAAATATACCACTTGGTTAGCCAACGTGGTCATGGTAAAGAAGACGAACGACAAATGGAGAATGTGCACAGACTACACGGATCTGAACAAAGCTTGTCCAAAGGACGCATACCCGCTACCAAACATTGACCGACTAGTCGATGGGGCAGTCGGACACTCTTGCCTCAGTTTCTTGGACGCATATTCAGGATACAATCAGATCCGAATGTACCCACAAGACGAAGACAAAATGACCTTCATAACCGAATCAGCCAACTATTGCTACAAAGTCATGCCCTTCAGATTGAAGAATGCCGGAGCCACATACCAAAGGCTAATGGATAAGATTTTCCAAAGACAACTCGGACGAAACCTGGAGGTATATGTTGATGATATGGTGGTCAAATCTGCGAAGGTCGAGATGCACACGAGTGACCTAGAAGAAATCTTTGCCGAAATCAGAAAGCACAATATGCGTTTGAATCCCGAAAAGTGTGTTTTCGGTGTGCAAGGAGGAAAATTTCTGGGTTTTATGTTAACGTGCTGAGGCATAAAAGCAAATCTTGACAAGTGTCAGGCTGTCATTTCAATGAGAAGCCCAAAAATGCCAAAGGAGGTCCAGAGGCTCGCTGGAAGAATTGCCTCCCTATCGCGATTTCTGCCTAGGATAGCCGAAAAGGCGAGACCCATCATTCAACTATTGAAGGTAAACAAGAACTTTTCATGGAAGCCACAATGTGAAGATGCCTTTCAAGAATTAAAGAAAACCCTTTCGGCCCCACCCATACTCAAGAAATCAGATCCCCAGAAAAATCTAATGTTATACATCTTAGTATCCCAAGAAGCCATTAGCACAGTGCTGGCACAAGAACATGAAGAAGGTCAGGGTCCTATATATTTTATCAGTCGAGTGCTACAAGAACTAGAGACCAGATATCAAACTATAGAAAAAGCGGCTTTAGCACTAGTTAATGCCGCAAGACGCCTAAGACAGTATTTCCAAGGGCACCAGGTGATTGTCAAAACTGATTGTCCCATTGCGAAAGTGCTAAAAAAACCCGAGCTGGCCAGAAGGATGATGGCATGGTCTGTAGAACTATCGAAATTCGACATCAAATACGAGCCAAGAGGCCCCATCAAGGCACAATTTTTGGCAGACTTTGTCAATGAACTACACCTGGCCGAGAGCTTTGAAGACAAGTGGTGGGTAGTGCACGTTGACGGTTCGTCCAATCAAAAAGGAAGCGGAGCAGGCATCATGTTAGAAGGACCAAACAAGATATGACTCGAACAGTCTGTGAGATTCGAGTTTAAAGCGTCCAATAGTCAAGCCGAGTACGAAGCCTTGTTGGCCGGACTCAGGCTAGCAAAAGAAATGGGAGCTCGGAAAGTAGAATGTTGGAGCGATTCCCAGATTGCAACAGAACATATTAATGGTGCTTTTCAGGTCAAAGACCCATAGTTGCTGAAGTACTACCACACTTTTATGCAACTAAAGCAAGAGTTCGACGAGGTGCAAGTAAAGTATTTGGCCCGAGAACACAACGACCAAGCTGATCAGCTTGCCAAGTTGGCCAGTACTCAGAAGCCCGGACAGCTAAGGACATTCATTCAAGAATGTTATCGGAACCAAGTGTAACTGCTGAAGAGTGCATGCAAATCTCGGCATCTAAAGATAGTTGGATAGCCGACATCCAACAATATCTGTTGAAAGGCACCCTTCCGGAAGACAAAGGCAAGGCCAAGAAGTTGCGAACAGCGGCAGCAAGATACGTCCTGGTCGCTGAAGAGTTGTATAGAAGGGGGTTTTCCACATCATTACTCAAATGCCTTAACAAGGACCAGGCCGAATATGTCATAAGAGAATTACACGAAGGAATATGCGGAATGCATTCGGGTGGTCGAACAATGGCCACTCGTGTACTCAGAGCAGGGTATTATTGGCCGACCCTGAAGACTGATTGTGCCGAGTATGTAAAGAAGTGCAGCCAGTGCCAAAAGCATGGTAACCTTATTCACCAGCCGGCCGACAAACTACACGCTATTTCATCACCTTGGCCTTTTGCTGTATGGGGAATCGATATCTTGGGACCCTTTCCCATAGCTAAGGGGCAGTGCAAGTTCCTGATAGTAGCCGTCGACTACTTCACAAAGTGGATAGAAGCCGAACCTCTAGCAACCATCACCGCCCAAAATGTACAGAAGTTCTTATGGAAGAACATAATCACACGTTTCGGCATTCCTTGCGTGATTATCACCGATAACGGCCTGCAATTTACGAACAAGAAATTAAATACCTTCTTGGAAGGCCTGGGAATAAAACACAAAGTGACCTCGGTCGAGCACCCACAAACGAACGGACAAGCTGAATCCACCAGCAAAGTCATCCTGGGTGAATTGAAGAAAAGATTGGGTGCAGCTAAAGCCGCCTGGGCAGAAGAGATACCGAAAATTTTATGGGCTTACCGGTGCACCCCCCAAACAACGATTAAAGAAACACCTTTCAGAATGGTGTATGGAACCGAAGCAATGATTCTGGTAGAAGTAGGGGAACCCTCACTCCGGAAGCAACACTTTGAAGCAACCGAAAACGAAGACTCCTTAAGATGCGAACTCGACCTAGTTGATGAGGTACGCAATCGAGCATGCCTCAATGCCGAAGCATGCAGGCAGAGAATGACGAGAAGGTTCAACTCGAAGCTGAGACCGAGGGATTTTAAAGAAGGAGACCTAGTCCTAAGAGTGCAAGGTGACGCGTGAAGAAACGCCCGAGAAGGGAAGCTAACAGCTAGCTGGGATGGCCCGTTTAGAATCCAACACAGTCTTAACAATGGAGCTTACAAGTTAGAAGAACTGTCAGGAAAGGTGGTGCCGAGGACATGGAATTCAACCCACCTCAAATATTATTTCAGTTAAGTCATGTATTCGGGTGTTAAATCATGTATTTAGGTGATGTACTCTTTTTCCTTACTCAATGTTTTATCCCTATAAGAACGTGAAAAGGTTTTTACCGAGGAGGTTTTAACACGGCACACCTTGATTAAATTAATGAAACATCTCTGGCAATTGCTGTTAATGCTTAAAAATGTGTTTAAAGATAGCACTTAATATTCTCTATAAATGGTTTTCGGACTTTTCTACAAATGGTTTCCCTCCCGAGTACTCCTACTCGGCTAAGGACGCAGCATTCGGACTTTTCTACAAATGGTTTCCCTCCCGAGTACTCCTACTCAGCTAAAGACGCACCATTCGGACTTTTCTACAAATGGTTTCCCTCCCGAGTACTCCTACTCGACTAAGGACGCACCATTCAGACTTTTCTACAAATGGTTCCCTTCCGGGTACTCCTACTCGGCCACGATGCACTATTCGGAAGTAAACAAGTTTGTGAAGTTATTCTTACTATTTCTTCAAAAGTGTTAATTTCTTCAAAAAAATCCATGGCTAGTAAGAGAAAGGGAGCTATTCTTACAAAGTTATCAATTGTAAATAAGTTTGTAAAATTATTCTAAGTATAAATACAGAAACATATGCCGAAAGGTAAATACTATTTCATTAATCACAAAAAGAGATTTACAAATATTCTCTTGAAAACAAAAAAGGGCTCTGACTACCCAAGTTACAAATATTTCATTTAGTCGGATTCTCTGGGGCCACGACATCGGTAGCATCTTCTATGTTCTCCTCATTGGTCCCAGCACCACCATCATCATCCGGAGCTGACTGATGAAGAGGGTTCAAGAACCGCATCCTCAGGGATGTCATCAAGAGGAAGCAGGCGGCCTTGGAAGACGTCCTTATCCATGTCAAAAATGGTAGGGTTACGGACGTCATAAAAGAACAGCATTTGCCTAACAACATGAAGGAAACCGGCTTCATGTTCGGCAAAAATTTTATCCTGTGCCGAACCAATAATATGCTGCTTGGCAGAGCGTTCGGCATCCCTCTCCTCCCTGGCCTGGGCCAGTAGTATCTTCAAACTCTCGATCTCTTCAGCTTGAAGTTTAGCATCCTTTTCGGCCATCAGGACCTTGGTGTTCAGGTCATCAAGGCCAACTGAAAGGTGCTTCACCTCATCTTTCAAATGAGTGTTATCGTCCACTAAAGTTATGTTGGCCTCCAGAGCCTGTTGGTTAGAAATTTGGGATTCCTTCAAACTCTTCTTCAGCTTCCCGGTCTCCTTCAGTGGATTCGTGAACATATGATAAGCAATGGCCGAAGCCCTTGCCTGAAACTCACAGTAAGCCGACCAGTTGGAGGCAGCGTCAGCCTTATTCAAGATATCCTTTCTAGTCTCGGAAATGTCACTGGAACTGACCATTTTCTTTGGCCGAAAGTCCTTCGAGAAGAAACGCTTGGTAGTCAAGGCAGGGATAGAAGCCAAAGACCCCGAAGTCGAAAAGTCCAACGTTTGCTGTTTCAGCTTCTTTGCCTTTTCCTCCTTCGAGGCCTCACGACTTCAGTGCCTTTTCTTGTGATCTTTGTCCTTGTTTTTCTTCTCGCCTGCCGGAGGGGGTATTGTATCTACCAGGCATGGCCTCGGCATTGGTTGCTTCACAACAGGAGGGACAGAGGCAGCACCCGAGGTGTTTCCCGCAGCTTGAGCCCTATTCTTCCTAGCATTTCGGAAAGAAAGGACATCACCACCTGCATCGGCCATAATACCTACATCCCACAAAACACTTAGTTAAACATGTGAACCAAGGTACAAAAATAACATAAAAGAAAGAACCGAGACCTTACCACACATATCGGCTAAAACAGTTGAAGAATTAAATAAGGCCACGAGCTGCCTGGCCGGAAGCTTTCGGGGGAGGGACTCAAGAAAGAGGAGGTCCTCGCGTTCCCTTTCAGTCATCATAGACTTCGGAAATTTATCATAATGCCTAGGGATTCTCTCCCAATAAAAAGGAAATAAGGGCTTCCCACTCCCATCATAGAAGTGGTTAGCCCCTATATTCAGCTTCACTACCACTTTAAAGAAGCCGGTTTTGAAGTTTTTGTAGGAAGTAGTAAAAGATTGAAATAGGGGCCTTTTTGGTTTCCTTATTAGGGATACCCATAAACCACTCTTAGGCTGAGTACAAAAATAGTACAAAAATACACTCACCGAAGGCTCTACAAAATTAAAAATACAAAGGGCACCGAATGCCTGGATCACAGCCCACCCATTCGGATGCAACTGAGATGGTGCCACATTCAAAACCCAAAGCACCCCCATAGTAAAATCATCAAAAGGAACCCTTACATGTAGGTTGCGAAACACGCAATCATACATATAAAAGAAGTCCCTCGGAGACTGACCCTTCCCCATGGAAACAAATTCGGCATCTATTTCACGCTGACAACACTATAATGCTACAGGACATAACTCATCCTCAACAATGGAAGAAACATCTACATAATTTACAAAATTAGACACACTACACTTATCATCATACCGAGACCAATAGGATCCAACCTCCCCATGTACCCATGTGTACCCATCCAGGGTAATCGGCGGGAACACTCGTTTCCCTTGTGTAACCCGAGGCTTACGCCTCGATTTTTGGCTGGAATTATCGTCTCCAGCCGAATGGGATACCATGTTATCACCCACACCCTCTCGGGCAGGAGACGAAGAGGGGGACGTCGAAGGATAAGACGAAAATGAAGACGAAGAAGCCAAAGACTCCCCACTAGCCGAGGCTGATGACCGAAGATCAACCACCTCGGTTCCCCCAGAAAGCTTACGACTAGACAAACTCATAGTAACTAAAAAAGGGAAGAGAAAAAGCCGAACTCTCGTACCTTGGTTAAGACGAAAAAGAAGAAGCTAGAAGAAAGTATTCGGCCAAAAGCGAAATACGGAGAATTTGTTGGAATGTAAATAAGGGACGCAAAGACGACATCCCTCACCCTATTTATAGGGCCCAAGCCCACAACGGTCCAAAGGGTTCAAACGCTGCCAACCGTTGATCTAACGATTCACGAAACGCGACGCCTCGATCCCTTCACCCAAGCGGCTTTTTTCAGCTATAATGGAAGAATTTGAAACGACACAACGAGGCACGCGTTTTGAATCAAAGCCTCTTCGTCACGACTGTTTACTCGAGGCTGGGGGCATGTATACCGGTAGGGTATTCGGCTATATAATTAGCCGAATACCTCATCCGAATACAGGTGTTCGGCCTAAATCTGGCCAAACACTCTTGTCCCTTATTAGCAACTAGCTATATCGCCGAATACCATCATAGGTGTGTTCGGCACCACCACAGCCGAATACTAAGTATAGTATTCAGACAATACATATTCCATTAAGTGGTTATTATCAAGATAAACCGAAGATTAGGAGATAATTAAGCAACCTTAATTAATATGGATTAAATATTAAGAAGTGGTCAGGGCCCATAAGGGTCCAAGCCCAGCAAAATAAGTATAAAAAGGGGTGCACCCCTCAAGGTAAAGGACATTTTGATCCTCATTTATTACTCACATTAAATGCTCTGAGCCGAAACCTTACTTGAGCGTTGGAATGCCTTTTGCAGGTATCCTCCCCCTACATCAGCCGTATAGAAGGATTCGGACATCTACAGAAGATCTTGAGATAAAGACGTCAATAGAATATCACCCCAACATCCTCAGACAGGAACACAATCCTTTAGTCATGCTGAATTAATTGACACCCTTTTCTGTACCCTTTACAGTTTACACACATAAAAACGCTTAGGATTATATAAAAACTTTTTTATTCAAATTTAGATGCAATCTTTTTGCTCTTCCGTTGGTAGATGCAACCTACTTCTTATCTATTTATCTTGTACATGCTTTGAAATATTTCCCCTTTTTCTAGAAATCTGTTCTAAGTATATATATTGGAGCTTGTTCAATTTTTGTAATCAGTGGTTGAGTACAAATTTAGTTGAATGGTCTCCAAATTTTCTGAACGTACTGTCCTTGTACATTTTTCATTGCAACTAATTAAAATCAATACTTTCTATTTTACATGCGTAAACTGATCGCTTGTCTATAAATATCTTTATATAAGGTCGTCATGAACTTGGAAGAATCATTGGTATTAATTGTGATGCTGTGGCTCGTAGTGGTGATGCATTAGCATTGTCGGAATTATCATTGAAATACCTTGCACCTCTAAGAGTAAGCCTCTCCAATTTTATTATAGTCATTTTGTTAGGATATGTATAAGATGTTCTGTTTGCCAATATTTTTTCTCATTTGAAGAGCATGCAACTTACAGAGTGGAGATAATTTCATCGTAAAGGTTAGCGTTTCTTGCCCTTCAGCTGCTCGTATGTTCTTTCATCACTTCATTTATAAGTTGCCAAAACTAGAGGTACATATATTTCCATTTTCCACCACTTGTGGTTTATTTATTAATTAATTTTCTATCTTTGAGAATATATATTGATATTTGATAAATTTGATGGCAGCCTATTTTGAAAGCTACGGCCACAGCTGTGTGGCTCGACAAAAACTATCGTCGACCTGTTAGAATTCCAGCAGACATGAAGTCTAAGCTTGACAAATTTATTCGAAATGAAGACTCTGAATAAATTTAGTTGCCACATGTCATAGTCGAAGGAAATATAGGAGAAAGAAAGAGGAGGGAGCACTCAAACAATCTAAGAAACCCTACTTGATTTGAATTGTTTGCCTTGCTTGTAAATAGAAAAGTTTGTGGGTATATTTATAGATGCATGAGGCGTATCTCTTGGTACAATGAACATGTTTTCAAACAAGATAAATCTTGGAAATTATAAGATATTAATTCACATACATGCATATGAAAAATACCATGAATCTCAAAACACGTGAACTAAATTACAAATCGAGACTTTATTGGGAAAGATAAAACTCACTTCAGTGATATGTATAATCTACATCTCGAAAGAAATTAGTCTTCGATCATCAGTAGGAGGATATCTTTAGTGAAAAACCAAAAAATAAATTATGACAAGTTTAATTAAATGTTCCACTAAACTCCACTAACATATTAATTGCTCTGCTAACATTCCATATTTTTTAAAATTTCCCTTTGAACTTGATTCATTTTTGTGACTCCAAGTCCACACATGCAACTTAGCAAAACTTTCAAACTTCAATCATTTGGTAAAAACTAGTATAATAACCCGTGTCTGCATGGGAGTTGAGTTTATAATTTATAATTTTTTAATATATTTTTAATTATTTTTTAATTTTATATAAGTATATATTAGTAAATATGTTTGTAAATATTTTAAAAATATATTAATATGATTATGAATATTAATATATATTAAAAACTTATATTGATATATATCTTAAATTATTTTAATTTATGTAAATATTTATTTTAAAAATATTATCTTTGAAAATAAATTTTCATTTGTATATAACTTTTATATATATATATATATATATATATATATATATATATATATATATATATATGAGATATTAATAATAATTTTAATTATAAACTGATCTAAAAAATTGAAAATTGAAAATTTCATTAGATTGGATCGAAATTCAAATTTTATTTTGAAAAATAGTATAATCTTATCTAAACCAAGCATACATACGTACATATATATGCTATTATAAATAATTAAATACATATATATTAACATATATATTTGTAAAATTTTAAATAGAGGAGTGCTAACAACACTCTCCTCCCAACACACACTCTATCATTGGTTGAAATTTATTGAAAACTACAAAATCAGGAGAGAGAGTCATTAAATAACAAGTGGGACCCATAAAAATTTGTGATTTCCAATAAATTTTAACCAAACATGGGAAGTGTGTTCAAAAGAGTGTGATAGAGAGTGTGTTGCTAGCAATTCTCTTTTAAATAATATTTAATTACATTAAAAATTATAATAATATACAAAATATAAATTATAAATTTAATGTGATGATCATAGAATGTTAAAATTCAAATCAATGAGAAAAATAATAAAATATAAAATTATTCTACACGGAAATTAATTTTCTAATATTATTTATCTTAATTTAAAATAATTTTAATTTGAATATACTTTAATCTTTTTAATTTTGCAAGAGTTACATACAAGAGCCACACACAACGTAGCATTTGAACAAAATCTTAAGTAAACAAAAATAGGAATATGATAGTAAATAAAAGCATGTATAAGCTTTTGAGGAAAAGAACATCAAACAAAAAGGATAATACTCTAGCACTACTTACCTCGTGAGCAGAGGGAGAAGCATTCTCTATTACTTCAGGGATAAATTGAATGTCTCATGTCTGCAAGGGAAAGCTTCAACTTCTCTAGTAGCTTTGTCTTCAAATTGTCCACCTACCAATAAATAGAAAACCTATCATTCTATGTCCTTAACTAATTAACACCAAGGATAACACTAACAATGTTGTTTCTTTCCAAGGATGAGAGAAATCGAGACATGTTCGATCCCTATAACTCTCACAAAATGCAAGAAAAAAAAAAGGATTTTTATAAAAATAAAAAAAATCATTTTCCCCAATTATTATAAATATTGAAAAAATAATTAATGGTTTATAGAGGTCCATCAGGTCTCGACTCTCAACACATAGTATAAAATGTTGTTATAAGGAAAAGAAAATCAATATATACAAACTGGAAAATTCAAGCGCTTCAACAGCACTGCAGCCTCGGCTCTCACTTGCATTGATTCAGAATCTGAAAATAGCTAGCTTTCCCTGGCTAGAGAAAAAAAAAAAGTCAAATTATGAAGAAAATCTTCTCAAAACATAATAACCATTAATTATTTATTCTATTTAGCATACTGTTAAAGACTTTGGGTTCACTGCATTCTTTAAACTTTTAGAAAATTGATTTAGAAAGGATGGATAGAACAAGCTAATCTTATCTAATTTTATCATAAGTTTGATACCCAAATAAGATAGGATATATATATATATATATATATATATATATAATATATATATATATATATATATATATATATATAGCAATGGCCTTGTATCAAGCTGAAAGATTATAGAAAGCATAAAAATGTAATAAAAGAACTATACCTGCAAGTTTTTTACTATGATAGCTATTGCTTCTTCAAATGCTCGCTTACAATCTTGGAATGGTGAATCTCCATATGCCTAATAAAGAGGGGGAAAAAAAGAAAAGAAAGATATCTCATCTGAGGCCAAAATTTATTACATTATAGGAAAAAAGTGTGTCCTAGTGTGTGCCGTAAATGTATAATAGTAGAAGCAGCCAAAGGGATTTAATCATTAATAATAGAGTTAATTACACGGGTAATAGAGTTATTTACAAGGACCATTTATGAGGTTTCGTGAAATTATACCTGATATCCCTCTATTTTTTTTTTTACAATATTACTTTGAGCTCCTAAGGGAGTTGGTGTAATATTTTTTACACCTAAAAGGAGAGTCGGTGTAACGATTTACGTCTAAGAGAGGGGTTCAGTGTAATGAAAACCCAAAAATTAAGGGATTTATTGTAGGGTTCAAAAATGAAAGAGTATCAGATTAATTCCACGAAACCCCAAGGGGATCAGTGTAATTAATTTGTAGTATCAACCAAACAGGCAAACACAACCTTAAAAATTGGCATCGCACCAGTGTAGAACCTGAGTGCATCAGCATAGTCCTCAGACTTGATGCACTTGCCTATGAAGAGAAGTTTTATCACTATCATGTTTATGTTTCTGTTAGTTTGAATTTTAAATTAGAGTTGCTATTAGTTTTTCTGTTTTAATTAGATATAATTATCTTTATCTTTCTAGCTGTTAATTTCTGTTTTGATTAGATAGAATTATCTTTCTCTTTCGATGAGAACTGTAAGGCTATTTAAGCCTATTGCCTCTCAATTAATAAACAAGTCATTTCAGCCAATATATCAGATTTGCAATACACTTGAGTTCCTAACAAATTGGTATCAGAGCCCCCACTGGGCCTGAGAAAGCAGCAGTCTTTCGAATTAACTTCACGAAGAAAAATGTCAAGTGAAGGAACATTTGTTCAACCTTCAATCCTACATTTTGATGGTCACTATGACCATCAGAGCATGTTAATGGAGAACTTCTTGCGGTCCAAGGAGTATTGGAGCCTGATCGAGACAGGCTATGAGGAGCCAGCTGCTAGAACAACCTTGAGTGCGGTTGATCAGAAGAAACTCGATGAGTTAAAGCTGAAGCATCTGATGGTCAAGAATGATTTGTTTCAAGCTATTGACAAGACAATTCTTGAGCAGATTTTAGAGAAGGACACATCAAAATAGATTTGGAATTCGATGAAAAGGAAATATGAAGGCAATGCAAAAGTCAAGTGTTCCATTCTGCATGCCTTACGGAGGGAGTTTGAAATCCTAGAGATGAAATCAGATGAAAAAGTTGTTGATTACTTTGCTAGGGTTATGACTGTTACTAATAAGATGAGAGCACAAGGGGAAAACATGCAAGATGTAATTATCGTCGAAAAAATCCTTAGATCTTTGACTGACAGATACAACTTCATTATCTGCTCAATCGATCGAGGAGTCTAAGGATACCAATACACTCTTAATTGATGAGCTACAAAGCTCCTTGATGGTACATGAGTTAAAGATTTTGAAGAATAGTGGAGAGGAGCAAGCTCTCAAGGTGATCTGAAGGAAGATTTGGAGATAGAGGTCGAGGTAGAGGAGGCTTTCGAGGCAGGGGTAGAGGTAGAGGACGACAAGGATTCAACAAGGCTACTGTGGAGTGCTATAATTGTCACAAACTCGATCATTTTCAGTATGAGTGTCCGAGTTTGAACAATGAGGCAAATTATGCAGAACTAAACAAAGAAGAGATGTTGTTGATGTCTCATGTGGAGATGCAAGATGCAAGGAGAGAAGATGTTTGGTTCCTTAACTCAGGCTGCTCTAATCACATGTGTGGAGACAAAAACATGTTCTATGAACTAAATGAGGACTTCATGTAGGTGGTCAAACTTGGAAACAACACAAAAATGATAGTGCTTGGAAAGGGAAATGTGTAGTTGTTCAAGAATAGCGTTCATCATGTTGTAACTGAAGTCTACTATGTGCCGGAGTTGACGAACAATCTTTTGAGTGTGGGAAACTCCAAGAGAAAGGTCTAGCCATTCTTATTAATTTTGGAATGTGCAAAATTTATCATCCTGAAAGGGGTTTGATCATTCAAACCACTATGACTACAAATCGAATGTTTACTCTTGTGGCAAAAACACAAGTCAAGGAGGCAGGTTGTTTTCATGCACCTGTAGAAGGTCTTACACATCTTTGGCATTGTAGATTTGGTCATCTTGGTTACAAGGGACTGAGAACTCTGCAAAGCAAGAAGATGGTTCGAGGATTACCACAGTTTTCCACTACAACCATAACTTGTACAACTTGCATGGCTGGCAAGCAACATAGAGAGGCTATCTCAAAGAAGAGTCAATGGAGAGCAACTCAAAGACTGCAGCTCATTCACTCAGACATTTGTGGTCGAATCTCACCAGCTTCAAATAGTAAGAAAAAGTATACTCTATGCTTTATTGATGATTTCAGTAGAAAAGCATGGATTTACTTTCTGGTAAAGAAATCAGAAGCCTTTCATCACTTCAAGGCTTTCAAAATGCTAGTTGAAAAGGAAATTGGTGAGTCTATCAAGTGCTTAAGAACTGATAGAGGAGGAGAATTTAATTCAGCAAAATTCAATGAATTTTGCAGAATAAATGGCATAAAGAGACAACTTACTACAGCCTATACGCGACAACAAAATGGCATGGCCGAGAGAAAGAATAGAACAGTAATGAATATGGTGAGGCCTATGCTTGCAGATAAGAGGATTCCCAAGATGTTTTGGCCAAAAGCTGTGAACTGGGCAATATATGTGTTGAATTGATGCCTCACTCTTGCAGTAAAAAATATGACTCCAGAGGAAGCTTGGAGTGGAGTCAAACCATCAGTTGAGCACTTCAGAGTTTTTGGTTGTCTTGCGCATGTCCATGTACCTGATGTTACAAGATCAAAGTTGGACAACAAGAGCTTTTGCTGTGTGTTGCTATGTGTGAGTGAGGAATCTAAGGGCTACAGGATGTATGATCCAATTGGAATAAAGGTTGTGGTAAGTAAGGATGTCATTTTTGAAGAAGAAAAACATTGGAATTGGGGTGAAAGTTACAAAGAGCAAGTAATTGCAGACATAGAATGGGGGGAAAAAGAGAATAGTTTTGATGAAAGTTATGAAAGTGAAGCTGAAGAAAATAGGAATGAAGGTGATGTAAATGAAGTCACTGAAACAGCAGAAACAAGCACTGAAAACTCATCAAATTATTTGCAGCATACAACAGAAGAAGTAGAAGAGTATTTGAGGAGTAAGAGGCAATCACAGCCTTCTATTTGGATGGTAGATTGTGCTTCAGGAGAAGAACTATATGAAAATGAGTTGAACTTGTTGAACATGGCTCATGTAATGACTATTGATCCATTAAACTATGAAGAGGCAGTGAAGAATTCTAAATGGAGACAAGCCATAGATGCATAGATAGAATCAATTGAGAAAAATAAAACATGGAGCCTGACAGAGTTACCCATTGGAGCAAAGAAAATCAGGGTGAAATGGATATACAAGACCAAATTGAATGAACGAGGTGAAGTGGACAAGTTCAAAGCTCGGTTAGTTGCAAAAGGATATGCTCAACAGCATGGTGTGGATTACAAAGAAGTCTTTGCCCCAGTTGCAAGGATGGACACAGTTCGGTTGATTGTTGCTCTAGCAGCTCAAAGAGGTTGGACAATTTTTCAGCTTGATGTTAAATCTGCATTTCTACATGGAGACTTGAAAGAAAATGTCTATGTAGAACAACCAAAAGGCTATGAAGAATTGGGAGGTGAGCACAAAGTTTACAAGTTACATAAGGCCTTGTATGGCCTAAAACAAGCTCCACGAGCTTGGTTCAGTTGAATCGAAACTCACTTCATTCAAAGGGGATTCCAGAAGTGCAACAGTGAGCAAACTCTATTTGTTATGCAGAACAATGGTGGTAACATTCTAATTGTCAGTGTTTATGTTGATGATTTAATTTATACTGGTGATGACATGCAAATGATGTTGGAGTTTAAGGAGTCAATGATGAACGCATTTGATATGACTAACTTGGGAGGAATGAGATTTTTCTTGGGAATTGAAGTACGGCAGGCAACAGATGGGATCTATATGGGATAGAAGAAATATGCTCTTGAAGTATTGAGGCGCTTTGGAATGGAAGAAAGCAATGGAGTAATGAATCCGATAGTCCATGGGTTAAAAGTTGGCAAAGATGATGCAGGAGTCAAGGTTGATGAGACTTACTTCAAACAAATAGTAGGCAGTCTCGTGTATGTTATTGCCACTAGACCAGATCTGAATTTTGTTGTAAGCCTAATAAGCAGATTTATAGCTAGACCAACAGTACTTCATATGCAAATTGCAAAAAAGGCGTTGAGGTACTTGAAGGGGACAACTGACTATGGAATATTTTATAAGAAGGAAGGAAACAAGGATTTGGTTGCCTTCACCGACAACGACTATGCAGGGGATACTGAGGATAGAAAAAGCACATCTGGATATGTCTTTATACTAAGCGGAGGAGCAGTTGCTTGGAGCTCTAAGAAACAGCCTATTGTCACTCTTTCAACTACAGAAGCAGAATTTGTAGAGGCAGTAGCTTGTACATGCCAGGCAGTGTGGATGCGTAGAATTCTGGAGCAATTGAATCATCCACAAAAGGGTTCCATCACTGTAATGTGTGACAACAGTTCAACCATTAAGCTCTCAAGGAATCCTGTGATGCATGGACGAAGTAAACACATAGATGTGCGCTTCCATTTTCTGAGAGACTTGACACGAGAAGGTGTAATTGAGCTTGTACATTGTGGTACCAAAGATCAAGTTGCAGATTTGATGACAAAACCACTCAAATTAGCAGCTTTTCTGAAGCTTTGTGACCAATTGGGAGTATGTGTGATGCCTGAAGTAAACCAACAGCTGTTAGTTTAAGGAAGGGAATGAAGAGAAGTTTTATCACTATCATGTTTCTGTTTCTGTTAGTTTGAATTTTAAATTAGAGTTGCTATTAGTGTTTCTGTTTTGATTAGATAGAATTATCTTTATCTTTCTAGCTGTTAATTTCTGTTTTGATTAGATAGAATTATCTTTATCTTTCGATGAGAACTGTAAGGCTATTTAAGCCTATTGCCTCTCAATTAATAAACAAGTCATTTCAGCCAATATATCATATTTGCAATACGCTTGAGTTCCTAACAGCCTAGTCTATCAGGTAGATCATATATGAACTGCTCTTCCACAAGGATGACAAATGGTGTAAAAATCTAGAGTTAAATTCTTCATGCACAAGAAAAATATATATGAATTAATTCCATCAAAATCTTTTTTAGGCAGAACAATAATGTGCAACCAGAGAACAAGTGTCATTTCTTCCATAGCTGAATTTTACGAAGAAGATTACATATGTCCGATCCATTTTCTCTATATGCTCCCTATTTTCGCATAGAAAAGTGTTAACACTGTCACTCCTTGACTGTACAGACATTATCTGCATTGGGAAAAAATGTGGATTACTCATGAACTCTTATACGTTTTTTTTTTTTTTTGCTTCTTCTTCGTAATAAAGTTCCAGGAGTGAAAAGTGAAAACGATAAATCTTTATCGGAATAACTGTTCCTAGCCTACATTGCATCTACTACATGTTGTAAAGACTTTTTCAGTTGTGTAATGTAACACACGGAACGTTGCTGCAACATTATATATTCACTTCCATTCTTTCAACGTCCAGAATCTGAGATACATATGGTATAGAATAATTAATTTTTATTTCTCCCTTATTCTTTTGTTTTAAAACTCTTATCCCTTATCGAATAAATTAAATAACAGAAAAATTAAAGAATGAAACAGAATTCAACCACGTAGTTTCGTATAGTAATTTTCGCCAAAATTTTGTACAATTTGATATTTTCATTGCACTAGTTTATTTTAGTGAATAATATGTTATTTAAAATATCAAATAAATATTCATTACTAGATAACATATCAATAAAAATATAATTTATGTAAAATTTGATATACATAATCAGAAAGATAATATTAAATAATTCAATGGTTGAATTATATATAATTTTATATTTTACAAATAAGTTATTAAGTGATATAAGTACAAGAATTTGACATCTAAGGTCAATGATCTTTTCCTATACATATATGATATATACGATGTATATAGTGAAAGAATCTTTTATTTTTTATTTTTTTTATCAGTAGGAAATATAAAAAACAGAAACAAGAAACTAAGCTGAACGACTAAAGGTGGTGCCTAAAGCATCCACAAACAACAAATGAGATAATCCAGAAGGACCTGACTCAAGCACTGTGAATGGCATATCCCCCGATGAGCCTTTGTTAGCTAACCAATCTGCACAATAATTTCTCTTCCCGAAGTGTGTGTTGAACAGTGACGCTCCAAGGTTGGTCAATAAGAGCTTTGATGGCTTGGATAAGAGGAGCATGTAGATGAGATTGATTCACCCCTAGCTTGATCGTGTTACTAGCACCTTGAGAGTTTGATTCGTAAGTGAGGTATCCAAGGTTTTAAATATCGGTCCATATCGATAATATCATCCATGACAACACGGTATCGGAGCTAAACAATACCTGTACGGACCGAAATCACAGTGAGGTTGAAAATCACAGATAACGGCAGCAACGGAGCGGTATTGCGGCCACAACAGACCGCAACATGTTGTGAGACATTCAAGTCATAAGACCGCAATCCGCATCGCAGAATCCTCAATACCTGTAATCGCGAAAAACTTTAACGCGACCGCTACCGTGACCGCGACCGCAATTTAAAGCCTTGGAGGTATCTATAACCAGATTGCCAAGCTAGTTTGAGGCCATAAAAAATTGCATGTAGTTCAGCACAAAGAGATGATGTGTGACCGTAAGAGCCCGTATAACCAAGCAACCAATGCCCAAAATAATTACGCATAAGACCTCCATACCCAACATCGTCACCCCTGGATTACCCAGGGAGCGCCCATTTGTGTTGAGTTGAGCTAAACAAAATTATCGTGAGGCGGATTCCATTTGATTCAATTTGCTTCACGTATCCGTATCCGATACATATCCGATACCGATACTCTTGGATACTTCACCGATACGTATCGGTGAAGTATCCAAATCTATGAAGTACCGATAACTCAATTTGCTTCACGTATCCCATACCGATATACTTTGGATACTTCACCTATACATGTATCGGTGAAGTATCCAAGCTTTCAAAACATTTTATGAAAATCCAATACAACTACATGAATCATGTAAGTATGTCTAATATAGAAACACTGTCCCTTAATGAACCAAAAATGAAAATTGTTCTCTTTATGTGAATGATTTCAAGAAAGGATGAGATTGATAGTACTGTTCCTATATGTAATTAATAGAAAATAATTTATGATGACAATGATTTATAATTTTATTTTTAGTAATGTCAAAGAAGTATGTTTTTAATTAAGATTTGCAGAATTACAATTATATATTTACCATGTGTTATGAATTTTTATATATTTCTAAATATTCATCTTACACGTATCGTATCCTATATATTTTTAAAATAATCGTATCGCCGTATCGGATACGTATCGTATCCGATACACGTATCGTATCTGTGCATCATAGACCAGAGAAAGTGTTTGATATTATCTGGGATTTTTAAGGACCACATCCAAGGCTTGCTTTCAGCAAGAGTTCTTGGGGTGCTACGTTCTCTCGTGAGCCAATGGTAAGCACTGTGGGCAGAACACTCTCCATTTGAAGACGCATCCCAGATAATGGAATCATGACTGTTTGCCTTCAGAAAGGTGCTCCGGATAAGATAAGTGACTGAATTCACGGTTTAATGGAGTAGCCAGAAAATTCAAGTTCCAACTCCCATTAACAAATATATCCTTCAAACTAAGCTGTGAGTCCTGAATATGGACATAGTCCACTAACGAACAAAGGGCACCGCGAGGAGACCAACAATCAAACCAAAGGGCGAGGTTCCCTTCTCCAACTCTAAAACGAAAGTCAGCTTCCAAGATATCCGTTGCTTTCACAATAGATTGCCAAACCAAGTGTACAAGCTTCCTTGGTAATCTTTGACATGAAGAATCGAGTCACCCTTCAGATATTTGGCTTGAAGCATCTAGATCCAAAGCTTGGGTTTCTCCAAGATGAGATCCCCAATGCAACATTAACATCTCTGGCAATGTGGATACCTAGGCCTCCCTCTTTCTTTGGTCTTGTCACTAAATTCCAGTTAGCCCAGTGCTTATGATGGCCACCCCAAATGAAGGATCTACTGCACTTGTCAATAGCCTCGCAAACCACCTCAAGAGAATAATTTTGAAGCACATCAATCTAGATAACTCCTGTAGCCAAATGTAAAATTACACATTTGAATACCCCAAAAAACATATCCAAAAGCATTCTTATATTTAACATAAAAAATATTTCTAGTGAATGCATTTATATTAGTGATTTAGAAAATAATATATAGAATACATTTCTTTTAATTAATTTAATATAGCACAATGTCTATTACAAGCATATATAGCTGCAATAAATAGAGATGATGATGAGATTTTCTTTACAATCTAACACATTATTCAAGACATATGATTAGATTTGCACCGCATTGCCAGTAAAGAGCTTCAAGGTAGACAAAACAAAACAAAACAAAATAAATGCAAACAATATCATATAGAATAGAAGAAACTCATTGCATACGGGTTTAGATTCCTTTATGTGACATTACTATCTAGTGAAATTTTAGCCCTTAATTAAAAACAAGAGAGAGATAGAGAATTTAAATAATAATAAAAAAGGAATTATGGGATTTTGATGGTGGAGATTTTCACGAGAGAATCTAGGTGAAAATTTCACGAGAGGATCCATTCCTCATTGCATACATTCATGAAAAACAAATACCATTACATAAAACTATGCCTATAAGAATAATATAATAGACTGTTTGATGGTTAATTATTATAATAATTAGTGTGAATTTAAAAAACAAACAAAATTGTTCAGTTAATTTAAGAAATTAAATTAACAAAACTAAAAGAGGGAAGTGGTAGCATAATCAAACTACTTACAAAAAACATCAAGTAGATCTACTGCACAAATATGTGTCTCTACATACTCCTCAATAATAAGAAAGTGTCTAACAATTAAAAAGTTAATTTGCATATAATGAAAAATTTATGTAATGTAATAAATTTAACAATACTTTACTTTTTAGCATAAAGATACTAACTTGGTGACTAAGTCTTGAGCAAGTTTAATTAATTACTTTTCTAAATCCGAAAATATTACTTGAAATGCACAAATGGCCTCCACAAACTCATGAATGGGATGACCTCCTATGCTAAGAAATAAGAGCAAAAACACCACTACTTTACCACAATTGCAATGATGATCACCTGTCTTCTACTATATTCTTGCCTATAGCTTTTTCTTTTACTCCATTGGCATTCTGGTGGCCAGCTTTATCATTGCATATTTGAATTTGATTTCTTCAATTGCCAAATGCAAGCTTAAGAAATGCTTGTTTTTTTTTTAACACATTGTTGGTTAGCTTGTAGTTAATCTCAGTTGTGTTTCCACAGGAAAAAGTTTAGAGACATTGGAAGAATCTTGAACCTTTGTTTTCAATGATCAAGTCAGTAATATCAAGGAAGGAACCTTTATGCTTTCTTCAAGAATTGACAACCTATTTTGTAAGTACAATGGTTTCCCTAAAGGTATGGTAGAGAAGGATCGCATCAATAATGTGGACTTATCATTTGCTAAAAGCATTAGGATTCCATACATGGAAAAATTACCACCATATACATCTTGGATACATGTGGCCAGGTGCGTTTGACTTTCTATTTTCAAAGACTAATTTTTTGTCCAAATGTCCCAAATGTGCAACACAAATTTTGCCAAAGCAAAAATTAGATGCTTCTTGTATTTTGTTTCCAAATAGAAACTTCCATATCAAATATTCTTAATAAATCCACATGGAGATTATGTTTATGTATTTTTTGTAATTTTTCAAAATCTTCCAAGTTAAACAGAAATGAGAGAATAGCTAAAGATTAGTCAGTTATTGGAAAAAGCCAAATATACTATGATAAAAATCCTGAGGATGTTAAACATGACTTCACTGAGCCTGAAGACCAAATTATGCACACAAAATTAACATGGAGATGCACTAGCATGTAGAAGTTTTATATGCAAGTAAACCATCTCCATTTTAATTTATCGTGCAGAATTTAGTCTTCAGCCTTAGTGGAGTCATCTTTGACATACTCAGGATTTTTATCTTACTATATTTCACTTTTTCCAATGACTGACTGATCTTCAGGCATTCTCTCATTTATGTTCAACATGGAAGATTTTGAAAAATCAGAAAATACATAAACATGATCTCCATATGGATTTATACATAATATTTCATATGGAAGTTTCTATTTGAAAAGAAAATACAAGAAGCATGTAATTTTTCTTTGACAAAAATTGCATATCCGGGACGTCTAAACAAAAACTTAGTCTTTGAAAATTGAAAATCAAATGCACTTGGCCACATGTATCTAAGATGCATATGGTGGTAATTTTTTCATGTATGGAATACTAATGCTTTTAGCCAATGATAAGTCTACATTATTGATACGATCCTTCTCTACCATACCTTTAGGGAAACCATTGTAATTACAAATTGGGTTGTCAATTCTTGAAGAAAGCATAAAGGCTCCCTCCTTGATATTACTGACTTGATCGTTGAAAACAAAGGTTCAAGATTCTTCCAATGTCTCATAACTTTTTTCAAGTGGAAACACAATTGAGATTAACTGTATGCTAACCAACAACATGTTAGAAAAACAAACCCTTCTCAACCTTCCATTTTGCAATTGAAGAAAGCAAAATCAATTTTTTTTTTATTAGCAGCAAATTCAAATATGCAATGATAAAATAAAGAAAACAAAAAAAATCCATATAGTTTTACATAATAAAATAAAATCAAACTCAGCAAAATCATGTTAGGCTGCAAAAAATAAAAACAAAAAAAAGTTCAATCCACATGTGTTGAAGCAAAGGAACTACATATGGTTCATAAAAGATATTAGAGAACTCAAATGTTGTTTGTGATATATGTACACACAGATATAAAGGAACGGAGAGTTGTTAAGTTTCATGCTTCAATATATGATTAGATACAAAATAATAATTGGGGTTTAATTCTGAACTATTCTCACAATATGATTTCAAAGAAATGGAATGAGAGAAAGAAACACATAACAAAATAAAAAATCTAAATGAAAGGAAATGAAGAAACTGAGAGAACAAAGGATTAAGGAAACACAAACAAACTTAATGTTTGGGGGCACAAATAGTAGTTTTGTTCACCATGGATTCACGGAGAGATGAATCAATTTAAAGGAGAAAGTGACAAGAGAAGTGATTGAGAAAGTGAATTGAAATAAGAAATTAAATAAGAGTAACGCTATTTAATTAGAACTGAGTTGGCCATCGACCAACACTAGCATAATTTTTTGTGTCGTTTCTTGCATGAGTTACTAATCCTTCCTTCCTAAGCACCACGTGGGGACCACTGCTCTCAACAACAATGTTTTTTCATAATAATATTTGAGATTAATATATTTGAAATTAGGAATACATTTTCTTACACACTTGTACTAAACATATTTTTATTAGTTAAATTTATTAAAAAAAATTAAAATTACGAGTAGGGTTTAATAAATAAGGAATGACATTAACATAATTCTATGATGTCCAATAAATTTTAATTAATAGTGAAAGTGTATTAGAAAGAATATTTTTGGTATTTTTCTACTATTTTTAAGATTTGAAATATGTCTTCTTCAAACATGTTCATTTGTAATGTTTTTTCTTGATACTTTAATAGAAATTTTGATAAATAAAAATTATTAAATTTAATATATTAAAATATAAAAGGTATGTATTATTTTCATCATTAAATATTTTATTTGAAAGAACTTTTCTAAAAATTGAATAGTTATAGAAATTTAAATTTATTCTATTTCTAGTATCTGCCATTTGAATTGCCCTCAAAAGAAAGAAAATAATTAATATTTGCATATTTTCTTATTTAATGTATACAAATTTAATGAGACTTAAATAATATTTAATGATATTATTGACTTTAAAAAATAATATAATATTAGGTGTATTAAATAATATTTAATGATATTATTAAAATTTTCATAATATTTAATGTTATTATTGATTTGAATTATATTATTTAATGATATGTTTTAATATTCAATGATGTTATTAAGTAATGTACCTGTCCGAGGGTACGGTAGTAATTTTTTCCTGCTGTGCCAAGCTCTATCCATCTGTCCTTGTCGTCTTCTGCCGAGGGGGGTGGGTACCTACAAAGGTACTCCGACGCTCAAGTCAAATATCACCCCAATATAGTAAATGAGAGTAATAAATGAGAATGAACAATTAATTTACCTTGAGAATCTCACCCTTTATATACACATATTAATGGGCCTTTGGGATTCATGGGCCTGACCTTGTTACTAATGTGATGTTAATCATTCATTATGTGATAATATTACTCTAATCCCAAAATTATTCTTCTAAGGCTAGTATTGCCATTTATAATAGGCCAAACAATACTAGGATGACCGGATATTATTCGATTATGTAGTTACCTAAGGTTTTAGGCCCCAATAGAATACAAGTAATATTAGGTGTATTAAACAATTTTTCATAAATATAATATTTAATGATAGTATCAAATTTAATTCTATATTAGGTGTATTAAATAATTTAATTGTTGATCTTTTGTAAAGTAAAAGATTCTTTATTTATATATTTATATAAAGACTACTGTTCCTGTCAGAGGGTAATGGAGTAAATTTCTCTATGTCATTGTCTTCAATCCGAAATCTCCTTTGGATGTTTGAATCCTCCAAGACGAGAAGAGGGGGTGGGTACCTACCTCCAACGCTTAAGTCAACTTTCGACTCAGAGCATTTAATAAGAGTAATAAATAAGGGATCAAAAGTTACCGTACCTTGAGGATTGAACCCTTTTTATACTTACTTTACTGGGCCTTGGACTCATGGGCCCTGATTAACTTTCGATGGTTTGTCATTATTAATTAAGATTACTAGTTAAGATTACTAATTACTTTATAATACCTTGATTGTCTTGGTAATATCATATTAGGATGACTCATCTTACCCAAATTCTTTTCATGGTACTCGATTATCAGGGTTATTCGAGACCTTTTTGTTTCTTTTCGGCGATTGGCCGACAACTCCTTTCCGCAGGCTGCATGTTTGTCATCAAGGGTATTCGGTTATCGCTATTGCTGAATACCCATCCGGTATACATGCCCCCTAGCCTCGAGTGAACAGTTGTGATGAAGAGGTTTATTGTTTTAGTTTGTTTTGATTTATTCGAGGTGAGTAACTGTCATGACGTCTTTTCGAATTCCTGCCATTGTGACATAAAAAGTCGTTGGGGATGAGAAGAACGAAGCATCATTTTCTTATGGAATGTTAGATCTTAGTTAATCTAACGATTAGGGCTTTTGCAACTTATGGGTCACTATGGGCCTGGGTCCTACAAATAGGATGTAGGAGAGATGTCGTCCTTATTCTGATTGTTAAGAAAAAATTTACTCTCGGTCGAACACCCCATTTGTGATCCTTTTTGCAATGTGAATTAGGTACGAGTTGTTGGTCTCTCTTCTCTTAACCATGGGTTTGTCTAGCAATAAGTTTTCTGGGGAAGTCGAGGTTTTTGATGTTCAGTCATCGTCTTCATCTGCCGAGGGGTCTAGCAGTTCTAGCGAATAGCCTTCGTCTTCGTCTTCGTCTTCGGCCTCTTTCCGGTAGGAAGTGTCTGAGAATGTAGTTTCCCTTTCGGTGGATAAGGCTACTTCTAGCCTGATACGAAAGCATAAACCAAGAGTTTCGCAGGGAAAGAAGAGAGAATTTCCACGATAACTCTCAACAGGTATACCTGGGTAGATGGGGAAGTTGGGTCCTACTAGTCTCGTTATGATGATAAACTTAGTGTGTCCAATTTTGTAAACTATGTCACTATTTGTACCATAGATGAAGATGAGTTCTGTCCGATAGCCCTTCAATGTTGTCGGCGAAAGTCCGATGCAGAATTTGTTTTCTTAGGAAAGGGGGAATCTCGGAGGGATTTCTTTTATATGTACGATTGCGTCTTCCGGGACCTTCATGTGACGCTCCCTTTTGACGATTTTACCATGCAAGTGCTTCGGGTTTTAAATGTTGTGCCATCTCAGTTACATCCGAATGGGTGGGCAGCGATTCAGGCCTTCCGAGCCCTTTGTATATTCAATTTTGTCAAGCCTTCTGTAAGTGTGTTTTTGTACTATCTCTGCACTCGGTCGAGGAGTGGTTTGTGGGTTTCCTTAATTAGAAAATCGAAAAGGCCCTTGTTTCAGTCTTTTAATTCCTCTTATAAAAACTTTAAAACTGGTTTCTTCAAAGTTGTCATTAAACCAAATATAGGAGCCAACCATTTTTATGATAGTAGTGGGAGGGCTCTGTTTCCATTTTACTGGGAGAAAACCCCTCAGCGTTATGATAAATTTCCTAAGTCTATGATGACCGAACAAGAACACTAGGATCTTATGTTCCTTGAGTCACTTCCTAGAAAGCTTCCGGCTAGACGGCTTGTTGCTTTGTTTAATTCTTCAAACGTTTTTGTAGACTTGTGTGGTAAGCTTTCGGTTTTCCTTTTTCTACTATTCGTTGTTTATATTACTTATAATTGACTAAGTATATGTTGCCGATGTAGGTATTATGGCTGAAGCAGGTGGCGACGTGTTGTCCTTTCGCAATGTTAGGAAAAACCGGGGCAATGCTACTGGTAACCCTTCGGGTATTGCATCCCTTCCTCCTGTCGTAAGATAACCCCCACAGAGGGCACCACCTCAAGATGTTGTGCCCCCTCCGGCCGTAGATAAGAAGGGTCGAGACAGGGATCATAAGAAGCACCATCAAAGCCATGAGACCTCCGAAGAGGACAAGTCAAAGAAGCTAAAACAAAAGACTTTTCCACGATACTCTCGGTCCTTTAGAAACTTATCTTTTCCTTTCCCATGATTGTCCTTATCATGTTCCTTCTTCGCAGTATTGGCCTCCGTTCGAACTTGATTATAGTATTCGACCAATTCTTTCATCTGCATGTATTTTGTCGCTCTTCACCGAAGATCATCCATGTCAAGCGTAGGCTTCTTACAGAGGCGATTGACGAAAGCCCCAGGTCGAAGGGCTGTTACCAGGTGATGCATGGCTACAGCCGGATCCAAGTTACGAATGTTCAAAGCAACTTTGCCGAATCTTTCCATGAAGGTACGAAGAGGTTATTTCTTCTCCTGTCATATGTTGACAAGTGCGACCGAGGTCAAATGATGGGGTCGACTTGTTGCGAACTGGATGCCGAATCTAGCGGCAAGTGTTTTAAAGTTGTCAATAGAATTAGGCGGGAGACGAGTAAACCAGTTAAGGGCTTGTCCCTTTAGAGATGTAGGGAAAACCCTATACATGATAGCATTGTCAGTAGTGTAAAGGCTGACTTGGGTCACATACACATCTTTGTGCTCATTTGGATCGGTGGTACCATCATATCTGTCTAGGCTGAGGCTTTTCTAAGTTGGGGGTAAAGGTGCTTCCATTATCCCAGAAACAAAAGGATGCCTACAAGGCTGTGATTGAGTGTTGGCAGTAAAGGTTGAGAGCCAATGTGTTGCCCCTTGGATGCTGAGATTGGTCGTTGACTCACCCTCATGTTGGTGGCTGGGTGTTTGATACTTGGGCTTCCAAGATCAGTTCAAACTTTTCAACTCAGCATTTTCCTGACAGAGGGCCGAAATCTCTTGAGCATGGTGTTTTCGCATTGCTGACAGATCGGCTCTTAATTGTCTTAACTCTGAAGACAAATTTGTTTGATCCTCCACTTGTACCGCATTTTCATCAACACAATGTTGTTCGTCCACGCCATGTTGCATGCCTTGTGCCGATGATCTTGGTACCTCCATGTGTGTGCGGCTCCGGGTAGTAACCATTCCATGAGGGGCCATGGGATAAGTTTTATCAGGGCCCCACGATGGGCACCAAAATGTTCCTGTTATAGGGTAATGGAGTAAATTTCTCTATGTCAATGTCTTCAATCCGAAATCTCCTCCGGATGTCCGAATCCTCCAAGACGAGAAGAGAGGGTGGGTACCTACAAAAGACACTCAAACGCTCAAGTCAGCTTTCGGCTTAAAGCATTTAATAAGAGTAATAAATGAGGGATCAAAAGTTACCGTACCTTGAGAATAGTACCATTTTTGTACTTACTTTAGTGGGACTTGGACTCATGGGCCCTGATTAACTTTCGATGGTTTGTCATTATTAATTAAGATTACTAATTACTTTATAATACCTTGATTGTCTTGGTAATATCATATTAGGATGACTCGTCTTACCCAAATGCTTTTCATGGTACTCGGTTATCAGGGTTATTCGAGACCTTTTTGTATCTATTCAGCGATTGGCCGACAACTCCTTTCCGCAAGCTACATGTTTGTCATCAAGGGTATTCGGTTATCACTACTACCGAATACCCATCCGGTATAACTACATTAATATCATTCAATACTATATTAATATTTATCTTCAAGTCTATTATATATGTGCATGTAGGTGTCAATAAATCTATTTTATTCAATAAATATAATATTTAATAATATGATATATGTTAATAAAATAAAATATTAAATAAATATAATAAGTAATAATATATAAATTCTATTTTAAATTCTTTTTGAACTACCTAATTTTAGTGCGTGTCTCTTTCATTATTATTTTTTTTTCTAAAATACCCGTAATTAATTAACAATTTTTTAGCCAAAATATAATAAATGTTATAAATTACTCCCTCCATTCCAAAATGACTAGCATTTAAAATTTTTCATATTAACTAATATTTATAATTTTCAATGAGATATTAAAATTTGGCTTAAATATGTTTGTAGTCCCTAATAAATGCTTGAATTTTCTTTTTGTTGTTGGTTCCTGACAAATTAAAAATCTTGTTTTTGGTCCCTAAATTTGTTTAGACAGTGCTTTAAATAGTGAAATAAAATGATTTAGATAGCGCTTTAGGGGCCAAAACAAAATTTTAAATTTAATTGGGACCAACAATGATTTTTTTTTATTAGAGACCAAAAACAAAATTCGAACATTTATCAAGACCAAAAACCTATTTAAGCCTTAAAATTTTTATTCCAAATTTTCCCCTAATAAATTACATCAATTTAATTATTGTTAAGTACTGTACCTATAAATTTTTCAACTGTCACTATTAATCACCCAATAGTTACAAGTAATGAATTTATGAAGAGTAAAGATATTTTAGTAAAATTATTTCAACAACTAACTTATTTATTGTTCTTAATTTATGTGAAAAATCTTAAACATCAGTCATTTTGGAATAGACGGAATATAATAAGATAATTTTTTTCTCTTTCTTATTAGGGTTAGAGAAAATGAGTAGCAATTAGGTGGGAAATAATTAAGTGGAAAGAGAAACAAGATTAATTTTAAAAATATTAAAGATTATTTTGGAAGAACAACACAAATTATTGACAAATTAAATTAACCATATTTTTAAGGGTATGAATTAGTTGAAAAGGTCATATATATAAAGACTGTGGGAGTATTTATAGTCAATAAACTTTTAATTTATTTTATATTATATATAATTATATAGGTATTAAATTACGTAAAAATTATTTTTTATTTAATTTTTATTTTTATTACCATTTTATACCACTTTTAGTGGAGTCTTCTCTTTCAACTATGATTTTTTATTCATAAGACTCGAACTCGAAACTTTACATCAAAAATCTTAGCCCAATTTTACGCAAACCAATGTAATGCTGGTTTTATTTTAGTAATTTTTTTGGTGAAAATTAATTTTAGTAATATATTAGTAATATTTATTTTTGTAATATATTATATGCATTACATGTATTAAATTTAACGAATATATTATATTTAATAAATACGAAATTAAATAATATTAAATTTTATTCTATGTTGTATTAAAGAAATATAATAATTAATATTTTATAAAGTAAAAGATTCTTTTCTCTCTCAAAAAATATAAAAGATTCTTTACTTATATATTTATATAAATACTACATTAATAATTTTCAATACTATATTAATATTTGTATTCAAGTCTATTATATAAATATTCACGGAGTAACTTATCCTCCTCTCTCTCTCTCTCTCTCATATATATATATATATATATATATATATATATATATATATATATATATATATATATATATATATATATATATATAATATATATATATTCAACTTTGCTTTGTATATTGTTTCTTTCTACATCGGTTATATTTTAACATAGAAAGTCTTTCCATTTTATATCAATGAGATCTACATTGGTTCTACAATCCATGTAAAAGGCTCGATTTAACCTATGTAAAAAGCCTCTGCTGCAATTGTATTTCTATATAAAATTAGATTATTCAAAAAATTGATTTGACCTATATTTTGATAAAATATAATTTGAAAACTTGAAATTATAATTTTCTTCTTTTAATTAATTAATTATTTATGTTAAATTATTAGTGATATGACTCACTAGGGTGATCAACCTAGTGATAAGGAGTTTGAGTAGTTTGCATACGGTTTAGGTTCAAACTTGATTTTGGCACCATTGTAAAAAAAATTATTATCAATATTTTTCAATATAATTTATCTATTCATGTATGTTATCAAGATCAAGATCACCCTAAATAAAATCACATCCAGGTACAATTAAAAACAATATATATATATATATATATATATATATATATATATATATATATATATATATATATTCTTTTTTTTTAAGAAAAACAATATATATATATATATATATATATATATATATATGCTTAAGAAAAAAAGAAAGGAATAATTGGTATGCAAAGGGTAGACGATATTAAAATGCACGTCATTTTGGAAACTACTGTTAAATAAGAAATTGATATTAAAATAAAATTTTACAAAAAAAAAAATGTAAATAATAATGAAGCATCTTGACCTTTTATATGGCCCCATTTGGAAGAGTTTATCAACAGCTTATTGAAACTTATCTTATATCATAAGTGCTTATATGAGTGTTTGGTAGAGTTTATAAAAAGATCTTTGGAGCTTATTTTAATAAGCTGATGAGAGTAGCTTGTGTAGTGCTTATGCACTACTTTTAGAAATGCCAGGGTTCGCAACCTACCATTGAACGTTCCAGTTTTATTTTTTTATTTTTCGTTTTTTATTTTTAGTTTTCATTGCTTCACTGCTAGGCATGGCAAATAAATCCGTACCCGTGGATACCGCCCCGAACCCGCCCCGACTTTGACGGGGAATACCCGCTTTGACCGGGTACGGGTACGGGTACGGGTATTGGTATTACCCGAATTTTTAAAACGGGGATGGGGACGGGGATGGGTATTAAACTATACCCGTACCCGTACCCGTATACCCGCTACCATTATATTTTTTTGTCACAACATATATATACATTATAATTTTTAAAAATATAAATTCAATAGCTTAATAGTTAAATAATTTTAATTATAATAATAGTTAAATAACAAACTTAAAATTATACATTTAACTAAAAATATAATTTAATTCTTAATTATTTGCCTTTAATTCCTTTGTTATTCATTTTATATATATATTATTTGAATAAAAACATAATTAATAACTTAATATATGATTTATTTAAAAATATATAAATAAACTAAATTATAAAAAATAGTGTAGTGGGTTACCCGCGGGTATATCCGAACCCGATAAAACCCGACGGGGATGGGGATGGGTATTAAAATATTAAACCCGCATCTTTTATACCCGAACCCGTACCCGCCCCGCCTTTTGCGGGGATGGGGACGGGGAGAGCCAAACCCGCCCCTGACCCGCCCCGTTGCCATCCCTATTCACTGCGTAATATTTTTGTTCCTCTGCTTTTCGTTCTTTAACTTCCGCCTCCTATACTATTTTGTTTCCTCTGCTTTACTTTTCATTCTTGTCCCCAAAAAATTTCATGATTCAAAAGACATTCCTAATTTCTAATTTTTTTTAGATTTATGATTCTTAATTTTTTTTTTTTTTTACGATAAAAAATAGGTAAATGGTAATTAGAGATTTTTTATTTTTAATATTTTATGGTATATAATGTTATTTTTTAATCTTTTAGTTACTTTTAAAAAATTTACTTTATTTTTAATCATATTTTGATTTTGATTCTTTTTTTTAATTTGTAAATGAAACAACATTTTATAAGTGCTTATGCAACAATGTACATCCAAACACTATAAAATTGTGTAAGCACTTTTCAACATATATTTCCAAACGCAAATAACTTATCAAATTTTAAGCACTTATAACATAAGCTCTTACATAATAATAACTTATTGAATAAGATCTTAATTAAGTTATTTTTCCAAACGGACCCTAAATTTTAATTACTTTATGGTAAGAATTACAAAATTTCAATACTTCATCATAAATTTAAATATTACCAAATATACATGATAAAAAAAAGGTTAAATAAGAAAATTTGAAATAGAAAATGATAAAAGTCAATCTTGATAATTATTTTTTAAATATAAATGTCATTATAAAAATGAAAGTGAAAAATATTACATATCTAGCTATCTATCTATCTATACTATATACATTTGCAACTCACTTTCCGGAAACTTTTGCCATGTGTCATCTCTTGGTGCTTTTAGGGAAATTTTTTACACATGTCATCTTCTGGTGCAATGCATTTCAAAGGACTCTTAATGTCATACTAAAAAGGAAATGTTCATTTGAATTTTAAATCCAAACCAATCAGTATCAAATAATTGTTTTATAAATCAATTTTAATTGATGGTCCCATAATTAAAATGATTTTATAGGGAAATAAAATGATTTTCCTTTATAATGACACACTCTCCACCATCCCCTTTAAAAGGGTACACTTTCTACCTTTCCTCTTCGATCAACAAGATTCTTCAACAAAACCTATGCTAAGATGCTTGAGAAATTAGAAAAGGTTTTTATTTAATTTTTAATTGTTGTTTTGTTGTTTGTATATGGATTAATTTTTTGTGTTTTTTTTTTTTTTGTAGAGTGGCTCTGAATCCTACTCAAAATAGTTGTCTAATATGGTTGATAAAAAATGACTCTTTAAGGTTCACTTTCGAAATTTATGTGATTGCTCCATATATCAATATTGTCTCATAAAAAATGTATGTATAAATATTATCTTACCTATAAATATAACGAATATTATATTTTAAAAGTCTAATTAATTAGACAAAAAATATAAGTAAATGATTTAAAAAGAAATAGAATTTGCAATTGTAATTCCCCTTGCACATGATTTTATTAGAGTAATATGCCCGTATAAAATATTAAGTGCAATTGCCCATGCAAAAAAAAAATATTAATATTTTTAAAATTTTAAAATATGGAACAAAATTATATTTTTAAAATTTAACATTATCCTTCTAAAGTGGAACTAATATGGAATATATATTATTTAAAATATGGAACAAATACGACGAAAAAGTATGCATGAGCAGCAAGAAATTGTCTCCAGAGAAGTATTTGACAACCTTTAAAACAAATAACTCATCGGGTTTGCTTTTTAAATTTCAAATGTCTATTAATTTGACTTTTTTAAAATCATTGTTCTTTAATATATTACTATTGTTCTTTATTTTATATTATATTATATATTTTATTTTTTGTTATTTTTCTCCCAAGTTAAATGCCGTGAAGTTTAAAGAATGGAGATCTTTTGGAATAATTTTCTTTAAATGGCAAATCAAAATGTTAACTCTTGCCTACAAGAAGTATTATACTTTAAATGTGGCAAGATATATTATACAAGATATATCATCAGCAAAACATATTTTGATGGATTTGACTTTCATGGATTTTTTTTTCTTGCACGGATTATCAATTAAGTATTTTAGTTTTACAAATACATATTCATTCGTATATATCCTGCAATCATCATCTTTATAACAAAAGTGGTCACAATCTAATTTATAACCCCCAAACATTCTCCTTATATTTATATTTATATTTATTTATATATACTATAATATAACACTTATGTAATGTTGAGTCTTAAGACGAATCAGGACCCTCAATTATTTTGATTTTATGTAAAACAAATATTAAGTAAAAAGATTGCGTCTGTAAGAGACAGATATACGCAGACAGATGCTTAAGTCTGAAGAAGCATTTAAAAGGCATAGTAATTACACTATCGCTTTGTAATCTATTTTGCAAAGAATATTCATAGAGCATCCTCCTAGGATCTGTCGAAGTGCATAAAGGGGAATAGAAAGAAGAGTCAAACAGAAGTTTCAGAAGTTTTTCTCGCCTCAAAAGACACGCTACAACTAGCAATGAGTACTTGTCTGAGCAAGCGATGTGACCACTGTAACAGAAGGATAGAAGGATATGGAGTATATCTCAAAAAAGATAAGCAGAATGCTTTATCAGCTCAGAATGACTAGTTGGTGACAAGCATTTAATGCGAGCATCAAATGCCCCTCAACCACCTTCCTTCAGATGCTGGTCAGACACAAAAAAGAAGACCGTTTAGAGACAACGGTTACTTCCTCAACAAGTCTATATATAGAAGAAGATTTGAAGTACTAATGAACACACAAACTGAATTCAAAATTCAAACATTCTTTCAAGCCTTCATTCTTTCTCTTGTAAAAATTTTATTTGTTAAAAAGCTCTCAAATCACTTTGTATATCCTGAGAGAAAAAGACTTTGTTCTTATATTTGTATATCCTTCTGTAAGACGATAGTTGAGAAGTCTGTGCGCCCCTTTCAAAAACAAATCTTGTGATTTTGTTTTAGAGCCAGAAGTGGCTTGGTAGTAAAGAATACTTAGATTTTTAGCTTGGAAAGGCTAACTGTGAAAAACTACTTGGGTGAGCCAGAAGTGGCAAAGAACAATACTTGTAACTTGTGAAAGTTAGTGGAACTTGGTGGTTTGCCAAAAACTGGATGTAGGCTCGGGGTGACACGAACCAGTATAAAATTCTGTGTTGACTTTCTTGCTTCTTTATCTCTTATAATTGTTTGAACTGACTTTGTCTTGTGATTTAAATCTATTTTATTAAAAAGGGCTTTCATATGTGTATTATCGTCTATTAAAACGTTTTCTCCAAAAATGATCTCTTTTGTCCAACAGACGTTACACGCTATTTATAAAAAGTTTGCGAAAATTTTTATAAATCACAATTCAACCCCCATTCTTGTGATTTTTACCTTTATAGTTTGGTATCAGAGCTCAGCCTTTAAGGGTTGAGCACCTGACCGTGTCTAGAGGAAAAGATACAGATGGCCAGTCACGACAATCAGCTCATTCCCAAAGGAGCCTCTCTAACAAGGCCTCCAGCCTTTCTTGGAGATGACTTTCCCTACTGGAAAGACCGCATGGAAATGTACATTAAGTCAAATCAATATCAACTGTGGAACATCATCATGCATGGAGATATTCCCATCTCAAGGCCTGAAGATCAATGGATTCAAGATGACTACAACATTCTTCAACTCAACAACAAAGCCAAATATACTCTGACTTGCGCCTTAACTAGAAACGAGTATAAGAAGATACGTAGACTAAAATCGGCCAAGGAGATTTGGGGTTCCCTCTAGACCAACTATGAGGGAACAGAAGATGTTCAACTAAGGAAAGCTACCACTCTGATCAGATACTATGAGAGTTTCTCCATGAAAGAAGGAGAAAGTGTCGACGACATGTTTAGGAGACTTCAGGTTCTTCTCTTAAACCTGGAATCTCTTGGGCACACATATACTAAAGCTTAGATTAATATGAAGATTCTTGATAGTATGCCCAAAGTGTGGGAACCCAAGACCACAACTATCCAAGAGGCAAGGAACATGAGAACCTTGTCTTGGGATGAGTTGCTGGGAGTTCTATGAGTGCATGAAGTGCACCTGCAGAATCGAGATCAACTGCCTATAAACAATGCTAACAATTTTGCTGCTCTCAAAGTTGGTGAAACCAGCACCATCAAGGAAGAAAAGAAAAGAGACCCTAAGGCTCTGAAAGTTCAAACAGAAGAATTAGACGAAAGCTCTGCCGAATCCACAAACGATGAGGTCATCCTTATGGCTAGGAAATTCAAGCAGATGCTGAAAAAGAAAAACAAGTTCAGACTTAGACAGTCTTCCAAGAAGAAAGATTGCAGATTCAAGAAGAAAGATAAGGAGGACAGTCAGGAGATCATCTGCTTCGAGTGCAAAAAGCCTGGACATATGAAGTCTGAATGTCCAAGGTTAAAGAAAAAGAAGTCCTACAATGGCAAGAAAAAGAAGAAGAGTCTGATGGCCACTTGAGACGACTCAGACAGTGAGCAAAGCAACAGCTCAGACGATGAACAAGCAAATATCTGTCTAATGGCAGAGACAGAAGAAAAAGTTGAGGTAAAAACTTGTTTTGAATATGAAAGTTCATCTGGTTCTTCATCAAACGATGAAGAAGAGATGTCTTATGACATTTTACTTCAGAACTGTCATATGATCTCTCAGCAATGTAAAACATTTAAACAAAAACTCAAACAATCTATTTGTGAAATAGAATTGCTTAAGAAATCAAATGCAGAACTAGAAGAAAAAGTCAAGACTCTGGAAGAGAGCCTAAGTCAAACCAGTACCCCTAATCAAACAGACAATTCATCCATAGTTGAAAAACTAAGGGAAGAAGTAGCTTGTTTAACTAAGGATTTTGGGAAGTTTCTAGAGAGTTCTAATACTCTCACTATGCTTTTAAAATATCATCAACATCCTATGATAAATCTGGTTTAGGCTTAGAAAAAGATGCATCTGCTTCTACTCAGTCTGACCTAGACAAATGTGACTTCTGTGAAAAATCTGGACACTCCAAGTTCAGATGAATACACAAGAAGAAGCAAATGTCTAAGGGCACTAATGTTGTTGGACCCAAAAAGATTTGGGTACCAAAGTCTCAGATTATCCCTATTTCAGATATCCTTGGTAGGAAAGGCAAGTGTTTGAGTTGGTACCTGGACAGTGGTTGCTCACGACGCATGACGGGAGAAAGGTCTATGTTCCTAGACCTAAAGCCAGTTGAAGGCAGAGCAGTTGCCTTTGGAGGCATAGTAAAAGGACGCATCTCAGGCATAGGAAAAGTTGGTATGTCCTCCCTAACATCCATAGACAACGTCCTATATGTTGAAGGTCTGAGGTATAACCTACTAAGCATAAGTCAATTGTGTGACAATGGTTATATAGTCTCCTTCAACAAGGACAGATGTATAGTCAAAACAGATGATGGCAAATCTGTCTTTTCTGCCAGACGACACAACAATCTGTATGAAATTGATCTTATAGATCTTAGCAAGCAGAAGGTAACGTGTCTACAATCCAGAGAAGATGAAAGATGGATTTGGCATAAAAAGCTTGGGCATGTGAATCTGAAACACATTTTGAAAATTTCGAAAAAAGGTTTAGTAAGAGGGTTGCTCGAGATTTCTTGGAAAACCCATCTTCTCTGCGAAGCATGTCAAAAGGGGAAACAGATTAAAACTTCCTTTAAATCTAAAAATGTTGTTTCCACCTCTAAACCGTTGCAACTCTTGCATATGGATTTATTTGGTCCTACTAGAAGGTTGAGTTTGGGCTGAAAGAAATATGGCTTAGTCATTATAGATGACTATTCAAGATACACATGGGTATACTTCCTAGGCCATAAACATAAGTCTTTTAAGGTCTTTGAAATATTCTGTAAACGAGTTCAAAATTAAAAGGGCTTTTGCATCTCTAGTATCAGAAGTGATCATGGAACTGAGTTTGAGAATGCTGAGTTCAAATCTTTCTACGAAAAGAATGGGATTTTCCACAACTTCTCTTCACCGAAAATACCTCAACAAAATGGGGTAGTTGAAAGGAAAAAGCAAACTCTGCAAGAGATGGCTAGAACCATGCTCTGGGAGAACTTTCTAACCAAACACTTCTGGGCAGAGGCTGCGAACACTACTTATTATGTCCAAAACAGAGTATTAATCAGACCTATGATTGAAAAGACTCCTTATGAACTATGGAGAGAAGAAGACCTAACATTGCTTACTTTCATCCTTTCGGATGTGAGTATTGCATCTTAAACACCAAAGATCAATTGAGAAAATTTGATTCGAAGGTGGATAAGGGTGTGTTTCTAGGATATTCTGATACATCTAAGGCTTACAGAGTTTTCAATACAAGAACCTTAGTTGTAGAAGAATCTATCCATGTTAAGTTTAATGATGGACTAACGTCTGATAGGAGACTATTAGATCTTGAGGATGATTTTGCAGATATGCAGATAGGTCAATCTGTAGCACCAAAGTCAAATGAAATTCAACCTCCTCGGGAAATTCTTCCTCAGATTGAAGGAGCGTCTAGCTCTCAACCATAGACAAGGGACTAGAAATTCATAACCTATCATCCACAATATCATATCATAGGAGATCAGAAAGAAGGCGTAAAGACCGTATCATCCTTCAGAGATCAAGCATCTTATGTTTTCGCTTCCAAAATAGAGCCAAAAATGATAGACGAAGCCCTGACAGACGATGACTGGATCTTAGCCATGGAAGAAGAATTGAACCAGTTTACCAGAAATGACGTCTGAACCCTAGTTCCCAAGCCGAAGAATAAAAGCATCATTGGAACAAGATGGGTTTTCAGAAACAAACTGGATGAGCAAGGAAAAGTGGTAAGAAACAAAACTAGATTAGTAGCTCAAGGCTATAATCAGCAGGAAGATATAGACTTCACTGAAACCTTTGCTCCTGTAGCTAGATTAGAAGCTATAAGAATCATGCTCGCATTTGATGCTCATAAAAACATTAAGCTCTTTCAAATGGATGTTAAGAGTGCCTTTTTAAATGGTTTTTATCGAAGAGGAAGTTTATGTTAAACAACCTCCTGGTTTTGAAGAACCCACTCTTAAAGATCATGTTTTTAAACTCAAAAAGGCTCTGTATGGTCTAAAGGAAGCACCTCGTGCTTGGTATGACAGACTGAGCTCTTTTCTTTTAAAAAATGGTTTTATAAGAGGGAAAGTAGACACTACTATTTTCAGAAGAAAAGTGGGCAAAGATTTCATTATAGTTCAAATTTATGTAGACAATATTATCTTTGGAGCTACTAATGAATCTTTGTGCAAGGATTTTTCTAATCTGATGAAAAACAAGTTTGAAATGAGTATGATGGGAGAACTTAAGTTCTTCTTAGGACTTCAGATCAAACAAGATAACAAGGGAATCTACATTCATCAGCAGAAATACACAAGGGAGCTTCTTAAAAATTTCAAAATGGAAGATGCTAAACCAATGAAAACACCTATGCATGCTTCCAGTCCCTTGAGCAAAGACAAATCAGGTAAACCAGTAGATCAGACAATCTACAAAGGTATGATTGACTCACTTCTTTATCTTACAGCCAGTAGACCTAATATTATGCATAGCGTCTGTTTGTGTGCTAGATTTCAGTTAGATCTTAGATAGTCTCATCTTAAAGCTGTTAAAAGGATCTTACGCAATCTAGTTGGCACCACTAACCTTAGTCTGTCCTATAAGAAAAATCAAGATTTCAGGTTAGTAGGATACTGCGACGCAGACTATGCAGGACACAGAGTTGAACGAAAAAGTACAAGTGGAGGATGCCACTTTATAGGATCCTGTCTCATTTCATGGGCTAGCAAGAAGCAGAACTCAATTGCCTTATCTTCTGCAGAAGCTGAATATGTGTCTGCTACAAGTTGCTGCTCACAATTGCTATGGGTAAAATATCAATTCGAAGATTACTCTAGTTTTGAAAATAATATACCTGTATATTGTGACAATACTAGTGCAATCAATCTATCAAAAAATCCCATACAACATTCTAAGGCAAAGCATATTGAAATCAGATACCATTTCAATCGTGATTATGTTCAAAAAGGTGTTTTCGATATTAAGTTTGTAGATACAGATCACCAATGGGCTGATATCTTTACAAAACCTTTGTCTGAAGAATGTTTCGTCTGTATTAGGGATCATCTACATATGCACATGCTTTCAGATTAATATTTGTATTTCATCAGACGATACTCTTCGTCTTATCCTTTTCATTAATCTGTTGGAACTAATATGTGTTCAAGTGTACAGACAATAAAAAGCCCCACGTTCACAACAGTTATAAGTCTTTTCGTTTTCACTCAAAACATGCGCCGCCCTTTTCACCATGATGAGACAGTTTTCGAAAAGTTTTTAATGATTTTAAAACTGCTCTTTTTTTTACATTCTCTCTCCTCTCTCATCTCCTCTGATATAAAAGGACGAAGTGCCTAAAGAAAAAGGTTCCTTTGATCTTTCTAATCTCTTTGAAATTCTCTGAGTTTCTTAAAGACTTCAAAGATCAAAACTCTCTCATCTTCTCTTTTCTAAAAACCTAAACCTTTTATGAACAAATGGCACCAAAGAAGCAAGTCTCATCTTCTGCTACACCTCTCATTCGCAACATGGATGAAGCCATTACAACCTTTCCAGAAGAGCTTTTCATCTCTGGAAAATGGGCAAATCTAAAGGAGCTGGCAAAGAAGGGCTTTGATGTCATGGACATGTTCACCAGAGTTGGGTGGACCCACTTCGTTGGAAAACACAGCGTCTGGTACCATGGTCCTTATGCCCTCTTTTGGGGGATAGCAAAGATGGAGGATGACCAATGCATTAGGGGCATGATTAGTCAGACGACAGTTGAAATCAGCCCTGCAACCATAGCTAAGGCTATTGGTTGTGCTGAAGAAGGACTGATCTTTGACAAAGACCGGGAGAAGACCATCACTCAGGAGATGGTGGACAAACTTCTCTATGATGGGGTGAGACCTGCAGACGAAGACCCCAAGAAGAAAGCTGCAGCCATGAAGATCTTTCTTCGGTCTGCTAACACGACTCACATTTGCAGACTCCTTCACAACATGCTCTTCAACATCGTGCTCCCAACGACGGGGTCAAGGGACCACGTAAGCGAAAGGGACAAATTGTTATAGGAGAGAAGATCAACCTTCCAGATCTGATCTTCTATCATCTGAAGCAGGCCTTCAAAGACAGACTATCCGCAAAGAAGCAGAAGAACCCCATCCCCTATTATATGTTGTTCACTCAACTAATGGCGATGCTGGTGTTGATCTAACGGAGTTTGAAGTCTTTGGAGGACCCACACAGGTGACAAGAACCACCTTTGTGAGAATGGGAATAGCTCACAAGTTTCCTGAATGGGTAAAGAAGCAGGGAACCAAGGTGAAGAAAGAGCCCAAGGAGGAATCGTCTGAAGCACCTAAGTCTGCAGCAGGGACACAGACTCTACCCCAGCCCAAGCCTGCACAGACACAAACCAAACCAAACCAACCACCAGACGCACCCAACCTCCTTTCTGAAATGTAGAGAAATACACTAGAAGGGGGGTTGAATAGTGTATTTAAATTTTCTTTGGAAAACTTTAGCCAATGTGAAGATAGTGTATCTTTATGTTTTACAGAAACTTAGTAAAATAGAAAGAACGAGCTATCGTCCAGCCGATTAAAACAACAGACCAAAGAAACTACTCTTCTTCTTTTTCGTTTAAATACACGTAATAGATAAACTTAGATAAAAAGGTGTATAGAAACTTTTTCGTAGTATGTTGAAGAGATAGCTTAAAAGAAATGCAAGTGAGCTAGAAGGCGAGAGAATAGAATACGTAGTTTTATACTGGTTCACTCAACTGAGCTACGTCCAGTTCTCCTTCAAAAACTTTTGAAGGGTTCTACTAATCAAAATCTGATTACTCTCAAGTATTCTAACCTTGCCACTTCTGGCTACAAGTATTCTCTAGGCCACTTCTGGCACAACCTTAATCTCCCTTTGAGATTAAACACAAAAACCAAGTATTCTTTAACACTAAGCCACTCCTGGCTTTCCAAACAGAATTGTTTGATATTGTAAGTAAAATTTAACTCTCAATGAGAGGATATTACAATAAGAATGAGTATATAGACTCGCTTAGCAAAGCTAAGATGAATGCTCTTTTCGCTTATGATCGTCCAGTCGTTTTGACAGGGATTCAGCTCTTTTTCAAAAATCGTCGTTTAGATATGTGAGCTCATTCTTCTATATATAGGAAGCTTGTTGAAAGATATCCGTTGAGGGATCTGTTCCTTTTCCAAGAGCGATTCTTTCTGTAGCATATGGTCGTTGTCACATTTTGACTTAGAGTGAAGTGATGGAAGTGACAGCCGTACTTGTAGCGCCTCTCTCCTACTTGTACTTTTTCTGCAGGGAGAAGCTTCTTCTTTTCCTGTTCAGTACTATTTGAAAAGATCAAACAGAATGGCATGTTAAAATATGAGAGAGTGAACATTGCCTTATATCATAGAAAACGTATTTTCAAGATAGTAACAACAGTGAGTGTTATTCAAGCGTTGGACGCTTGCTCTCACAGGAGCATTGGACGCTGCCTGTAGGGTTCTTTATAAAACACATTTGGACGCTCACTTTATTAAAACATAGAGTCCAGGTTTGAGAGATACAATACCATTGCGGGATTGGACGATGTAAATCCTATAACACTCAAACTAGATCATTAGATACTTCAAAATTTATCCTTTAGTTATTATCATCAAAACCGAAATTCGAGGGGTTGGACATCGTCCAAGGTCTTAAAACCTAACACTTTCTCATACCAAACCAAACAGCCTAAATAGCAACCATCCTTAAATCCTCCCTCATCTCTTAAGAGAAAGGTTACAGAAACTCCATCTGAGCCAGTCTCTGAACCTCCTCACAAAAAGCCTCTAACCAGAACCACCAAAATCCGAATCATCAAAGTCAAACTCACCACCTCACTTGAACCTCAACCTTCACCTTCCCCAACCCAAGAATCTGATGTTGAGATTCTTGATGCACCCCTCTCGAAACCCCAAACCTCTTCCAAACCCAAGCCTGCACCCAAGCCCAAAGCTTCATCTTTTCCTCCACTAGCTGACAAGAAGGAAGCAGCAGTCACCAGCAAAGTTCAGGAGCTGTCAAGAAAGGAAGCTTCTAAAAAGGCTAAAATAGACAAGAGCCTTGAGAAGAAGGAACAGTTTGAGTTGGAACAAACTATGGTAGAGTCTGTCAAGACTCTATCTGCTGAAGAATTAAAAAGGAAGGCTGATGAATAAGCCTTGGCTCCTGCAGATGATGCTGCAGAAGATGAAGCGATAAAAGAAATTGTTCTCGAGTCTATTAAGACTCTGTCAGAAGATGAACAGAGGCAGGCAGCTATGGAAGATCTCACAAGAATTGAATCTACCTTGATTCAAACAGCTGAGATAGTATCTGAAGAGATTGCCGCCAAGAAACATGAGTTACAGACGCTCCAAATAGATGACGACACAGATGAAGCTGAAATAGAAGAACTGAATGAAGCACTTCTTCAGTCTGCTTTGGAGGCAAGCACCCAAGATCAGGATATTGGAGAAGACCTTCTTAAAGCTTATGACTCGAGTCCTCGTGCTATCTACAGACCAATCACTGAAGAAGATGAAAGGAAGGTAGATGAGCACCTGACACAGTCTGCAGAGGATCGCACTGCCAAACAGATGGCCATTTATGGTGGCACATCGTTTGTATCCACCAATGAACTTCAGACTCAGACTGATGAATACATACAGACTTTGACTGAAGATGAACTGTTCAGATGCAGAAGGTATGCTGCCAAGGCCTCTCTCTCCCTGGGGTACATATATGAAAGTCTAGCTCTTGACTTAGCTCCTAAGTATAGAGGCTACGACTGGATCATCAGACATAGCCCCAACATCCCGCTTCCTCTAGTGCAACCACCAACAGACCCAGACGTCAACGTCAGATACTACCATGGGTGGAAGCGACCCAGAGTCAATGAATGGGAATGCTGCAACAGGGAATGGAGGAGGAAGGGTATCGGCACTGGTGAGGATCAAGCTTTCTTGCTTGATTCCATCAACTTCGTAGAGTTGTGGTAGAAAGGTGTTCCTAGGATTGATCCCTTCAATCTTCCCAACCATGAAGTTCTTCCAGAAGAAGAAATGTCTGCTCTCTCATGCTATAAGGAGGAACCTCAATTCAGGATCTTCCCTCCTTAATAGACATCACCACCTGCTCTTAACACTCTCATATTTGAGCACAACCCACATGGCAGACAAAGCTACCCCCCTGAAGCCTCAATCTGGCAACGGCTCTCAATGCTAACTGATGAGGTACCATTCTATGAGCCTGTCAACCTTCAACAAATGATGGGTCTGCTAGCGTATCTCAATGTGATTCTCCACTGGAATCATGCTGAGCCGGGACGCTCTGTCTATTCTGAAGATCTCAACTTGGATGATCCAGAAGCAAGTCCAACTTTTCATCTCTGGGAATCTTCAGACTACTCTGCAGAGTTGCGTATGAAGCAACAGATGTATAAGGAGGAGATCAAAAAGAGGCAAAACTCCTTCAGACAGATCCAACGAAGAGCACAGACGCTGCCTCACTTTCTCAGCACACAATTTCACTGTGTGGCCTCAAATCAAACCCAATTCAAGCTTGCTCTGGACAAGGTTATCCCTATCCTTCCTATCTTGAATTATAAATGGTAAAGAGAAAGTTGGAGAAGACGATACTCCCCAAAGATACATTCACGTGCGAAGAGGCAGACCCTTCAAATGAGAGATTGAAGCCATCTTTCATAAATCATCTGCTGAAATAACGTCTGAAGACTTAAAGACCATCAGACGCGTCAGGAAGTTTGATGCCTTCTACTCTGGTCTAGAACCTGAAGACAAGCCTCCAGCAGACGGATATCATCTGAAGATTGGCAGATGCTATCAATGCAAATGGCATCAGCCCTTTCTCCCTGTGTCCAGCACCTCCGAGCTCATGCACTGGAAGTCCAAGTTCTACTATCAATCTAATAGGGACTTCTCCTTTGTCGTGGAGCTGCATATTCCACATTCTTCTTCGACAAGCTTATTCTGGGGATTGTGCAAGAACCAGATGATGCTATTGTGCCATACAGACCTCCCATCTCTGAAGAAGAAGTCTATGATTTGTATGTCGAACTCTGGGCAACTAGAAAAGCTCTGCGTCAAGCTCTAGAGGATAGGAAAGCTCTCGAGGCTAAGCTCAAAAAGTGGATCAACATAGATGCCTTCTTCAAAGCACGCCACCGCAGACTCACTCCCACTCCACCAGGATCCCCTATGATACTCTCATCAGACTTTGACTCTGATATCTCTGATTCTGACAGTCCTATTCCTGGGGAACCAGGTTTTGCTGATCGCCATGCAGAAGGGGGAGAAGGGAAGAGTAAAAAGAAAGCATAAAGGTAGGGACGCATCTAAGGGGGAGCTACATCTAAGGGGGAGGCTAAGAAAAAGGAAGAGTATTATTTTCTATTTATCATCTGTAAAAACACATCATCTTGATTTGAAAACTTTTAAATAAAGATGAGTTGTTTGATTGCACATCAAACCTGAGTCTTCTTTTCTCTCTGTTTAAATTCTATGTTTATAGTGAATGTTTTCAGTAACTCTGATACATCTTTTTACAATATTTGATTGGCATCATCAAAAAGGGGGAGATTATTGAGTCATAAGACGAATCAGGACCTTCAATTATTTTGATTTTATGCAAAACAAATATTAAGTAAAAAGATTGCATCTTATAAATTCCAACAAACGAAAACATTGGATCTACATCTGTAAGAGACAGATGATACGCAGATAGACGCTTAAGTCTGAAGAAACATTTAAAACGCATAGTAAATGCACTATCGCTTTGTAATCTATTTTGCAGAGTATATTCATAGAACATCCTCCTAGGATCTGTCGAAGTGCATAAAGGGGAACATAAAGAAGAGTCAAAGTTTCAGAAGTTTTCCTCACCTCAAAAGACGCGTTACAGCTAGCAATGAGTACTTGTCTGAGCAAGCGATGTGACCACTGCAACAAAAGGACATGGAGTATATCTCAAGAAAGATAAGCATAATGCTTTATCAGCTCATAATTACTAGTTGGTGACAAACATTTAATGTGAGCATTAAATGCCCCTCAACCACCTTTCTTCAGACGCTGGTCAAACGCAAGAAAGAAGACCATTTAGAGACAATGGTTACTTCCTCAGCAAGTCTATATATAGAAGAAGATTTGAAGTGATGAACAACACACGAACTGAATTCAAAATTCAAGCATTCTTTCAAGCCTTCATTCTTTCTCTTGTAAAAATTCTATTTGTTAAAAAGCTCTCAAATTACTTTGTATATCCTGAGAGAAAAAGACTTTGTTCTTATATTTGTATATCTGTCTATAAAACGATAGTTTAGAAGTCTGTGCGCCCCTTTCAAAAACAAATCTTGTGATTTGTTTTAGAGCCAGAAGTGGCTTGGTAGTAAAGAATACTTGAGTTTTTAACTTGGGGAGGCTAAGTATGAAAAACTACTTGGGTTAGCCAGAAGTGGCAGTGAACAATACTTGTAACTTGTGAAAGTTAGTGGAACTTGGTGGTTTGCCAAGAACTGGACGTAATCTCAGGATGAGATGAACCAGTATAAAATTCTGTGTTGTCTTTCTTGCTCCTTTATCTCTTATAATTGTTTGAACTGACTTTGTCTTGTGATTTAAATCTGTTTTATTAAAAAGGACTTTCATCTGTGTACTATCGTCTGTTAAAACGTTTTCCTCAAAAATGATCTCTTTTGTCCAACAGACGTTACACGCTATTTATAAAAAGTTTGCGAAAACTTTTATAAATCACAATTCAACCTCCCTTGTGATTTTTACCTTTCATGTAATTTAATTTCTAACTATGGCTGATTCGCATGGTATATATTTAAAATTAACATATCAATCTTTTACTTCTAAAATTAATTTGTTTAAATAACTATAATATTTTCTTTTAAAACACTTATATTTAAAAATAACCTATTAATTATAATATTCTATAATGGTGTTTAAATCAATCGAACATGTTAGAAATTTTTAAAATGAAAAATAATATTTTTTTTTTACTCCATTATTATATAGGCATCGTTATGAAGGAGTGAATAGCATTCCGTCAAATCCATATATTATATTATCAAAAATTATCATGTAAATACTCTACTTCTACAAATAATATTAATATTAATTCTTAAATAGCCACAATATTTAGTTTTAAAAAATTATACAAATAAATCATGTCAAATCCGTATAATATATATCCCTACTCAGCATAAAAATCTTTAACTGCTACAATTAATATTAATTTGTATAAATAACCACACTATTTTTTTAGACTAAATTACAATTTTGGTCCTCCTATAATTCTTAATTCACGATTTTGGTCCCCATGTTTTTTTTTCTTGCGATTTTAGTCCCCCTATCTTAAAAAATTCACAATTTTGGTTCAATTTTCAATTTTGCATACATTTATTTCTTTTATTTTTATATTTTAATTAAATAAATTATTTTTTTATGATTTCTTAAGTGACTATGTTAAGTTTAGGATTCAATTGGACCAAAATAAAAGGAAAAAAATATATGCAAAATTGAGGATTGGATCAAAATTACAAATTTTTTAAAACAGGGAGACCAAAATCGCGAGAAAAAAATAGGGGAACCAAAATTGCAAATTATAAAATATAGGGGACCAAAATTGCAATTTAGCCTTTTTTTTTTTAAAATATTCTACAAATAAATCATGATATTTTTGTTAAAAATGATCATAGTGATCTAATTTATGAGACGAATCCAATGATTCTGCGTATGTTTGTTGCTAAATATCTATAATATCTATATATCTATATTTATTTTAATTATGTAAAATCTGTATTATATATTCTAAAAATTTAAAATATAACAAAAATTATCATATAAATCTTTTATTTTTACAAATAATATTAATATTAATAATACAAATAAATCATGATTTTTTTTTTTTACAAAGGTGATCATATAATAATTTATATCCTCCAATTATCTTGATTATATTTATATTTATTTATGTACAATGATACACACATTTGTTCTTTGATACAAAGAAAAATAAACGTTTGCTACTCAATTTTGAGGAAATTTAATAAGAGAAGGTTCAAGTGATTGCTCCATATATCAATATTGTCTCATAAAAAATGTATGTATAAATAGAACAAAATATTATCTTACTTATAAATAAACGAATATTATATTTTAAAAGTCTAATTAATTAGACAAAAAATATAAGTAAATGATTTAAAAAGAAATAGAATTTGCAATAGTAAATCCCCTTGCACATGATTTTATTAGAGTAATATGCCAGTATAAATATTAAGTGCAATTGCCATGCAAAAAAAAATAATTTATTTATTTATTAATATTTTTAAAAGATTTAAAATATGGAACTAAATTATATTTTTAAAATTTAACATTATCCTTTTTAATATTCGTGAAACAAAATTACGTAATTAAAATTATAATTACTATTATTTGACGCTTATGTTTATTACTAATTTATTCATTTGAAAAAAATACCTGTAATATTTGTAAACAATTAAATATAAACCATTTTACTTCAAAATCAAATTTAATGAAAATCAAACTATAAAATTAGTACAATATAACCCATGTAATGAGAAATTTAAAGGGCACATTTCTATCAAATTTAATGAGAATTAATTTAATTTCTATCACAACTCGCACAATATACGCCTCGATGATATGATTTAGTTTTTATCACAACTCGCACAAACTTTTTCTTTACTTATTTTCATTCAATCACATAATGTATTTTAAAATGACTTTCAATAAATTATTTATCTGTGTTAGGATATTATTGTCATGCCAAATCATTTTTATCAGTCCTTCGAGGAAAAGCTTCATCAAACTGTTCAGTTAATTGATTCCGAAGGAACCAAAATAGGAATCTATGTGAGAAAATGTAAACATTATAGGTATTTTCAACTTGGCTTGGGTAATGTGTTAAGGTACTATAAATTGTCTCATGATGCTTGGATATCCTTATTATATCAACGACAAGGCAATTTCAAAGTGATGGTTATGGATTTGAATTTTAATGAAATTATTCTCTAATGATATATTTATTAAACTATTACATTATTATATAATTATACATTATAATATATAAATATATATTATAATATTTCATATATTACTTTAATAAAACAAATTATCACCATATTACGATATTATATAAGTATATTATAATATTTTATATATTATATTATATATTTATATATTTTTCAAAGACAATAATTTAGACCTTAGTAATAATTTATATAAAGATATATTATATATAGTTGTATTAAGCAATCCTTTATTGGACAATTATATTCGTTCTCAATTTAAATAAATTTGAAATATAAATCAAATAAATGAGAAAATAATTTTATAAATAAATTTTGACAATTTAAAAACAATTTTATCTTATATATTTCAATTTTTAATAAAAAAAATTGTTATCAATGAACAAAACAATCTCCGTGCATGACACGGGTCACCAAACTAATATATATATATATATATATATATATATATATATATATATATGAGTGCTAGCAATACATTCTTTTTAACTCATATTCTATTATTGGATAAAATTTATTAAAAACTATAGAATCAGGAGAGATGCTCGTTAAATGAGAAGAAAAATCTACCAAAATTTGTAATTACCAATATATCTTAGTCAATAGTAAAGAGTGTTTCAAAAGAGTATTGCTAGCATTTCTCCCTCTATCATTCATATATATATATATATATATATATATATATATATATATATATATATATATATATATACAATTAGAAATAATTAATGCTTAAGAAATTTAAAAAAAAAAAAGGATAATTGGTATGCAAAAAGTAGACCAGATTATAATGCAGGTCATTTTGGAAACCAGTACTATTAAATGAGAAATTGATATTCATGTATTGATATAGGATAAAATTTGAAATAAAATAAAATAAGTAAATCATAAATGAAGAATCTTGACCTTCATATTAAATTTTAATTACTACTATTATTGTGTTTAGAATTACAAATTTTCAATACTTTATTGTAAATTTAAATATTACTAAATATGATAAAAAAAAAAGCTGATTAAGAAGTTTTAAAATAGAAAATGGTCGATCTTTATGAATAATTTTTCTAATTATAATTGTCATTATAATAAGGATAAAATATGTTTTTAATCTCTCTAAATTTTTTTGTTTATTTTTGTCCATTTAATTTTGAAATGCACCACTTTTGATCCTCCAAGTGGTTTGGATAACACTTTATAGAGAAATAAAAAGTAGTTTAGATAACACTTTGAAGAACCAAAAGTGGTACATTTCAAAATTAGAGGTACCAAAAATAGTCAAAAAAAATAGAAGGACTAAAACTAAACTTTACAAATTTTAAAGGGACCAAAAACATATTTTACCCCTTATAATAATAAAAGTGAAAAAAAATGCAAGTGATAAATATATCTATGTAAATTACATGAATTATCAAAATAAGTATGAATCACTAAGATTTAATCATAATTGATTCTTCTATTATAAATATTTAATCCGGTAATATTAATTTGAAAAAATTATTACAAATTTAATCATACATTCCATAGTTCAGATTTTTTATATATATTTTTCTTACCTCTGTTATATCTTTTTTATACTTATTTACTTTTGAATATGCATTTATTTTTCCTTTTTATGTTATATATTTTTTCACCATCATTTCATTATTCTTTCTTCTAACTCAAATAATTATTAATTAATTCTTTTCTTATGATATTTGGGTACGTACTAATTTCAAATGGAATGTTTAATATTTTTTATTTTGACAACCCCTTAAGATAATTGTGTTTTTATTAGCATCTTTATTTGTTTCCTTTTGCTGTATCTATTTTCTTTTTATAATCTATTTATAATATATAAATCCTGAGCTGTGAAACAATACGCTTACACATCTACATCACATCTTTCGTCACATCACATGTTTTGTTGACGTGTCATCCTCTCCCTCCAATTTCTCACCTTTCCTTTACTTTGTCTCTTTCAATTCCCAGCTCTCATCCTGATAGGATGGGTCTAGAGAAGCCCAAATAGATGATTTTTAATATTAAGTATCTTAGATATTATCTTTTTTATATTATTTAGCTTTATTTTAAATTTCCTAAACTAGATGAGGACAGTTGTATGATTGTTATTGACAACCATTAGGTTATATATTGTATTCCTCTTTCAGCTATTATCATCAATGAAAAATCAGAATTGTTATTTTATCTTATTCTTTATAGTTTTCTCTATTATTTTTAATGGTAGCTTGATAGGAATAGAAGTAGAATAGTTACTTGTGTCTATCAAATGGTGCTCTCAATAACTCGTATATGCAATTAGTGCATCATTGAAACAGCCACTAAAGAACCAAATGAATTGTTATTACAATTACATTAAAACTTTGGTAACTCATATTTCTGCAATTAGTGCATCCCCTTTTAATATGGGTTACCTGACAGCAGAAATATGTCTTCTGCTGTTGGTCGTATTACACAGCATAAAAACATCATTCTTTGATATGTAGCAAATTTATTGCAGGCTAAGAAGATGAGGGACAAGTTCGGGAAATTGAATAAAGTCGTGTATGTGAATGTTGAGCTGCTTGACTGGTATAAGAATCTCAAATTGAGCATGCCTTGCAGACAACTGCTACAAAGGACTGCCCTAATGAAGATTGGCATGCTTGCATTTGACTCCTCTCAAATGGTACACAATAGACATATATGAAGTTTATTTAAATATATTAATTCTTAATTACACTGTTTTCACCTATTTGCATACTTGGGTTCAAATAAGAAGAATTTCAACATAAAAAAGAAGAGAAAAGAAGAAAAATTTTACTCCCTCCGGACTGAAATATAAGAAGAAGAAAAAAACTAAATCACACTCTTTAAAAAAAGTTAATTAGCATAATTTAATTTTGATAGTTTTAATAAAAAAAATTAACTCATTTCTTAAAGTACCCCTTATATTTAATTGCATAGGACAAAAAAAGAGAAGGTAGTTGGAAATAAAACTTTAATTAAATGAAGGGTATTTTGAATATGGTATCATTAAATAAGAAAGAGTTAGTTAAAATTTGCTTATATTTTAGTCTAATATACATGCAATTTTTTTTTTTTTTGCTTATATTTCAGTCCGGAGGGAATATGTGAGAGTGATTGGCCATGACTTAATTGTTTTCCTTGGTTTACAGATCTTGGAAAAGGTTCTTCTCCTTCCAAACTATGGTGGGCTTCCTCAATGGGCTGCTATTGGTGAGAATTGTTTGAGAAATTATTTAATTTTCTTCCTCATTATTGAGCTTCCTAATACCAAAAGTACTGCTACACTATAGGTTTGATAGGCAACAAATATACTCTGCTACAACGATTGAGGCTGCATCCACAAAGATGTCCCAGCATCAGAGTTACTACAGTTTATGGAGCATGTTTTAAGACTTATTGATGTTATGATGTACTTAGGTGGGTTTATTCATATGTTTATATTATTTTAGGGAAACTCTCCATTGTAATTAAATCCATCTTTTAACAATAAACAATAAAAGTATGAGTTAGGATAGATAATCAAATTCACAAAAAAAAAAAAAAATTCCTTGAAAAGAAGGAATTATGTATGAATGATTAAGATTAGTACAATTCAGTCTTCCAAGCTAAACAAAACCATATTCTAAAATATGTATGAATGATAAAGATAATAAGGAAGTGTAACCCATAAACACACACACACGCACAGGCACGCGCAATTTTCATTTTTTATTAAATCATTTACATCATTCTTTAAAAGATCTATTGATGGATATGTAAAACTCTGCTTCAAAATCCTTACATTTTTTCTCATGAATCATCTTCCTTTTCATTGTATTTAATTATAAATGTATGAAAAAATCTATTTCAAAATCCTTACATTGTCTCTCATGAATCATCTTTCTTTTCATTGTATTTAATTATAAATGTTTCTTCTTCAAAGGGAATTTTTTCTTTTTATCAGTTCTTCAAAGGGAGTTTACCAAACAAAGAAGAATTTCATTCTAATTAACATGTGATTTAGCTTATACATAGCTTAGTGTCACGTCCTATAAAAACTATACAAATTAAACAAGTTTTAAATATCTTGATTCATTTCAATTTATCTATTCTCTTAATGGTGTATTTAAAATATTATTTTCAGTAGGTGTTCGCATTAAACTAAAAGATGTGTTTCTATTAAATATTGAAACAAATAATGTTGTGCAAGAATACTTGAGAATATAATTATTGTTCATTCATGTACTCAACCCTCTTGATAAAAAAAAAAAAGATATGCTTAAGCAATAAATATATAGTGTTAGATTACGGATAAAAAAAAATATAGTGTTAGAGTATGCTAAAGAGATTAAATGTTAGATTATTTGTTGTAAGTATTTGTCATTGTAAAGACCAAAAAACTTACAATAATAAACTTCCATCTCATATAATTCAAAGAAATCAACTAATAAAATGATATATTTCAACATATATATTTTTAATCACAACTAACTTAAATAATTCACTTATATACCCGCGCATCAAGCGGGTCTATATCTAGTTAGTTTTAATTTAACAGACAAAATAATTGAGTTTTGCAAGAAATGAGATGTAGCGCATTTTATTTTATAAAAGAAAACAAAGTTTTGTCTTATTCAGACAAAAGCTAAATGAAGCGTTTCATTTAACAAAAGAGTCTAACGGATTTGCTTGCATAAGTTCGATACAGGAACAAGAACAAAAGTGCATTCCATTATCTTACAAGTTCTAAAGCGTTTCAAGAAAGCCTAAAAGATAAGTTGGCAACTTGGCATGGACAACTCACCTACTCATCAAAAGACACACATATCTGTCTCAACAGAGTAAAACAGTGTATTGATTTGTGCAAAAAAAAGAGTTAGAAATGGATATTTTTTATTAAAAAACACTAAAAATACAAAGGGGAGGCAGAGGCACACTTAATAATTAATGGAGGTATATTTAACAATTGCCTTAATATTTTCCATGATAAAAAGTACTAAAAGTTAAATCAAAACTAACCTATTTTTCATCTATAAATACAACCACTCCCACCACACCAAATTCTTCACAAAAAAACAGCCCCATGCTGCTGTTGGGACGAGTGATAGAGCATTTTTAAGCATTCATTTGTGATTAATATTGGAGATAACTGACATGTTTTTGTGCTTAATTTTTTGTCTTGATGGCTGAGTTGTGTGATAGTGGGCCTAATTGGGTTTAAGTGTCAATTCTTGTAAATTTTCAGATTTTTACCTACTTTGACATTGCTGTCTTGCACAGGGTATAACTTTTTTCTAAAGAGCTCTAATTTGGATGATTTGGGACTTGTTGGAAAGCTAAGACTGAGATATTCAATTTTTTCTCTCATAATCGCAGGCCAATTTTGATGTTTTGGGGGTCAAAATCGCGTCTCAAGTTGCTACCCCTGCACTTCATTTTCCTGTATAAGAGCATTTTAGCATTTTGGGCCTAGCTCTTTCATTAAGGGCCCAATTATAGCTTATTAGAGAGATAATTTCATGGGCTTTAATGTTGTTTAGGGTGGCTCACGAAATTAGGATAGTGCTTTGTAATAAAACAGTTTTGAAGAGTTTGTAACACATACTTTTTACACATTTTAATTTTCAGATTTACTTTCTCTCTCTTCTCTCTCCTTCCCCCTTCTTCTCCCTTTCTCCTCTATTCTTCATTTTTCTAGGTTGATTCCTTCAATGGAGATGTCATGAAGGGCTAATTTCGAAATCAATTCAAAGATCCTACATTAGAATTTGAGTTTCATTTTCTCAATTAAGAATTTGTGTTCTCTTCCTCTTCTCTTTTCAGTTTCTGAAATTGAATTCATGATTATGATTAGGTTTTGGGAATTGAATTAGGATTAGGATTAGGATTGATTAATCTAATTTAAGATTAGGTAATCGATTGATCACTTAAATTAATATGTATCCGTGCCTAAATTCGTGTTAATTAGAAAATGCGATTGTGTTTTTCAATTTTCGTGAATGCATGTTAGATGATTATCTTATGAAATTTGTATTGGCATTTATGTTCATGGATTCGTATTTCTGTTTTGGAACTTTGATAATTCTACCACAAAAATTGGACCCTTGGATTGATTATTTTCTGCATTTGATTTTGTTTTCTATTTACTCTTATTTTTGTTAAATTCTGCAATTTCAAAACAATCCCCTATCACTCTAAATAAGATTAGAAACAATGGAATTGTGTCCTCAAGAAGAATGATCTAGGTTGACTATACTGCAAAAATTCAGGGGAACCTAGTGTTTTTTATAATAACTCGACAATTGTTATCAACAAGCTTCCTCCCTCCCCCTCTCCAAGTTGATTTTTTTCTTTCACCCAAATCACCATTAAATATCACTTAACCAAAATTAATTAATTTTAGGTTCTTAAACCCCTTTAAGAAAAACCTAATATTTCTCCTAAAAAAAAACCTTTCTACCACTTCTCCAACACCAATATATTAAGGTAAAGGGGGAGTGAAGTTAAACTTCATTATTTCTCTTCTCAATAGTTGGATTTCCCCTAATTCTTTTCTTTATTTTATGTTGTTTATGGTTAAAGTTACATACTTTCTTAATATTTAGTTTATGCTTTTTATTTATCTTATTTGTCTTGATTTTATTATCTTGTGATCTTGTTTAATTATTGTTGTTTACTTCTTTTTATTATTTATTATGCTTTATCAATTAATTTTTAGTTTAAGCACAAGTTTGTTGTTTTATGTTATTTAATTCCTTTAATTACTTGCTATTTACTTTAAAGCCTTGTTATTTATTTATTTATTTATCAGTTTTGTTTATTTAATATTTAATTATGCTAAGTTTACTTGTTATTTATTATTTAAGCTTAGTTATAATTATTAAGGGGTCTAACTTAGTTGGTTGAGTAGGGTGCGTGAATTATTGTAAACTCTCCGATACCTGTCTTCAATTCATAGTTCCTACGGATGAAAAAATGCTTGGTCATAATTTTATTTATTGATTCTCTCCTTATTTTATTTAATTATGATTAGTTTTATTTAATTGCTTTGTTATCTAATTCTTATCTTTTTACCATTTAATTTTCAGCACTTTACTTACTATCATTTTAATTTCATTTATATTGTTATTTGTTATTTTAGCACGATTATGATAATTATTTGCTAAATAGTTATTATTATTATGAGGTTATATTATGTTAATTGGTAAACTGTAGAAACAAGAATAAAATTGAAAATACTTGTTGGATGGATTCACATGGGCTCTCGGCCCAAACCATTTTGCTGGACAAAGTTGCAATTCTTTTTTTTTTTTTTTCCTTCACTAGAATGTTTAATCAATAGTAATTAAGTAGTTAAAATAAATTTAATTGGTTATAAATTAAGTAAGTTATAAAATTTGCGTGAAAAAGGAACATTTTGTTGTAGAAAAATATATTATGGGCTTTGTCCCTTTTAATATAAATGGACTAGCAGAGTTATTATTATTTATTTTTTTTACAACTTCCATTTCTCATACAATTCTACTACATGGATTAATTAATTAATTAATTAATTAGTAACTAATATAATTAATTAGGATTTGGGCAAAGGAAATCAAAGAATAATTTTTTTTTATGTTTATGCCTAAATAAATGGGCTTTCGGCCAATAAATAATTAAGTAGAAAAATCAATTTATTTTTACCAATAGCAATTATATTTTTTTGCAAATAATTATGTTAGTTAAAAGTAGTAGAAAAAATCGTAAAAATAACCACCTAGATGTATATTACATTCGGCAATATCTAGGAAAAATACTACAAATTAGTACTTGAAATAAATATGTTTTGTAAAAATAACCACCTATATGTTTTGTAAATTAATGTTTAGAAAGGAAATAGTTTTCTTACAAGTATGTAAAGTTTTTAGAAATTTTTAGAGAAAAAAAATGGAGTATGCTTTGTGGTTGTAGTTTTATCTAATCTTCCACACCAGAAAAAAATTATTCTCAATATTAATAATTAATCTATTTTTTGGAAACTCTGAGTATGCTTTGTGATTGCAGTATGACCTAATCTTTCACATCAAAAAGGAATTATTTTTAATAATTAACTTAGTATATGAGAAAAACTCTGAGTATGCTTCGTGGTTGCAACCTGGTCTAATCTTCCACATCAAAAAGGAATTGCTCCCAATATAAAAAAAAATAACTTAGTTTGTACAATTAATATTAATCAAATATAATTATTTGAGAAATTCTATTTTTAAAAAAATTTAAGTTAAAAATTTAGAAAAGGAGAAGGACAAATCAAATAAATTAAATTAAGAAATAACGTATAAAAACATGGTTGAGTATGTACATTTTATTTGATCATGTTTATCCTCATTATGATAATCTTTTAATTTTATCTCAATGAATGATGATTTGAGACAAAAGTATGATATGTACCTTTAGTATTGAAACAGAACTACTTCTGAAGTTGAAGTTTTTTTTTTGTTGTAAATAAAGGGGCTAGAAGCCCAAAGGAAACTAAACAGCAATCAGCCTAGGTGTTAACAACCCCATGGCATCACTAATAAGCAAGTAACTCAAGCATAAACAACTAGGCCATGAGGTTACATATAGCTTGAATGAGTCTTCAACCAAAAGAACATTTTTATCTTCTCACCTTTAATAGCCTTAACCACCATTTTTAGAATCTACATGTAAAACCATTTTTAGAATCTACATGTAAAACAATACTACTTCTGTCCCTTTTTATACGATGTTGTTTTGAAATTTTCTTGTCCCTTTTTATAAGACTTTATTGTAATTGTTCCTTGCATTGATTATTTTTCACCAAAATACCCTTAATTTTTTCAGTCCATAAATAATAAATGCTATGAATTGTCTCTTTCTCTCTCTTATGAAGATTGGAGAATTGAAGAGTTTAGTTTTAAAAATTAAAACTCCACTACTATTATTCTTTCTCCATGCATTAATTGTTTAAGGGTAAATTTGGAAAAGTATTACAATTTCAGACAAATTTAATGCTAATACTTAGATTAAACAATTTTTTTAATAAGCGTAAATTAGTCAACAACATCTTATAAATAGGGATGGAGGTAGTATATTGAAATCCTTTTTCATGAACCATTCAAAGCCCCCTATAAAACACCCCATAATTCGCCAATAAAAGCTGAGGTTGTACCTATGCGTTTCGAGAATCCAGTAATCCATCTACCCTGGCTATTTCAAAGTAGCCCTCCATAACCAGCCATACTTCCTTGTTTGATGCTTACTATTGTTTAAATTAGGTCAAACGGCAAACCCTATATTCCCCTTACTATTGTTTGGTGCTTATGTGTTTAAATCTATTAAGAAAATGAATGAGGTTTGCAAAACCTCACTTCTTTTTCTATGCTTCTTTTCATATATGCTTGTGGTACAAGTAAGAGATGTATCTGTTCCGTAGAACATGCTTATGGAGGATTCAGAGGATTTCCTCTAGGGATGTTGGCTCATGAACAACTTAACTTTTGGATACCTCCAGGTGACTTTGGGGTATGTAGATAGTCCATTGCTCTAACATAGGTCTTTTGTTTTGTCTATATATTGGGGCGGGTAGTTAGGTTGACTATCTAATGTATTTCTCTTGCATGATTGTACTCCATGACTATGAATGTTGAAACTTGATGCATATATATATGTATAACATATTGATGCTTATTATACAATCATGGTTCTTTATCTTTTTGACGCTTTAAACGTTTGCGAAAAGTAAATACAAAAGTTTCAATTAAAAGAAAACATTAATCACGTTTTAATTAACCAAATTAATTAAATAAATATCTCTTTAATATTATGTGTTACATATGTGGCATAACAATAGTACAGGAAAAGGTAGATAAGCAAGATGTTTTATCTTATCAATGTGACAAGTTGATGAAAGGCATTAAAGGCAGCATTAAATACTCCAACGTTCATCTCTCTATAAGGAAGACAAAGGATGATATAAGGCATAACATATCTCTAACGGCTATTTTTGAAGATTGCCTATAAAGACCAGAGTTATTGTGTCCGAACGCATTTATTACATTTGTTAACGACACTTTCTTCTCTCTAAGTGTAAAAATATTTGAGTAAAAGGACTAGCTATTTAACGTTGTATATTCATCTTTATAAGACAAAGTAGTCAGTGAGATTTACCCATACCTTTTTAAGTGAAAAGATTAAAGCCTGAAGAGGCTTTGTGTTCAAAGAATACTTGGTTGGATGCTTGGAAAAACAAGTCAAAGAATACACGTCTTTGAGCCTAAAGAAGCTTGGTGTAAACAATACTTATAATAATGGTTCTGTTAGTGGAAAACTTGGTGGTGTACTAAGGATTGGAAAACTAGTATAAAAAGCCCTTATGTTTTATCTTTTTCCTTATCTATAACTATATCGTGTTTTAAGGCTGCATTTTAAACAACCTTTGTTTTAATAAGTCTTAATATGTTTGTATTTAAAAAGAGATAAAACATTGTTTCTAAAAACATTTATTATGTCATCTATTTGATATAAGATGATACACACTTTGTGAAAAGATTTGCAAAAAATTCTTAAAACACAATTCAACCCCCTTCTTATATTTTCGTTGTGTTCTATAGTTTGGTATCAGAGCTTAGTATCTTGGGGTTAAAGCACTTTGTAGTGTCAAAGGGCAAAGATTTGATATGGCAAATCTAAAAGGACAGTTTATTCCTAAAAAGGCCTTTAGCTTTTACAAGTGAAGATTATCCATACTCGAGAAATTGTATGGAGATGTTTATCAAGTCCACTAATACAATGTATGGAAGATCATTACCCATGGAGATGTTGTCGTCACTAAGCCTAAAGCATAATACATGAAAGATGATTTCAACATCCTCCAACTAAATGCCAGAGCAAGGTATATTATTACATATTCTTTACCTATATTTGAAAATAACAATTTTGTAGCTATAAGACAACAAAGGAAATATGGGACACCATTCATATAACCTATAAAGGTACTAAAAACATTCAATTGAGAAAAGTTGCAACCTAGATGAGGCACTACAAGATGTTCACCATAAAGGAGGATGAAACCATTGATGAGATGTTTGGAAGATTCCAAACTATCTTAAATGGTCTTCAAGCTCTAGGATATGAGTTCACCAAGGCTCAAAACAACCTAAAGATCCTAGACAACCTTCCAAAGGTGTTGGAACCTAAGAGTACAACTATCCAAGAAGCTTGGAATATGAAGACGTTGTCGTTGGATAAGCTACTTGCTACTTGGAGCTCTCAGAGTTCACGAGGTGCATCTACAAAGGAGCGACAAACTCAACATGAAAGATCACCTAACCTTAAAAATTGGAGAATCAAGAAACAAGAAGTTTGAGAAGTCATAAAGAAATCCTATGCCAAAAGCCCTAAAAGCTTAGACCAAAGCTCGAGTAGATCAACAGACGATGAGGTTCCTCTCATGTAAAAGAAGTTCAAGAAGATGCTGGAAAAAAAAGGTAAATACAAACACTTCTCTCAGAAGAATGACAAGTAAAAGAAATATGAGAAATACAAAAACAGTGAGATCATTTGCTTTAAATGCCAGAAGCCAGGACACATGAAGGCAAAGTTGTTGGAACCAAAGGCTTAAAGAATGTCAAGCCTGAAAATCTCATAGTTTTGATGATAACAAATGATATTAAACTGTGATGAACTAATGAGGTTTATTAAGATATGCAGATAAAACCTACGTCCAATGGAGATATAGGTATATTTGTTCTATCTTAGACACGTATAAATAAGTTTTAAAAGATAGCGTCCAATGTGCTAACAAACATGCATCCAAGGGCTTTATAAGAAACTAGCGTCCAAAGTGTTGATATAAAAGATGTGTCCAAAGCCTTTTGAAAAGTCAGCGTCCAATGCTTTTGCATCGTCCAACGATTCTTAACGAGAAAACTTAAAGCACAATGTTTTATAACAAACTAAGTTTTCTATCGTCCAACGAACATGCACTTTATAGCTCTTTTCTCTATACGTTTGTTTTGTTAAGGTTTACTGCTCTTATATTCTTCCTCGTATAAACCTTATACTAATATTCACTTTGCTTTTCCGAATATGCTCTAACGTTTGAATTTCTAGTATTTAATGAAAAACAAGGTCTTCCAAGTATAGGTATAACCTTTGATCAAAAAGCAAACCATATGTCGAGGCATAATACTAAGAGAAGAGATTGAAGTAGGAATGAGCAAAAGTAGTATTCTTTTTAGAAGTGACAATACCTTTTTGGAAATATAAGGACAACCACCTCTTCTCTCTCCTCTACATAAGTAGACACGTCAAAAGAAGAAACGTGTCTACTTATCTTGTAATTATAAAACTTTAATAATTAATTGTAATTGACAAAAAAAAATTAAAAAGTTGACAAAGTGTATTAAATTAAAATTTGAAAGTAAATTTGGCCTTAGGTCTCATAATCTCTTAACACGACCTTGATCTTGATATATAAAAAAATTGTTACATCTAATATTTATATTATTTAATAAATTTGTATAAGATGTTGGTTAATTAACTACTTTACAATAAAAGTAAAAAGGAAAGATATTTTATATTTTTTAGTGGTGGTGATTTGGTAATTTGCACGTAGGTTCAAGTTTTATTATTATCATTATACACTAAAAAAAAGGAAAGAGGAAAGAGAACAGGTTATAATATTTTGAGAAGCTGAAATAAACATATGGTAAACTTTATGTGGTTAGGTTTTTTTAAAAAAAAATATTTTTACGAAAAAAACTATAATAATCATTTGTATTCATAAGAAATAAATATTTTTAAAAATATAATTAAATTTTACATTTATAATAAATTATTTAAATTGTGATTTAAAATTATTTTTAAAATGGAAAAAATAAATGGCTGAAAAATCAAATATTTAAATAAAAATAAAATGAAGATAATTTCAAATGATTGAAAGGAATATTTTTTGGTTAGTTATGAAAATGATGTATGAAATGTATCTATGAATAAAGACAAATTCTGGGTTAGTCCACCATGCACCACAATTTGTAACCTTTAGATTAATCTCACCCTCACTTTAATATAGTACACCCTCCACATCATATTCTTTCTCCCTCCCTAAATCTAAGCCACCTCTCGCCGCCAACCACCATGCGCCCCCACTAGAGGCAATTTTCGGCGGTGACGTTTTGTTCTTTTTTTTTCCTTCTTTTCTTCTTTCCTTCAAATTTTGGATATCCAAATCACTCTCCTCCTTACCATTATCATCCTCATTCTCCTCAAACTCAAAAACAACAACAACATCATCATCAAGCTCCTCATCACCGTCAAGCGCTGAATTCTAGTTCAAAACATTTGCAGCCTCCTGAAAATCGATAATTAACTTCCCAATTGGTCAAAAACGTGGTTAAGGATCGAATTCAAAAGCTTCTCGGTGTTCTTTTTCTTGTCGGGGTTTTAGCACGATGAGGATCTCATCGGCAGTATCACTAACTATGCTAAGTGGTTGGCCACCAAGCTAGTGCTTGATGATGCTGAAAAGCACCTTGTAGGTGGCACAGGTCCCAGACCATACAATAATTTTTTATGAAGAAAACTAAAAGGAAAGGATGAGAATTATGAAAAAGGGGTTACAAAAGAAGGGGAAGCGATCTGTTGGCGTCGACAGTGTGAAGAAACCCTTTGAGGTTGTGGTCACAGGCATTGTTATCATACGCATCTACGACGCTGTAAATGAGCATGCCAGACAGGCCAACGTTGTTTAGGGCATGGATGTTGGCGGCGACGATAGAGGCATCCTCGCCAGAATAAAAGTGGTCATAAAAGGTGTTGCGTATGACAAGGATGGGGAGGTTATGAAGGCCTTTCATGTGCATGAGGTTGGAAAAAGAAAGGGGAAAAACGAACGTTGCAGCCAAAAATTCGTCTCCAGCGATGGCACACCGTGGTTGATGACGAGGGGTAGCTTAGATATAGGGAGGGTGCTCCATATTGAAGTGAAGGTGAGATTAATCTAAGGGCTACAAATTGTGGTGCATGCAGGGACAGTCTTGTATGGATGGGGTGGCCATGGCTACAAAAAAAAAATAGAGATTATAAAATTTATATGTATATTCTTATTTTGCCCCCTTTCATTAGTTAACTTGCTCCCCCAATATATATATATATATATATATATATATATATATATATATATATATAATATAAAATTTGTATATATATATATATATATATATATATATATATATATATATATATATATTCTTATTTTGCCCCCCCTATTGATTAACTCAATTATTTAAATAGAAACAAAATAAAATAAAAGAATAAAAAGAGGTCAATTTTTTTACGCTCATGAATAAAAAAAATACTAGAATAAAACTTTGTTTGAAATAAACATGTTTATTTAGTGATCAATTAAGTTAAATTCGGTTAGTTTTAATATATTAATTTTGAAAATATATTTTATTTACTCTTTATATATTGTTCCTCATAAAAATTAAGCTAGCTCTATCCCTGGGTGCATGGTGGACCACATATCATAGTGGTCCAACCTGGACTCCATCATTAGTAAAAGAAAAAAAAAAGTATTGAGAATCTTTAACTAATGCCTTGTTTGGTAGATAGGAGAGAAATAAAGTGGATGTAAATAAAATGCATGAGTAGAAATAGATGAAAAATAAAATAAAAATGAAAGGTGTTTATTTCCACTCTAAATCTTTTTCACTAAACAAACCAAATAATTTTTATCTATTCTCCTTCCCCAATTTTTTCACTATCAATCAGATGCTAATACTTTGTTTGGACAATGAAAGATTTTGAAAAGAAAGAAGTGAAGTAGAGAGAAATAGAAGAGAAGAGAGAATGAGTAGATTTTTAAAATGTTTGGATTGAGAGAAGTGGAAAAGAAGTAGAAGAGAAAGAAAATTATGTTGTAAAGACATATTTATCCCTAATAACATATTGGTATAATCTAAAATAAAAGGATAAACAAGTCATTTAAATTATTGTTATGGATCCCACCATTTTTATCTACTTTTCTCTCAACGAAAGAGTGTTTTTTTTTCTTAGTCCCACTACATTTTTTTCTCTTCTCCAACTTCTCTCTTTTTTCAAAGGGTGAACCGTCACTTTGATCCCCGAAAGTGTAATTTACTGTTACTTAAGTCCCTGAAAGTATGAAACTGTCACTTTAGTCCCTGAAAGTGCAATTTGTCTGTCACTTTAGTCCTTTTGATAAAAAAAATTCTTTAAAATTAACGTTTGTACCTACGTTACACGCTATCTAACTACATGAATAACATGTCACGTAGATAAATAGCACATCACGTAAGCATAAACGTTAATTTTAAAGAAATCTTTTTATCAAAAAAGACTAAAGTGACAGAAAAATTACACTTTCAGGGACTAAAGTGACAGTTTCATATTTTCAGGGACTTAAGTGACAGTAGATTACATTTTCAGGTACTAAAAAGGTAGTTTACCCTTTTTCAAACAACCTACAAATTTATTCTCTCTTACACTACTCTCTCACTCGCTTCTCTCTTTCCTAAATAACTAGAAACAAACGATGCCCAAGAGTATGACTAAGGATTCTAATTTATAGTGTTGACTATTTTTATTTTATTTTTAATAATTTATCGATGATATTATCTCATGAACATAAAATTAAAGTCCTAGAAATAGCAGAATCACGTGCATCTTACGCGCCGGAATTGAACTGAATTTTGTTGGTATTCCCTTTACCCCTTACCTTAATTAACCTTTAATGCTTTATCGTACTCCCTCGGAAGAAAAGAAGAGAAATAAATTTAAAAAAAAAAAAGAAAATGAATGAAGAAATGATGCTTCAATCCATTCCCATAATCTAAGCCACTGAAAGTCAACGCCTTCGGTGGTGGTCCCTCTGCTTTTTTATTTGCTTGATTTGTTGGTTAGTGCTCTCTCCGCGTGTTCATTTCATTGACTGCGTCACCATCGGCGCACATTTTGCTATCTTGCGCCCTCCTTTTCACATGTTGGTTTTCATAGCTTGTGCTCCACCCTATTTTATAGCTCTGAGCTCTCCCTCATAATTTTTTGATCTTTGTCCCACTTGGTTTTTTCTTCTGCTTAAACAAAAATAGAGCAAATACATTCATTCAAAAAATACTATTTTTCTCTTAAAAAAAAAACTTTGAGGATCTGGCTCCTCTAATTATGTGTTTGGATATATATTTTATATGTACATCGAATCATAAAATCATGTTAAATAAGTGAAAATATACAAAATTACAAACATGTACTAAAATAATAAGTTGAGTGTGATGAGATGCTATAAAATATACAAATAGTACTTTCTCTTACAATATAAATCGCATTTTAGGTGATGAGTATTCAAACATATACTAAATTAAAGGAGTAAATGTGTGTTTAGTTTAGTGTCTTCTAAGCTATGTTGTATTAAAATTTGCATCTTATTCTACGATTTATGCAAAAATAACTAACAGTGACTTCAAGGGTGACATGCCTTGAGTGTAATGGGATGCTATAAGATAAAGTAAATAGTCTTAATTGTTAATGAGAAAATTGATGATTGATATTACAATGTCTATATGCATAATAAGTTATGTATATGTCAAAATATTAATACTGAATTTTTTTCATCAATAACTAATATTACTCATTTTATCCTTACCTATTTTAGAAGAATTAAATTGCCAAATCAATTTAAATACACATCTCAATTCTATTCAATTGTTAAAAATCAAACAAACAACAACAACAAAGTCTTATATTACGTACTAGATAAGGTTGGCTATATAGATAACATTACATCATTTCACACAGTTTAAAACTAATTTTTTAAAAATATTATTTACAATTAGATCTCCTTTTTGACAATTTTCTCTAAAATCTTACTTTGTCTCTCTCTCTCTCTTCCTTCTCACATAATTAACAACCATGCACTTTGTTATTCAGAGGAGTATTTTCTTATGGTGTGTTTGATTTAACGTTAAGTTGAACGGACACACATTTCAATATACGTTTTGTGAGAAATAGAAATTCAAAGCTTTTAATTCAACGGCCGTTTGAAGACTTTCCAACGGAAAACCAAACACACACTTAACCTTCTGTATACCATAATTCTATCTTATTCTTCTTGCAAAATTTGGTCTTAAAATCATCACCGTTGAACACACGTGTGAGTTAGTTAGAACAAGTGTGAGAGGAAGAAGAATAGGATGGGCAACATTGTATAATTGGATTTGGCATAGAGGAGAGAATAATAAAAAAGGGGGATTTGGTGAGAATCGCAAAACTCCACCCTCCCGTGTCTGTCTCTCTCTGACTCCACTCCCACCTTCGCCTCGCCTGCGTCACTCTTCCTTTCTTATCATTATTCTCTTCTCTTCTTTTCCATTCCTCAACTTTTCCATTCCTCAAGGCGCACCATCCACTTCCCACTTTCTCTTCTCTCCTCATCTCCAACACTCTCAAACAAAAAAAAACAACAAAAAAACAAAAATTGAAAAGGTTAGTTATTCTTCTCTTCCATCTTTCAAACCAAGCCATGGAGGGTCTTCCCCAAGGTTACCGTCCCAACGTTGGTGTCTGTCTCATCAACTCCGATGATCAGGTTTCTCTCCCCTTTTTTTTTTCTTTCTTTTTTTTCACTTTTTTTTTTTTGGCTGCCAAATATTAATGCATCCCACATGTGTGTGTTTTGGTTGTTTTTAAATCTTTTGTTTGGTTTTGTTTCTTAATTATGGAAGACAGTTATGTGTTGCTGTTGCTGATCTTAATTCGTGTTATGACATTCAGGTGGGGTTGCTTTTATTTTCTGGATTTAAATTAATTAACGGTTAAAAACCTGGAAAATTGAGTTTTTTTTTTTTTTTTTTTGCTTTATAAATAAATGTTTTTATTTTTTTCATTTTCTGATGTTAAATTGTCTCATTTTTTTTAAAGACTGTTAATTTGTCTCATTTAATTCGGTGGTTAAGATTGATCATTCTTCTTTAACGGTTATACAAGGTTGTTATATTTAAATTCACCCACCATAAAGTAGGACTTAACTGAACAAATATGTTACAGAAACACTCTCCGGTTGATTCTTTTTTTGTGTTTTTTAAGCAAAGTGTTTTCCTTTTCTAGATTTGGAAAATTGGAGTTATTACTAGGCTGAACTGAGATCCATGTTTTTTTCTGTTTTCTTTCAAAATCTTCCCGTGATTGACGAGTATTTTTAATGAACTTATCCAAAATGTTGTAAAATGCATGCCAGTGAACTGGTATTTTGGATTTGATATTCTGTGGTTTATTTATTTATTTTTTTATGTGTGTATTTAGAGATTTTACCTTGCTGAGCTGTTCAATGCTTTGTTCAGCGTTTATACTCTATGGCACTATGATTTTAGCCTGTTTTATGAATTGGAGAGAAAAATGTTTTGAAAGTAAAATACTTTGTTTCCTTTCCAGCATAGTACAGTCCTTTTGTTACATGATGATTAACCATGATTGTAATTTTGTTTTTCAGATTTTTGTGGCTTCTAGGTTGAATGTCCCAGGAGCATGGCAAATGCCTCAGGTGAGCTCACGTTATGTACTATATACACCTTTACCTAACATTTTTTTTTTCATAAGATGCTGAATTATTCAAGTGATTTATATAATTTGAAGCATAAAGAACCTTGATGAGAAGGCATTATTTAGTGCAGAACTTGAAGCATAAAGAAATTTTTTGGAGAGCATCATATAGTATTTCTTTTGAGATATTCACCAGTCAGGGCATGTTGGTTTTTAGTAGATGAATACTGTTGCAAGCAATCATTACTGTTACCATAGTGGTGAGAGCATGCTAATGCTTTTCATTAACATCCTTGTCTCTCTCCTGTTGATGTTGACAACATAGCAATGTTTACAATGCCAAAGACACTGTTGTGTCACATTCACATAACATAAGGAATCTTTCTGTACGTGCTGCCATATTGCTTACTTAAAAAAAATACTTAAATGCATTGTCATTGACTCATTACCACTTACCATCCATTTTCCCGGACATAAAAATTCCTTATGTATCTGGGTTCATTTACACTGAGCAATCATGCTTCCAAGAACCTATACTATTATTAAAATTAAATATTAATATAATTTAGGTGGATAAAGGAGAGGAAAAGAGAAAAGGGAGGCTCTAAATAATATTCTGAATTTTTTATATTAGACTGATATGGTGTCCTTCAAATCATTAATCCAATGCTCTGATTAATACTAATATCACTGGATAAACCTGACCCAATAAGGTTAATAACTTAATTACTCTAGTATTCTTACAATTATAGTGTATGGATGGTCTTGGCACCTTGCACCAAAGTTCTAACTCATTGTAAAAGTGGATTCTTTGTTGATTTTGGTTATCTTTACAGGATTATTAAAAAATATCCCCCTTTTATTGCCTGTAATAAGTAAATTATTTTCTATCTCTTAATGGTATTAAAATTTTCTGATGAAATTAAATTTCTTTTGGGGTTCCCAGGGGGGAATTGAAGATGGTGAAGAGCCCAAATCTGCTGCCATTAGGGAACTTCAAGAAGAAACTGGAATAGTGTCTGCTGAGATAATTGCTGAGGTTTGTGCAAAATCTTTTCTTATTTGGATTTAGTTTCTTCTCCAAAAACAACAAATGTGTTGCTTATATATAATATGATCTAAGCTCTATCTATATATCAGTGATATCTTACAACATTCAATTAATTGAGTTCAAAGTAGTTTTACCATTGTGTAATAAAATGGACAAAAACAATGTGTGAGAACTGAAAAGCATGAAACATAAACACCTGGAATCAGATTCAAGAGAAGCATTTATACATGTAGGACTTGGTACATTGTATCAAAATCTCTTTGATCATTTTGATAACTGGGTGGATGTTAATCTCTTCATATATTTGACCTAGCTTGTGCCTTACAGGTTCAGAAATGGTTGACATATGACTTTCCTCCTGCTGTGAAGGCTAAAGTCAATCGCCTATGGGGAGGTGAATGGCATGGACAGGCGCAAAAGTGGTGTGTATTTTATTTTATTTCATGTGCTTGACAGAGCCACGAACTTGACAGTTTGGTGCTAACTTCTGAAAAAATTATCTCTCTGTCTAAAATTTGGTGTCTTATCTCTGTACTGAAAAATGTGACCACCCGACTGGGTGAAAGATGAATGAAATTAAGTCAGTTTGGTCCATAATGCTGGTTAAGACATTTGAAACAGAGTTTGTAAACACATGAAACATTATGCAAGAATGAGTGTCCAAAGAGGCCCTGTACAACTTGGGTGCTAAAATATTACTTGTAAGTAATGCAGTATAGAATCCAAGATGAGATGGTTAGTCTGCTTGACTTTGTTAAATGAAATGAAAAGACAGATCAATAATGTAAAATCTGATTTCAATGTGTGAAAGTTTTAAACTTGATTCTTCTTTCTTTAGCTGAAGTAGATGTAAGCAACTGTAAAAGGGAATAGTCTTCAACAATTGACACAATTATGACTGAGAAAAGGCAAAAATGAAAAGCCTGAGTGAGTGAAGAGAGACAGTAAAACCTCTAGTATTAATATATGGAGTTTACATTGTGATCCTTTTTATGGTAAAATTTGGTGTTTGCGTACTGTGCATGTTTGCTATTTGCATGCATGGTAGTTGTTTGATCTGGAAGGTTTGGTCCCTATTTTGTCAATTGTGTACTGTAATGTAGATACGAGAAATCATTCACCTTTCCCAATAGTTTTTTCACTACTCAAGATGGATATCCTGTTTACTTATGGCATGGCAACTTAGGTTAAAATATGGATAACTTACAAATGGATAGTGTTTCAAACTAACTACATTTCAATAATGAAAATGAGAATTTTTTCTTTAATTGAGTATTTTTATGTGTATATTCTACTAAAAAACTGTGCTTTTTCTGACATTATGAACGTTTGATAGGTTTCTTATGAGATTAACAAAAGATGACAGTGAGGTCAACTTAGCTAATGGGGAAGCAGAACCTGAATTTGCAGAGTGGAAATGGGCAGACCCTGAAGAAGTTATTGAGCAGGTTAGTTGGAAAAAAGGAGGTTTGAAATAGGTGTATTTTTTCTCCATTTGAAAGGCTAATGAATGATAACTGATTACAGGCAGTGGACTACAAGAGACCAACCTATGAAGAAGTTATAAGAACCTTCAAGCCTTACTTTCAAGGGAGTGGAATATCTGCCAAATGTAAATCAACAAAGTGGTGAATGTTATGAGTGTGCATTGTAGTTCAATCCATTTTCTTATCTAATTTCACTGAGTTTGGATAGCTATTTTGTAAAGGGATGATAGTTAGAACTGTCCATTAGGTACTTGCCTTCTTGTAATAATAAGCTATGTGCAAATGCCCAATTTCTATTTTAAACCTTTGCAGCAAGGATGTTTGTGGATGTGTATAGAACTGTTCAATAAAGTAGGAAGCATTGTGCGGCAGAATAGTGATCATGACTAAGTGCCATAGTACCAGGAGCGGTTTTTATGAGACATTGCTCAGTAGTTTCTACTTTCTATGATAATTTTTTCCTGTGTATAAGTAAGATTTGGTTATGGCGCAAGCTTATACTGGTTAGGTTAGATTTAATGTTTAGATTGGTTTAGTGTTGTTCTAGTTATTGTATTCTGGTGTAGGTACTAGTTTTGGTGGCCAGGTTAAAATTGGGTTCCAGCAATCAAACATGTTAGTACAGATTTGGTTTAGACTTCTTGGTTAGTGTTTATTTTAGGTGTTTTTTTATGAGAGTTTTTCTGCTTAGGTGGTGTTTACTATTATTTCTTTGGTTTTGGAGTTTGGACATCCAAATCAACCAAACTACGAAAAGGTCAATTGAGTAGTTCATTCATGAAGAAAACCAACGTGTTGTGGTTAAACCAATTGTACCCAAACTTCCAATGCTTAAGGGAGTCCCACATAACAAACCAACCAGATAACGTGTTAGAATAGTCTGAAATTTTAAGCTTTCAAATCCAGCTCCATATATCAGTATAAAGTACATATAGTTTCTATGAGTGTGCAAGCATACAATGGAAAACATTGTTATAATGTGAGTGCATGGTCATTATTTTCTCATAGTTTATTTATTTATAATAAAAGTATGGTTTTCCAAATTTGCAGATCAAGTGGTGCGTGCATATAGTTTATACGGCACATTATGGGCCAAGAAAAAAATATTTTTTCACAAAGGAAAGTCCAGATGTCAAAAAAAAAAAAAAAAGAAAGGAAAGGAAAGTCCATAAAATAGAAGCGGCAAAAATGATCAAGAAAAATGGCACAAGTAATCCCCTAATAAGTTAGAATTGCTTCCAAAAAGGTGGCACATGTAAGCAATGGTTTTGGTCTCACTCAAAAAAGAGGAATATATATATATATAACCTTAATTAATTATTTTTTTTGCTGAAACCTTAATTGATGTTAATCAATGGATAACAATTATTCATCTGTCAACATTTTATTATTTTAAGAGAAATAAAATAAAACTATAATTTATAATAATTGATGTTAATCAATGGATAACAATTATTCATCTGTCAACATTTTATTATTTTAAGAGAAATAAAATAAAACTATAATTTATAATATATATGTCTAACTTCATCTAATGTAGTCTTTCAACCATTTAAGTTTTAGGTTATATTTGAGTCTCTCCAGGCCCATCATCCTAACAGTGGCTAGTTGTATTAGGGTCTGTTTGATTCTCTTTTCAAAAAGAAATTCTGCTTGAAGATTTTGTTTTGAAAATTGTTTTTGAATTGAAAAAAAAAAAGTTGCTTGTTAACTTTTTTCAAAACACATTTTAAAAACTAAAAATTAAAAAACTTGTTTGATTTATTAATATTTTTTATGTTAGGCATATCATTTAAACTAATTATATTAAATATCATTTAATGTAAATACATTATAGAAAACTAAAAAATTTAATCAAAATATCCGAGAATAATATTCTCATGTTATATTCTCAGAAAAAAATATTCTCAGGATTAAAGAAATAACCTGTGAAACAAACGCCCTGTATGCATTGGGAAAAATTCCCCCCTCCACAAAAAAAAAAAAAGTCCTCCTCAAGTTTAAGGGTCAATTCTGTAATTTCAAATTCATGTAGACAATCACGAATTTTTAAAAACAAAATTAAAAAGAGAGTAATAAATATATTCTCAATTAACATATATGTAAAATTAATAAATAATATAAAAGAAAAATAATAAATTTAATTTGAATAGGTAAATAATTTATCATAAATATTACATTACCCATTTTTAAATAATAATTATTCTTTCATATTCAAACTATATTTTCCATAAATATCGTATAAGTGTTCACATAAAGATGTCAAACAAATGAAACAATACGAGTATGCAGTGAATATTATTCCATTAAATATAATATGAAAATTGATCTTTAAAATAATACCCTTTAAATATACATTGTTATATCTTTTAATCTTTTAAGTTGGTTGAGCAGGATGTGTGAGTTGTTGTAAACCATCCGTACATGTTTTCGATTCCTACAAATAATAAAAAAATAATGCAATATGATCATTTTTCCATAACTATTGTTTTGTAGTCTTTAAGTCAAATTTTATAACATGATGTATATTTAAATTTCCATTGGGAGGTGATTGATTAGAAAGATATCTAACGTAAGGGTGTTGCAATATTTTAAATCTATTTTCTCAATATTTGTACCGTAAATAACATAAATTTTATCTTTTTAAATAACCCCCTTAACATGTTCAAATCAAATTATTTGCATATATAAATTTCCATCGGTTTGCATATATTTGGTAATATTGTAATTTGATCTTTAGGTAGAAAGTTGCAAAAACTAAATTTAGAAATAAGCAAAAATTATTAGCATTTAATAACAATTTCAAATTAATTTAAATTGAATATTGAATAATTTCAGGGAAAATAATTTTGATGATCATTTAATGACAACTAAATCAACTACAAATTTGTTAATCACCATTGTATTATGTAGTGTTTCCAGAATTAGAGGTTTGACATTCCTTAATTACGTTATTTAATACTGTCCTATTTAAGTAAAGATGTACAATGTACATCTTCCCTAATCCTATTCTCCTGCTTCTAATTGCATGGAATCATTTGAACATCGCTTGTAGAATCTACATCTTCAACAATCTTTTCCTCTTACTTCTGTCTGATTGGAGTAATTTCAATATCACCACGTGATTCTATGACCGCTTATCAAACACCTTGTGTGCCTTATGAAAATTAGTGCATCAACCCTCTAGAAAAGGGTTACTTAAATAGGACAATATTAGGTAACGTAATTCAGGAATGGTCAAACCTCTAATTCTAGAAACACTACATAATAAAAGATGATTAACAAATTTCTAGCTGATTTGGTTGCCATTAAACGATCATCGAAATTATTTTCCTTGAAATTATTCACTATTCAATTTAAATTAATTTGAAATTGTTATTTTGTTTTTGAAAGAAGAAATTGTTATTAAATGCTAATAATTTTTGTTTATATCTAAATTTAATTTTTGCAACTTTCAACCTAAAGATCAAATTACAGTATCTTTATATATATCTTTATCTTTATATTTTTTAACGGTTTATCTATATATATATATATATATATATATATATATATATATAAAGTAGTAGTCATGGATATTTATGTACTTTTAATTTTCCCGCTCATTTTAAGGATAAAAGAGTAATTCTATTAGTCATTTTTTCCGCTCATAATTTTAAGGCTAAAAGAGTAATTTTAATTTTCCTACTCTTTAAGGAAAAGAGAGTAATTGTAGAAGTCTTTTTTATTACCTCACTTATTTATAGATGAATAATATTTTTATATTATAATTATAATTATTTTCCGGTGAAATATAATATCCCGTTTAATTGAATAATTTATTTATTATAATTTTTTTATATGTATCATAATGTTATTGTGTAATGATATTTTTAATTAATTAATTTTATATTTAAAAAACATTATATTTTTTAACCAGAAAGATTTCTAATTAAATAAATAAACATGATATATAAAATATTATATTTTTATATTTTACATTTCCGGATTATAATTAAATAAATAATAGTTTTATATTTAAAAATGTTTTATTTTTTTAACTAAATTTTTAACGTTTAATTGTTAATGATAAAAATTTTACTCTCATATTTAATAATTGGTTGCCACATTATATTAATAAATTACCCCTTTAATTTATTACTCATTTTAAAGTAAACTATGGTAATTACCCATTAATGTAGCAAATTAGCTATGTCAAAATTTAATAAGAAATTATTTTTAATATTCAAATCATATTCTCAATCAAATCTGAATATTATCAAACCATATATATATATATATATATATATATATATATATATATATATATATATATATAATAATGATTCAATTTAATTTTAAAATAGATATAAATATAGTAATAATTATAAATGTTATTAATAATTAAAGTGAAATATATATGATATCACATGAGTGCACAATCACGTTAAATAGATGCATAATCACATTGAATTTGTGCACACTGATAGATTGGACAAACATATTTATATTTAATTTTTTTTTATAATCATTGATTTTTTGATGTCAAATGACTCTTATATATTTATATTTAATTTTAATATAAACATCTTTTATATAAATGATGTTTATATTTCTTTTTATAACGAAACATCCTTCATTCTTTTAATTTGAAAGTTTAAATAATTATATTTTTTAAGAAATTATATATTTTATTTATTTTGCACTAATCCATTTTTATATTCATCCGTCGCACGGATAATCATACTAGGGCAAATCCATGTGGTTATTTATTTTCTTTATAATTAATGTTTTTTTATGTTAAGAGACTCTTAGATATATTTATATTTAAATTTAACGTATACAACTTTTACATGAATATTTTTAAATTTCTTTTTATATCAAAACATCCTTCTTTTTTTAAATTTGAAATATAAAAAATTATATTTTTTAAACAATTATATATTATATTTATGTTGCACTAATGCATATTTATATTCATCCATCGCACGGGTAACCATATTAGGGCAAATCCATTTGGGTGATTAATTTTTTTTATAATCATTGGTTTTTTTTTTTGTGTCAAGAGACTCTTAGATATTTATATTTAAATTTAATGTATACAACTTTTATATGAATGATGTTTATATTTCTTTTTATATCAAATCATCCTTCATTTTTTTAATCTGAAAGTATTAAAAATTATATTTTTTTTATACAATTATATTTCTATTTATGTTGCGGTAATCCATCTTTATATCCATTTGTCACACAGATAACCATACTAGGATAAATCCATAGGGATGATTAACTTTTTTTTTTTATAATCATTGGGAATTTGAAGTTAAGAGACTTTTAGATATTTATATTTAAATTTAATTTATACAAATTTTACATTTTTTTTATCGGTAGGAATCGAAGACAATACCAGGGGGTTTACAACACTCACGCATCCTGCTCAACCAACTGAGCTATACCCCCTTGGTATACAACTTTTATATGAATGATGTTTAAATTTCTTTTTATGTCAAAACATCCTTCATTTTTTTTTAATTTGAAAGTATAAAAAAATATATTTTTTAAACAATTATATATTCAATACCAGGGGTTTACAACACTCACGCACCCTGCTCAACCAACTGAGCTACACCCCCTTAGTATACAACTTTTATATGAATGATGTTTAAATTTTTTTTTATGTCAAAACATCCTTCATTTTTTTTAATTTGAAAGTATAAAAAATTATATTTTTAAACAATTATATATTCTATTTTTGTTGCTCTAATACATATCCATCTGTCACATGGTAACCTTACTAGGATAAATCTATTTGGGTGATTTTTTTTTTAATAATCATTGGCGTTTTGATGTCAAGAGACTCTTAGATATTTATATTTAATTTTAATGTATACAACTTTTATATGAATGTTGTTTAAATTTCTTTTTATATCAAAACATCCTTCATATTTTTAATTTTTTCATTTTTTAATTTAAAAGTATAAAAAATTATATTTTTTAAACTATTATATATTCTATTTATATTGTGCTAATCTATAATTATATTCGTGGATTGTACGGGTAACCATACTAGGGCTAATCAATTTGAGTAATCATTCATTTTTATAATCATAGATTTATGGAAGTCAAGAGAGTATTCCATTATATCCATGTATAAAAAATAGTACCATAAAGAATATATTAGCTAAAATTCACAACCCTAAAATGTAATATTTTTTATAAAAATAATTGTTGTAAGAGTAATTATAAGACAAGTATATTCAAATACGTTCCTTTTATCGACCCAAAATTTTAGATGTGTTCATAAAAAATGTGAAAACTTTATAACATATATGAGGTTTGCTTCATGAGGTTTTGCTTCTAGGCATATAAATCTGCACATTTAATCATGGCCAAAAATGAAAGAAATAATTAATGAAGTCTTTTTTTTTTCAAAACTCTTATAAGTTAAAATTCATAAAAAAAAGTTAATTTTGAAATAAATGTTAACCATTTTTTAAAATATATAATTAACATTTATTTTAGAAAAATTAGAAATTGTATATTACTACATTTGTTCTTATATATACGAAACAAATGGTAATATTTTTTTCTGTAAAGAAAAAATGGTAATATTTTTTTCCTAATTAAAAGAAACATATGACCACATACAAATGTATTGATTTCTAATTTTCTTTAATATCCCTAATTTATTGTGAAGTCTATTAATGAGATATCATCATTTCCTATGAAAGTGGATGCATATTTCAAATATTTTCTTAGTAAATATTGTTCAATTGTTCAGTTCCATTAAATAAAGGTAAATACATTTAAGATAAAATTGTGGCATCAGTTAGATACAAAAAAAGATCAAGTAAAAATTGTCACATTCTTTTATAGACATTTATGCCTATTTTTACAATTAAATAAAAAATAAAATTTAAATAAAAATACTCAAACATTCTGTTTACCTCGTGCATCGCACAGGTCAAATTATCTTTATATATATACACACACACACATATAGGATTAATTACCAAATTGGTCCCAAATTATTTAAATACTTCAATTTGGTCTCCAAATTTTAAAACACGTCAATTTGGTTCCCAAACTTTTAAAAATTCATCAATTTGATCATTTCCGTCCAATTGGAGTTGACGCAGTTAATAATTTGGGACCAAATTGATGCGTTTTAGAATTACATTATTAACGGCGTCTACTCCAATTGGATGGAAAAGACCAAATTGATACATTTTTAAAAATTTGGGGACCAAATTGAAGTATTTTAAATAATTTGGGGACCAATTTGGTAATTAAGCCATATATATATATATCTAAGTAGAAGTGTTTGGGTAAGTTTGTAATTTCAACTTTCCTGTCTAAATTAAGGGTATTAAAGTCATTCTATAATTTTGTAATTATAGAATGCAAATCCTATTAATTTTTTTTTGAAGTGATACATCCTATTAATTAATTACCTTTAATTTCAACTTTTAATTTAATGCATCGGCAGATTTCAAAAACAAAAAAAGAAGAAACGCAAATGGTGAAAATATTTGAAAAGATGACAATGATGGAGATTTCAAAATATATTTATTTACACTATTTGTTAAATAAAATTCGTGAAACTTAAGAAAAATACATTTATTTGCACTATTTGCTAAGTATATGAAAGTTAAGAAAAATTCGTGAACAAAATAGCATGATAACAAACTTTATATATTAAAGTTTAATTCTTTAATAAAATAGTTTTCTTAACTAATTTTGAAATTTGGTTTAAATATTATCAATATATAGTATGATAAGAAAGTGTATATCTAAAGTTTAATTTTGATAATCAATTTAATTCTTTAAAAATATTTTTTTATATTTTAAATAAAAATCATGATATAAAATAAATAAAACTACTTTGAATCAAATAATAAATGCAAATTTTATTGGAAATGATAACGCTAAATCTTAACTATACAATAATATATTGATAGTCTGAGTAGTCTCTTAAAAAATGGTCGAGAGTGAGGGTGTTGTGGGTGAGATTGAGGGTGCTAAGGATAAGGAGGATGATGCCTTGGATCATAGCAGGAAAAAAGCAAAAGGAAGGCGAACGGATGTGGGTTTCTCCCTAATGGGGAATCTGATGAGGAATTTGTCATGGAGGAGAAGGATAGATCGTATCTGGAAAGGCTCTTGAAGGCTAATATGCCTTTAAGGGATGTGATGGACCTGGGGATGATGAGAATTGGTTCTAAAAGTGTATTAAGGGATTGCAGAGTGCCTCGGACGTGGATAAAGCGAAGTATCCTGAAGTGTCAATCTCGGATGATGAGTTTCTAGGCTGGTGTAAACCTTAGAAAGGTGCCTTGATGGTGAAAGTTTTGGGGAAACGAGTGAGTTTTCATGTGATAGAAAACAAACTCAAGAGGGAGTGGGCTGTTAAAGGTCGCATCAAAATTGTTGACTTGCCAAAAGATTTCTTTTTGGTGTAGTTTGATAATGTTGATGACTATAAACATGCCATGTTTGAAGGTCCTTGGAGGGTGGCTGATCACTACATTCTGGTGCAGCGATGGAGGCCGGGATTCATGGCATACGTGGAAGTGGTGAGCAGAGTTGCAGCATGGATAAGAATCCCTCATCTTCCTATTGAACTGTATAATGAGGCTTTTCTCTAGAGATTGAGTAATACTCTGGGAACCATGCTGAAAATTGATAAGGTAACATCGATTCATTCGAGAGGGCAATTCACACGTATTTGTGTGGAGTTGGATCTCTTGAAACCTTTGGTTCCTAAGATTATTGTGAGAGGGCAGGTTCTAAATCTGGAGTACGAAGGACTACATTCTGTTTGTTTCCATTGTGGGAAATATGGCCATAAAGTGGATTGTTGTCCTTCGAAGGTAAAAGAGCCACAGATGCCAATGGCTGAAGGGGGTAAGGAGCAACAAGTGCCTTCAGAGAAGTCAGTACAGAAGATTGGTGATGATGTCGCCATGGCTGAAAGGGTGCAGGAGCATACTAGGGCTGACGTGGAAAAGAGTAATAATGCCAAGAATCAACGCAAGGATGTGGGAAATTGTGGGAAAAATATTCTGTAAAGGCGAAAATCACAAGAAAGGGGGTTGAATTGTGATTTACAAGAATTGTCACAAGTTTTTCGCAAAGAACTATCGTCTGTACTTAAAAATAACATTTTTAGAGAAAGACGATAACACACGATGTTTATGCACAAAGGCACACACGAAACCTTCTTAAAAACGATTTTAAATCACAAAACAAGGTCAGTTCAAACAAATAAGAAATGAATAACAGAGAAAGAAAAAGCACAAAAATTTATACTGGTTCATCTCATCCCGAGACTACGTCCAGTTCTTGGCAACCCACCAAATTCCACTAACCTTAACAAGTTACAAGTATTGTTCACTGCCACTTCTGGCTCACCCAAGTAATTTTCACACTTAACCTCTCCAAGCTAAAAACCCAAGTATTCTTTACTACCAAGCCACTTCTGACTCTACAACAAATCGCAAGATTTGTTTTTGAAAGGGGCACACAGACTTATATGTTTCGTCTTATAGATGGATATACAAGATGAAGAACAAAGTCTTTTTCTCTCAGGATACTCAAGGTGTTTTGGGAGCTTTTACAACTTAGAGAATTTTACAAGAGAAAGAATGAAGGCTTGAAAGAATGCTTGAGAAATTTGAATTAAGTTTCGTGTCTTTTGCACTACAGTTCTTCTACTATATATATACTTGCTGAGGAAGTAACCGTTGTCTCTAAATGGCCTTCTTGCATGCGTCTGACCAACATCTGAAAAAGAGTGGCCGTTTGGGCATTTAATGCGAGCATTAAATGCTTGTCACCAACTAGTCACTTTGAGTTGATAAAGCACTCTGCTTATCTTCCTTCAAGGGCACTCCATATCCTTCTGCTGCAGTGGTCACATCGCTTGCTCAGACAAGTACTCATTGCTAGCTGTAGCACGTCTTTTGAGGCGAGGGAAAGTTTTACTACTTTGACTCTTCTTTTAGTTTCCCCTTATGCACTTCGACAGATCCTAGGAAGGATGTTTCACGAACATTCCCTACAATACAAATTAAAATGACAGTGCATTTATTATGCCTTTAAATGCTTCTTCAGACTTAAGCATCTGTATGTGTATCATCTGTATTTCACAAACGCAAATTCAACACTTTCGTCTGTTGGCATTTTCAGACGCAATCTTTTTAACTTAATGTTTATTTGCATCAAATCAAAATTATTGAGGGTCCTGATTCATCTTATGACTCAACAATCTCCCCCTTTTTGATGATGCCAGACAAATATTAGTATAAAGATGTAACAGAGCTTAAAGAAACAAAGAAAGAAATGTCAGAGCTAAAACTTGTTTTCAAAAGCAAGATATTTAACAATAGAGAAAAGAAGACATAAGTTTGATGAGTAATCAAACAACTCGTTGTATTAAATATTTTCACATCAAGATGATGTGTTTTGGTCTTTTACAACATAAGACAAAAGAAGAAAAAACTTATAACATAAAACTTATACTCCCCTTGAGTTTCTCAGATAGATCTCCCCCTCAGATGCAGGATCCTCTTCACACTTTCTTTTTACCTTTCCCTTCTCCCCCTTTTGTATGGCGATCAGCAAAACCCGGTTCCCCAAGAATTGGATCGTCAGAGTCAGAGGAATCAAAGTCAAATGAAAGAACCATAGGTGATCCTGGTGGAGTAGGAGTGCGTTGGCATCGTCGGTTGCGAAAGAAGGCATCAATGTTCTTCCATTTCTTAAGCTTAGTCTCTAAGGCCTTCTTATCTTCTAGAGCTTGGCACAAAGCTTGCCTTGTTGCCCAAAGCTCATCATACAGATCATGAACAACTTCTTCATGAAAAGGGGGTCTGTATGGTTTAATAACATCATCTGGGTCTTCCACTATACCCAGAATAGTTTGTGAGAAGAAGAAGATAGAGTGGGGCAGATGCACCAAAAATGACAAGTCTTTATCAGAGGGATAGAAGAAACTGGACTTCCACGGCATGAGCTTAGAAGGGTCAGACATAGATAGGAAAGGCTGATGACCTTTGCATTGAAAAAATCTCCCTATCTTCGATTGATAACTGTATGCAGGAGGTTTCTGGTCAGGTTCCAGTCCGGAACAGTGAGCTTCAAACTTCTTTACTCGTCTGATAGTCTTCAAATCTTCAAACGTTCGTTCATCATCAGACTTCTGCAGGATAGCTTCAATTTCTCGTCTGAAAGGTCTACCTCTGCGAACACGAATGTTGCGTTGGGGAGCATCATCTTCTTCTTCAGCTTTCTCCTTACCCTTGTAGTTCAAAATTGGAAAAATTGGAATAACTTTGTCCAATGCAAGCTTGAACTGTACCTGAGGAGTAGCAACACAATGAAATTGTGTGCCTAAGAAGTTAGGCATTGTCTGTGCACGCTATTGAATCTGTCTAAAGGAGTTCTGACGCTTCCGAATTTCTTCTTTATAGGTCTGTAGCTTCATATAGAGGTCCATTGTGTAGTCAGACGATTCTCATACATCAAAAGTTGGACTTACTTCTGGATCATCTAAGTTAAGACCTCAGTGTAATGGGTTTGTCTTGGTTCAGCATGGTTCTAGGGAAGAATTACATTGACATATGCTAGAAGTTCCATCATCTGTTACATATTAACTGGCTCGAAAAAAGGTACTTCATCAGTGGATGCCGCTAAGCGTCTCCAAACCTGAGCCTCAAGAGGATATCTGCGTCTGCCCTGGGGGTTGTGTTCAAAGATGATAGAGTTTGGGTCTGGAGGAGGCGTCTGACGAGGAGGAAATATTCTGAATTGAGGTTCCTTCTTGTAGCATGAAAGAGCAAGAAGCTCTTCTTCTAGAAGTACTTCATAGGATGGATAGTTGAAGGGATCAACACTTGGAACTCCTATCTTCCATAGCTTTACAAGGTCAACATATAAAGGAGTACCTCTTGATAGTCTAAAGTGCAAACATTTTTCTTTCTCCACTCTTTGTTGCAGCGCTCCCATTCATTCACCCTTGGTCGTTTCCACCTTGGATAGTATCTGACATTCACATCAGGGTTTGTTGGTGGTTGTACCTCTAGAACCTCTATACTTAGATTGCGTCAGATGATCCAATCGTAGCCCCTGGGTCTGGGTTCCAGATCACTTGATAGTCTGTTGAAGACGTATCATATGGGAAGGGAAGCTTTGGCAGCGTATCTACGTCATCTGAAACGTTCGTCTTCAACCATTGTCTCCATGTCTTCAATGGTAACAGATGAAGTGCTTCCATAGATACACATCTGTCTGTCAGCACGATCTTCATCAGACTTTGCCAAGTGCTCATCTACTTTTTCTCATCGTCTGCCGTGATAGGTCTGTAGATAGTGCGAGGACCAGAATCCTCAGTTTCCATAATGTTCTCCATAACAAGGTCCAAACCTTGCATACTGGCCATCAATGCAGATTGAAGAATGGCTTCATTCAACTCTTCAATCTCAGCTTCATCTGCATCAGCATCCATTGTGATCGTCTGAAACTCCTTTTGCTTTATGGCAATCTCCTCAGATGCCAATTCAGCTGTTTGAATCATAGCAGACTCTATTCAGGTGAGCTCTTCAAGTGCAGCCTGCTTCTGTTCTTCTGTAGACAAAGTCTTAATAGACTCAAGAACAACTTTATCTAAAGCTTCCTCTTCAGCAGCTTTGTCTGCAAGTGCCGAAGTTTCAGTTGCAACTTTGCATTTAAGCTCTTCAGTTGATAGAGTTTTGACAGGCTCTACAACAGATTGCTCCAACTCAATCTGTTCTTTGCGTTCAAGGCTTTTGTCCAGTCTTGCCTTCTTAGCAGCTTCCCTTTTGGATAACTCTTTGTTGGAGTTAGCCCTAGTGGCCAATCCATTTTAGACTAAATTTGTATTACGACTTTGATTTATATATTTTATATATTAGGCATTTCAGTTACTATATTATTTGTTAGATAATATGGTAACGTCCTTAGAATAGGCGGGTTGTTCGATGATGTGAGATTCATTGAATAATAGAACGCGATTCTTAAAATGTATGTAGTCGAGTATCATTGTTAACCAGGACGACAATGATGCATCAAGACTATCGTGTGAGTAGCATGATGACCGTATCTCACAGGTCATGGATATGGGATATCAGGCTGGCACACATGTATAAATATTAGGAGTAATATTTATACTAGACAGACCCACTATGAGAAGGCTTCATAATAGTTATGTAAGTGTCATAAGCGCTTCTCATGGAAACCATAAGGTGATAGTAGTCCTTCGACTTGAAGTCACTACGATTCCTACATGTAGGAGTTGTATATTTTAATGCTATCAAACGTCATCTGTAACAGGGTGATTATAAAGGTAGTACTTGGGCATGCAATGAATCATGTTAAGGAATGTAAGTGATATAGATAGGATTCGTCCCTCCTACATAACATGAGTTATGTCTGTAGGCCTCTCGATAGAGTGAGACGTGCAATATGCGTGACCACGCACAAATGGACTGAGATATAAGATATTGGGTCTGTTTGTATTTAAACGTTTACTTGGGTATCGAGAAATAAACTATTGGACTTAACGAGGATGGCACTCTTATGCCTCGTGTTCAATCGAGACATTCGGACGAAGGGACAAAGGCTACACAGTGGAAATGGTTGTCGTAAAGGTAAAAATCGGATCACCAATTATCTCATAAGTTGGGTGGCAGCGATGCATTGCTAGATACCAATCACTGTCTATAATATTATAGAGATAATGTTATTTCCAGTTTAGTGGGAGCCTATAGGGTCACACGCATAGAGTAATTAATTGGAGCAGATGAATAAATTAAATGTGATTTAATTTAGTTCATGATTAATTAATAAAATGTGATTTAATTAATTAATCAACATGTTTAATTAAATGATATTTAATTAAATAAGACGCAAAAGATAAGATAACTAATTAGATATTATTTAATTAATTATCTAAATCAAATGAGATTTGATAAGGTAATTATCTAATCAAATAAGATTTGATAAGATAATTATCTGTATATCTAATCAAATAAGATTTGATGAGTTCTATATCTAATCAAATAAGATTTGATAAGATATTTTATGGGATTAAGATAGAGCTCATGTTTCTATATAAAGAGGTGCATACCTCACAACTGACGCATGAGAAAAACACGTTTTTGTGAGCTCACTCTAAATCCCTACGCGTCTACCATCGGCTAGCACCGAGACCCTACTCCGATCGTTGCTCGCTTGGACTAAGTAGAGGCGTCATTTCTTCGATGCTTGGTGATCAAAAAGCAACTCGTGGTTTGAACGCATGCTACAAAGGTAACATCTAAACCCTTAGTGACTCTTGCATAATGTGTGGTCCTTGGGATGGGATTCTTTCCGCTTATGGTCTTTCTGAAAAATTTTAAAATTATAGACCGTGAAACCCCAACACTCTTGAGGCTTTTTTTATTTTAGCAACCTTTTTCTTGTCAGCTGGAGGAGGAAAGGATGGAGGTTTAGGCTTGGGTGTAGGTTTAGGTTTGGATGAGGGTTGTGGTTCAGAAGGAGGAGCATTAAGAATCTCAACATTAGATTCTTGGGCTTGGGAAGATGAGGGTTGAGGTGCAGGTTCATGTTGAGGTTCAGGTGAGGTGGTGAGTTTGGCTTTGGTGACAATGCGGACTTTGGTAGATCTGATGAAAAGCTTCTTGAGGGGAGGTTCAGAGGTAGGTTCAGATGAAGAATCTGTAACCTTTCTCTTGAGAGAGGAGTGAAGGTCTGAAGGTGGTTGTTGTTTGGGTTTCTTGGTTTGGTCTAAGGATGGAGGTTGAGTGCATCTGGTGGTTGGTTTGGTTTGAGTTTGTGAAGGCTGAGGCTGAGGTTGGGTCTGATTCTCTACTCCTGCGATAGACGCAGGCTCATCAGAGGGTTCTTCCTTAGGCTCATTTTTCACTTTACCTCTATCTTTCTTGACTCACTCAGGGAACTTGTGAGCTATCCCCATTCTCACAAAGGTAGTTCCTGAGACTTGTGTAGCCCCTCCAGATGCTTCAAACTCTGAAAGATCTACACCAGCATCCCTCATCAATTGTGTGAACAACATGCAGTAAGGGATGGGGTTCTTCTGCTTCTTCAAGGAGAATCTATCCTTGAAAGCTTGCTCCAGAAGATAGAAAATTAGATCAGGGAGATTGATCTTTTCTCCTACCATGATATTGTAGATGCAGAATCTGTCCTTCTCGCTGACATGGTCCCTCGAACCAGTCCTAGGAAACACAATGTTGAACAACATATTGTGCAAGAGTCTGCAGATATGGGTTATGTTGGCAAACCTTAGAAAGTTCTTCAGCGCTACAGCACGCTTCTTTGGGTCTTCGTCTGCAGGCCTGACCCCATCGTAGAGAAGCTTATCCACTGTCTCCTAAGTGATCGTCTTCTCCTATTCTTTGTCAAACATTAGTCCTTCTTCTGCACACCTAATAGCCTTAGCTATGGTTAAAGGACTGATTTCCACCATCGACTGACCGATAGTACCTCGAATGCATTGGTCATCCTCCATCTTGGCAGTACCCCAGAATAGGGCATAAGGGCCATGGTACCAGACGCTGTGTTTTCCAATGAAATTGGTCTACCCAACTATGGTAAACATGTCCTTTACATCAAAACCCTATTTTGCCAACTCATTCAGATTTGCCCATTTTCCAGGAATGAAAAGCTCCTCTAGAAAAGTCTCGATGGCTTCGTCTTGGTTGCGGATGAGAGGGGTAGTAGAGGTTGAAACTTGCTTCCTTGGTGCCATTGTGTTCACAAAGTTTGAGTCTTGATTAGAAAAGAAGAGAAAGTTTTGAACTTTGAGATTTTAGAAACTCTTAGTTTCTCAGAGAATTTGAAATATCAAAGGAACTTTCTTGTTGAGGTGTTTCGTCCTTTTATACCATATGAGAGAGGAGAGAGAATTTTAAAAACATTAAAAGGCGGTTTAAAAGTGTAAAAAAAACTTTTTGAAAACTGTCTCATCATGGCGAAAAGGGCGGTGCACACTTATGAGGGAAAACGAAAAGACTTGTAACCGTTGTGAACATGAGGCTCTATCGTCTGTACACTTCAACACATATTAGTCTCAATAGATTAATGAAAAGAAGTAAGACGAAGGGTATCGTCTGATAAATGCAAACATTAATCTGAAAGCATGTGCATATGCAGATGATCCCTAATACAGACGAAACGCTCTTCAGACAAAGGTTTTGTAAAGATATTAGCCCATTGGTGATCTATATCTACAAATTGGATATCAAAAACACCTTTCTGAATATAATCATGAATGAAATGATATCTGATTTCAATATACTTTGCCTTAGAATGTTGTATGGGATTTTTGGATAGGTTGATCGTACTAGTATTGTCACAATATACAAGTATATTATTTTCAAAACTAGAGTAATTATAACACCCTAGAGGATATTACCTTTTGTTTGCTTATATTACTAAATTTTGAAAACTTAGAATATAAGAATATCAGAGTTAACAATGCTCAAACTAAAAGATAAACATATTACATAAACAAAGCTAAAACAAAGCTCTTGGCACTTATGTGCCTTACAAAACATAAGCAAGGTACTTATAACATAAAACCAATTCCCAAACATGGGAGATACAAAACTAGAAACATCTTCCTCCGTGCAAACAACTCCATGCTCCAAGGTTCTCTCATGAAGCGCCCACCTACTTAACCTGTAAAAACACGAAACTAAAAGGGATGAGACATAATGTCTTAGTGAGTATTCCAAGGACTCTAGGCTGACTTTCTATTCTAGAGATCCTTTTCTTAACTCTCATGGCTTCTCTTTTCTTTTATTGATGCTCACACTCACAACTATTACCTCATCACATCATCACTACTACTTCCTTAGACCATCCTTAACCTTTACTTAGGCACTTAGAGTTGGCCTCCTATGCCAAATCTAAGGCCACTAGTGCACTAAGGCACCTAAAAATCATTCTTTTCTTCTTGACCACTCACTAGGGTCTCATTTTACTATACCATTGGATGGGAACGTGCATAACCTTTCCTTCCTTTGACTTGCCCAACTTGGCCTACATCACCTTTCTGTGTGAGGCATAACATCTTGCATACCTCTCTGGGTAGCTTACATCAACTTTCTATGGGTATAAACCCTCTCTTACCTCTAAAGGTAGTATCCAGCTACACACGTCCTCATCTAATGTATAGATATACCTTACATCACTCACCTAACAACTAGACTCATGACTCCTCATATACTTTATTATAGAAACATACATACATCATGCACATCAACATATCCTAGTTTGTTTCTACAACTGTGTGGTTTGCATTATCTCTTTATTTAAGTTTCACTTCCACCGCCTATTTCATTACTTTGGCTCAACTCTAGCCAACAAGAGGTGCCCCTCTTGCTATGACCTTTAATTAACCCACTGGTCCAAGTGGGTGGCTTACCTCTGTTATGAAGAGGAGCCCTGTATATTCTTCTTTGCGAAGAACCCCTTCTCCCTAAGAAGAAGGTTGCTTTCCCCCATGGGTGTCAGGGTGACGGTCCCCGTCGCTCACCTCTAGGGGGCCTCTTAGCCCACTGATGCCACAACCCCTCACGAGTTGCCCAACTCATTCCTCACTCTTTTAAAAACATATTTTATAAAAACTATTTTGTAAACCTTTCACAAACCATCTCACCTTCGTAATACAAGGAATCCTTAGCCCTTTGCACACCGTTGTAAGTCGAGTGTGCGGCTCTTGGACGTGACTGGTACCGGAGAAGGATTTTACCCTATGTTATCAAGGGGATATCTTTTCTAAAAACCGTTCTTTGAAACTATCTTTTTTCTTCAAAACCTTTTATGAAACTTAGGGGAATCACCCCACCTATTTACTAAAAGGCATAGGTATAGTCTTAAGTGTTTTATTGTTTTATGTATCTTTTATCAAAGGGGATTTATCGTAACACACAATCCCAAGCATATGCAACAACCACATGATTGCAAAAAAAGTGCAATCATAACATCACAAAACATCAAGATACAAAGAGGAAAACAAGCAATAACAGTTATCCAAAGATCATACATAGAGGATAAAGATATAAACATACATAAGCTCAGCACATACTTCTCACATAGTTTCCAACCCCTTTTTGGAGGTTTCAAGCTTAGTCTAGCATGTTTCCACACTTAGCCTGACCCTCTAAGACTAAAAATCTCCACTCTACACTCCTTAGGCTAAGCCTAAATTCTGGACTTAGCCTCAAGTCCCCTGAAGCTAAAACTCCAATCTGTGATACTCAGGCTCAGCCTAAATTTGAGGCTCAACCTCAAGTCCCCTGAAGCTAAAAACTCCAATCTGTGCATCTTAGACTCAACCTAAATTTGTGGCTTAGCCTCAAGTCCCCTAAGCAAAAACTACAATCTATGGTACTCAGGCTAAGCCTGAATCTGAGGCTTAGCCTGGAGCTCAATTTTTGGGCAAAATGTAGGGAGTTACGAGTTTTGCAACTCCTTGGCCATCCATGGGCTCCTAAATGCAACCCAAGCTTGTCATTCACTCATATAACACTCGTATTACAAAACCCAGACCTTAAACAACCTAAACAACCTCTCAATCTCTCCCAATCACTCAAAAATCCATCAAAATCTTACTTAGGGATCAAAGGGGGGAAAAATAAGAACCATGGAGGGATGGGGAAGACAAAGGGAGGAAGCACTCACCTCGGGGTACTCGGATCTGAGCTCTGGGCACTGGATCTCTGATCTCTGCTCCACTTCTCTCCTTTTCCTCTTCTTCCTTCTTCTCCTCCTTCTCTCTAACTCCTTTCTTTCATTCTTTTCTCTTTCTCTCTCTAACTTTTCCTTCCCTCTTCTACTTAAATCGTGTGTGTGTGTGGGCTTAGTGGGCCTTGGCTCACCTTGGACCTTGGCTCCCCATTTGGGTCCTATTATCTTATTCCTGTCAACTCTTAATATAAGGTAAATAATGCCTAAGGGTATCCTTTAACCATTAAATATATGGACTATTCCATAAAAGAGGTTTCTTTATTATTTATCACTAATGTCCATAAATTAGGGATGTTACAATAATCTTCCAACTAATATACCCATAGTAGTTGTGAGCAACAACTTGTAGCAGACACATATTCAACTTCTGCAGTAGATAAGGCAATTGAGTTTTGCTTCTTACTTGCCTACGAGATGAGGCAGGGTCATATGAAGTGGCATCCTCCACTTGTGCTTTTTCATTAAACTCTGTCTCCTGCATAGTCTGTGTCACAGTATCCTACTAACCTAAAATCTTGATTTTTCTTATAGAACAGACTGGGGTTAGTGGTGCCAACTAGATAATGTAAGATCCTTTTGACAGCTTTGAGATGTGACTCTCTAGGATCAGACTGAAATATAGCGCACAGACAGATGCTATGCATAATATCAGGTCTACTAGTTGTAAGATAAAGAAATGAGCCAATCATACCTCTGTAGATCGTTTGATCTACTGGTTTACCTGATTCGTCTTTGCTCAAAGGATTGGAAGCATGCATTGGTGTTTTCATAGGCTTAGCATCTTCCATCTTGAACTTTTTTAAAAACTCCCTTGTATATTTCTGCTAATGAAAATATATTCCCTTGCTATCTTGCTTGATCTAAAGTCCCAAGAAGAACTTATGTTCTCCTATCATGCTCATTTCAAACTCGCTTTTCATTATATCAGAAAAATCCTTAGACAGAGATTCATTAGTAGCTCCGAAAATAATATCATGAACATAAATTTAAACTATAATGAAATCTTTGTCAACTTCTCTTCTGAAAAGAGTAGTGTCTACTTTGCCTCTCATAAAACCATTTTCTAAGAGAAAAGAGCTCAGTCTGTCATACTAAGCACGAGGTGCCTGTTTCACACTATACAGAGCCTTTTTAAGTTTAAAAACATGATCTGTAAGAGTGAGATCTTCAAAACTAGGATGTTGTTTAACATAAACTTCCTCTTTGATAAAACCATTTAAAAATGCACTCTTAACATCCATTTGAAAAAAGCTTAATGTTTTTATGAGCAGCAAATGCAAGCATGATTCTTACAACTTTTAATCTAGCTACAGGAGCAAAGGTTTCAGTGAAATCTATACCTTCCTGCTAGTTATTGCCTTGAGTTACTAACCTAGCTTTGTTTCTTACTACTCTTCCTTGTTCATCCAGCTTGTTTTTGAATACCCATCTTGTTTCTATGATGTTTTTATTCTTTGGCTTGGGAACTAGGGTCCAGACTTCATTTCTGGTGAACTGATTGGGTTCTTCTTCCATGACTAAGATCCAGTCATCGTCTGTCAGAGCTTCATTTATCGTCTTTGGCTCTATTTCTGAGACGAAGGCATAGGATGATCTGGTCTTTACGCCTTCCATCTGATCTCCTATGATCTGATCTTATGGATGATAGGTCACAAACTTCCAGTCTTTCGTCTATGGTTGAGAGTCAGACGGTCCTTCAATCTGAGGTAGAATTTCCTTAGGTGGTTGGACTTCATATGACTTTGGTGTTATAGACGGACCTATCTGCATATCTGCAAAATCATCCTCAAGGTCTGATAGTCTACTATCAAACGTTAGTCCATCATTGAACTTAACATGGATATATTCTTCTACAACTAAGGTTCTGGTATTGAAAACTCTATAAGCCTTAGATGTATCAGAATATCCTAGGAAGACACCCTTATCCACCTTAGAATCAAATTTTCCCAATTGATCTTTGGTGTTTAAGATTAAACACTCACATCCGAAGGGATGAAAGTAAGCAATGTTGGGTCTCCTTCCCCTCCATAGTTCATAAGGAGTCTTGTCAAGCATAGGTCTAATCAATACTCTATTTTGAACATAACAAGCAGTGTTCACAGCCTCTGCCAGAAATGCTTAGGAAGAGAGTTTTCACAGAGCATGGTCCTAGCCATTTCTTGCAGAGTTTGTTTTTTCCTTTCAACTACCCCATTTTGTTGAGATGTTCTCGGTGAAGAGAAGTTGTGGAAAATCCCATTCTTTTCGCAGAAAGACTTGAACTCAACATTTTCAAACTCAGTCACATGGTCACTTCTGATGCTAGAGATGCAAAACCCTTTTTCGCTTTGAACTCTTTTACAGAATATTTCAAAGACCTTGAAAGACTCATGTTTATGGCCTAGGAAGTATACCCATGTATATCTAAGTAGTCGTCTACAAAGACTAAGCCATATTTCTTTCCGCCCAGACTCAACATTCTAGTAGGACAAAACAGATCCATGTGCAAGAGTTGCAATGGTTTGGAGGTGGAAACAACATTTTTTAGATTTGAAAGATGTTTTAATCTGTTTCCTCTTTTGACATGCTTCACAGAGAAGATGAGTTTTCCAAGAAATCTCAGGCAATCCTCTTACCAAACGTTTTCTCGAAATTTTTGAAATGTGTTTTAGATTCATGCGCCCAAGTTTTTTATGCCAAATCCATCTTTCATCTTCTTTGGACAATAGACAAGTTACCTTCTGCTTGCTAAGATCTATATGATCTATCTCATACAGATTGTTATGTTGTCTGGCAGAAAAGACAGACTTGCCATCATCTGTTTTGACTATGCATCTGTCCTTGTTGAAGGAGACGATATAACCATTGCCACACAATTGACTTATTCTCAGTAGGTTATACTTTAGACCTTCAACATATAGGACATTGTCTATGGAGGTTAGGGAAGACATACCAACTTTACTTACACCAGTGATGCGTCCTTTCCCCATGCCTCCAAAGGCAACTGCTCCACCTTCAACTGGCTTTTGGTCTAGGAACATAGACCTTTCTCCCGTCATGTTTTGTGAGCAGCCACTGTCCAGGTACCAGCTCAAACCCTTGCCTTTTCCTACCAAGGATATCTTAAATAGGAATAATTTGAGATTTTGGTACCTAAATTTTCTTGGTTCCAACAGCATTAGTGCCCTTAGACATCTACTTCTTCTTATGTATGCATCTGAACTTAGAGTGTCCAGCCTTTCCACAGAAGTCGCATTTGTCTGAATTAGACTAAGTAGAAGCAAATGCATCCTTTTCTAGTCCTAAGCCAGATTTATCATGGGGATGTTGGTGATATTTTAAAAGCATAGTGAGAATGTTAGAGCTCTCTAAGAACTTCCTGAAATCCTTTAGTCAGACAGGCGACTTCCTCCCTTAGTTTTTCAACTGTGGATGGATCGTCTGTCTTACTGGCTTGGTTCAGACTCTCTTCAAGAGTCTTCACTTTTCCTTCAAGATCTGCATTTGATTTTCTCAACAATTATATTTCATAAACAGACTGCTTGAATTTTTGTTTAAACTTTTTACATTGCTGAGAGATCATATGACAGTTCTGAAGTAAAACATCATAGGGCATATCTTCTTCATCGTCTAATGAAGAACCAGATGAGCTTTCAGACTCTGAGCAAGTTTTTACCTTAACTTTCTCATCTGTATCTGCCATCAGACAGATGTTTGCCTGCTCATCGTCTAAGCTGCTGCTTTGCTCACTGTCTGAGTCATCCCATATGGCCATCAGACTTTTCTTCTTTTTCTTGCCACCATAGAACTTCTTTTTCCTTAACCTGGGACACTCAGATTTCATATGTCCAGGTTTTCTGCACTCGAAGCAGATGATCTCTTGACTATCCTCCTTATCTTTCCTTTTGAATATGGAGTCCTTCTTTCTGGAGGATTGTCTGAACTTATTTTTCTTCTTTAGTGTCTGCTTGAACTTCTTTGACATGAGCACCACCTCATCGTCTGTAGATCCGGTAGAGCTGTCGTCTAACTCTTCAGATTCAACAGCTTGAACCTTCAAAGCTTTGGGGCCTTTTTTCTTTTCTTCCTTTTTGGTGTTGGCTTCACCAACTTTGAGAGCAGCGGAGCTGTTAGCATTGTTTGCGGGCAGTAGGTCTCTATTCTTTAAATGCATTTCATGTACTCTTAGAACTCCCAGCAACTAATCCCACGACAAGGTTCTCATGTTTCTTGCCTCTTAGATAGTTGTGGTCTTGGGTTCCCACACCTTGGGCATACTATCTAAGATCTTCAGATTGATCTGAGCTTTAGTATAAGTGTGCCCAAGAGATTCCAGGTCTGAGAGAAGAACCTGAAGTCTCCCAAATATGTCATCTACACTTTCTCCTTCTTTCATGGAGAAACTCTCATAATGTCTGGTCAGAGTGGCAGCTTTCCTGAGTTGAACATCTTTTGTTCCCTCGTAGTTGGTGCAGAAAGAATCCCAAATTTCTTTGGCCGATTTGAGTCTATGCACCTTCTTATACTCGTTTTTGGTTAAAGCACAGGTCAGAGTATATCTGGCCTTGTTGTTGAGCTGAAGTATGTTGTAGTAATCTTGGGTCCATTGATCTTCGGGCCTTGTGATGGGAATATCTCCATGTATGATGATGTTCCATAGTTGATATTGATTGGACTTTATGTACATCTACATACGATCTTTCCAGTAGGGATAATCATCTCCAAGAAAGGCTGGAGGCCTTATTAGAGAAGCTCCCTCCTAAATGAACTGATTGTTGTGACTGGCCATCTAGATCTTTTCCTCTAGGCACGGTCAGGTGCTCAACCCTTAGAGGCTGAGCTCTGATACCAAACTGTAAAGGCGAAAATCACAAGAAGGGGGGTTGAATTGTGATTTACAAGAATTTTTGCAAGTTTTTCACAAAGAACTATCGTCTGTACTTAAAAACAACGTTTTTAGAGAAAGACGATAACAGACGATGTTTAAGCACAAAGGCACAGACGAAACCTTCTTTAAAATGATTTTAAATCACAAAACAAGGTTAGTTCAAACAAATAAGAAATGAATAGCAGAGAAAGAAAAAGCATATAAATTTATACTGGTTCGTCTCACCCCGAGACTACGTCCAGTTCTTGGCAACCCACCAAATTCCACTAACCTTAACAAGTTACGAGTATTGTTCACTGCCACTTCTGGCTCACCCAAGTAATTTTCACACTTAGCCTCTCCAAGCTAAAAACCCAAGTATTCTTTACTACCAAGCCATTTCTGGCTCTACAACAAATCGCAAGATTTATTTTTGAAAGGGACACACATACTTATATGTTTCGTCTTACAGACAGATATACAAGATGAAGAACAAAGTCTTCTTCTCTCAGGATACTCAAGGTGTTTTGAGAGCTTTTACAACTTAGAGAATTTTACAAGAGAAAGAATGAAGGCTTGAAAGAATGCTTGAGAAATTTGAATTAAGTTTCGTGTCTTTTGCACTACAGTTCTTCTACTATATATATACTTGCTGAGGAAGTAACCGTTGTCTCTAAATGGCCTTCTTGCATGCGTCTGACCAGCATTTGAAGAAGAGTGGTCGTTGGGGCATTTAATGCGAGCATTAAATGCTTGTCACCAATTGGTCACTTTGAGCTGATAAAGCACTCTGCTTATCTTCTTTCAAGGGCACTCCATATCCTTCTGCTGCAGTGGTCACATCGCTTGCTCAGACAAGTACTCATTGCTAGCTGTAGCACGTCTTTTGAGGCGAGGGAAAGTTTTACTACTTTGACTCTTCTTTTACTTTCCCCTTATGCACTCCGACAGATCCTAGGAAGGATGTTTCACGAACATTCCCTACAATACAGATTAAAACGACAGTGCATTTATTATACCTTTAAATGCTTCTTTAGACTTAAGCGTCTGTCTGTGTATCATCTGTATTTCACAGACGCAGATTTAACACTTTCGTCTGTTGGCATTTTCAGACGCAATCTTTTTAACTTAATGTTTATTTGCATCAAATCAAAATTATTGAGGGTCCTGATTCGTCTTATGACTCAACATATTCCAATGATTGTGAAACCGTTGACCGTGGAACGGAAAAAGAGGAAACCATAAAAGTCAATAATGTTGGCAAAGGAGTTACGGATTCTAAAAAGATTCCTTTTAAAGATAAACCTGGTATTATCTTTAAGGGGAATATTCATGGAGCCAGTAAGAGTAGTGGGGCCCCAAAAAAAATTAGAAATAGTACCGACGGTAAAAACCCTTATCATGGAGGTAAAAATAAGGAGAAAAAGTTTTGAATGGCTCAGTGGACTAGCCAAAAGGCCCAAATAAAGCAGTAGCAAAAGTCAATGGGGCTTTGAAAGTGGTGCAAAGAGATAAGGGGGCCAAGGCCCAATCACGAGTATCTGAGAAGGACGAAGATATCCTTCGTCTTATACGGGTCATGAAGAAAGAAAGTAGAAACAGTTTAGAGGATCTGCTTGCCAAGATGAATGATCATAGAAAAGATCAAGGTCTTGTGGGCACGTTAGGATCAAAAGATGCTGGTGTTGTGCCCGTACATGATGAGTTCCAAGTTGAAGTAGAGAAAAGGCTTGGAAGGATGCTTGTGACGTCTAATATGGATGAGGAAAAGCCTAATGATCAGACTCCGATTCAGAAAGATGTGGATATGGTTAGTCTAAATGAGATGGGGGTAACCCATGCTGATTAGGGTCCTGTTAGGGCCAAAACTCCAAATTTGTCTCTATGAATTCGATGATGTGGAACTGCAGGGGCACTGCAGGTCGAGGTTTTGTTAACTTCATCAGGGATATGAAGAAGGAATATAAGGTGTCTATGATGGCATTAGTTGAGACTCATGCCAGTGGTACAAATGCTGCAAGTATTTCAGGAAGATGTGGCTTTGATAAATGTTTCATTCAGGATGTACAAGGCCATGGTGGGGGTTTGTGGTTGATGCGGGATGTCTGTGACTGGGAAGTAGAGATACTATCTCATAATCATCAGTTCATCCATTTGAAAGTCAAATACAGTAAAGGATGTGCTTGGTACCTTACTGTTGTGTATGGAAGCCTGCGATATCTACGGCGACAATCTCTTTGGGACGCTCTTGTAGATATTGTTGAATCTACAAATGGTCCTTGGGTAGTGATTGGCGATTTTAATGCCATGCTAAACGTATGTGATAGAAACAAGGCTCCAACCCAGTCTTCAATCCGGAGCATTGAAAGCTTTAAATTATGTGTGGATAGATGCGAGTTGATTGATGGGGGTTTCCAAGGCTCGCCTTTCACTTGGAGCAGAAGTGGTTTGTCAGAAAGACTGGATAGACTGTTGTTCAATATCCAATGGAGATTAAAATTCCAAGAAGCATCCATTTTTCATCTTCCAAATTTTAAATCTGATCACTGTCCTCTACGGTCACTTTGACCAAGATGAGTTTGGAGAATCGATGAAAATGACTTTTTCGTTTCCTTACTTCTTGGGTTTTTCATGATGATTTTCCCCGTTTTATGGAAAATACGTGGCAGCATGATGGTTATTGGAACCAGAATATCCGACAGTTTAGTCAGGAGTTGCAAAAGTGGAACAAAGAGACTTTTGGTCCCATTGCACAGCGTAAAAGTTCTTTGATAAAGAAACTCCAGTACTTAAATAATCAAAAGACTGGGTGGTTTGATCCAGTGTTGGACGAGAATCATAAGGCGGTCTGAAATAATGTGGATCCAAAAATCCAGGGCAAAATGGTTGGAGTTCAGAGACCCCAATTCCAAATATTTTCATGGAATTACAACAATTTGATGAAGGAGCAATCATATTGATATGATACAAAATGAAGTGGGCGAATGGATTGGAGGAGTGGAGGAGCTGGAGTCTTTTGTTACATCTTATTACAAGGTATTATTTTCGGATGCTGAGAATTATACTCCCTTTTGCTTATCCAATTCTTTCCTACAGGTTAATAACCTTGATATTGAGGCTCTTGGTAGATAGGTAACACGTGAAGAGATCCATTCAGCCACCAAAAGCATGGGGGGTTTTAAGGCCCCAAGGCCGGATGGATTTCAAGCAATGTTTTACCATATGCAATGGAATATGATAGGGGATGATTTGTGCAAGCTGATATCAGCCATATTTGATAGGCCTTCAAAGGTGGCAGGGTTGAACTAAACTTTGATTACTCTCATACCCAAAGTTGAGCATGTTGTAAGGATGTAGGATCTAAGGCCCATAAGTCTCTGCAATGTGTCATATAAAGTTATAACAGAGATTCTTGCCTTCAGACTGAGACAAATAGTGGAGGATCTAGTCAGTCCGTGCCAGTGCAGTTTTATCCTAAACCGTCATAGCAGTGATAACATTGTGATTGCACAAGAGGTTTTCCATTCAATGAGAAGCAAGAAAGGAAACAAGGAGTGGATGGCGATTAAAGTGGATCTTGAAAAGGCTTATGACCATCTTAAATGGGAATTTGTCTGGGAAACCTTAAATGATATTGGGTGTCCCCAGAATTTCATTGATCTTATCTGGCATTGTATTTCCACGGTTGAGATGAAGGTGCTTTGGAATGGTGAGACATTACAAGAGTTCAAACCTCAAAGGGGAGTAAGACAAGGTGATCCAATCTCTCCATATCTTTTTGTCTTACGTATTGAGAGGTTGTTTCATCTTATAAATCTGGCAGTTGAGAGGAAGCTATGGAAACATATCTCTTTGGACAAAGGAGGACCCTTGCTATCCCACTTAGCTTTTGCGGATGACTTATTGCTTTTCGCAGAAGCTTCAGTTGAACAAGCAGAGATTATTAGCTTAGTGCTTAACTTATTTTGTGACAGCTCTAGACAAAAGGTGAGCAAGGAAAAAATAAGAGTTTTCTTGTCCAATAATGTTAATTGGAATATAAGTGAGGCTATCAGTGAGAAATGTGGCTTTCAAAGTACGGATAACCTTGGCAATTATCTGGGTGTTCCAATTTTTCACTCTCGGCCAAACAAGTTGTCTTTTAACTTCTTGCTTGACAAAATGAATAAAAGATTAAGTATGTTGAAGAGTAAAATGCTGTCAATGGCTGGACGAATCACACTTGCGAAGTTAGTTTTGTAATCCATTCCTAGTTATATCATGTAGTCAGTAATGTTGTCTGCTGCAATATGCGATGAGATTGATAAGAAATGTCATGGTTTCATTTGAGGGGATACCGAGAGTGAAAGAAAAGTCCACACTATTGCTTGGAAGGATGTGTGTTTGCCCAAAAAATAAGGTGGCCTGGGATTTTGGTCTGCACGTGCAATGAATAAAGCTTTCTTAATGAAAGCTGGTTGGTGGCTATGTTCGAAGCAAAACATGATGTGGGCTATGGTTATTCGCGCTAAGTATAAGTGTGGAGACAAGGTTCGACCAAATATGTCGAAAGGAAAACAATGGTTAAATTTTATGAAATGAGTCATCCAATGCTGGGATGATGTCCAAAAGAACATGGTGTGGAAGGTAAACAATGAAATATCTACTCTTTTTTGGCAGGATTGGTGGGTTCAAAATCACGGGATCCTCTTGGAAAAGGCGCTTATGGAGTTGGACGAAATTGACCAAATGGCTACAGTTAGTGATTATGTTTCCATATCTGGTGAATGGGATGCTGAAAGGATCAGGAGAGTGCTTCCGAATCCAATCTATGGTTTAATTCTAACAATGATTCCTCTGGTGTTGACTAATGATGATGATGAGACTGCATGGAATCCTACAAGGGATGGCTCCTTTACGGTTGCTTCTGCTTATAAGGTGGCTGCAGGTCAGGTTGAGGGAAGTGGTCCGTTATTCTATGATATCTGGAGATGGCGTGGCCCTGAAAGAATGCGAGTGCATGCTTGGAAAACTGCTAGATATGGTCTGTTTACCAATGAGACAAGGCATGCAAGAGGAGTTACTGAGAATAGTATTTGCCCTATATGCCAGGCTAATACAAAAACCACGTTGCATACGCTAAGAGACTGTGTGTTAGCCAAACAAGTTTGGAATAAACTATCTATGAATGTGTTGAGGGATTCTTTCTTTCTGTCTGATATTCATTCTTGGCTGCAAGGGAACCTAAAAAGATCTTCTCGGCCCATTGATGAGAAATGGGATATCCTATTTGGTGTGGCAATTTATTATATCTGGAGGAATCGGAATGATGTAGTTTTTTCTTTGTTCTCATCAATGATTGATGGGCTAGTTAGCCAGATTACCAGAATGGCAAAGGCTGTTACTCAAAGTAATAAAGCTTCGATTGTCCTTGGTCCAGCGGATAGGAATAACAGTACTTTGCATTAAATTGGATCCCTCCTACTCAAGGTAGTTTGAAGTTAAACTGTGATGGAGCGGTCTCGGCAGTTGATGACGCTGCTTGTGGTGGTGTGTTTAGGGATCATAAGGAAGTAGTGATGCTAGCTTATGCTTAAAATCTTAGCAATTGTTCTTGCAAAGGCGAAAATCACAAGAAGGGGATTGAATTGTGATTTACAAGAATTTTCGCAAAGAACTATCGTCTGTACTTAAAAATAACATTTTTAGAGAAAGACGATAATAGACGATGTTTAAGCACAAAGGCACAGACGAAACCTTCTTAAAAATGATTTTAAATCACAAAACAAGGTCAGTAAGAAATGAATAGCAGAGAAAGAAAGAGCATATAAATTTATACTGGTTCGTCTCACCCCGAGACTACGTCTAGTTCTTGGCAACCCACCAAATTCCACTAACCTTAACAAGTTACAAGTATTGTTCACTGCCATTTCTGGCTCACCCAAGTACTTTTCACACTTAGCCTCTCCAAGCTAAAAATCCAAGTATATTTTACTACCAAGCCACTTCTGGCTCTACAACAAATTGCAAGATTTGTTGTTGAAAGGGGCACACAGACTTATATATTTCGTCTTACAGACGGATATACAAGATGAAGAACAAAGTCTTTTTCTCTCAGGATACTCAAGGTGTTTTGAGAGCTTTTACAACTTAGAGAATTTTACAAGAGAAAGAATGAAGGCTTGAAAGAATGCTTGAGAAATTTGAATTAAGTTTCGTGTCTTTCGCACTTCAGTTCTTCTACTGTATATATACTTGCCGAGGAAGTAACCGTTGTCTCTAAACGGCCTTCTTGCATGCGTCTGACCAGCATCTGAAGAAGAGTGGCCGTTGGGGCATTTAATGCGAGCATTAAATGCTTGTCACCAACTAGTCACTTTGAGCTGATAAAGCACTTTGCTTATCTTCCTTGAGGGGCACTCCATATCCTTCTACTGTAGTGGTCACATCGCTTGTTCAGACAAGTACTCATTGCTAGCTGTAGTGCGTCTTTTGAGGCGAAGGAAAGTTTTACTACTTTGTCTCTTCTTTCAGTTTCCCTTTATGCACTTCAACAGATCCTAGGAAGGATGTTTCACGAACATTCCCTACAATACAGATTAAAACGATAGTGTATTTACTATGCTTTTAAATGCTTCTTCAGACTTAAGCGTCTGTCTGCGTATCATTTGTATTTCATAGACGCAGATTCAACACTTTAGTCTGTTGGCATTTTAAGAGGCAATATTCTATCAAATCAAAATTATTGAGGGTCCTGATTCGTCTTACGACTCAACAGTTCTATAAGTCAAGCCGAGTTATGGGTGATTGTGTGTGGTTTTCGTATTGGATGGTCAAGAGGATATATGCATATGTCTGTTGAATCGGATTCAAAATATGCTATTGATCTAGTTCAACGAGGTTGCTCGATGTCTCAATATTGCTTCGACAATTTTTAGTTGATACAAGGTTTCATTGGAAGAGGTGGTGTTTACTCTTAGGATTATGTGTATAGGGAGGTGAACGTAGTGACGGATGCGCTTGCGAAATTCGGCTTGTCTATAGAAAGGGAGGGTAGGATTTTTTATGTTTGCCCTCCTTTTATTTCAGCTTTAGTGGAAGCTGATGTAGCTGCTTTTTCTCTCCTTAATGGAGATTAATAATATTCGTCTCTTGGGCCCTTAGCCCTATCAATTCACCAAAAAAAAAAATGCAAATTGATGGTATCTAAAATCAAATAAAACTATTTTTTTTCTAATAATAACCATCAAATATAATTGCAAATTGATTGTATCTTAAATCAAATATATATATATATATATATATATATATATATATATATATATATATATATTCTAAAAATGACCAAATTTAGTCATTTTATTGGGAAAACAATATATATTATTTGCTTAACAGTTTAGAAAAAATAAATTTATAATTAACGTTCATAATTATAAATTTATTTTCTAACTATATTTATCTTTATTTTAAATAGAAATTATCTTCATAAATTATAAATTGATTGATTAACTTTATCTTTATAAAGGTTTTGATAAGAAAACATTTATCTTTTGCTTAAATTGAAATTAACCACAAAATTCTTTAATCTCCTCATATATATAAACGTATAAGTGTATATGTGCTCTCATTGCTCCACTCTCCCTACACTCTCCCTCACATTCAATCTCCTAATATGTATCTGGTATATATTTTTGTACTTTTAATATCAATCGAACAGTTTAACTGTAACTGAATATTAGAAACCAATTTTAAATATATATATATATATATATATTATCCTTAAAATTTAAATACACTCTTAATATGTATCTAATATATCCTCTTATACTTTTAATATCAACTAAACCGTTTTATAAGCTATGATTGAATATCAAAACTAATTTCAAATATATATCTTATTTTTAAAATTTAAATACGTTTCTAACATACATATAATATATTCTCTTACACTTTTAATATCAACTGAATTATTTAACTTAGCATTTAATCTTTTTTCAATCTATCATTTTTAACATCTTTAGTTCTAACTTAAATTTCAATATTTTTTTACATATTAATGACTTTTAAAAGTTATATTACATATTAAATTTGACCGTGCAATGCACGGACAAAAATACTAGTCAAATATAAATGCAAATTGATTGTATCTAAAATCATATATGTCTTTTTTAAAAAATAACCAATTGGAAGGTCCAATAAATACATCTCATAATAAATAGTCCTCATTAGCTCTTTTATTCATAAGAGACGTTTGGATACAATTAATCTGCATTTATATTTGATTGAAGGAGTGTCATTACAATGGTTACCAAACTAAGTCACATGATTTTACGTAGGCTAAATTGAAGGAGTTCAAGAATTTTAAACGTCATTTGTGCAAGTTTGTATATGGAAACTAAAGAGTTACATTTTGGTAACATTGTGATTGAATCTGAAAGGGTTTGTGTTGTCTATTTAAACTGTCTTTGCTTTCATACATGTTGTATTTTCCTTTCTACTTCCAAAAATTTGGTGAGGTGTTTATCATTTGAAAAGAGATCTATCTTTTCTTTTTGTTCTTGAAAGTCCAAATCTGCTGCAACAATATTGTAGCGTTTTAAATGAATAACAATGATTATTTTCTTATTTTTTATAGGTTGTCTATTATATCATCTTCAATATTGTTGCACAACCATGTTCAAAAAGAAAGATTACATATTTGTTAGTAATTTTTCTTTCCACCTATGCATAATTGATATGACAACAATGTTGAGAATTTCAATGATGGTTTGTCGTTGCTTTTTTAATCAGAATGACATCTTCAAATAATCAATCCAGGAAACAGTAAATGGTTCAAAACATTTGCTTCGGAGTTGTCCTCTTTGAAGGTCTTATTTTTATTTGAACTTTAAATTTGCAATTTTAATAGGATTGTACGTATTTAATTTTATTGTTTCTGATTTAGGATGTTTTGAAGATTGATAGCCTTTTTTTTTGTCTATGGAGAGGTTCAAATATTTGAAATATATATCTAATTATTTACTTTTCAATTCCATTCTCATTCTAAACATAATCTAAAACAACCTTATATTTTGAATTTATCTTCATATTTTATACTCATGAGAAACTTGTTCTAAAATCTCTATTTCAATATCTGTTTTGTATGATGCTATTTTGTTGATTATTTTGATAGTTGTTATGTATTATGTCAATCATTGGAGTTGTAAGGAAAAAAAAAGGCTTAATGGTGAGGATAGAATTTGTCACTAGTAGGCTACCATGTAAAAAATAGTGGTTTTCTTTATGCTTTACATGCTTTATTTAATGTGCTTCCCTTTCTCAATTTGTAAAGTCAATTTTAATGGTTATTTGGTGCAGTATAATACAGGACTATATGGAAGATATACTGAAGAACGCTCTAGAAATTCTTACTTAAAGATATATCTCCTTTTGGAGTTGGCACACCTTTTGCATGCAAAGCTTTCAATATTGAATGTGTGCAAGTTGAAGCTTACAACTCCCATACTAATATGAATGGTGTTTGTTGAAGGCTTAGCATATAGCATAAGTAACTAATTTGCTGCTAGATTTTGATGTTTACATCGTGGTCATCAACTTGGTGGTTGATGGTGGATTCTTTGTAGTTAATCATAGTTATTATTTCAAATCTATTTACACATGAATTTGAAACAAATGAATATGAAATTTATTGTACGATATTAAATGAGAAGATGGATGAGCTAAAACAAATGAATCTGAATGCATGGAATTGGTTAGATGCTAAGGATAAAAAATTATGGTGTAAGCATGAATTTTCTTTCTATCCCAAATGTGATGTATTAATGAATAATTTGTCAGAAGCATTTAACAATACTATTTTGGTTGCTAGAGATAAACCTATTATCACAATGTGTGAATGGATTAGGAACCACTTCATGTGTATAATGACAAACCTTAGAGAAAAAGCTAGTAAATGGCAATACAAGGTGATGCCTAAACCAAGGAAAAGGCTAGAACATGAGGTATTGCATAGTAGCAATTGGTTGCCTATTTGTGGGGGATATAAAAAGTATGAAGTCACCCATACAATGTTCCCTTGGAGGTTTGTTGTGGATTTGGGGAAAAGAAGTTGTACAGGTAATTATTAGGATCTCATAGGCATACCATGTAGGCATGCAATTACCTACATTCATGATAACAAAGAAAAGCTAGAGGATTATGTTAATGAATGTTATTCAAAGAAGGCATATATATATGATTTGTGTTACATGCATAACATTACTGCAATCAATGGACAAGATATGTGGCCTAAAGAAGCCAATGAAGAAATGTTGCCACCTGATTATATAAAAGAGGACTCAGAAGGCCTAAGAAACTAAGAAGAAGGGAGGTGGGTGAGAAATGTTGCCAATTATTGAAAAAATTGGTGTTGGTTAACAATACTTTTTTGGTTTTTCAGAATACTGTCACAACACTAAGGACATCAACTGTCATAGTAGATGGACTAGTTATAGTTGATGTCATTACTACATAGATTGGACTAACATCAGAGACTATAGATGGTGTTAGCGCATTGGGTAAGGTAGTGGGAAAGGCAATAGGAAAGCTAGTTTATAGAGGAAGCAAAATCGACAAGAAAAATGACAAAAGGGTTAAGGACAATGAAAAACCACAGGCAAAGGGGAAGGCTAAAGCTAATGGGCAGCCTTGATGTCACAAGCCTCTTGTAGATGAAGACTTTTTTTATAGCATGTATATGAATTACCTGATTTTTTGGGATTGACTTGTAAATCCAAAAGTAGTGACAGATTGGGTTTCTCTCTTTTTAGGGTCAAAAGTAGTACATATTAGGTTTCTCTTTTTTGGGGGGTCAATAGCCAGTTGTGGGTGACTACAGTTTAAATAGCTTTCTTGGTTATTATTGATGTAAACAACTTTTATGAATGCAAGCTTGTTCAAACTTAGGTTCTAGTTTATTGGTTTAAATTATAGTATATGACTACAATGCTTCAGACATTCTGCATACCGCAATAATGTTTTTTTCACAATGTTACTGATTTTTTTGCTTCAAACATTAAGCTTGTTCACAATTTGGTTGTTAATTTGGTTTAAAGTCTTGTATCAGGTACAATGCTACATATATTTTGCATAATGTTATGAAACTTTGTTAGCTTAACACAATATTGCAACACTGGTTATTTAGCTAGTAAATTATAACAATGGTTATATATCACTAAAACTTTTTGTTGGATTCGTGATGGTGCCAATTCTCAATGATCATTATGTAAATATTTTATAGTTTAAGATAATCAAGCTTATGATTCATATCACATTAATTCAAGACCAGAATAAACTATCAAGACCAAATTGTATGCATGCCAAATAAATTAAGAAGACCATAATTCATTCATAACAGCGCCATAATTACATTAATTCATTATCAATAGTACAAGACACATAATTCCATCCTTATACACTTTGAACAAAATACATAGCCCCTTCCCAAAAAACCAAAACACACCATTTTACTTCTTGTCTTGCTACCCTAAAGATCACAATGGGAACACTAAAACATAGTAGCTTCTCATAAAATAGAGCACCTTCCACGGAACATTAGCTTTTTCCTACATTATACTATGGTACACCGAAAACCCACAAACAACCAATGAAACAACCATCAACATGACAATACTTTTCATTTTTTTTCCTCTCTATCTCCAACTTCTTCTTTAGCTTAACTATTTTTCTGGAATAACCTCCATCAGTTGGGAACGAACCTTCATCAATTGAGACTCGCATCTACAAGTAGTTGAAGCAGTAGCAGTGGAAGCAGCATCAACTTCGTTAGCCTAAAGAAACAACTTACAACCTCCTTCCTTCTACAAACAATATTCTCTTCAGAAATTAGGAGTATAAACAAAAAATAAAATCAAAATAAATCAATAGAAAACACACAACTTAGAGTTTATGCAATGCCAAAATTGACGGTTAGGGTTGTCCGCAGTCTTCGAAGTAAACAACTCAGTGATTCTCCGCAACCACACACTGGAATCACACGAATGATACTAGCTTGGGTTGTAGACGAAGAAGACTAGGTTGCATCCATTAAACAAACCTTGGCAAACACAAGCTTAGCAATGGCAATTGACCCTAGCTCTGCAATGATGAGCCCTAAGGAAACAATGTCCCCTTCTCCTTCTTTTATCGAAACAAAAGTAGCTTACCCCTTTTAATTTGCAAAACTAACCGTTTCACTTTTCATTAAAAAAATTTGTGGAAATATCTAGTTGGCATTAGTTGCAAACTCTGGCGTTGCCACGTCACTCACTATTTGCCACATCAACAAGTTTTTAACAGAAGTAGACGACATGGACTAAATTTGAAAAAGCGCCAACTTACAGGGACTAAAATTGGAAAAATGAACTTACAGGGACCAAAACTGAAAAAGCGCTAACTTACCAGGATCAAAATGATATTATATTTAATTACTTAATAGAAATTGATTATAAATTTTATAATACATTAAATTTGGTATGTTGATTTTTTTTTAATATATCTAACGGTAGGAATCGATGGTTTATAGGTGAACCACTTATCCTGTTTGTCCATTGTAGAATTTGCCTAAATTTATATAAAAAAAATATTTTCTTAAACCAGATAACGTATTTCAAAATTTTATCTTATTTAAATAATATTTTATGTAATTTTTTATAAAGTTACAATAATACTTTATGTCCTTGATATAAGAGTCGTCTTTCATTTTTTGAAACAAAAAATAAAATTTTTATTGACCTTTCATTTATTTATTTATTTATTTATTTTTTGCTGATTTGGTAATTTTATTTTATGTTGTCAAAAATGATGTGACTTTATAAGAAAAACAAAGACTTAAATTTAATATATGATGGTAGATAATAATAAAAATAATAAGTAATGAAAATTTTTACTATATTATTTTATTTTTTTATTTTGTAAGATAAAAATATAAAATAAACCCTTTTGTATTTTTTTTGGGAAATTGGGCAAGAAACTCTTCTTTATTTTTGGGTCACAATGACATTTATGCAAAGTATCAATCGGCCTTGCCGATGATTAATCTTCATTTGAGAACCTAATTGACTACCTTTAATGGAATCTCTTCTTATCCATTCACAAAACTCGAACTCGAGACCTTTTTTAAGCGATTTGAGCCCAGTGTCACTTAGACCAATGACATGTTGGTAAAAGCCCTTATGTATGAAGTGAATCACTTGGTCACTAGAAGAGGGATTGAATAGTGACTCTTTACTGATCTGGCTCTTTTTGCACTAACACACTAGCTTCTAAACTTCTCTTCAAGCTTCTCAGCTTTTAGAATCAGAAGACTAGTAGGAGTAACCTATTTCCTTACAAGTACTTGAATGTAATGATGTGCACTATCACAAATCACCAAGTAAACTTGTTGGTTACTGCTTTAGAACATACTCACAAGGGATACAGAATCTGTTAACTACAATTTTTGTTTATCGCTTGGTTGCACTGAGTAAGAGTTACTTCTGAATGATAAAATAGTTTTATAAAAACCCCTTGATCAAAGATCAAGTTTAAACTACAAATTAGGCTTTTGTAAAAACAATTTTAAGCACATAGCAACAATAATAAGGAGCAGTAACAAGGGAAACAACACACCAAGGATTTATACTGATTCACCCAACTTGGGCTACATCCAGTCCCTACAACTATAGGCTTTCCACTAAGACTAAGCACCCTGTGGTATTCTTTCTTTCCTGAAGCCTCCATAGGCTCCTACAACTGGGTATTCTTTCTTTCCTGAAGTCTCCCCAGGCTCTTACAACCAGTATTCTCTAAGCCTCTACAGGCTCAGCCAAGTATTCTTTCAACAAGCCTTTCTAGGCTTATCCCTCAGTAGCACCTGCTATTGGACACACACAACCACCTGTTGTGTTGCCTAAACCCTAAGAAGCCAAAGTCCCCTGACTGCTCTTCCTAGTTCTCTTCAGCAGAACCTTTGTTGGATACACACAACCACCTGTTGTGTTCCCTAGACCCTAAGAAGCCACAGTCCCCTGATTGCTATTCTTAGATCTCTTTAGCAACATCTCTGCTGGACACACATAGCCACCTGTTGTGTTCCCAAAACTTCAGAAGTAGTAGTCACCTGACTACTCTTCTAAGCTCTCTTCAGTAGCACCTGCTATTAGGGGGTGGAAACAGGCCAGGCCAGGCCAGGCTTTGGCGGGCCTGAGCCTAGCCTACATCATAATTACTAAGCCTGGGCCTAGCCTATTTACATGTTACAGGCCTTTTTTTTATAAGCCTTAGTCTGGCCTAGCCTGAAAGCCTGTTTACGTGGCATGTTCTATAAAAGGACCTATAAACAAGCCAATAGGCCTATAGGCCTAACTAGGCCAATGAGCCTAAATAGGCCAACAAGCCTTGTTCATCACGTAAAATATTTAATATTTTCTAAAGAATAATATTAAATATAAATATTATATATATCATATTAATGTAATATATATAAATATATAATATTATATTATATATTATATAAACAAGCTAGCCTGTTAGGCTTCATAGGCTTTTTTAAAGCTTGAAAACTGGCTTTTTTAATTAAAAAGGCTTTTTAAAAAGCCTAAGCCTGGCCTTTTTAATAAACAGGCCAGGCCTTTGGCAGGCTAGGCCGTAGGCCCTCGATGGGCCGCCTGGGCTATTTTCACCCCTACCTGCTATTGGCTACATACATCTACCTGTTGTGGTCCCTTCACACCAAGGGAGTGGTGGACAAAACACTTTCAGTTTAGGCACAAATGACTTTCACCTAGAATGTTCTGGGCTAAGGAAGTTCCTCCAGATATGGGTTTATCAACTGACCTTTGCCGACTACTTTGGCAATCTTCCCTGCACTTAGCTCCTTCGCACTTGATCAATTTATAGACTTGATCAAGGAGCTAGTCGTTTGTGACCGTTGGAGGTTGAATTCAAATGCTACACGAGTTATCCATGTTTATGCAGGTAGTCATTTAGCTCAATTCAACCTCAACCATATAACTCATTGAGTTATCTTCTTCATCTCTGCTTTTACTCCACTGTCGCCAGCTTTCACCTTGAATCTGTTGAAGGATCCGTTGAGATAGATCCGTTGGTGCTAGCTATGATCTTGGTGGCTTCCATATGATTTTGAATTTTGAATCATGAAAAGTTTTCTGGAGATTGTTTCTGCAGCAAGTCTTCTGGAGAAGAGTGATTTACTGCTTTTTACAATCTCTCTTCTACTATTGGTTGTTGGTTCTTTTTTGACAAGGACAACTATTTCCCTTGAGTTCCTTTGACTTGGACTATGTCAAGGATCACAAGGATTAACAACATCATGATCAATATTGTCCAAGAACTGATGCATCTGACTGGTGTGTGCTTCTGGAGTGCAAGACACGTTTGTTTGCACATTCCAATTGCAACACAACTTCTGATGATCCTCAAGCCATGTGTAACTTCTGATATCTACCCCTTGACTCAAGTTATCCTCAGCATCATGCCTCTGATCATATACAACTTTTGATATCTGCACTTTGACCCAGAAAATATGACTGCCTTTCCAGCTTCTGAATAGCTCTCCTTCTGGTACTCCTGCTTCTGATTGTAGAATCTATGTCATGGAGAAGCTTCCACTTTAGGCTTATGCTTCCCACCTGTGCTATGCTTATGAATATGTCCTATCTTAATAAGAACTCTTGAAGCAACCATTAGTACTAAGTTCAGTAACTTCGGTTTTGCTTCATAGTGGTTTGTCATCATTAAAACACTTAGTTCTGGGAGAGACTTTTTCTCAACAATGTATAATTACATATTCTTTTTATTTTAATATAATTTTTTTTACAAAAATATTAATTATTTCCATTTTTTTAATTAAGAGTATTTATGTCATTTTATATGAGAAAAAAATCTATGCATCGATAATGTAAAGATTTTTTACATAATCATTTAATCTTTCTTTTACTGGAATAAACTTATTTCATTTCATTCAAAATAAGATCATAGATACAGGTTGGAATGAAATCAAAAGTGTAGTGGCTAGCATAGAAACGTGATGCTCTTGCAAGGATATGAGCAACATAGTTGGCTTATCGCCTAATAAAACAAATCCTATAGTTTGCATGAGATAAAAGGAAATGTCTACACTTTTGGAGGATGATGCCAAACTCCGTTGTGAACTGATGATCTCCATTAACATTGTTGGCCAGTGTCTTGTAATCAATCTCAATATCCACTCTTAGTATACCCAATTCGTGTAGCCAGGAGAGGGCTTTGAGGAGGCCTTGAGCTTCTGCTTCTTGAGGGGAGGGCATACCATGGTGCCATAAGGACTTAGCCTTTAAGAACTCGCCATGCTCGTTGGAAAGACAAATGCCTGTTCCAAAACGTCCATGGTCCATGATTTAGCAACGTCCACGTTGCATTTTATTATTCTAGCAGTAGGCTTCTTCCATGCAAGAGATTCGTTGAGGCCTTCTTCATTACGTTGGTGGTGTTGATGCATGCGAGCATGTTGCCATTCAAAGAGTGCTTGTCTAGCCAAATCAATAGAAACTCTTGAAAGCTTGCTTTGATTGTCCCAAACCTTCTTGTTTCTATGACGCCATAGGCACCATAAAATCATGGCGAAGTCCTTCTTTTGCTGCTTTGAGGAAACATCCAGGAACTTAAAGAGGAGGTTAATGAGCCCCTATACTATCTCTACCATATTCCTTAGTGGTGCCTAAAGCCTAGATTCTTCCCACATGATAGAAGCATGCAAGCAACCAATGAAGGCATGCCAGTCATTTTCAACATTTGACTCACAACAGGCATGTGATAGGGCAAGTAACTCCTCTCGATTGAAGACATTGCTTGGTTGGGAGACAACCACGAGCCAATGGCCAAGGGAAGAATTTAACTTTCTAGGGTATCTTCGTCTTCCATATTCGAAGCCAGTCACCAAGAATCCTGTAGGCACTGTTGTCAATTGTTGTTAATTAAAGATTTTATTATGAAGTGGTACGTTGATTTTATTGAATAGGAACTAGTCTTGTTGAGCCTCCAAATCATGTGATCCTCTTCATCTATACACAATAGGGGAATTGACAAGATTTCTTGTACATCTCTAACATTGAACAACTCGTTAATAGTATTAATTCGTCAACTGTCAGTCTCGTGATCAATAAAAGAATTGACCTGAAGATGGCCTGAGTCAGGATAGGGGGTGTTTGTGACCAGGGGATTTTAAGTGGATCTAAGCCAAAGGTCCTTCCAAACTTGAACCTTCCTTCCATTACCCAGGCACCATTAGAGGCCTCTTCTAACCACCGCTCATGAAGCAAATATGCTATGCCAAACGAAACTTGGGTTATGGCCCAAACTGGCCCCCAAGAAATCCCCTCACGGGAAGTATCTAGTTTTGAAGACGCGCATTACAATATCATCTTGGTTAGTTGAAAACTTCCAACCTTGCTTCCCCAGCGTGGCTAGATTAAAACCATGAAGATGGCGAAAGCCCATACCACCATATTCTTTTCTCATGGTCAAGTGATCTCAGCTAAGCCAATTTATTCCTCTGCCACTGTTCCTGTTGGAGCCCCTCAGAAGGAGTTCAACATTCTTTGGATCTTTTCTTCAAGAGATGTTGGGAGCAAGAATACACTCGTACAATAAGTGGGGATTGCTTGCATGACTGGTTTAATGAGAACTTCACACCCCGCTTTAGAAAGGTTCTTTTCGGACTAGTGTTGGATTTTCTTCTAGATTCTATCCTTCACATAGCTAAAGATGGCCTTCTTCCTTATGCCAATCATAGAAGGGAGACCTAGGTATTTAATGGTTCCCACACAATCATCTAATCAGAAACCGCCATGTATAATAAAGTCGTCGACTTTTACAAAACCTACTTAAAAGTCATACACATCATAATTTGTGATTGGTCGACAGTGTAAAACAATTTTACACTGTTGTCAATACATGATCATTAAATTCATTTTATATAGATATTTATTTTTTTCCTTTCATTTTCTATGCAACTAAATAAGAAGAAATAAAATCAAATTTCATGTTTTATTTCTTTTATTTTCTTTCCTACACCAAACTTACTGTTAAAAATAAATAGGCTAAATGTCATTTTTGGTCATTTATGTTTTAGTATTTTTTTTCGTTTTGGCCTATTAAGTTTTAAAAGTTTCATTTACATTCTTTATGTTTTCGAAAAGTTTCATTTTAATGCTTTCGTCAATTTTCCGTTAATACCGTTAATGTTTTAAATTTTAAACTAATTAATTTAAAATAATGGTGACTAAAAATCACCACTATATGTAAATTAATTATTATAATTAATATTTACTCTCTCCTTCCTCCGCCCCCTCTCTCCTTCCATAGTTCCTCCAAGGATTGAACTTCCAACTAAACAACAAAGTCTTTGATTTTCTCACAACGAAAACGATAGAGGAGAAAAAAAAAATTGAACACAAATCGGATTTAAGTTCCTTCCGCTACTATGTTGCAAGGAATATGTTGCATCAATTTTTATCCCTATTCTTCTTTTGTTGAATTTTTCTGATTGCATCTTTTTGAAATTTTTGGGTCTTTTAATTTTGAAGGTTACCCATTGCAGCTTCCAAAAAACTTGCCCACCAATTGTTTACACATATTTCCATGAGAACGCTCCATATTAGCATGCAGTATTCAAAACTCTATACATACTAGGAACCCCCGATACATTCCTTAGAATTTAAAATCCAATCTGACAGAGCAACTCATGCCATTGTTAATTTCTACCGTGAATCAAACATAAGACGAGCGCGCCATAGTTGATAAGAGCCAAAAGTGAAAATAACAACATTTTAGAAACAACTGCAATAATTAACACTTAAATAACAAGATCGAAGATGAGATGAGACGAGTCAGAAATAAATAAATTTCTAAATAAATTACCTTTTCCATTTCGTTGTTACGCTGGAGATTTATATGTGACGATTTATAATTGAATATAAAATTTACATTTTAAATATATTTAAATTTAAATTAAAATGTAAATTAAATTATATTCTTCGGAATTGAAATATAAACAAAAAAATTCATGTGTGATGGATTAAAACATAAGTAAATTTTAATCAACTTTTTTATATTTATTAATACTATTTTTAAAATATCTTTCATTTAATTAGGCTTTTATTTTCAATAACTTTATTTTTTTATATAATTAAATGTAAATAATACTTTAGGAAATGAATTAATTTTCTTATTCACACTATCAAAATTACATATGTTAATTTATTTTCTTAATTACATTACCGTGAATCAGTTTTTTTTTTTTATTCCAGTCCTGAGAGAAGATATATATATATTATTTGTTTTTTCACTCGCTCAGTTAGCAACAGGTAAAGAATACGAGAAAGAAACTGCAATGATAACTGTGCAGCTCCATTTCTGTCTCTGAATCTCTTTCTCTTCCTCACCGGTCGTTTTGCAATGGTAATTTCTAGGTTTCTTATACTTCAATTCTTTCACTTCATCTCTTTAAACTTCTTGTTCCTAAAATATATTTCTTTCAACTCTTGCGTCTTTTCAGTGTCTTTGTGGCAAGCAACTCGCAACTGTTGTAATCTTTCAAGGCACCTTCCTCAATAGAAGAATGAGGTTATTCTTCGCATTTTAAACTTTTAGAGGCTTATTATATTATATGACCAAAGTTGGGGATACGTGGCCTTGTTTGTTGTTGCAGATATTGTAGTTTTCTACCTTCCAGAATGTGTTACCGGCTGAAGCATAAGTTCGCAGAGAAGAAGTTTGTGCGAGGTGTGGGAAGCGGTTCCAAGTTGCGGAATAAGGTGGGAATAGACCTATACGTTGTGTTTGATGAAAGTTTGAAGTGATTTTTTTTTATTTTTATCTTTTTTGAGTTTCCAGTATTTAAATTTAGGGTACAATGTGTCAAAATTGGTCTTAGTCTCTAAACTTTATTAACGATTTTTTTTTTAAGACTAGTGAGGCAATCCTGTTCGAGTTGAGTATTTAACTATGATTTTGGTCATTGTATTTTTTATAATTGGTGAATTTTGTACCACTTCGTGAGACTCAGAGTGCTAGGGTGAGGGACGGAATTCAGCCGTTATAAAGAATACAAGGACTAAGATCATCTTTTTTATACTATAGGGATTCAAACCAGTTTTGACAAAAAATTGAAGGACTTGAAACACATTTGACCCTTGTTTTTTTTTTTTTTTTGCTTTCCTGTAATTGGTTGTTTACAAGTTATGCAAGTTTAATTTGATGTTATCTGATTGATTGACATTGAGGTGTCTCTGGAAGTTCACGTTCTTATTTTCTTCATCTTTTTCATTCTTTTATGAATCTAATGTAATCATTGATGGATTGTTTTTGACATTGTTTTTGTGGCTTACTGCTCTGAATGTATGTCTAGATAAGAAATGTTGATAATTTGTTTATAAATGCTTATGGCTGCCCATATGAATGTAATGTTGATTGAAATTCATTATACTTTCAGGTAGTTGCTCTTATGGATTATAACCTTCCTGACGTAATTGGGAATGGAAGTGGTGGAAATAAATCTAAAATGAGTCCAAAAGATGCATTAGATGATTTGGACATCTCCTTGATATGTAAGAGATTTCCATCAATTACTTTGGGTAGTGCTCCTCGAGTGGATTTATATGATGGGACCACCAGGTCATGTTCTGAGACAATGGACTCTTTAGCAACAGAAAATTTTGAAAATTCATTTTCTGATTCTTCAGAGGCAAGGTGGGTGCAAAGTACTCTCTCTGAAGAACGGCCTTCTCTGTATGTCAGTCATTCTAGTGTAACATCTTCCACATTAGGAAAAGAAGATTCTTGTCCTTCTCCTTTGCCGCCTGATTTGATGCCTTCAATATATGAAGAAAAATTGGATCAAATCACCAGGGAAGATTCTCAAATGAAAGTGGGGATGGAGTCACAATTAAATCCTACACCCAGTGAGTTATTTCTTGACAAATCTGTGAGTTGCATACCTGGATTAAGTAAGAGGCACTATCGGCAGCTGGATAACTGTGGGTTTCACACGGTGGGTTCCTGAAACTGTGGATTTTGGAAAATGTGTAGTTCTTTGGATTTTCAGTTTTGAAAGGATGGCTTGGATTCACATTAATCCCACTCTTTACGTGTAGTTACGGAAATTGCTGCTCCACTTTCCACGATCATATGCTAATCTGCAGAATGCACATGCTAAAATTGATGATGGGCAATATTTGATTTTTGTGGGAAAAGTCTTATCTTCAAGGTGACTCTATTTCATTCATTGACCAGATTTATGCATATTGGTATCCTTTTCTCTTGTCATAGGTTCTCTTGGTGCTTGCTTTGTCACTTGAATTAGATATTTGTTGTGGCTGATGTATGCTCACACATTTGCCATTATCCAATTTTTTTAATGTCTTTGCAGATGCTTATGATGTGTTTGGTTGAGAGGTGGAAAATGGAGGGTGAGTTTAAAATGAATTTTGACCCAGATATAAAGTACTTTTCATTCCACGTGTTCCATCTTCCCACTTTCCACCTGCTCAAACAACATTCTTAGCATATTGCCATAGGACCAAACTTTCTGCAGTAACTGTAAGTAAGACGATTAATGAATCATTAAAGTCCTGTCTGCTATTTGAATGCTAATAAAATATATAGTTTTATCTTTTATGTCTATCTAAAATGCTTACTTATCACATATACACCGGCATAAGGCTGGGGAACCATTAAGTCACCTCTTCTTGCTCCATTCCTGTTCTGTTTAGGTGGCTCATGTGTCTTAATATAGTGAATTAGTTAAACTGATTTCTTAATCATACTTTGCAACTTTGAAATATTCAAACTTTTAAATCATTATTTTCATTTCTTTTGTTAGACATAAAACCTTTCGGGTCTTTACCCAACAGCTTAAGATTTTGAAATAGTTGGTTCATGACATGGCGGTATTGGAGCCAACCTCCTTGACCAAGTGATCAAGATTTTAATCCTTGCTCTTGTTCTTCTAAATAAAAAAAATGAATTTCAGCATATCGTAAAAATGAGTTTGCGCATTATCTATGCTTCAAGCCCAAATGGCATTTGTATGAGGGTGTTTGTTAAAGATGGAATAAAGCCATTCATGTGCCTTCACCTAGAAACTTAAGCTTTTTGGGCTAGTAACTCACTTGGGCTCATGACATCACTGAGTCTTGTGCCTGTCCATGTGCATGTCATCATGTGTAAAATCACATTCTGTTAATATCTTTAGAAACTGGTGGTGATTTAATATTCATTTTCATTTGCAGGGGAGTCAAAGCTAATTATTCATTTTCATTTCTTGAGGTGGTTGTGGGCTGTCAAATTAATGAAAGTGAATCTGCTCCTGAGCATGTGACTAGTGATGCTATTGATGTGCAAGAGAAGACAATTTATTTGCATCTGAAGAAATTTTTTCGTGGCTCACGTTTTACCTTTAAAGCTTTCCTTAAAAGCCTTTCAGAAAAGTATCAAGAGGGAGACATAGTATGTGTCAATGGCAAGGTGAGTTTGTTATACTCTCCCTTCTCTCCAACCCAGTTTTCTTATTGTGGAGGGATTGTTATTTCCTCAAGTTGATACAGGTTATCATAAATGAGGGTGTTGAAGGTGATAATAGTTGGACTGTGTGAAATAAGCATGTATATTCCAATTTATACTAGGAATTAGATTAAGCACTAGACTCCTAACCCTAATCAATTATAGGAACAAATAGCTTACTGAAGATAAGATGAAATCCCTTAGAATAAGATAAGGTTCTAACAAGATAAGATCCCTAAAAATAAGGAAACACAATTATCGCTAAAGTAACATTAATTATCTTAATCTATTATGCATCATTCTTGCCATCTAAGATAGTCAATATATTCTAACATGTCTTATATTTTAAATTTTAAATTTCTATTATATTTATATTTATTTATATGATTGAGCATACTTTGCTTTTGTCTTTTTTTCATACCTGCACGAAGATAAAACATTTTTCCTTCAGTTATACATGAATATTCTGTTTTAATTTGATTTTGGAATTTTGTAAGACTGCATGTGATTGTTGCTTTTTAAAATAGGTCAGGACTATGCGTGCTAAAGATCACTATGAGATGAGAGAATATAATATTGATGTGCTTGAAGATGGAAAAGATTTGTCTTTTTTTGCTAAAGAGAGGCCATATCCTATCTACCCTTCAAAAGGGCGTTTGAACCCAATTTTTCTTAGGGACACTATTGCAAGGTTTGTGCTTTCAAATTCTTGTAAGTCAGAATCTTATTAGTAAATTAATTGTTTTTTATAAAAAATGTTATTTGTTTAGGTTGATTAACTACTCAACATGATAATGATGTTAGAATGGGTCAAGAGTAACCACTTAATTAACTGCTTGATTTTTTAATTGTTCCCAAATAGAAGTATTTCTATCAAGATTATGTATATTATTTTAATTTTTTCAAAATATAGTTTGAATATGCTATATTTTCCACCGAGTTATAATCAAATAATTTCCTTCTACTGTTAGAGATTAAGTTATGCTTTAAGAGACTATTAGTAGTTATTGATTCTTTCTGTCTTAGAGAAATATGGGATTCTGTCTCATGACGTATGGATGTTTTTGTTCACTACTGCATGTACTACACCACTTGATTGGACCATAGAGAGTAGTTGGTTTGAATTGTTATATTTGGGTGGTTAAAGTTGTCGGAGGTATGGAATTAGCTTAAATAATGAGAGGGTATAGAGGGGGCTTTCAGATTAGTTAGCATTTATCTAGCATTAGCTTTGTTGTAGAAAGGGGAGGGGAAACCTTTGGAAGGAGAATTTTGTCCTTAGTCTCTGATTATGATTCAATAATTCTCTGTGAAAACTCAATTTATTTCTAGGTTACATACAATTTTGGTCTAACCTGCTGAATTCTCAATTGGCTGAGATGGAGTCAAGGTTGGAAGCATTGGAGAACTCAGTAGAACTCTTGAAGAAACAGACCAGTGAGCATGGTATTTATCTTCATTCGTCGGATTGCAGCTTCTCTGAGATCAAGAGTGTGGATTGAGGGGATTTAATGTGGTTTATGGATGAGGCCCCAAGAAATGATTTCATTTGGTAATAATAAAGACAATGATGAGCTGCACTCTGACAAGATTGTGACATCTCATATTAACGAGCAAACAAGGGAGAGTTTGTTGGGTTTCAGTTTCAGGGTAAAATTCAAGCAAAATGCAGTGGATGAAATTTTTAAGAAAAGGGCTTAAATATGTTTTTAGCCTTTGTATATATGGCTAAATTTGGTTTTAATCCTTCAAAATTTCTTTTGTTGGTTTTAATCTTCATAATTTTTAATATTTTAGAAAATGGTCCTTGTCACCACTTAATGATGACATGACATGCATTTAGCATTTTAGCCATGTCATGTCAACGACCCATCTTGAGGTGGCATGTGATGTGTTATGCCTAAATGTATGCCATGTTATTAGTAAGTGGCAACAAGGACAATTTTTAAAAAATTAAAATTTATGAGGATCAAAATTAACAATTTTTTTTTGAAAGATTAAAACTAAATTTGATTATATTTATAGGAACTAAAAACATATTTTACCCTTCAAAAAATTAGAAACCCACTAAGGATCCATGCAAAAGTACATAAATTGTGTTAAGGATATTACCTCAACCAAAGTGGTAGTTGCTGATAGATACCCATTAGTTAGTTAGGTTAGTTGGTTGAAGAAATAAGACATGTTGAGGGGAGGTGAAGAGAGACATCATCTTGTCATTTGTGAGAGAATTGTGCCTTTGCACATTGGGAGGTGTGGATACTCAGTTCTGCAAGTTAGGCACAATATTCAGGAGAGAAATCTCTTATTCTTTCTAAAAGACACCAGATTTCTACCAATTGGTATCAAAGCTCTGACCTTGGAGCTATGGGTAGGGCAGATGGGAGGATTCAGGAGCAGTTTGGGTTCATCAAGAATGAAGCAACACATTCTTGACATTCTTGAAGAAATGAGGACAAAGATAGCAAGTTTTAGGAGAGAACTCAAGGAAGAATGAGAATTGTAGATGCAAAAATACGGAAGAAAAGATGAAAGTCCTTGGAAGGAAGAAAACTGTAAAAGTCTGAAAAGTAATTCTTTCTTAATCGAAAGTCAAAGTTACAAGACAGATTATATAAATATCACCTAAACTAATGGGCCTGTGGGCCCAATACTAAAAGATATTCTAACACTTCCCCTCAAGCTAAAGCATATAAGTTATATGCACCAAGCTTGTTACAAATAAACACAATTTGGGAGCCCCTAAGAGACTTGGTAAAAATATCAGCTAGTTGTTTACTAGAACTAGTGTAACTAATACAACCATAGAGAACTTTTTCTCTAATGAAATGACAATCAACTTCAATATGTTTGGTCCTCTCATGAAAAACTGGGTTGGAAGCAATGTGAAGAGAAGCCTGAATGTCGCAAAACAGTTTCATTTGAGAAACCTCTGCATACTTTAATTCATGAATAAGTTGCTTGATCCAAATAAGCTCACATGTGACCAAGGCCATAGCTAGATACTCAGCTTCAGCACTAGATCTAGCTACAACCTCTTGCTTCTTACTCTTCTAGGAGACAAGATTACCTCCTATAAGAACATAGTATCTCGAGGTAGAACGTCTATCAGGGAGATCCAGCCTAGTCAACATCTGAGTAACCCACTACCTGAGTGACCTTTATTTTCATACAATAAACCTTGACCAGAAGATCCTTTGACTGCATTCCAATGACTATCATAGGGAGAATGAAGAAATTGGCTCACCACTGAAACAACAAAAGAAATAGAGTAAATTACAATGACCTCTCTTGAGATTTGGATTAATTACACCAAACAACCCTTCCTTTTTTATCCCTACAAAAAACCCTTAATTGTTGGCTGTTCATTACACTTAACCCCTGATCAATTTAATAGTCAAAAACATTAACTTGGAACAGTAATGTGAGTAGCACATGCCTTTTAATGAATTTCTTTTGCCAAAAATGCCCTCATCCCCTTCCTTTTGCACTCACCTCCTTGTGTCCGCCCCTTACTCTTCCCTTTCCTCCACCAATTTCGCCCCTCTCTGATCACCGCCTCTCTCTGACCCTACTCCCATTACCACCCATAAATTTGTGTTTGACCTAGGAGGATTGAAAGTTGATTTTGGGATTGCAGTGGTCTAGTTGGCTTGGTCATCATGCTTTAAACAACCGGAGCACTGATGTGGGCTTTATTTGCATCTTCACGTTTATTCACCTTGAGGACAAGGTGAAATTTTGGGGAGGAGTATTGATAGATTCCCATTAGTTAGTTAGCTAGGTTAGTTGGTTGAAGAAATAAGGCATGTTGCTTATAAATAAGAGGGGAGGGGAAGAGAGAGATCATTTGTATTTTGTGAGAAAATTGGGCCTTTGTGCATTGGGAGGTGCAAACCCTCGAAGATTTGCAAGCAAGGCATTGTATTCAAGTGAGAAATCTCTTATTCTTTCTAATAAAATACCAAGTTTCTATCAATTGCCTCCATGGCTAGGACGTCACTAGTACAAGGTAGTGTTGCCTCTAATGTTTCTACATGAATAGATATACCAAAGATGGACTCCTCGGTCTCACACTGGTGCTATTGCTTGCCGGGGGGTGGCTCCTCGTTCTCTCCATTCATTGTCTGGTGACTGTGGTTTTGGAGAAACATTGGGTGGGTGGCATAACACCTTACATGGATTGTGAGGAGCATGTTGTCTCTTGCACATGTGTAGGCTGTCTAATGATGGGTTGGCTCAATTGTCCTACCTTTATTTGGAGACTTAGTCTTACATAGACCTACTATTAAATTCATAAATCCCAATTTTGTCCCATTCTAAATGTGTGACTTATAGGCTCTCATTATGTTGGCATTTGTGGTCTTATTGCTGTACAGTAAAATTTTCCTTATAGATTAAGAGGCACCTTCCTATCACAAAAAATACCTTAAGCATTCTTTCATTTCATCTACCCATCTTGAATCCTACAATTTACATCTCTCTATTTCTCCATTACTTCTTTGTATGGTACTTTCAAGATACTTGAACTATGTAACTTGTGATTAGGTATGATCTCCAATTTTTACCTTCAAGTAAGTGCTAGTGTGTGTCTTGTTGAACATGCATTCTATATACTCCATTTTACTTATGCTTGTCATTCCAAGGCTTCTCTCCACGTCTGACACGTTGATGTGGAAATATGGCATGTACATAGGTTATAACAATCCTCTTATCTAAACAAAGGAAACATAATGCCCTATAACAATTTGTTCAATATATTATTCTTTTATTTTCTTCCAGAGCTTTACAAGCCTTGCCTGTCAATGTTGATCCAATTCCTAAAGGTATCACAGAGCAATTTGGATTAGCAAGTCTTCATGAGGTAAGGATCTCTAACTTTAAGAATTCTTTATTCTATTGATGAAAATATTTATGTGCCTACCTACCATATGAAAATCTAAGTATTGACACCTAATTGACAGTATAGACATTTTGTCTGCAATACCTACTGCCTGTTGATGAATTGCAAAAGTGTTGTGGTGTTAGGGGAATTTGAAATTTATTGAGTTAGAAAATAATTACAGAGAAAGAGGAAACGAGTCATCTTCAAGAAACCAAGGATTGGAAAATAAAGGAAAGAAGTACATGTACTCTTATAAATAAAGTTGCAGTGGCCAGTTATGTACACTGTATTTTAAATCTTTGATATATTTGTCTTTTTTCTTTTAATATTGCTTTGTTTGTAATAGTTCCCTTCTCCCTTGGGTGCATTTGACTGTGTTGTGATCAAGGGGAAGTGTTCCACTTTATATTTTGGGGAGCAAATTTGGTTTTTGAAGCAGAAGTGCATAAATAAAGAGAGGGGGTAGGTTGGACTTGGTGGTTGTGTTTGTTGAGAATTAGAATGATATATTCTGCATTTATTGTAATAAATATAGTTTATAGGCATATATCTGATTTAGGGGAAACTGAATATTCTTTAATCATATGTAATTAATTCAATAAAGCCTATATAAACCTTCTTCCGTGGTGTATTCAGACACACGGTTTCTGCATAATGTCTCTAGTTTATCTTTCAATTTAACATGGTATCTAGAGCCTGACAGAGATACCTTAAGAATCGTGCCTGCTCGGTGGACCTACTGTCCCCGAAGATCAAATTTTTTGGCGAACTGTGCATACTCTCCAGTTCGCCCCTCTGAACACCGATGTCCCTCTGGCGACCCTATTCCTCCTTTTTCTGGCGACTTTTTCGGCCAGTGGCGCCGCCGCCACCACTGCTCCGGTGAGCTTTCCGGCCGACACCACCACCGTTGGGCTCGTCTTGCTCCGATCTACATAGTTCAGGCAATCGCCTCCCCGGATGGAACTCCACGCGCTCCTCCTTTGACGCGCCAAACAGCACCCTTCACCGGCGCGTTGCAGCGTGTGTGGCGGTTTCTCCGGCCGCGATTTCAGCAACAAGGTCGTCCACCCCACGTGACCCTGTTCCTTAAGTTTCACCTTCATCGGACTTCATTTGGGCGAAAACCCCTTTTTCCCCTACTTTTGGTTTTGTTTTGGTGCTTTGCAGGTACTGTTTGCGCATATGGTTGATACTGGAAACACTACACCTACCTTTGCCAGGGCAGACCCTCCAATTTTCTCAAACATCCCTCTATCTATTGAGAAATTGGATGGATCGAACTATTCTACTTGGGCATCTGATTTCACTTTGTGGATTACTGGATTGGGCTACAAATCCCACCTCACCACCTCAGTTGATTCCATACCTGATGCTGAACGTGCACAATGGTCAAAGATTGACGCCCAATTATGCAGTGTTATTAAGTCGACTCTCTACCCTTCCCTCAAAGCGATTTTTCGACCCCATGACACTTGCTAGTGAGTTTGGAGTGAAGCCCGTTCTCTTTACACCAACGATACTCAGCGACTATACGGAGTTTGTCAAGACTTGATGACGCTTCTTGCCCTTCAACGCTTTGACGGTCCTATGTCTGCTTATCTTAGGCGAGTTCATGCAGCCCTACATGATTACAATGAGCTCCTTCCTCCTGCTGCTTCCATTCCTGTTGAAGCCAAGAAGGAATTGGAGAATCGTAGCACTCTCTTTATGACTCTGGCTCTCTATGATCTTCCTCCGAAGTATTTTGCTACACGGGATTAGATTCTTGGGTCACCTGTGGCTCCAACGATGACATCTGCTTCTTTTGCACTACTTCGGATTCCACCGAAGCATATTGCTGAAGTCTCTGCTTCTTCGACGGGGGATATTGCTGCCCTGGCTTCCCAAAGTAGTAACTCTGGACGTTCTCGCACGGGGCAATCTAGCTCCAAGGGTCGTCATAAGTGCGACCATTGTCATCGTCTTGGCCATACCATTGATCGTTGCTGGAAGTTACATGGTAAGCCACTTGGTCCTGCCAATGTAGCTCAGACACCACCTATTGATATAGCTCAAGTCACTGATCAGCCTCGTGCTACACCTCCTATATATGAGAATTTTCTCCAGTGGTTCAAGAGTCGCCAGACCCCTGCTGCTATTGCTTCAGTTGCACACACAGGTAAATCTATTGCTTGCATCTCTCAATCACCTTCCCTAGGTCCTTGATTCTAGTGTGTCTGACCATATCTCTGGTAATCGTTCTCTTTTTTCTTCCTTCTCCACATCTGGCTATTTACCTGCCATTACTTTTGCCAATGGCACTCAAACACAATCCAAAGGCATTGGCACTACACATCCACTTCCATCTCTTACTATTGAGTCTGTTCTATATGTTCTTGATTGTCCCTTTATCCTGCTTTCTGTTTACCGTCTTATTAAGTCTCATGACTTTGTCATAACCTTTACTAAAGATTCTGTTACCCTGCAAACCTGGACTTCGGGATAGACGATTAGCGTCGGACGTGAGTCGCATGGCCTATACTATCTCTCTCCGCCGTCGCAAGTGTGCTCGTCCACTATTTCTCCGTTGGTAATACATGCTCAGTTGTGACATCCTGGTCTGCCAAAGCTTCAGAAATTGGTACCCAGCCTTTCCAAACTGTCAAGTTTGCATTGTGAGTCATGCCAGTTAGGGAAACACACTTGTAACTCTTTTCCTGATCGAGTCAATAAGAGGGCTACGTCCCCATTTGCGTTAGTTCATTCAGATGTTTGGGGTCCATCTCGTGTTGTTACCCAGTCTGGTTTTAGGTATTTTGTTATGTTTATTGATGATTTCTCACGTACGTGGGTTTGTTTAATGAAAAACAGGTCTGAATTGTGTTCCATCTTTGAGAATTTTTATCATGAAATAAAAACAGTTTGGTATCCCTATATGCTCCCTTCGCAGTGATAATACCCGAGAATACTTATCTCATTGGTTTCAACAATTTATGGCATCGAAGGGAATTCTGCATCAGACATCTTGTGCTCTCCTTAACAAAATGGGGTGGCTGAGCGCAAAAATAGGCATCTCATTGAGACCACTCGGACCCTTCTCCTTCATAGTCATGTCCCCCCACGCTTCTGGGGCGATGTTGTCCTCACAGCTTGTTACCTCATCAACCGCATGCCATCCTCGATTCTCAATGACCAAATACCTTATTCTATTCTCTTTCCTCGTTCACCTCCTCATACTGTTCCTCCTCAAGTCTTTGGCTCCACTTGTTTTGTTCATAATCTGACTCCTGGCCTTGATAAGCTATTTGCAAGGTCCTTCAAGTGTGTCTTCTTGGGGTATCCTCGATCACAAAAAGGCTATTGCTGCTTCTCTCCGACCTTTAAACTATATTTCATATCTGCTGATGTCCCATTCTTTGAGTCTGTCCCTTACTTTGAGTCTACTAATTCAACTTCCGACATGTGGTGTCCTGTCACTCCGAATCCACCTACCCTTCTTCCACTTCCATCTCCTTCCCTTATTGACTCTGAGGTACACCAAGATGTTACACCAACAGAGCCACTTGTCGTGCAACCCCTTCAGATATACCAATGGCGTTAACGACATGTGGACACACCTTCACCACCTGTGACGACTCGTGATGATATAGTAGAGGCCATGCTTGACTCTTCCCCGGTGCCATCCTCTTTACCGGATCTGGGCTCGCCACTTGACCTAGATTGACCCATTGCTTTGCAGAAAGGTATTTGTTCTACTCGCACATCTCTTCACTATGTTAACCTTAGTTATCACCGTCTTTCTCCTTTGAACTATACTTGCCTTTCTTCTTTGTCTTTTGTGTCTATCCCTGACTCTCTAGGTGAAGCATTATCACATCCAGAGTGGAGGCAAGCAATGATTGACAAGATGTGTGCACTCCAGAGCAGTGGTACTTGGGATTTGGTTCCTCTCCCCCTTGGAAAATCCGTAGTTGGATGTCGTTGGTTGTACACCATTAAGGTTGGCCTTGATGGTACTATAGATCGCTTCAAGGCTCGTCTGGTGGCAAAAGGATATACACAAGTGTATGGGCAGGACTATACTGATACCTTCTCTCCGGTAGCCAAAATGGCATCTGTCCGACTATTATTCTCCATGGCTGTCATCCGCCACTGGCCTCTATTCCAACTTGATATTAAGAATGCATTCCAGCATGGCGATCTTAATGAAGAAGTTTACATGGAGCAACCACCAGGTTTTGTTGCTCAAGGGGAGTCTTCTACTATGGTCTGTTGGCTTCACAGGTCCTTATACGGACTTAAACAGTCTCCTTGAGCTTGGTTTGGCCATTTTCGCACTATTGTCTAGCAATTTGGTTTGACTTGCAGTGAAGCCGATCACTCTATATTTTATCGCCATTCACCTCAGGGATGTATCTATCTCATTGTCTATGTGGATGACATTGTCATTACAGGCAGTGATTAGTATGGCATTATCAGCTTGAAACAGTATCTCTCACACCAGTTCCAAACTAAAGACCTTGGTAAGCTTCGATATTTCCTAGGTATCGAAGTTGCTCAATCTAAGGATGGTTTTTTCAGAGGAAGTATGCTCTTGACATCCTAGAAGAGACTAGCCTATTAAATGCCAAGCCAGTAGACACACCTATGGATCCTAGTATCAAGTTACTACTCGATCAGGGGGAACCGTTCTCGGATCCTAGGAGATACAGGAGGTTGGTTGGAAAGTTGAACTATCTCACGGTCACTCGCCCAGATATTGCCTTTGCAGTGAGCGTGGTAAGTCAGTTCTTGAACTCTCCTTGCCAGGATCACTGGGATGCAGTTATCCAGATCCTGAAATACATTAAGAAAGCTCCTTGCAAAGGCCTTATTTATGAAGACAGGGGACATGCTCGAGTAGTTGGATACTCAGACGCTGACTGGGCTGGCTCACCCAGTGATAGGCAATCCGCATCTGGGTATTGTGTGCTGATTGGAGGTAACTTAGTATCTTGGAAAAGCAATAAGCAAAAGGTTGTAGCAAGATCAAGTGTTGAAGCAGAATACAGGTCTATGGCTTTAGTGACTTGTGAGCTTATATGGCTGAAACAACTCCTCAAAGAGCTCAAGTTTGAAGAAACCACGCAGATGACACTTATGTGTGACAATCAAGCTGCTCTACATATTGCCTCTAATCCTGTCTTCCATGAAAGGACCAAACATATTGAGGTTGATTGCCATTTTATTAGAGAAAAGATTGAATAGGGGGACATTATTACAAGTTTTGTCAACTCTAGTGACCAGTTGGCTGATATCTTCACTAAGTCTCTAAGGGGACCTAGAATTGATTATATTTGTAACAAGCTGGGCACATATGACTTATATGCTCCAGCTTGAGGGGGAGTGTTGAGAATCAGAATGATATATTCTGCATTTATTATAATAAATATAGTTTATAAGCATATATCTGATTTAGGGGAAACTGAATATTGTCTAATCATATGTAATTAATTCAATGAAGCCTATATAAACCTTCTTCCGTGGTGTATTCAGACACATGGTTTCTGCATAATGTCTCTGGTTTCTCTTTCAATTTAACAGTGTTCATTTATGAGTCATGATTTTTTACAATTTAATTGTAATTTTAATATAATGTTTTCCTAGGGATTTCACTTGGTATTCGTTTGGTGCATGGAATTAGGGCTTGGAGTTAGAATTGGACTTTGGAATTGTAATTATGATTGAAAATCCACAATGCTCAACCTAGGACTTTGGAATTAGGCACTCTTGCCTCAACCTAGGAAAGGCTTCTAACTTCCCCAATGCTCCTAAGTTAATATTGTTTTTAATGCACCAAGTCTTTTATATCAATGTGTTTAAACTGCACTTGTGAAACTAGGCTAAAGTTCTCTAATAAATGTGTTAAACTGCTTACTAGTTTTTGTGGTTTATGCTGTTCTGTGGTGTATTTGGTTGGAGAACATCGAGGAATGCCCACGTCGATGGTCTCTTTCCCTAAGAAATAAAATGCTCTTTCATTCCTATTTTTCTGAAACTTTACTCCACCTGTTTCTGCATATTTTTACTGAAATTTAAAAAATTTAAATGTTAACAATATAGGCATATTTTGGAATCCACAAACCGAAGGACATAAATGAAGCTGATCTGGCCCGCAAAAGACTTATATTTGATGAGTTTTTTTACCTGCAGGTGAGGTTATCATTCTATATCAGATTTTATTGGCAGTATCATCTATTGGCAATTGTAACCATTATGAGAAATACTAGTAGTACACTCTCTAACACTCTTTTTAAACACTATTATTAGCTGAAATTTATTGAGAATCACAAAATTGTGTAGGCCCTACTCTTTATTAATGAGCTTCCATTCATGATTTTGTAATTTCTAATAAATTTTTTTTTTTCAAATGTGAGGATGGGTACTATAGTACCTTATCCAAACCCTACTTGTTGTCATCCCTTGGTGCCGAGGACCAGTTGGCTGAATGAAGGCTAGGGTTGGCCACTCACAAATGCTGTAATAAGGCGGCAAGGATTTAGACGTGGAAGTAGAGCCTCTAGGATCACAAGGCTTTGATACCAGCTTAAAATATTAGGAAAAGCACTGAAATATTATTTTTTTGATTTTCGCAATGTACAAAAGGGTCTATTTATATATCCTTGGTCATTAAAATCCTATCTAGAATTATGGGCATCAAATCAAGCCTGATTACAACAAACAGGAAATCTTGTCTCCTCAATTCTAATTAGGAATAAATCAATTAAATCTGTACAATGAATGGAAAGAAGTAAACAAACACATTAAGCACATGCTGCATATGTTCAACATAATATATACTACCTCTGTTCTTATATATAAGAAACAAATACCTAATTCATCAAGACCAATAAAAGTAGTTAAATTAGTTTTTTGTAATTAATATTGTCATAAATTTAAATTTTATTCCAAAAATACCCATAGTATTAATTGGTTTAAGTGGTGGTTAGATATAATGACACTATTCATAATTCAAGGAATATTTTTTTCAACAAATGGATGAGTTATATTATTAATAGCTCAATAAATGCATAACTTTCATGGAAAATGAGTGATATCTCATTAATAGATTTCACAATAAATTAGGGGTACAAAAGGAAATTAGCAATTAATACATTTGAAAGTGGTCATATGTTTCTTATAATTAGGAACAAAAATATGTTACCATTTGTTTCTTATATATAAGAACGGAGGTAGTAATATATTTTGGTTCTTGTAGCTCAGTCAGTTTGGTCATTGTGTGGCTTTTAGATTCAGAATTGAAATTTGATATATATTTAGATGAGGTGACAGCTTTTCTTTTAAACTTAAGTTTTATCTTTACATGTTCAGGATTTCTAAAATGCTTTTAAATTATACTTCTGGCAATTGGTATGCTGGGCATGTGCAGTCTTTCTTTGAGCTTTTCACCAGTGATTTATTACTCTTCATGTTTTCTTGTAATACTTTACCGCTCTCTTTATATGCTTCAATCATTTTCTGACTAGGTCTCTACTGTCTTATGTCAGTTAGGACGCTTATTCCAAATGCTCGAAAGTCTTGGTACACAAATAGAAAAGGATGTATTGCTAGATAAGTATAGAAGACCAGAAAATAATGCTGTGTGTACTGAACAATGGTCCTCTCTCACCAAGAAGGTTTTGGAGGTCCTTCCATATACTCTTACTACTAGTCAACAGCATGCTGTGTCAGAAATTATTTGGGATCTAAAAAGACCAGTTCCAATGAATCGGCTTCTTCAGGTTTGGATTAGTCTTCTCTTGGTGTTGCTTTATGTCATCATATTCATAAAGTATTCCCGTAACTTCTAATTGATTCTTGTTTCATGTACTTCCTATCAATAAAAAAATTGCTAACAGTAGAAATCAGGCATTATGAAACAAGCTCCTCAAGCATGCAATCACCAATTCAATATAACATTTCAGCTACTTTCAAGTGAGGAAACATTGGCCCCCAAATCAAAACTCCAATCTTTCAAGATGATCTTCAGGATTCAAAAACCATCTGTTTTTTTTTTTTTTTTCAGATTAAAGAATATGAATATGAAAATAGAGGTAGATTACAGAGAGATTGAATGATAAGAGGTCCTCCTAAGAAAGAAAATACAACAAAAAGTGGACAAAAAAAATGATTGAAACATATATCCCCAAACATATTTTGTTGGTGAAATGCCTCTTAAAGGACGACTTTTACGCCAAGTAGAATCTAAGCACCTTGACTTATCCCAAATAAGCTTCTCAGCCTGAGATCTCTTACTAAACATTTGAGAATTATGCTCCTACCTGTTGAATATTGTTAGATATCTTTAGAGTCACGTTGCCAAATTTGAGAATTATGCTCCTGCCTTATATTGTTGAATAATGTTAGATATCTTTAGGACAATGTAAGCCTGTCACGTTTCCAAATTAGAGTCACAGCTTTAGGGATATCCTACCTGTTGAATATTGTTAGATATCTTTAATTATGGTAATTAGGAAAGTAGGATATCTGTAATTATTTTCTCATTTATTACCTATAATATATAATAATTCACTCTGCTGTGTACATTGACACATGGATTCAGTTATGTCTCTTGTTTTCTCTTCCTTTCAACACTACCATTAAATTCCACCTTACTAGGACATAATGGGAGCATACTTTGATTTTTCTATAATGGAAAGGCTATGTTTCTCTTTTGAACTAATGTATTATCTTTTTATTTCCATTTTGGCTCTTAGATAAACTTAACAAACACTCACGGGAGAAGAAAATAAAATGAATTAAGAAGGTAAAATGAATATGAATAAATTTTTTCTAATAAGTTAAAATCAACTTATGCTTCTCAACTTTTTTAGAAGTTTCCTCATTTATCTTCTCCATAAGTTAAAATCAACTTATGCATAATTTCATTTTAACTTATGGGAGAAGTTTGATTTATTTTACCTCAATTCATTTTACTTTCTTCTTTTATAAGTGCTTGTTGAGAAGTTTATATAAATAGGTCCTTTGTGGCCATCCTGCCTTATGCCTTTCTTTTTTTCATGAATTTTTCTTTTACCCAAAAATCAAATGAAAAAAATTTAAATCAAAGGACAAGGAAGCCTGATTTGAGCTCTGATTTGAGCTCTGATTTGAGCTCTTTATGTGATCTTCATTCTTTTCTTAAATCAGTTTACACACTAGAATGTGGACTCTAAATAGTCTTTAGCTCACTTCCTTGTAAATTTTACTTGATTCCTGGTTTGTTCTCCCCAATGTTCATTTTTCACTTGCTATTTTTTCATGAAAGGACTAATATTCTGTCTAAAGTGAAGCATTCTTTATTGATGTGCTGTAGTCAATAGACAAGCAGCATGACATATTATCGTCTGATGTTATCTTGTGACACTTTTAGGGTGATGTTGGATGTGGAAAAACTGTTGTAGCTTTTCTTGCATGCATGGAGGTTATTGGCTCTGGCTATCAGGTTGGTCCTCCTTTTATATTTAGCTTCCTTTTTGTTTGGCTTTATTACCTTGATTTCTCATTAGATTCATGGATGTATAGCATATGGTAATTGGGATTGCAGGGTTTGTTTGTTATCATTAGGGGTTTTATGTGTTACAAAAAATTTAAACATTTAATTTATATTAGAAAAATTTGTTGGTAATTGTCCACCCAACATCCACTTAGACAGTTAACCACTTTTAAAACACAATTAACCATTAGACATTTCAATAATCTCAAACATTATTAACGACTGAGGCATATTTAACCATTAGTGCCATTAGTGCTACAAGTACATGTTGATAATTGTATATCATTTACTCTAAACCACTTGTGAAGCAAAGTTAACCATTATTAAACATTTCAATAATCTCATGACACTATTAACCACTTATGAGGCATATTTAACCAATAGTGCCACAAGTATAGATCGATAATTGTATACAATCACATTCATTTATTTTTAATCATTTTTGAGACAAAGTTAATCATATATTTACACATGTGTGATGGGTGGAGAATTCCTAGGGGTATGAATATCCTTATTCTTTATATTAATATTAGGTTTTCTTGTCTCATGATAGGCTGCATTCATGGTTCCAACTGAGTTGCTTGCAATCCAGCATTATGAACATTTGCTTAAATTGCTCGAAAACTTGGATGAGGTCACGTGTAAGCCAACTGTTGCTTTACTCACTGGTTCAACCTCACTAAAACAATCACGTATGATTCGTAAGGTATGCTTTATTAAAACTTAAGAAATGTCCAAATGATGTGAATCCAGTTATTCTTTTCTTGAACCTGCATGGTATTCTTATAATTTTACCTGTTATGGTATTACAGGGTATCCAGACTGGAGAAATCTCGATGGTCATAGGAACCCACAGTTTGATAGCAGACAGTGTTGAATTCTTAGCCTTACGTATTGCTGTGGTGGATGAGCAGCATCGCTTTGGTGTGATTCAAAGAGGAAGGTTTAACAGTAAGGTGGTTCACATCTTCAGGATTTAAATATGGTTATATTATGCATGCACAAATGCCCATAATGTGAATGTAGCACTATATGTGGTCTTTTAGATAAATTTTGCCTTTGAGCTGTATCAAAAGCATGAACAGAATGAAATAATTTACTAGATAGAAAGGAGTGCAGTACAAAGTAGAATGTGATGTTACATTGAACAAAGCAATAGCAATAGATCATTCCATTCCCTCTGCATATCTAATATGGACTAAATATTGACATGGCTATATTTCAAAGCAGGATTATAGTTGCATAATCTAATGGAATGACTACTTCTTGGTTTATGTACATATATTATGTTTGAAGTTTAATATGTGATATAAAAATTTTGGTTTTACCATTAATAATTAACTAGAATTATTTGCATAGTTAAGTACAAATGTAGATTGTACTCATAATTAGAGTAATCCAAATGACAGAAGACTAATGCTGTTTGAATATTTTGAATAAGGTTATAGTGATACAGATACTTATTTGACACCAAATAAGTAGTCAAGTATAATTTAACATAGTAAGTGATGTTCAAACCCCATTATTATATGTTCCTTAAAAGATAAGTAGATATAAAATTGACTTAGTAGCTTCCTTTCCAATGGATAATTCATGGAAAAAGATATTTACCAGTCAAAAATAACAAAGTTATCTAGTCAGTTAAACAAGATAATTACTTAAATTTTAGTTCTTTGGAATATCTCTAAAACAGCTGATTGATGATCATTTGTGAGGCTTCATAAGAGTTATTCAGTTGGGTAGATTAGAGAAGTATAGGTAACTATGGAAAACATTCATGTTATGTTTTTCTGGAAATTATGTCTTCCTTGCCACTGCAAATTGCATCTTGCATACTGCTTATATTTTTTATTCCTGCAAGTAATGCCTTAATTTCTCTTTTCCCATTTTTATCTGAGATTTTTAATGTTATTGTTGTGGTGTTTTAACTTTTTTCTTTTAGTTATACTGTGCATCTTCAAATTCAAACATGGAAGATGCCATTACAGATGATTCCTCAAAGAGTGATGCTTATATGGCTCCACATGTTCTTGCCATGTCTGCTACTCCTATCCCAAGAACACTTGCACTTGCTTTATATGGTGACATGTCAATGACACAGGTACTTAATTTTTCCTGTCCATGATTTTGATGCTAGACATCTTTTAACTCCCTCCCTCTAGATGTGTTCTTTTGCCTTGAATATGTTTGAATTTTTTATGTCTTCTTCTGAATTGATTTGTGATTTGCTTGAGAGAAAAATTCTCAACCTTCTAATTTATATTTTACATAATCAAATAGAGATGTGGAAATGAGATTTGGAAAAAGTTTTGCGCTAGGTCCACTGGGTAAACATAGATAAGGTTTGCCTCTCATTAGGCTCTAGATATCATGCTGAGAGAAAAGAGAACATATGAATGAATCAGTATCTGAATGATACAGTGGAGGAGCATATATTTATTTGAGAAGTCACAAATACTAAAATAATTACAAATAATTACAAGAATGTACTGTTCTCTAATTAACATAATCTACCCTATTTACATTGTTACTACAATTACATTATTTCCGAACCGAAAGACTGGTGTGATGTGGTATTTTGGGTTGTAATATGTTTGAGAAAAGAGAGGGATTACCAACTATGTGATTAGAAGCTGTAGAATCCAAAATCCATGATCAGATAGCAAAGAACGAGAGAGACAAACTGTAGAATTTACCAGTATTGGCTATAATGGCTAAAGATAATGTTCATTGTGCTGCATTAAGTTGAAGGTACTCTTGGTATTCCGCATCTAACAAAGCATCCTGATTGTCACCGGCAAAATCTGTTTTTCATTACCTGAGGATTGAGAACGTCATGTTAACTGATTTTTCTGGAAATCCAGTCAAGGAATAACATCTATCTTGGGTAAGGCTGACATGTTCACAATAGGAGCATTGGGGGAGATTACTTGTACTGGTAACGTGGCCTCTTTCCCTACTCAATCATGACCTTGGCCTCCACAACTTGGCAATTGAGTTTCGGGCTGGGGATTCTGAGCCTGTTTGGGAAACAATTCATATTGGTCTCTCCAAAAGGGGAACTTGTAATAAATAATCTAATGAAATCCTCCACCCTAGGGATGCTAGGGTTGGTCAAGATTTGAACTCTAACATATTCAAGATATTTCTGAAGGCCATGGGTAGCAAACACCATATACGTTACTGCAAGTATCCTATATTTCAAGGATTAGATTAACTATTTACAGCTAGTACCTGGAATTTCCTATAGTCCAAATATTACTGGCAATCTGATTGGAATAAAAGAAATATGATACTTTGGAAATAGGGAAATAAGGAAATTAAGAAATAGGGAAATGTCAACATGTATAATCAACATTCATCCAATCTTAATCTTTGTCTAAGATCTTCATGGTCACATTCATCTCAATCTTAATCTGTGCATTATATTTAGGGTTAGATTTGGGTTTTTTATACCAATAATATGATATGGATGCATTTATTGGAAAGAAATATCAACGCAGGAAAAGCGTGAAAGATTAGGATAGTTTCATATTTTATCTTCAGTTCAAATTAGGATAATTTTACATTTCTATTTCCTGATGATTTGAGATTTTCTTTATAAATAAGATAAGATTTGCTTAATCTTATCAGTTGTTTAGATTAGGGTAATTTTAGATTTCTTTCTGTTTTAATAAGATAAGATTCTGCTTAACAGAATCCTTAGTTTTGAATTCAGTCTTGATTTAGAATAAGTTTTAGATAAGATCTTATCTATTAGGATTTCTTATTGTAGCCTTTGAAAAGGCAGTTTACTACTGGAATGAAATCATCAGAAATTATTTCTTCAGAAAACTTTTGTTGTTGGTTAAGGAGGGGCTCAGTCAAGGACGAGTCTGCTTCTTGCTTGCACTATAGATCCTAAGGTGTCTACCGTGTCTAGACCCGTGACTTGGTCCTACGCAAGAGCCCATAACAACTTGGTATCAGAGCCTTCCACCATGTCTCTCAGCTGCAAACGAGCGGCGCGGGTGGTGACGTCGGCATTGCAGTGTTCGCCCGGGACTAGTCAAAGGGCTAGTGCACAGCCAGCCCACGTGGGCGCCGGGGCTGCGGAGCGTGGTGGGATGTTAGGATCCTGTTGCAAGGTATGGGACTTCGAGTCCCACATTGGAAGTATGGGATTCTAATGTGGGGTTTATAAGGCCTTGAGCTCTCCAACTACAATAGCTAGCTTTTGTGGTGTGGTTTTCCCAAGGTTCTTATCAATTGGTATCAGAGCCAGCATGGGTGACGCGGATGTAATATCAAAACTGAATGACTTCATGGAGCAGATGGCTAACCTTTCTGTGGCGGTTACCAAAGGCTCAATAGGAGAGAATTCGGGGGGAAAGAGCAGTAATAACAAAGGCAATTCAGGAGACAAAAGTGAATCACATTCTGGAGGATCCATGGTGCCTCGTTATTCCAAACTGGAAGTTCCCAATTATGATGGCATTGGGGATCCATTGGGATGGCTGAAACGTTGTGAGAGATTCTTTATAAACCAGAGGATAGCTGATGGAGACAAAGTGGGATTAGCAGCCTTTCATCTAATAGGAGAGGCACAACTATGGTTTGACCAAATAGAAGGAGAAGAGACAAATATCGATTGGGGGTGCTTCAAGGAATGCTGTCATGTATGGTTTGGACCACCTATGAGCAATAATCCACTAGGTGAGTTGTCCAACCTCAAGCAAATAGGTTCTGTAGAGGACTATCAACACCAGTTTCAATCCTTACTGGCCAGAACCTCTGATCTCAAACCTCGTCAACAAGTGGATCTTTTTACAGCTGGATTGTCAGAGGAATTAAGAATCGATATTGAGTTCCAGCAACCGGGTAATTTGGGCACTGCCATGAACATGGCCTAGGCATTAGAACGCAAGCAAAGGGTCTCTCAAGGGAGGCTAACATCACAAGATACAATGAGAAAATCTTTTAGAAGTGGGCCTGTTACTTCCACTCAGAAAAATTTGACAGCAAGGGAGGCAGAACACACACATAGGCTAGCTGGAAACACTACCAAAGTGGGTTCTTCAGCACCGTTTGTAAAAAGACTGACACGAGCAGAAATGGCAGAGAGAAGGGTGAAAGAGCTGTTATAATTGCGATGAATCTTATGCAATAGGGCATAAGTGCAAAAGGCTATTTTGGATTGAGGTGCCCAATGAGGACAGCGATTCAGAAGAGGAGATTGTGCTAGACCCTCAGATTTCTTTACATGCCATCAAGGGGACTTGTGATTCCCATACCATGCAGTTGCTTGCAGAAATTGCAGGAGTGACTGTATCAATTTTGGTAGATTCGGGAAGCACACAACTTTTTGCGTGAAGGCTTAATCCCACATTTGGGATTGGAAGTGTGGAAGAGACCGGGGTTGCAAGTATATGTGGCAAACGGAGAAAAAGTGCTCAGTATGGGCATTTGTAAATCAGTTTTATTTTCAATTGCTCATGATAAATTCCATGCAGATTTTTATACTATCCCATTAGAAGGATTTGATGTGATCCTAGGGGTCAAATGGTTGCGCACGCTTGGCCCAATCCTATGGGACTTCAATTCCTTAACAATAGCATTTAAGATTAATGGACAAAAGGTGCTTTGGGAAGGACGACCACCTGGAACAGCACCAAGACTCAGTTTGATGCAAGGACAAAATTCTCCAGCAGTGCTCATGGACAACTTGCTGGCTGAATTTGCAGACTTATTCTTGGAGCCCTCTTGCTTACCCCCTAGCAGAGGTTATGATCATCACATCAATCTTATCCCAGGTACAGAACCAGTTGTTGTGAGGCCATACCGATACCCACATTTTCAGAAGGACGAGATCGAAAAACAGTGTTCACAAATGCTGCAACAGGGGCTTATTCGACCCAGCAGGTCCCCATTCTCTTCTCCGGTCCTTTTGGTCAAGAAACATGATGATTCGTGGCGCTTTTGTGTAGACTACCGGGAACTCAATGCTCGCACTGTTAAAGATAAGTTTCCTATTCCCATAGTAGATGAATTATTAGATGAGCTTCATGGGGCACAACATTTTACGAAATTAGATTTACGATCGGGGTACCACCAAATACGAATGGCACAATCCGACATAGAGAAGACAGCATTTCGAACACATCATGGCCACTTTTTGGGCTCACCAATGCCCCTTCAACTTTTCAAAGTTTGATGAATGAAGTCTTCCAACCATACTTACGTAAGTTTGTTTTGGTTTTCTTTGATGACATCTTAATCTATAGCAAGTCGTGGGTGGAACATATGCATCATGTGCGGACAGTTTTTGAACTTTTGAGGACTAATATGCTGTTTTTGAAGCAATCCAAGTGCTATTTTGGCATGCCACAGGTTGCTTATCTTGGTCATATCATCCATGGTGGTGGAGTAGAGGTGGATATGAGTAAAATCAAGGCCATTACAGATTGGCCTGTTCCTCAAACAGCCAGGGCCCTCCGAGGATTCCTTGGGTTAGCAGGCTATTACCGAAAATTTACAACACATTGAAGGAATTGTTGTCCACTGCCCCCGTGCTGAAATTACCAAAATTTGAAGAAGAATTCGTGATCGAATGTGATGCTTCTGGTAGTGGCTTTGGTGCTGTCTTACAACAACAGGGGCATCCCATTGCCTTTTTTAGTCGGAAAATAGCAGAAAGGCACTTGAAATTGCCTGCCTATGAACGAGAATTGATAGGATTAACCAAGACAGTTGCTTATTGGCGTCCTTATCTTTGGGGTAGGCCTTTCCTTATCCGCACTGATCATTTCAGCCTCAAATATTTGTTAGAACAACGTCTTACTACATCTCCTCAACAATATTGGGTGAGTAAATTGATGGGATTTGATTTTAAAGTGGAATATAAGGCAGGAAAATTAAATAAGGGTGCCGATGCATTGTCCAGGCGAGATGAGGATGTTTTACAAGTCATGGCAGTGACCTTTCCTCAAGCTGAAATTCTAGATGCCATTCGCAAAGAAACAGCCACCATCCCCGAGTTATTTCAGCTTCAACAAAGCATTACAAATGGAGAGTTGGGACCAGTTTGGTCTACAACTGATGGCTTAATCTTTTATAAAGGAAGAGTACATTTACTGGCCACTTCCCCTCTCATCCCTACAATTCTCTCAGCCATTCATGATTTGACACATGAAGGCAACCTAAAAACACTTCACCGTATTAGGCAAGATTTTCATTGGAAAGGAATGAAGCTTCATGTACTTGAGTTCGTGCAGAATTGTTCAGTGTGCCAGCAACATAAGTGGCAAAATCTTCAACCTACTGGTTTGCTTCAACCTCTCCCAATTCCGCAACAAATTTGGGCTGATATTTCCATGGATTTTGTCGAAGGCTTGCCCAAAACCCGTGGTAAATCAGTTTTACTGGTGGTAGTGGACAGACTCTCAATGTATGCTCATTTCTTGCCTCTTGCACACCCCTTTACAGCCCTATCAGTTGCCACAGTTTTCTTTGCAGAGGTGTTCCACCTTCATGGTCTACCAGAGTCTATAGTTTCTGATCGTGACAAAGTTTTCCTTAGCTTGTTTTGGAAGGAGTTATTTCGCCTTAGTGGAACCAAATTGGCCTTTTCTTCTGCTTACCATCCCCAATCTGATGGCCAAATAGAAGTGGTTAACCGCACTATTGAGATGTATCTTCGCTGCCTTACTAGTGATCATCCTTGCAAATGGGTTGACTGGATTCCATGGGCTGAATTCTGCTATAATACCTCTTACCATACTGTCTTGGGTACCACCCCCTTTCAGCTGGTATATGGCAGAGAACCCCCGCATCTTCTATCCTACTCTGGTGGTTCCACTAGACTTGAAGTTGTTGATAAGGCATTGCAGGAGTGTGATTCAGTCCTCCAAGAAGCTCGTGCTAGATTATCGCAAGCTCAACACCGCATGAAAAATAGCTATGACATGGGCCATAGAGAATTGCACTTTGAGGTAGGCGATTGGGTTTGGCTACGTCTACATCCCTATAGACAGCTCACGGTGTCCAAGCAAAAGCATCACAAGCTCCTCCCAAAATTTTTTGGGCCTTTTCAAATTGTGGCCAAAGTTGGTCCTGTTGCTTATAGACTTGAACTACCAGAAGAGAGCAGAGTGCACGATGTCTTTCACGTCTCTCTTCTCAAGCCATATAAGGGACCCCAACCAGCTACTGCAGGCACCTTGCCCCAGTGTTCAATGGCAAAGCCTTGCCTACTCCCCAAGCAGTCCTTCGCAGTAGATTAAATAGAGGCACTAGAGAGTTACTCATTTACTGGATGGGCCATTCTCCAGAGGAAGCTACATGGGAACCTCTTGTTCAATTTCAGACAATTTATCCTGAATTTGAGCTTGAGGACACGCTCAAAGTCGAGGCGGGGAGTGATGATATGGATGCATTTATTGGAAAGAAATATCAACGCAGGAAAAGCGTGAAAGATTAGGATAGTTTCATATTTTATCTTCAGTTCAAATTAGGATAATTTTATATTTCTATTTCCTGATGATTTGAGATTTTCTTTATAAATAAGATTTGCTTAATCTTATCAGTTGTTCAGATTAGGGTAATTTTAGATTTCTTTCTGTTTTAATAAGATAAGATTCTGCTTAACAGAATCCTTAGTTTTGAATTCAGTCTTGATTTAGAATAAGTTTTAGATAAGATCTTATCTATTAGGATTTCTTATTGTAGCCTTTAAAAAGGCAGTTTACTACTGGAATGAAATCATCAGAAATTATTTCTTCAGAAAACTTTTGTTGTTGGTTAAGGAGGGGCTCAGTCAAGGACGAGTCTGCTTCTTGCCTGCACTATAGATCCTAAGGTGTCTACCGTGTCTAGACCCGTGACTCGGTCCTACGCAAGGGCCCATAACATAATAGTATCAGTTTTTGAAACTGCACAGGGATCCATAGTTTCTGTGGAATATCATACTAATTGTGGGGCTGAAAGACTCATGAACTCAATCATACTTTTCTTGTGTTATGATATTAGATTTGTCTTGCCAGCTTTTGTCTTTTCTGGTATTTTTTTGTGATTCTATTTTCAAAAGAAAATATTAAAAAACAGAACCTTTACAAAATTTGTGAAAGTTATTTTTTTTTACTGTTTCATTTTGGTTTGTTTTTACCATTTTTCACAATTTAATGTGTAAAATCATTTTCTGTTGCAAATGCTTTCTTCTTTGCCTTCATCACAGATAACTGACTTACCTCCTGGAAGAATTCCTGTTCAAACATTTACCATTGAAGGAAATGACAAAGGATTGGAGGATGTCTACAAGGTGACAGTCCTTCTGAAAATGTACTTCTTTATGTCTTAATCATTCTTTTTTCTGCAGTCTTTGGCCTTTCTTTCCTTCTTTTTTTTTAAGTAATTGATAATTTCATAATTTAGGCAATGAAATCTAGATGATGGGCTTCAATATGCCTCTTTATGATGTGCTAGTAGCATCTACCTTTTAAAAGATCAAACATTTGTATGTCACAATCAGTTTCTTTTTTTCTTTTTTTTTTTTTTGAATCTTAGATTCTGCAGTCCCTTGTTTCAATCTTGTGAAGTCAATGAATTTACTTTGCTGTCATGTTCCTAAGCATAATACCTAGTGTTAGTAAACAGGGGAAATACATTTTATTTGTGTTACAACCACTCTTCTGAAAAAGAGTGAAGATAATGAAAAAGATAGCATTCATCAAGCTATAGTTTGTACTATAAAGTTTCTTATTTAAACATAACATAAACCAATAGTTATGACTAAATATTGTATTGAGAAATATCTTATTCTGTCAATTGATTAGCTCTCAATCAACCTCAGATGCTATGTTGTTTAGAACAGGGATTTATTTTGTTTATTTTTTTCCTATGATATGGATGTAAATGATGTTTTTATGACACAGATGATGCTGGATGAGTTGGAAGATGGGGGAAAAGTTTATCTTGTCTACCCAATTATTGAACTCTCTGAGCAGCTACCTCAACTTCGTGCTGCCTCTGCGGATCTTGAAGTTATATCACATCGGTTTCAAGGATATAATTGTGGCTTATTACATGGAAAAATGAAAAGTGAAGAAAAAGAAGAAACATTAAGAAAGTTTAGAACTGGAGAAATACATATACTACTTGCTACTCAAGTAATTGAGATTGGTGTTGATGTTCCAGATGCATCTATGATGGTTGTGTTGAACTCTGAGAGGTTTGGAATTGCCCAACTACACCAACTCAGAGGGCGAGTTGGACGCGGAACAAGGCCATCAAAATGTATACTAGTAGCATCAACTGCCAGTAGCCTAAATCGTTTGAAAATACTAGAGCAATCATCAGATGGGTTTTATCTTGCTAATATGGACCTTCTATTGCGGGGACCTGGTGACTTGCTTGGAAAGAAACAATCTGGACATCTTCCCGAGTTTCCTATTGCCAGATTGGAAGTTGATGGAAATATTTTACAAGATGCGCACGTTGCTGCACTGGTAATTGTTGAATAACACCCTCTAATAGTTATTGAGTTGTTTATGAGTTGTCTATTAAATGTTAAAATTGATTCAAAAGTGGATTTGTTGATCAACAAAACTAATGGGTTATAGGCCATCAGAGGAGTTTAGACTTTTCAATAGTCATTTAAAAAGGAACAGTTCATGAGGAGGTAGTATGTATATAGGTAGTTGTTTACACATTTTAGGGACGAGAGAAACTTTGATGAGGTAGGGCATGTCAGTCTGTAGAAACTGGAAATTATAATCCAGCCACTTCTGGACTGTCAAAGGAACTGAAACTCTGCTAAACCACTAGAATATATGGTTTAGTTTTGGGTATTTGCAAGTTGTACTCACTAACTAACTTTACTCTATCAAGAACCAAATGTAGCAGCATGCTTCATGCTGAATGCAGTAATTGAAGCTGCCATTACCAACACAGAACGGTGGTTACGGAGTAGAAAGTTTAAATTTTTGTGGAATCAAATAGGAAGACAAACATCTGTAAAAAAAAAAAAAGTAGGAAGACAAACATAGGCTGCAGCAAACTCAGATAGAATGTGTCACAAATTATGAGTTTTATTCATTCGTTGTACAGCCATTAAATTTCAGTTTATTTATATGCATATTTTCATATTCTATTTTCTAATAATACTCGAAGTGGTAATTGCCTAAATTGACTTGGATAATTAGATCTTTCCGATCATAATAATTAATGATGCTTTAGTTATTTCGGAATAGCACAGACTGCACAGTACATGTTCTGAACAAAAATTCATTGTTATTTTATTTGTAGTTTCTACTGACATTTGTAGCTGCTGTTTAAGGTATAGCTTAGGAAATTGTATATTGATCAAGTCAATAAACTTTTGATAGTCATATGGTTTTTGTTTTTAAGTTTTTAGTTCTATATTGATGTGGGTTTTGATTCCAAGTCCCACTGCCCATTATAAGAAACTTTACCTGCTGAACTAGTCTATGCTATATTTCAATGGATCTAGTGATAGTGATAATGCTGTTTCTTTTAACTACAACAATAAATTAATCTCCAATTGTCTAAAACTGACTGATTGCAGAAAATTTTAAGTGCATCCCATGATTTGGAGCAATTTCCTGCACTCAAACTGGAGCTTAGCATAAGACAGCCGCTTTGCCTACTAGGTGATTGAATCTTGATGATTGGTATTCAGAAGTGACTGTGCTCATTGGATAATTTTGACATTGTAATTATTTGATGGGCTCTTATTTGTCATGTAAACATGATTTAGCTTTTAGGTATTATATGTATATATCTTGAAAGTCCTTTATTGTCTATATACCCTGTGTTAGCCTAGTCAAGTGGCCATAATGATTCCTTGTAGCAATCTTTGTCATATTTTGATGTATCAAAGCAACTCAGGGAAAAAAAAAAGGAATTAAAAAAAAATCTTAGAAATCTTACTCTTGTTTCTTTATACTTGTTCATATCTTTCGCGTTATTTCATTTCCTTTGTTTTTTTAACATATTACAATTGCAATCTTATTGAGGATGCATGTAGTCAAGAGTGTATGAACATTTCTTATATCAAGTGCTGTGAAATGTTCATTTTGTTCCCACTTTAAAAGCGTTGTAAATTCAGAAGTTTGTCTACTTACAACGCCAGGGATATTGGTAAGGTTGAGGAATGGTAGTGATATTTACACTTTTTCTATATTTCTTATTATTAAAGGAATTTTATGTGAAATTCGTTAAAAAATACTGAAATTTATTAAATAGAGTAAGAATTGAATAATTTAGAAAGATTCACATGAAATTTACCTAATAACAGAACATATTGAAAAATGTGTTAGAGAAACATTTCTCCATTTTTTTTATTCTTTAATATAAGAGTTAATTACACATATCTTCTTTGAGGTTTGTCTTTATTATACTCAATACTTCTCTAGTTTTCAACATTACTTTTGACTCCCTGTGTGTAACAGTGTTAAGCTTCCGTTAGTTTTTTAAAAAAAAAGAAAAAGTAAATAAAGTTAATTTAATGATAATCCAAATTTGCCCTTTCCAAATTGACACAGTGATTTTGATTTTTCTTTCCATTTTGTGGATTTTTATTTCAATATCTCTTTTGTTTTTTTGGGATAATTTGTGTTTTCTTTCAATTTTGTTGATGTTGTATTCCTTGATTTGGTTGAATTTCAATGCAATATGCTTGTTTCAATTTTTGATTTTGTATTCCTTAATTTGGTTGTTTCAAGCACGGTATGTGCAGCATTTTTTGTGGTTGATTTGGTCTTTCAAAAAAATAATTGACATCCTTGTTTTGAATGTGAATCTGTTGCCTATGATGCATATATTGTTTTGTTCAAATGGCTTTCGTTTCGCCTTGTTTCTGTTGATTCGGTGTTGGTGCTGCAATTTTTTTTTGTCCCAATGTGCCTAGTTTTGATGAAGAGGGCATTTTTGGGAAAATAAATTCATTAAAAGTCATGTGCCACTCACATGTCACTCTACATTTAACGTTTTGCACACTTTTGAAGCCACAAGGGGGTCAGTGTAACATATCCTAAAAATTTAAGGGGTTTTCTGTAAGGACAAAAAATGGAGGGGTACTAAGTGTAATAAAGACAAACCTCAAGGGAAATCTGTGTAATTTACTCTTAATATAAAATAACTAAAATTTTCCAAAGATGATTGTGACTGAATGCAGTATAATTGCTGGTGATTTATGTATAAATAATGATAAAATTGGAATTAAAGTTGTTTCTAATAATAAGCACTTAATTAAAATGTATCGAGAATGGTAAGTTTTTACAAGGTTATCCATTTATAAATTATAATAGTAAAATTATTGATTTTGTAATAATCACTTTAAAAGATATATATGAAGTGATTTTAATGAGTTGAAAGTGTAAATTTTTACACAAATTAAACTCTACTTACAATCCAAATGTAAAAAATTCTTCCAAAATAACTTGTTTATCCAAATAAAATAACTTGTAGCCTTTGTAGGCATGCCAATTAAATGTGAATTCATGAATATCCATCTCTTCCCAACTTGACTTTTGATGAGGACAAGGGAGAAGGTGTGATGGATGGCAGCATGGATGGCATCCAAGGATTAGGAGGACCAATGACAAGAGCAAGAGCCAAGAAAGCCAAAGAAGCTCTAAATCAAGTGGTGACAAATTTGATCAAAGGAGGCTCCAAAATTGAAGGCCCAAAATGTGATGTGAAGGAGCCCAAAATAATTTGTTGCATTCAGACTGAAGACCATAATTACTAGAGAAGGCTGCATTTGTTTTTGTTTGTTTAGTCCACTTTTGGCCCATTTCTTAAGCTAAATAAAGGTTGTAATCAAATTTTAGGTGGGCTGCTCTTTTAGCACACTTAAGCCCACTTTCCCTTTATTTTTTAGTGGTTTTTGTTTGTTGGGCTGTTTGGGTTAATAAACCTAGTGGTAAGGGTTGTTACCACATAAAAAGATGTCCAAACAACATTTGGAAAGGACAGATCAGAATTTGAGCATTTTGGCTTATGAGACTTTGTTCTCTAGGGTTCTTGAAAGAATCTTCCAGAACTTATCAAGGAAGTTCTTCCTTGTGGCGTTCAAAGTTTTAGGCTTATCAATCACTGATTGTGGCGCCTAATTTCTTCTTCTCTCTTGTTGTTTTCGCAATTTCGCATCCTGATTTCTGTCATATTATCTTTGGATCATATCTCATGTTATACATATCCTTTTTAGGTGTTTCTTAAGCCAAAATTGAATTTCAGGACGTCATCTTTCTCCTAGTTTTGGAAACACTCGATTCCGAGTTCTGTAGCGCGAGATACAGGTTTTTCTTAACAGAACGTCAATTCTGGTCCAGTTTCATGATTTCCAACCTAGAAAGGTCCTGTGATGATTTATGGCATAAGGGAATCACATCATTTGGTATTCAGAGCTCGATTCTAGGCTTGGAATCGAGGGTTTGTTCATTCGTCAAGTTTTGCGTTTTTGGGTAACCCTAAATCCCTAAATTCTATTTTAGCCTGTGTTTGTTCCTAATTTCTGTTTGAATTCCATTTTAAATTATCTGTTCAAAGTCCATTTGTTCTTCCAATTTTCTGGTTGTTTGTTTCCTTCAATTTCTTGTTCAATTCATATATTTCTGCATTTGTGTTCTTTGCTCCAATTTCAAAGTTTTATTCCAAAATGACAAAGAGTGCATGCTGTTGACAATTTAAAAAAAAAAAAAAAGAGTACTTGTTGCAGTAAGGTTGAATTACAAAATTACAAAGAGTTCTGTTGACAATTTTAAAAAAAAAAAAGTGGTTTAAAGTAAAAAAAAAAAGAGAAAAGAAATATATAAACACACACACAACAATTGTGCTCTTAAAACTCATTGCACATTACCTGTTTGTTAAAATTCCAAAGAGTCTTCTTGAGTCACTTCCATTATGTTTTGTCTTGTTTTCTAGTCAATTTTGGTGTCAGCATTCTTGTGTATTCTGTTGACTCACTTAAGAACTTAAAGAGAGCAATTTGAGTGGTAAAAGGCAAGAGAGCTACGTTACATAAAAGCCTAATTATAGAGCAATAAACACGAGCGATACATCTTTAAGAGTGTAAACAGGTGAGAAGTGTGGTGAGGTCTTGTTACTTTCACTTTTGTTTCTTTACTTGAACTATGACAGGTATAGGTGGTGATGGTAACCCTCCTCCTGAGGGAGACAACAGGTTGTTAGTTGATGCTATTACAGCCCAAATGCAAAGGATGTTGAGGGAGCATAAAGAGTAGTTATTTGAGAGAATTGAACAGTTAGAAAATCAAGGGAATCATGATGAAAATGGAGGTAGAAGGAGGAGAAGAGATAATGAGGGTGATACTAAAGAGGACAGAATTGAGGGAGTGAAGCTTAACATACCACCTTTCAAAGGGAAAAGTGATCCGGAGGCCTATTTGGAGTGGGAAATGAGGATTGAGCAATTATTTGCATGTCACAACTATACAGAAGATAAGAAGATAAAGGTGGCAACCATGGAGTTCACTGATTATGCTCTCATTTGGTGGGACCAACTACAAAGGGAGAGATATGGAGAACCCTTGGTGAATAGTTGGGAGGAGATGAAGAGGTTAATGAGAAGAAGATTTGTTCCTTCTCATTATCATAGAGACCTTCACAACAAGCTTCAAAGGCTCACACAAGGTCACAGGAGTGTAGATGAGTATTATAAAGAGATGGAGGTGTCTTTGATTAGAGCCAATGTTAGAGAAGAACGAGAGGCTACTATGGCACGTTTCTTACATGGGCTGAATAGTGATATAAGGGATGTTGTGGAGTTGCAAAATTATGTGCAGTTGGAGGACTTAGTGCACCAAGCTACTAAGGTAGAACAACAACTCAAGAGAAAAGGTGCCATGAGAAGGAGCTCTTCAAACTTTAATTCTCCAAGTTGGTAGGAAAGAAATAAGGAGGGAGGTACTTCTTCAAGCAATTCCACTGCCGCACCTCAAAGGACTCAATTTAAGTCCAATGAGGCCCCTAAAAAGACAGAGTAGTGAGATAAAATGTTTCAAGTGTTTGGGGAGAGGTCACATAGCCTCTAAATGTCCAACCAAGAAGACCATGCTACTTAAAAAGAATGGGGAGATTACTAGTGAATCATCTTATGAATTTGCCCCATCTAGTGATGAAGAGTGTGAGGAGGAGATAACACCGGAGGGTGATTTATTCATGGTGAGGAGGTTGTTGGGTAGTCAAACAACAGACTTGGATGAAAGCCAAAGGGAAAATATTTTCCACACAAGGTTCATCATCCAAGGGAAGGTGTGTTCTTTGATCATTGATGGCAGGAGCTGCACTAATATGGCTAGTGCAAGGTTGGTTTCAAAACTGAATTTGGAGACTAAACCACACCCACGGCCTTACAAACTTCAATGGCTTAGTGAAGATGGTGAGATGACTGTGAGCAAGCAAGTGGAGGTGGGATTTTCTATTGGGAAATATGATGATGTTGTTTTGTGTGATGTGGTGCCTATGGAGTCACTTACTTCTTGGTAGGCCTTGGCAATTTGACAAAAAAGCCAACCATGATGGCCACTCCAACAAGTTCTCTTTTACACACAAAGAGCACAAGATTACTCTTGCACCTTTATCTCCAAGGGAGGTGTGTGGGGATCAAAATAAGTTGAGAGAAAAAAAAAAGAGAAAAGAATTGGAAGGAAGAGAAAAAATGAGTGAAAAGAGTGGAAATGGCCAAAAGAGCAAAAAGAACAAAGATCAAGAGAAAAAGAGTGAAAAAAAGGAGAGAAAAGAGAGCTATCTTGCAAAAGAAAGAGAGGTTAAGAGAGCATTGTTTACTAACCATCCCCTTTACATGCTTTATTGCAAAGAATTGAGTTTGAATTCTGATGGTGCTAATAATCTTTCAAGTGGAGTTAAATTTGTTTTGCAGGAATTTGGGGATGTTTTCCTAAAAGAAATACCTCCCGGTCTACCACCTTTGAGGGGGATTAAGCACCATATAGACCTTGTTCCAGGGGCTGTCCTACCCAATAAACCAGCATACAGGAGTAATCCACAAGAAACAAAGGAGATTCAAAAACAAGTGGAGGACTTGATGCAAAAAGGGTGGTCCAAGAAAGCTTGAGTCCATGTGTTGTCCCGGTTATTTTGGTACCAAAGGAAGATGGGACTTGGAGGATATGCTCAGATTGTAGGGCAATCAACAACATCACCATCAAATATAGACACCCCATTCCAAGGTTAGATGATTTACTTGATGAATTGTTTGGTGCTTGCTACTTTTCAAAGATAGATTTAAAAAGCGGGTATAACCAAATAAGAATTAGGGAGAGGGATGAATGGAAAACTGCCTTTAAGACTAAATATGGTTTGTATGAGCGGTTGGTTATGCCTTTTGGGCTAACAAATGCACCTAGTACTTTCATGCGTCTTATGAACCATGTCTTAAGAGAATTTCTAGGCAAGTTTGTGGTTGTGTATTTTGATGATATTCTCATATATAGTAAGAGTTTAGATGTGCATTTAGAGCATTTGAGAGCTGTTTTGCATGTGCTTAGGAAGGAACAATTACATGCTAATTTGGACAAATGCACGTTTTGTAAGGATCATGTCATATTCTTGGGTTTTGTGATAAATTCTAAGGGAGTGCATGTTGATCAAGAAAAGGTGAAAGCTATTCAAGAGTGGCCAACCCCTAAAAATGTGAGTGAAGTGAGGAGCTTCCATGGTTTAGCTAGTTTCTATAGGAGGTTTGTTAAGGACTTTAGTACCTTGGCTGCACCTCTAAATGAAGTTGTTAAAAAAGCATGTGGGGTTCAAATGGGAGGGAAAAACAAGAAATCTTGCATTGCCTAATTTTGCAAAATCTTTTGAAATTGAATGTGATGCATCTAATGTGGGTATTGGAGCTGTTTTGATGCAAGAGGGACATCCCATTGCTTATTTCAGTGAAAAAATTAAATGGGGTTGTTCTTAATTATCCCACATATGATAAGGAATTGTATGCATTGGTAAGGGCTTTACAAACATGGCAGCACTATCTCTTGCCCAAAGAGTTTGTTATCCATAGTGACCATGAGTCCTTGAAGTACTTAAGGGGACAAGGCAAGCTTAACAAAAGGCATGCCAAATGGGTTGAGTTCTTGGAGCAATTTCCCTATGTGATCAAGCACAAGAAAGGTAAGTCCAATGTGGTAGTGGATGCACTCTCAAGAAGGTATGCTTTGTTCTCTACTCTTGAAACTAAATTCCTTGGTTTTGAGCACATAAAAGAATTGTATGAGCATGATCCAGATTTTTCGCATGTGTATGCTTCTTGTGTGAATTCTGCCCAAAATGGATACTTTAGGCATAAGGGCTATTTGTTTAAAGAAAAACAATTATGTGTGCCTAAAAGTTCCATAAGAGAGTTACTTGTGAGAGAAGCACATGAGGGGGGGTTTAATGGGGCATTTTGGTATTCAAAAGACTTTAGACTTGTTGCATGAACATTTCTTTTGGCCTCGCATAAGACATGATGTAAACAATCTAAATCAAAGGTAATGCCTCATGGTTTATATACACCTTTGCCAATTCCTGACTATCCTTGGATTGATATTTCTATGGATTTTGTTTTGGGTCTTCCTCGGTCTAAAAGTGGCAAAGATTCAATTTTTGTGGTTGTAGATAGGTTCTCTAAGATGCCTCATTTCATACCTTGTAAGAAGGTAGATGATGCTTGTCATGTGGCTGATTTGTTTTTCAAGGAGGTGGTTAGGCTTTATGGCTTACCTAGGAGCATTGTGAGTGATAGGGACACCAAGTTCCTAAGTCACTTTTGGAGAACACTTTGGGGTAAGATTGGTACTAAACTTCTTTTCTCAACCACTTGTCACCCCCAGACTGATGGACAAACTAAGGTAGTTAATAGGACTCTTTCTACTCTTCTTAGAGCTGTCATAAAAAAAAAATCAAGTCATGGGAGGAATGTTTGCCTCATGTAGAGTTTGCTTACAATAGGGCTGTTCATAGTACTATTAATTGTTCTCCATTTGAAATAGTGTATGGATTTAACCCTTTAACTCCTCTTCATTTACTACCTATGCCTAACATTTCTGTTTTTAAGCATAAAGATGCACAGGCTAAGGCAGATTATGTGAGGAAGTTGCATGAGCAGGTAAAAGCTCAAATTGAAAAGAAAATGGAAAGCTATGCCAAACAAGCAAATAAGGGAAGAAAGAAGGTGGTCTTTAAACCAGGTGATTAGGTTTGGGTGCATATGAGAAAGGAGAGGTTTCCTTCTCAAAGGAAATATGAGTTTCAACCTAGAGGAGATGGTCCATTCCAAGTGTTGTCTAAGATTAATGATAATGCCTACAAAATAGATCTTCCTGGTAAGTATGGACTTAGTGCTACCTTTAATGTTTCTGATTTGTCTCTCTTTGATGTAAGTGATGAAGAATCCAATTTGAGCACAAATTCAAGCCAAGAAGGAGGGAATGATGAGGACAAGGGAGAAGGTGTGATGGATGGCAGCATGGATGGATTCCAATGATTAGGAGGACCAATGACAAGAGCAAGAGCCAAGAAAGCCAAAAAAGCTCTAAATCAAGTGGTGGCAAATTTGATCAAGGGAGGCTCTAAAATTGAAGGCCCAAAATGTGATGTGAAGGAGCCCAAAATAATTTGTTGCATTCAGACTGAAGACCATAATTACTAGAGAAGGCTGCATTTGTTTTTGTTTGTTTAGTCCACTTTTGGCCCTTTTCTTAAGCTAAATAAAGGTTGTAATCAGATTTTAGGTGGGCTGCTCTTTTAGCACACTTAAGCCCATTTTCCCTTTATTTTTTAGTGGTTTTTGTTTGTTGGGCTGTTTGGGTTAATAAACCTAGTGGTAAGGGTTGTTACCACCTAAAAAGATGTCCAAACAACATTTGGAAAGGACAGATCAGAATTTGAGCATTTTGGCTTGTGAGACTTTGTTCTCTAGGGTTCTTGAAAGAATCTTCCAGAACTTATCAAGGAAGCTCTTCCTTGTGGTGTTCAAAGTTTTAGGCTTATCAATCACTGATTGTGGCACCTAATTTCTTCTTCTCTCTTGTTATTTTTGCAATTCCGCATCCTGATTTCTGTCATATTATCTTTGGATCGTATCTCATGTTATACATATCCTTTTTAGGTGTTTCTTGAGCCAAAATTGAATTTGAGGACGTCATCTTTCTCCTAGTTTTGGAAACACTCGATTCCGAGTTCTGTAGCGCGAGATACATGTTTTTCTTAACAAAACGTCAATTCTGGTCCAGTTTCGTGATTTCCAACCTGGAAAGGTCCTATGATGATTTATGGCATAAGGGAATCATATCAACTTTGCTGAGAAAAATATGTTTCAATTGCATTTGATTGATTTTAGATGTGTCTGTTGACTTTGATAGGAAAAATATGTTTCTATTGCATTTGATTGGTTTTAGGTGTATTTCAATCGTTGGATTGAAAGTTTTTTTTTCCCACATAAATCATATATTTAAAATGAAAGCGTTTTTAGCTGTCATTTTTTCAAACTATTTTTCTTTGATGAGAGCATGTTTTAGGATTTTTCTTAACTTCTTATCTTTTCAATATATCATTTTCAATATCTTCAGTTTTAATTTGAATTTCAATCAATTTTTAAAAATATTAATAATTAAAAATAATGTATCACCATATAAATTACTTATCATAAATCTAAAATATAATTTATATAATAAAACATATTTGTTTATTACAAATTTTAATTAAAATATAATTTATATATTTAAAACTACTTATTTATTATAAATTTTATTTTTACAAAATAAACATTTATTCTATGTAATGCACATGCTAAAGTATTAGTTTTATATTAATCCAAAATTATTTGATGTCTCATTCATATACATAAAAATTAATATAATATACTTTTAAAATATAAAACAAATACATTATTATTGTTCAATTTTTAAATAATAATAATAATAATTATTATTTAGTTATAATTAAGATAATATATAGTTAT